>NW_004624730.1:63152938-63309454 GCF_000247695.1 Heterocephalus glaber
ATGGAGATACCTCAAAGAACTAGGACTGGAAGTCCCATTTGACCCAGCTATTCCCCTGCTGGGTATCTTCCCCAAAGAATTAAAAATCATACCACAGAGATATATGTGCACCCATGTTCATAGCAGCACAATTTGTAATAGCTAAAACTTGGAAGGAGCCCAATTGCCCATCAACTGGAGACTGCATAAAGAAAGTATGATTTTTTTTATAAAATGGAGTACTACTCAGCCATAAAAAATGAGAAACTAGAGAGCTAAATGGATGCACATTGAGGCGATGCTCTTAATTGAAATAAATAAGACACACATGTATAAATACCAAATAATTTCTCTAGTGTGAGAGACTGAAAGTGTAAATAAGGACTAAAAGTTATAATAGGTAATGTAAAATAGGAAGAAAAGGGGCAAAGGGGAAGGGGAAGTGGGAGGGGTAGGGGAAAGGAAAGAAGGGAGTGGAATTAAAATGAGAAAATGAAAAAATGGAAACGAAGTCTTTGTAAATAGGGAGGGATGGAGTGGATGAAGGGAGGGCAGGAGAATGGGGAAAAATAAGAATTTCCAATGATGAACGTCATTTTACTGTAAACCTAAAATGTACCAATAAAATTAATTTTTTTAAAGAAGAAGAAGATATAAAAGACAGCAGCCATGGGCCTGGTTGCCCCTGTCTTGTTCTTGCAGTGGCCTGCTCTGTGTGCAGGGCATATTTTCTCTTCTCTTTTCTTCAGAGCACTTTTTCTTCTTCTTGAGAACTTCTTTTCTTCTCCTTTTACCTTAAATTAATGTTAAACTTTTATGTTCACCCGTTGTCCCATCGAGTTCTTTGAATGAGACAAGAGCCTGGAAAGGACCACTGGGCACCTTGTCATCTGGTAACAATCTCATTGACCGGGAAGGCTTCATGGCAGAGCTCAGGGGCATGGCAGAAGAGTGGTGAAAACGACACAGCAAGGCAACACAGATGCAGGGCAGGGAGAGCCATGATCTTTGACTCTTCCCAGTTGTATGTACCAACCCTGGCCTTTCCATCTTCCTACTCATGGCTGGATCAGTCACGCATCACTACCTGACCAAGTCCCTGATATCCTAATCCAGTTCAGGGCCGGGGATTTAGCTCAGTGGTTCCGGCGCCTGCCTCGCAAGTGCAAGGTCCCGAGTTCGATCCCCGGTACCAAAAAAAAACCCACCTAATCCAGTTCAAATCCACTTTCTCCCAGGCACTTTCCCTTGTTCTCATTCCCATCCCCTTCACCCACCACACACACACACACACACACACACACACTCACACACACACACAAACATCACACAAGCTGGATGAGACGCTGAATCCCCTGCCTACTTGCATCTCAAGCCAGCTTTAAGGGATCCAGGTCTGGAGCCCCCTGGGTGGGTGTGGGGAGTGTATTTTGTGCATGGGAATTACTGTGACTGGAGCATAGACTATGGTAGGTTGCCACATATTTTCCTTTTGCCTTCATAAGTAGAATCTATGTTTTAATCCTGGATTTGGGGGTGACCAGGTGACTTACTTTGGCCGTATGGACAGAAGCAGGAATCATGAGAGCAGGGATCTGGAAAGCACTTGTTCAGGCGATAGATGTAGTGTATTTATTTGCTGGGGGTCGTTACCGGTGGTCTTGGATGGAAAAACAACCCCTGGGGTGACCCATCCTTTGTCCTTCCTCTGCTTTGTCACCAACACATGGGAAATGTCCTTTGGACCTGAGGAGGTTGGTACCAGACATGCCGGAGACCAGAGAAGCTGAAGCAACCTTGGGAGAGGTCTCACCAAGGAGGTCTTATGCCCGCAAGAAGCAGCTCATAGGGGAACAGGGGAGACAAATCAAGGAACAGAGCTTTGAACTTGTCACAATCCACCTGTGAGTAGAAGTCAGAGACACGGGGGAGAGTGTCCTCCCTTTGATTTAAAAGCAAACTTACTAAAAGCGCAGTCCAGATTCCAAATGGGGCAGCAAGTAAAAGGGTGACCCACTGCCCCCGGCACCAAGAGGCTTTGCAGGGCCTTGGTCTACTTGCACCAGAGGTCTGAGTATTAAGAATGCTTTCATTAGACTCATCCTGCACCTTGGCACACAAGAGAAACCATTCATTGGCTCACAGATAAAGAGCTCTTATAAGCCAGGTGATGCACACCTGTAATCCCAGCACTCAGAGGGACTCTAAGGCAAGAGGGTCTCTGCAAGTTCAAGGCCAGCCTGGGCTACATGAGTTCAAGGCCATAGACTTCTTATCCAGCTGGGTGGTGGCTGTCATGGCTATAGTCTCTGCAGCCTCCAGTCTTCCCTTACGCTCAGACTTGTTACCAGTCCAGCTCCCTCGGGTCCTGGGTGGTGGAACAATGCCACAGAGAGATGTGGCCTCCCCAAAGACCCACACAGGTCTCCCGCCTCTGGAACTGAGTGCCAGGCATGGGAGGATGAAGAGGGTGCTCACGTAGGTGAGCAGTGGCCTTCAGGTGGCAATTACAGGGTCCCTCCCCAGGAGCCAGGCCTGGAGGGGCGCTGATCCCCCATAACATGCCTGGGAATAAATCCCCCCAGCTCCCTTCTCCGTGGCAGAACCCTGCACATCCTACATGGCTCATCTCAAACGCCACCTTCTCTTTTCACTTGCTTGCTAAACTCCCCTACCCTCAGCAGCCTGTGCGCTCTTGGCCCCTCAGAGACATCGAACTTGATGGCTGTGCTGAGGCTCCTGCTGGAATTGTCGTCAGAGGTGAGCGCCCTGGCCTGGGCCTCCTTAGGGTCCTCCAGTTCCTTCTCTGCTCCCACCCAGCACCCAGCCTGGGGCCTGGCGCAGAAATCCCCAACCTGGCTTCCCGCTGTGCCTTTGCCTTTTCCCCAGCAGCATCGCAGACCATCTGGCCTCATCCTGGGCCAGCACCAGCACCTTCCCAATAAAGTGAGCACACCGTCCCTCTCTCCTTCCACTCCTTTTGGATGAACAGGAACCGCACCCCAGGCCTCCTTCTTGGAAATGTCATGGCCACCAGTACTGTCTCAGATAATCACCAGGGCTGGGGAAATTCACTAAACCCCAGGAGGCCCTCAGCAGATGGGGCAGTGGGTAACGAACATCCCTTCCACCTGCAAGGCTCTGCCAGTGGTCATGGCTCATATCGCGATGTCCTCCCAAAGCCTCATGCGTTCATAGGTGGGGCTTTGGGGAGATGACTGGATCATGGGATGTGATACTGGATTAGCCCACTGATGAGTTTACAGCTGGGTGTGACGTTGGGAGGCGAGACCTGGTGGGAAGAGGCGGGTCACTGTGGGCGTGGCCTGGAAGGGTTTCTCTCCCTCCCCAGCTCCTCCCTTCGTCCTCTCTGCTTCCTGTCTACCACGTTGTGAGCCGCTCTCCTCGGCCAGGCCCCTCTGCCATGCCGCCCTGCCTTGGAGCCAGCCGAGTATGGACTGAAACCACCAGAAATTCTGAGCCAAAATAAGCCTTTCCTCCCGTAAGTTGTGATATAGAGTGTCGTGTCTCAGCAATGAGAAAGCGACTAAGGCAACCTCTGATCCCCCTCCTGTCCCCGGCGACCGCCATCTGACTCCCCAGCACTGGCCAGAAGTCTTTTCCTATTTTCTATCCAGTGAGCTGGGCTTTCTTAGAGCCGTCTGAGGCTTTAGGAGACATCAAACATTCACGACAAATGCTCCTTCTGAGGCTAGAAGAACTGGGATTACTACCTCAAGCTGCTCGCCTGCTTCTGATGAAAAGTCCAGTTAATGCCAGAGCATTGGCTTCTGTTTCAAGAAGGTGCCCTCCCCCAAATCCCAGGCCATGCCACATGGAAGCTCGAGAAGAAAGCCAGCTTGGTGGACATGACGGATCCTGCAGAACCTCTAGCAAGCAGGTGATTTAGAATGGATGGGAGGGAGGAAAGGACACAACCCCACCCATGTACCTAAGCCAGAGAGGCAGACCCTTGAAGACCCAGAAAGTTTTCAGCACCTGTCTTCCCATGGTTTCCCATCATCTACAGAAAAGTTAGGTTATTTGGTCCAGAATTCAGATGCTTCATGTTATGGCCCCAGTCATTCTTGGTCTCATGTCCTGCCAGATCTCTAAATCACCTGGATTTTGGTACATCTGTGCTCCCCAAGTAGATCCAGTTCACCCCACCCATGAGCCCTGGTTCCACTATGGGTACATCTCTGCTTAGGTTGTGTGTGCAGACATTTAGGCAGTGATCCAAGCTCAGTATCTATGGGACAGTGGGCAGGGGAGATGACCCAAGACAATACCAGTAGGATAATGGGGAAGGAAAGGAAGCTGTTAAAAGGCACTCTTTTTAGCAGGTTCTCATTATGGGCAGCTAAGATGTGATTCTCCTGGGAACCCCAGGAGACTGCATAGACCCCACTTCAGAATGGCCCCCACCCAAGAGTAGAGGGAGCTGGGGTATTTATCCACCCACTCCCTCAGCACCCAGGTCCAGCTACACAGCGATGGTGAATGCCAACAGATGTGGACAGTGCCCAAGAGGGCCACCACCTCCTTCCACACCCTCCCTCTCCCACCACCATTATTTTAGTTCCCTCAAATGACTCATCCGTCACACGCAATGCCATCACCTCCGAAAAGCCTTTTTAGTGTTCAGTCAAAATCAATAGCTTCTCCCTTGTGCTTCCATAGTAAACTACTGGCTGTTCCCAAACCCCTTTAGGTCTTGCCCCTCATTCAGGGGAGCAGATAAAGGCTGAGCTGACTGCTGAGCAGTGTGATGTTGGTACTCATCCTCCTGCTTTGATTTCCTTCCTTCCTGCTTCAGGCACAGGAGACTCTGTGATTTGCATACACATTGAAATTTTTAGTTCCATCAACATTAGAAGTTAGAAAATATCTCTTTAAAAGTACCACTGGCACTATTGCCTCAAGCTGTTCTTTAAAATGAAAATTTAAATAGATGTTATTTGAAGCAGTGTCTGGTAATTGCTGTGTTATAATTTAATACGAACAGTCTTATTTGCATAAAGATGTCATATCCATGGTCACATAAAGATTAGAAAAATACCTGAATCCAACTTGCTCTCTCCTCAGTACCTGGAACTCGGGAATTTGCATACATTACAGCATCTGCTCCTGCTCTGAAGAGAGAGAAGATTCTGTGCAATTACAGAAAAGGACACAGAGAAGAAGCCCGAGATCTGCAGGGTTGAGAGAAACTGCTTGTGAGAAGCAAGGTGGTTTTATGGGCCCCACGGTGAGTCCAGGCAGACAGATTTGAGGCCACCTTACTCTTCCTCAAACACAGCTTTACTGGTGTTGGTGGGAATTCCAGAAAAGAGCTTGCTGTGTCTGGTCTTACAGAGAGAAGGAAGAAGAAGAGCCCAGAGTCATGGCTCATCGATGAAGAAGTGGGCAGTACTCCTACAAGAAACTTCCACAAGACCACAAGAGGAGAGGGAGACAGCATGTGACTGAATGCATCTCTCTGTGAGCTGCCCTGCATGTGTCCCCTGCTCGGAGAGCAACCATCCACACTGTGGTGTCCCCACTTGGTGACTGTTTCTGAGAGACAGGCCCATTTGCCCCCACAGGAAACCCAGAAGCTGCCTCAGCCTGCGACATGAGCAGCGTCTGTGACTGACCACCAGGGCCACCCAGCATTGAAAGGGACAGCAGGGGCTAAGTGAGACTCCAGGGTGATGCAGAAAGTTCTCGAATGAAGGTGAAGGATGGACCCTTTGATTGGCCATATCTGAAAGGAAACCTACTTTTGTTGTTTTGTTTTATTTTGGTTTTTGTTTTTGAGATAGGTTCTTACTATGTAGCTCCAGGTGGCCTTGATCTCTCAGCGAGCCTCCTGCTTCAGCCTCCTGAGTGCTGGGATTACAAGTGTGCACTACCACACCTGGCTCTCTGAATCCAGCTTTATCTTTCATTTATCTTCTTACTCAAGGAGAGAAAATATTTTTCCCAGAGAATTATAACAGAGAATTGCATCTACCCCCTTTCCCTCGCTCAGAAATCTCTCCTGCCACTCAACACACATCTGGAAAACCACCACCCTCTGCCACATCCCCCCATCCCCAGGGAAAACCAATGAGGCCCACCCTGTGCCCTTGCTATGGCACCACCAATGCATCCACCGAGTTGCTGTGACCAGGGGACAGGTTCTGCTGAGGGGAGGCTGGGTCTGACTCATCTCCAGCCCACCTACTCCAGCCACCCAAGCCTCAGGCCTGAGCAAAGCAATATGCCAGGCGAAGGGGCACAGGCCTATAATCTCAGCACCCAGGAGGCTGAGGCAGGAGGAACACCACAAGTTTGAATTTGAGGGCAGCCTGAGCTACATAGTTGAGTTGCAGGCCAGCCTGGGCTACATAGTAAGACCCTGTTTCTGAACAACAACCACAACAGAACACCTAACATGGCTCAGACGGATTTCAGTTTGACTTCCCAAGGTGACACTCTGTGTGTGTGGGGGGGGGTGCCTAGGGAAGCTGTGTGTGCCCAGCCAGGACCTCCCCTCCTGGGCTGTGGGCCAGGCCCCAGCTGACACCCCTTGTCCCCTCGGAGCCCTGCCACAGTGTTCCTGGGCTCATGGTCCTGCTTCCAAAGAGGCAGAAGTGGGCACGATGGCCATAAGCCCCAGAAATGTGTCCAGAGCTGCACGTTGTCTCTCGGCCCATCTGCGGCCCCCCACACGCACTTCCTGGCCTGGCTGGAAGAAGCCACTGAGGACGGGGACCTAGCACTGCTGTCCTTGCTCAGCTGAGCGCGTCGGACTCTTCCCTAGATCCACACCCTCCCTCTGCCCCATTGTACTTCCTGGGCCTGTGTTCTCCCCAGGACAGCTCTGCAGGTGACCAGGGACAGCACTTTGGTCCTCTAAGTCTGTTTCCTCCAGACTAAACATCCTCAGCCCTGACACTGTTTTGCAGTCTGTCCCAAAGTGCTCTTGAAAGAGCGTGCTCTGTAAGGTGAGATAGGAACAAGCCGTCCAATGGTTCTGACCCTACCGCTTGTGCATCTCAGCAGGAACAAACACTTCCATAGCTCTCCAGGGGACAGAATTGCCTTCACACACCCACCCCAGCTGCTAGCCTGCCAATAAAAACAGACTGAAAGTTTGAGGACAGCGAGGGGTTTATGGTTTTGTAGAAAACAAGGTTCACCTTCATTTAGTTATCTTTTTTCTTTAAACACAAATGCATGTGGTAGAAGAACACTGAGTGTCCATATTTCTATGGGCAGCTTTCCTTTGAGAACTCAGGGCAGGCCCAGAAAACCAGAAAGTGAGCCAACCAGGGCATAGGCCAGTTCAGCAGCCACCAGGGAAGCAGATGGGAGGAAAATTCAGGAAAATTTCTGAAGAGGCTGTCTTAGGGAAGCACTTCTTAATCTTGTTTTCCAGAATCTTCCTTTCACAGAACACTAGGAAGTGTTCAACAGATAAATCTCTTAAAAACAAACTCTAAGAAAAGCCACTAGGATCTGTTTCTCCCTCCTTCCTCCCCTCTTTCTTTCCCTTTTTCCTCACCTTATTCCACACTTACTTGAGGTAACAAATACCTCAATGTTTTTGTGGTCTTACGCTTTTGATTGCATTAAAACCACTCATTGCTTCACAAAAGTTGGATATCTGGAGTCCAAAATCTTTGTGCAACAAAGACTTCAGGCCAAAGCTGAATTTTCAGTAATGAGATCTAACCTGTAAGCAAACCAGATATCACAGCATGAGATTAATTTCATCCCTACTAGATCCTATCAATTTTTAAATTGGTACGAAATCCTTCTTCACAGTGAATTTTATACAGGCATATCACGGAAGGTTCTATTTCTTCAGTCCTGTTTAATGAAAAGACAAAGCAAAAAACATTTTAGGGTGTAAGGATCCTCATGACATCAACTGGAATCCAGCCTGAGGTAACTTTTGAAGGGCAATAAAGTGCTGAGAACAACAGCTTTGCGTGTGTTTGCTTCTCAGCCCAGGGATGCACAGGAAATGAAAGTATACGACCATGTCACACAGGCCCTGAAGACTTTCTGGCCTTTCAAAAACACTTCCTCCTCTCCTTCCCAAACAGAGCATCGCTGGTCCCTCCCCAGGCTCATCCCCTGCTCTTTGACGTCATCTGAAGGAGGGAGCCCATTTACGAGCTGCTCCAGACTTCCGTGAGACATGCGTATTTAAGCAACTTACTACAGATGTCACAAATGTCATTTGCAGTGATCGATAGGCCAGTGACCCCAACCTGATCACTGTACATCACACGCGTGCATCGAAACATCTCACTGTACCCCATAAATAGAAATCATTACTATGTGTCCATTAAATTTTAAATATCTATATAAAATAGTACCAGAGTCTGAGGAAATGATGAGGAATGGGGGAGGTGGTGCTGCGAGGAGGATTTGATGGCGTAACCTCTCAACCCTCCATGTTCCTTCCAGAGAAGCCAGGATGCTGGATGGGACAAGGGAGTGACTCTGCTGTCCCCTCAGTGCCAATCAAGATAGTGGCATTGCGCTGTACTAGGAGTCTTTGTCTTCTTCTTGCCACACACTCACGGCACAAAACACATTTTTTAAAAAGCCAGTTTCACTCACCCACGACCTGGATGGAACGGTACAGGTTACTGACATCACAGAGCCTCCGCCTTGGAGCAGCTCCTTGCTGTCAAACTCCATGTGGCCTGTGAGGACCAGAATGACATCTGCCACACAGGGACGAGGGTGGCCTCTAGGGAAATCCCTGGTGTGAGGTAGAAGTAAGGATCTGGCTGATTACCCTCAGAAACATTTCTACTTGAAAGAAACCACTGGCAAGCCATGATTGTTCACTCCTCATAGCATAAGCATTTTTCTGTGAGTTTTCCCCCCTAAAATAAAAATCATTTTCCCTCCCCACCCTGGCATCCAGGGCCTTTACACTGAGCTGCATCCCTAGCCCTTTTTTAAATTCTGAGAGGGTCTTGCTAAGTTGCTAAACTGCCCTGGTGAGACTCAAACTTGCCATCCTCCTGCCTCAGCCTCCCTCATGCTGGGATTACAGCCATGCAACACAGCACTTGGCTTTAAAAACGAAATTCTCCTTATCGATAACATGAAATGGCCAGTTGATGTGGGCAATGAGCATTTTTGAGCAGAGAGCTTCAAGTCTCTGCCCTGTGGCTGCAAGTATCTTAAGGCTCTTGATATATACATTGTAGCTATGGCCATGCCCTCCCCAGCCAGGCCCCACTGCTGAAGCTGAAGGATTGTAGTCATCCTCTTTCGCCAGTGCTGTCACCGGAACAAGCCCCTACATGACAAGGGGCTGGTGAGATCTAACACACAGTCTTCTCCTGGCACATCACTCCCAAGGAGAAACAGAAACGTTTCAGTTTTGGTTTTGCATGAAAAGACCAAAGATAATCCATCTGCTGTAGCCCAAGTGTAACTGTTTGCTCCGCTGGCTGTGAAGCGGATCCAGCTGGTCTCAACACAATAGGTTGGGGTTACTGAGACAGCTGGCCCCAGAAAACAGGTTCCAGCCTTAAGGGTGAGGTCCAGCGGGGCGGCAGTGCCATGATCTCCCGGGTGCTTGGCCGGGGACCCAGTCCGCCACAGTCCCTGCACACGTCACTCGGGGCTGTGCACAGCTGCCCAGAGCCACCTGCCCAGGTCCTCAGGGGCAGAGTTGCTGCTCTCCGATCTCTTCCCAAGAGACCAGGGACTTCAGAAGCCACATGAAGGGCTGTGAAATGCGGAGACAAGGGACTCTGGTCTAGGGGGTCCAGTCGGGGTCCTGGGACTCTGCTGCGTTCTCCGTGTGACTCCCTGACACGGGGCTGAGGGACAGGAGGGGCATGTGTCACCCCAGCCTTGAGCCTGGGGAAAGGAGGAATAGTGGGTTCCGTGGAGGCTGGATGGTCGGTGTGAAATGTGCAGAGGGTGTATGAGGAAGCCAGGTCACTGCCAGGGACTCAGCCACAAGATGTGTCATTTGCATGAAGAAAAATGCATGGACACAGGCGAGCACAGACAGTTAAACAAAAGGATCTATGCAAACACGTGAAAATGGTGGCTTTATCTGAAGAAACAGAACAGGATCAGGGGCTGGGATCATCACCTCTGGACCTGAGAAGGAGGCCATTCGCAGGGTCGCCTCTGAGAAGATGCCTCCAGCTGACTGGCAAGGTCGGTAGCTCAGGCCTCTGAACTTGGGACCAAACTTTCAAACTTTTTCCCCTTTTGGAGGATGAAAGCCAGAACCTTCACAGTGAGCTACAAACCCCATGCTTTTTATATTTTTTTTATTTTTGAGACAGGGTCTCATTAAGTCATTAAAGGCTGGGCTGCAAGTTATGGTCCTCCCACCTCAGCCTCCTAGAGCTCTGGGATTATAGACATGAGCCACCCTACCCGGCTCAAATTTCTTAAGAGAAAGAGAGACAAAAGCCTTAGCCTGGGATGAGTCAGGGTTTGGGGATTTAAGCAGCCAGGGCTTTGAGGACTGCGCTGTAGTGACCCCAGCGTGACATGTGGAACACTCGGGCTGGCGGAGAGCTGGAGGAGGAACGCTGTGGAGAGGAGGGGTCCATGGGGATCGGGGTTGGAACAAGGATGACTCGTGGTGGGCACTGTTTTGGGAAGAGGATGTAGAGAGATGGCATAAAGGAAAGAGAGGAGCCAGGCGTGGTGGGGCATGGCCTTAAGGACTAGATGTGGTCTCTTGCCCCTCCCCTCTGGCTCCCCCCTGCTTCCCGGCCACCCTAAGCTGAGCTGCTGTCCTACACCAGGCCCTTCCACCATGATGTTCCTGCCTTGGAGCCAGCGACCATGGCCTGAAACCTCCGAGACCATGAGCCAAATAACCCTCTCCTCCTTTAGTTGTCGTGCTCCAGTATTTCCTATCATGACACAAAGCTGAGAAACTCGGATCAGATCACCAGAGTCATGCAAGATGGGCCTACTGTTGCAGTGCTCTGTGATAAATACAATCCACTGCCTTATCCCTTGTCCTGCCATTTGAAGCCTTCCTCCAAGTGTATACGGCAGCAACAGCAGCACCAAGCCTGCCACACACAGGCCAGACTCCTCCCCGCCCCCAAATATGTGTCCCTCACCCCAGCCTGTGCCAGAGTTTTAAGATCCACACCCACTGCTCTTCCTGATTACAGAGTCCGGCCTTCCAAAGGTTTCGGTTTCCTGATTGTTCTGCATAAGCGATAAGACTAAGACGAAAAGGGAAGTCTCTTAGCAAGGGTAGTTCCTAGGGTCCTCATCACTGCTCCAGCCTGAGGCCTTCTTCCTCTTCGGAAATAGGAAAGATTCTACCATGCTAAGAACCACCGGCTCTGAGAAGTGGCCATCCACCAAGCGTGTGTCACCTTCCACTGTAATCGCATGGGCTTCACAGTGCAGTCCGTGTCTCCCAGACAGAAATAATGAGCATCATAAATTAAAGGCAGCTTGTGGCAAACCAGCAATTGGTGCGGCTGACAATGGAAACGTAAACAGGGTTCCAGCTCATGGATCTTTTTCAGCCTTAGACCCGAGATAATAAAGAGCCGGTGTGTGCTGCTCACTAATTACTCCCCAGCTAAATCAGAGGCCAGGCCCGCCCCTGATGCAGACCCCAGTTCCTAGGAGTCTGGGGCATCTCATGATGTACAGGAAATGGTCTGTGGATGCTGGACAGGAAGCCAGAAGCTCACAGAGCAGTCACACCGTACCGCCACTCAACATCCAGCCCGGAGACAGACTGCGTCCCTGCTGAGCCCAACAAGGGACCAGCATTGTCACCAACAGCTGTCACCCCCACGCCTCACTTACCGTGGAGGGCACAGAGGGAGGGGCTGCCGTCCCTGCTCCCCAGGTGAGGAAGTGAGTCTGGAGCCACTTTGTGCAGATTCCTTGCACCTCCTGGCCCACACCACTCCCAGTCCTCCCCTGGCTTCCCAGCTCTTTCTCTCTGACTGACTCGCTCAGGGACAATCTGACAAATCCACGCTACACACGTCCTTCAGACACAACACAGCATAGGCCCTGGGGAAACAAGAGTGACCCTCGCTAAGTCCCTGCTGTCCTCCAGCGTGTTGCCTGATAAATACCAAAACCATTGTATAAACGAGGAAACTGACCTGATGAGGGCTATAAGGAAGAACAGAACAGAGTGATGGGGTAGACGACAGCCAGGATGGACAGTGTGGGACCGGACACAGAGATCACTTTCTATTTTTTAATTTTTTATTTTCTTGTGGTCCCGGGTGAGTGTTCCACCCCTGAGTCACACCCCAGCTCAAAGAGGAGCCCCTGGAGACGGCACTGTCAAGCAGGCTTCCCTGAAACTGATACCAGAACCAACACTTTCATAGTACCTGGAGACAATGTGGAGGAAGAAAGTTTCCAGGAAGCAGATGCAGCAGGTGCAAAGGCCCTGGGGCAGGAGTAGGAACCGGCTGTCATGGCACAGGAACAGAGACATCAGTTAGGTGAAAAGTCTCCAGCAGTGGAGAGAATGAAGGTCATCACAGGGAGGGCAGGAGAAAGCCTGGGGCATCTATGGAAGATCTACAGCGTTTGCTGCCCTGCAGGAGCCTGTGAGAATACAGTGGGAGTGACTTGTTTCTGATACAAATTTATTTCCAAGGTGATTGTAAAGATGAGGGATAGTCTTAAGCCTTTCAAAGCTAAGTATAGCATCCATGCTCACCATTCATAGTTTTTCTGCACTCTCACCATCTGCCCACAGACCGATTCACTTTACGGTGTTGCAGTTATTTCTGTCAAGATGAATCCAGTGTCAGTATCCAAATAATAAATTCATTATAAAATCTCCCATCCAACTCAGGCATGGCAGCGCACCTCTGGAATCCCAGCACTGGAAAGGCTGAGGCAGGAGAACCACAGCGAGTTCAAGGCCAACCTGGGCTACACAGTGATTCAAGACCAGCCTGAGCTACATAACGAGACCCTGTCTCAAAAAACAAACCAAACAAATTCCAATCCAGCTTTCTGTTATTTTCATGATACATTCATTTTTTTCCTAAGGATAAAACAATTTTAATAGGATCTTCAGAAAGTATCAAGAGTAGAATTTTGGGCCAGGGATTTAGCTCAGTGGTTTCGCCACCTGCTGCACAAGCGCAAGGACCTGAGTTCGATCCCCGGTACCAAAAAAAAAAAAGAGTAGAATTTAAATCTCCTGTAAAGGGCAATCTAAAAATGCAGGGCTCAAGTTCCAAAGGCACCCTTACCTCACTACCGAGTACACGATGAGGCCAGGTGCAGGCCTATTTCCTTTCCATGGAGTGATTTGCCTCTCTGAACTTTAGGTCCCTTCTCTGCTCAGTGACAATGAAATAAGGTCACGTGCATATAGGGCCCATGAAACAATGCCCGGTGTGAAGCACAGGCTCAAAAATATCCGCTCCACAGCCCCAAGGCTTCAGGCAGGGCCAGGCATCCAGATATCCATCCCTCAAGGAGTGTTTACTCTCCTCTAAAGAATAATAATTTTTTTTAATTTTTATTTTTGCTAGTCCGTGTTTGCAGTATGTAATAATGGCACTCCTTGTGGGGAGTTGGTGCCGTACGCAACACATCTTAACCCTTTTTCTGGCCCTTCCCCTGTCTCCCTCCCCTCCTTCCATGTCTTGGTCCCTCTCTCATTTGCAAAAGATTGATCTCCCTCTTTTCTACTCTCTATCTTTCATTTTGCTCTTTAATTTATTTATATTTTGGGTTTCTCATATAAGAGAAACTATGTGATATTTAAGCTTGTGGTCTGATTTGTTTCACTTAACATTATGGTCTCAAGGTGCATCCATTTTCCTACAAATGACTCCAGTTTATCCTTCTTTCTGGCAGAGTAGTGCTCCACTGTGTGTAAATACCACACTTTCTTTATCCATTCCTCTGTGGATATAGGCTGCTTCCAAGGCTTAGCTATTGTGAGCTGTGCTGCTATAAACAGGAGTGTGCATGGATCACTGTCATATGATGTCTTGAACCCTTTTGGGAAGCTACCTCAGAGGGAAATAGCTAGGTTGCATGGAATAACATTATTCTTGTAGCCAAAGCTGCTCATAACTTCAGAGCGCTTGTCAAAGCATTGCCTCAAATCGTTTGTCAGGAACTTGAGAAAGGCCCTCTACTCTTCAATCTCATTTTCTCTGGAGATAAATCAGATGCCTCTCCGGTCCTTGTCATTTCATTTCAGTCATTCCTCATGCCGTGATGGAGTTTACTGTTCAGAATGTGTGCTAGGAACTGTACCAGCAGGCAGCTGTGGCACAGCAGAGACCAGGCCGGGGTGGCGGGGGGGGGGGGACAGGCTCCCGGCGCCCAGGAGCTGAGGAGCTGCCAGCTCCCAGCTCTGCCACTGCCACATTGACATCACTGTAGTACTAGCCGGACTCTGTGTGGAGGCCTCCGTGGATCCCACTAATCCTTTTTCTGACCATTTGGCCAAGACGCGGCAGGAATGAACAGCGTGGTGCTTGGAATCCGAGCGCTCTGTTGAACTCAGTCTGCAGCCCCTGGACTTGGCTGGCATTAGCGGAGGAAATGCCTGGGATTCCAGGCCTGGCCAGTCCCCACCTCCTGTGGCCTGGAAGGAGGATGTCAACAGCAAGCAGCATCCTTGGCCACCCGAGTCCTCGCTTCACCCACATGGGTGAGGGAGGTGGGCTATGCTGTCTTTATGAAAGGAACTGTCGCCTTGCACTGGAAACAAATTCTCCTGAAGCTCGGGCTAGGGACCCAAGAGCAGCCATCTCTAAACCTGGCAGAGATGGACAGGAAAGGGGGAGAAGTCTCCTGACCAGGCCCGCCCCATTCTGGCCTGGTTGCCCTTTCTACACACACACACACACACACACACACACACACAGACACGCACATGCACACATGCACATGCACATCCACACACTCTCATGCACACCCACACACTCTCATGCACACGCACCCCCTTTTCCAGTCTCATCCCCTCCCCTCCTCCAGCCCTCTGTGCATCCAACCAAAGACCACGCACAAGAGTCTGGATTTGCTTCCTCAACTTCCTATTATGCATTAAGAACACATTGTCCTCTCAAAGCCAGGGCTGAGACCTGCTATTGTCCCATGAGTCACCCCATGCCGCTGTCACCAGGAATGTAGACAGCCTACATAAGCATCCTTGCAGGGATGCTGAAAGATCCTGAAGGATGTGAAATCACAGCCATCCACTCCAGCCAGACTGGTCCTCGCCAAGCCACCAGGCTTATTGGTGGCAGTGGCACATGTCAGCCTGTGAGGCCACCAGCTTACCAAAAAGCAACTCTCCAGGGAGCACACTCCTTTGCTAAGGGTCCAGCTGTGGTCAGTGTGGGTGTCTACCTGTGAGGAGGAAGTGGGGTACTTCATGGGGCACCATGCAACATTTAGGAGTTGTGGTCTGGTGGGGGGGTGCTTCTGTAATCCTGACCTTCAGGAGGCTGAGGCAGGAGGATCACTGCACATTTGAAACCTTTATGAACTATATAGCAAGACCTTAGAAAGAAAGAAAGAAAGAAAGAAAGAAAGGAAGAAAGAAAAAAGAGGTCATGGTCTAGCTGCACACTTGGTAATATGGACAGATTTTAAAACCTTAAGGCCAAGTAAAAATGCAGAATGAGATACAAACACCCCAAGCCATTTTTTTGCTAAGCACCCAGCATGCAAGGTGCCTGGGCACCGACAGCCCTTGATCAAGCTCATATACAGACAAAGGACAGCTGCAAAGCATATTAGAATGTGTTGCCTGTATTTGGGAAAATGAGAGTAATAACGGAGTAAAACAAGAGCTGGAATTTGTAGGGACCAACGAGGACGAGGTGTCTTGAGCTGCAGCCTGTAGTCAACTTGCCGGAAGTATAAAAGGAGGAGGAAGACACAGAAATCCCTGGCCTGGCCAGGTTTAGCTTTCCAGCCTCAGCTCCCACTTGCAGCCCTCTAGGTCCTGCCCCAGGGCCACCTCCCCAGGAAGCCTCCTGCTGCCTCTCTGAGCCAGTCATCATCTCTGCCCTGCAGCGGGTCTGAGCAGTAGGCCTGGTAACCAGTGCTGATGCGCAGGCAGGAGAGGTCCCAAGGCATCCTCAAGAGTGAGACTGAGCAGGTGAGATTTTGCACCCCTGTAATCCCAGCACTCTGGGAGGCTGAGGCAGGAGCATCACAAGTTCAAGTCCAGCCAGGGGAACCTAGTGACTTGGTGAGACGCTGTCTTAAAAGGGATTGAGGGCAGTTGGAGGATGTAGCTCAGTGCAAAGGCCCTGGGTTCAGCCCCTAGTACTGCAAAAAAGAAAGAGAGAGAGAGAAAGAGAGAAAGAGAGAAGGAGAGAAAGAAGAAAGAAAGAAAGAAAGAAAGAAAGAAAGAAAGAAAGAAAGAAAGAAAGAAAGAAGGAAGGAAGGAAAGAAAGAAGGAAAGGAAGGAAGAAGGAAAGGAAGGAAGGGAGGGAGGGAGAAAGAAAAGGGAAAGAGTACGATTTCCCTTTTCAGGGGACCCCAGGGCAGTGGCACTGTACACCCTCATGCTTTCAAGCCACGCCTTCAAGGACCCTCTCCCAAGGACTTCCTGAAGAGAAGCGCTGTTCTCCATAGAGATGGACCACTTTCCCAGGGAAATCCTCCTGCAAATGTTTGCTGAGTGGCCAAATAAAATTACTTCCACAGCCCTCCCCTAGGTTAGGTCCGGGCCTCTTCCCGTGCCCGACAAGCCGCCTTTCCCGCCAACCGCGAGACCCAGCCTGGCTCCCTCACCCTTGAAATCCACTTCTACCCTCTCATCCTCTGGGGTCCTCTGACTCCGACACTGACTGGAAGCCGTCATCGTCTTCCCAACTCCCCCATCGCCTCACGATGCCAAATACCACATCAGAACGCACTCTGACGTCGGAAGGATGAACTTGAGTCACTGTGGGAAAATGGAAGCACCTTGAGCCCATAATGGTAAGTGAAATACATCAGATGCACAGGCTTAAATGCCACCTGGTTTACCCAAAATATAAATAAAGAGCCAAATAAAAGATAGATAATAGGAAATAAGGAGATAGAGCTTTTGCAAAAGGGAAAGGACCAAGAGATGGGGAGAGGGGGAAGGGAGGGGAAGGCTAGGGGATAAAGAAAGAATTAAAATGCATTATGCGCATGATGAATGGAATTGTTATGTACTGCAAACATGGACTGATAAAAAAAAATTAAACCACTTAGAGTCTGACAAATATAAGGATCCTAGAGTTGGAAATCTTAGAAAGTATGCAAGCTGGCTTCCTTGGCTCTGGCCTGCAAGAGTCAAGGGACAAACATTTTAGGGCGCATGGGCTGTGCCAGGATGCTTTGAGCCCTGAGGACACAACGGCTGGGACAGCGGGCAGGACCTAGGCTCACGGGCTGCTGGGTAATCAATCCACTGCTTCCTGGATGCCGAGTCCTCTACTTTTTGGCAAATTCTCTCTCCTTTCTGGACCAGTGCGATGCTGGCAGCAGAGGGAACAACTGTTGGGAGACCAGCGGCCCAGCCAGGCCGCACCAAGGCTGGCATGAAGACAGCTGCTTCTGTCCCGGGCCTGGCTCGCACCCAGTGGGGCATCTGCTGGAGATCGCAGCCCAGCCTGCTCTGTTTATCTCGAGCAGTGGCACTGCTCACCCCTTAGTGGAGTTGTTCTTAAAAAGCTCCCCCTGACTTGCGTCTGGCCTGGATGTGGTCACTAGAATTGTTCTGGAGGATAAAAAGGCTCAGAGAAGCAGATTCTGATGGGTCCCTGTGGCAGGACCCGGATGTGGGTCTGGTGACGTGCTCAGGACAAGCTGGTTTACACCTGCCTGTCACTCACTGCCTCACTCCTTTCTGAGTGGCAGCCGCCCTTCTGGAGCCCTAGGCAGAGAGCCAGGCATCTCACCCAGTCACGCCACTGCCTTGCTGTGTGGCCTTGGCTGAACGCCTTCCCTCTCTGGGCTGATATTCTCTCAGTGTTTGCTGAACCAGTGAAATTATGAATGCAAAAGAGTTTTCAAAGCACTATGAAAATGGAAAGTCCAAATGGGGCTCTATGTACTTGCCACTCATATAACTGCTCTAAAAGTAAAGTTATTCAAGTCAAGCATAGAGGCACTCGCCTCTAATCCCAGGACTCAGGGGCCTGAGGCAGGAGGATCACCATGAGTTCGAAGCCAGCCTGGGTTCCCAGAATTTGGGAAGTGAGGAGACTTCAGAGTAGCTTTCCAAAGAGGTGAGTTCAAGGTCAGCCTGAACTACACAGTAAAACCCTGTCTCAAAAATAAATAAATAGAATTAAATAAAAATAAAGTTATTCAAAAATAGACAACATGAGCTGGGCGTGGTGGTACACACCTGTAGCCCCATGAGTTTGAGGCCAGCCCCAGCTACATAGTGAGACAAGGCCTCACAATAATAAAGAAAGAAAGAAACAAATGAAGTGGGGCCCTATGTGAGCCCTAGAAGAAGAGCTCAAGATTCTTCTAAGAGCTCAGTTTCTGTGTGAATCTGAACCTGCTTGGAACCTCATTCTCCCTGTTCTACCCGCTGCGGCCTTTGTCAGAATCAAAGAAGGTTTGGTTTTTATCTTGAAAAACTAGATAAATTCTAGAACCCAGGCCTTGTGTGAGGCCTTCCCTGACAGAGAGGCAGAGGAAGTCAGTCAGACAGGCCTGAGGGGCAGAGCCAGTGTGGCAGAGCCAGCGTGGCTCTTAGGGACACCAGGAAGACCCAGAGGAAATGGACACTGGGGCTCAGGGTGTTCAGAGTGAGCAGGAAGAGCAGGAAGGTGGGAAAAGAAAAAGAAGACAGAAAAGCAGAGGGAAGAGGGAGACGGAAGAGGAGATGGAAGAGGAGGAAGGGAAGACAGAAGAGGAAGGGGGAGCAGAACAACAATGAAAAAAAATAGGAGAAAAAGCGAAACCACAGAAGGAGAGGAGGCAGGAGGAAGAGGAGAAGCAGCAGCAAAAGCTGGAGCAGAAGCAATGGGAAAAGCTGGAAGCCAAAGCAAAAAGAGAAAAAGTCAAAGCAGAAGGAGAATTCCGAAGAACATCTCAGGGCGAGGCTGAGC
This sequence comes from Heterocephalus glaber, assembly GCF_000247695.1. The sequence goes on from NW_004624730.1 coordinate 63,171,982, forward strand.
ACACAGGGAGAGAGGACCAGGAAGGGCCACCTGGCTGTGCTCCCGTTTGTCCTCTCAGACAGAGGTGAGCAGCGGGGAGGTTCAGGCAAGTCCAGTCGATTGTGCCCAAAATGCTGCTGGAGGTCAAGTGGGAAAAGTGCTCAGGATGAACAAGGATGAAGAAGTGGATCTAAACCAGGCACCATGTGGGGCAAAGGAGCCTCCATCCGTGCTGTCCAGGACCTCGGGATCTGGCTCGTACCTGGTTAGAAGAGGGGCAGCAATTGCTAAGGCCCAGAATTTGGGAAATGTGGAGACATCAGAGTAGCTTTCCAAAGAGGTAGAATTGTTAAAAAAAAAAAAATGCATTGAAGATAAGGATAGCTACCATAATGCATTGATGAATGTACAAGATTAAAAGATATGATCTTTGACAATGAAAAGAAAAAAGTGAAAGTGTATAGTTTGTGTATATAATCAAAGTTTAGTTGTTATCAGCTTAAAATTGACTGTGTGATGTTCTATGTAAGTCTCGTGATAACCACAAAATAAAAACCTAGAGGAGATACACAAAAGAGAAAAAGGAACCAAAGCATGCACTACAGAAAATCACCAAATCGCAAAGAAAAACAGAAAAAAAGAGAAAGAAAGGAAGAAAGAAACTACAAAAGTCAGGAAACAATTAACAATTAGTGAAATGCCAATACTGTGCTTACCTATCAGTAATTGCTTTAAATATAAATGGATTAAATTCTCCAATCAAAAGAATAGTGGCCAGGTATGGGCACATACTGCTCTAATCCCAGCTACTCAGGAGGTTGAGACAGTACTACAAGTTTGAGGCCAGCCTGGGCAACATAGTAAGACCCCATCTCAAAAAATAACAATAACAACAAATTTTAAGAACAAATACATAAAAATAGATAAGATCACATAAATACATGAAAATCAATTTAAAATGAATTAATGACTTAAACATAAAACCTGAAACTATAAAACTATGAGGAAAAAAAACGTAAGGGAAATGGAAAAGATAAAATGCAATGACTTCACAGATAAATCCTACCAATATTGTACCAGCATGTTTTGTTTTGTTTTGTTTTGTTTTGTGTTGCTGTGTTATTTGAGACAGGATTTCACTATGCAGTTATGGCTGATGTTAAACTCACTATGTAGCCCAGGCTGGTCTCAAACTCACAGTGATCCTCCTGCCTCAGCCTCCTGAGTGCTGGGGCTACAGGTGTGCACCACTATGTTTGGTTTTCTACCAACATTTAACAATAATTAATGTTAATCCTTTTCAAATTATTTGAAACTCATTTTATGAGGCCAGCATTACTCTGATTCCAAAGCCAGACAAAGGTGCTACAATAAAAAAAGACTTACAGGCCAAAATCCATAATGAGTATAGATACAAAATCTCTCAACAATATACAAGCAATCCAAATCCAACATCAAATTTAAAAGACCATGAACCATGATTAAGTGGGATTCATCCCTTGGATGTCAGGGTAGCTCGGTGTGTAAGACTCCACAGAAGCAGAGAGAACAAAGATCTTAGCCCTGTCTCCATAGATCCAGAAAAGGCATTTGGCAAAATTCAAACATCCTTTCAGGATAAAAACTTTCAACAAACTAGGTACAAAAGGGATGTACCTAACACAATAAATGCCAGATGTGACAAGCAGCTAGCAACAGACTCAGTGGAAAATAGCTGCAAGCTTTTCCCTGAGAGGAAGAACAAGACAAGGGAAACCTCTCTCCTCTCAGGCTCCACCCTAGTACAGTGCCGGAAGTCCTGGCCAGATCAATTCAGCAAGAAAAAGAGATAACGGCATCCAAACCAGAAAGAAAGAAGAAAAATTGTCTCTTTTTGAGAAATAATATGATCTTAGGTAGAGACAGCCCCAAAGGAACCCAGAGGAGCCCTACCCCCTGTTAGAACTAATGAACAAATTCAGCAAAGCTGCAAAATAACAGATCACCATGCGCAAAGCTGTTGTGTTTCTCTAAACTAATAGTGAGCCATCGGAAAAGAAATTAAGAAAGCATCCCATTTAAAGTAGCATCCAGAAGAATAAAATACATAAGAATAAACTTCATCACGGATGTGAAAGACCTGCGAACACTGTAAAACACTGAGGAAAGAAACTAAAGAAGACCTAAATGGAAAGATATCCCATATTCAGGACTGGAGGATTTAATATTGTGAAAAGGCCCATGCTACTTCAAGAGATCTATAGATTTTGGGGGGTAGGAGGGTACCAGGGATCAAACTCAGGACCTTGCATTTGTGAGGCAGGCACCAGAACCACTGAGCTAAATCCCCAGCCCAAGACCTATAGATTTAATGCAATTCCTACCAAAATTCCAATGATATTTTTTCACAGAAATAGAAAAAATTCCTAAAATTCGTATGGAAACAGAAAAGAATCCAAATAGGGCCGAGGATTTAGCTCAGTGGTTCCACTGCCTGCCTGGCAAGCGCAAGGGCCAGAGTTCGATCCCCAGTACCAAAAGGAATCCACATAGCCAAAGAAATTCTGAGTAAAAAGAGAAAAGCTAAAAGGTAGGCATGGTGGGGCATGCCTGTAATCCCAGCACTTGGGAGGCTGAGGCAGGAGGGTCGTTGGAAGTTTGGGGCCAGCCTGGCTACATAGCAAGACCCTGTCTCAAAAAAACAAAACAAAAAAAGCTTCCTGACTTTAAATTACATTGCAGATCTATAGTGATTGATACAGCATGATACTGGCAGAAATATAGACACACACACAGCCCAGTGGAATAAAGAGCCCAGCCCAGAAATAGACCTAGGCAGACAGTGCCAACAAATCTTCCACAAAGGTGCCAAAAATACACAACAGGGAAAGAACAGTCTTGTCAATAAATGGTGTTGGAGAACTGGATATCTGCATTAAAAAAAAAAGAAGAAGAAGAAAGAAATTGGACTCCTACCTTCCAAGAACACATAAAAATCAACTCAAAATTGATTAACAGTTTAAAGTTGCCTGGCATGGTGGCGCATGCCTGTAATCCCAGCACTCGGGAGGCTGAGGTAGGAGGATCGTTGCAAGTTCAGGGCCAGCCTGGCTACATAGTGAGTTCAAGGCCAACCTAGAATATACAGAGAAACCCTGTCTCAAAAAAAAATTTAAATGTAAGACCTGAAACTGTAAAACTATGAGATGAAAACCTTCTTGACATTGGTTTCAGCAATGATTGTTTTAAATATATATGACATGAAAAACACAACAAAAACAAAATAAGCAAATGGGATAGCCCCAAACTGAAAGCTTTGTAGAGCAAGGAAACATCATCAATACCAAAAGGCAACCTGCAGAATGGGAGAAAATGTTCCCAGCCATCCGCCCAGCAGGAGGTTAATATCCAAAACATACAAGGGACCCATGCAACTCAATAGCAAAACAACAATAATAATAATCCAATTTTAAAATGGCCAAAGGAAGCCAGGCGTATGGTAAATGCCTGCAATCCCAGAATTTCTGGGAGGCTGAGACAGGAGGGTTGCAAGATTGAGCCCAGCCTAGGCAACTTATCTACTTAACGAGATCCTGTCTCAACACAGAAAAATAAAGAGGGCTGGGGATGTAGCTCACTGCAAAGGCACTGGGTTCAATCCCCACTACCCCCCAAAATAATAATAAAATAAAAATGTAAATGGGCAAAGGACTTTGATAGACATTTCTCAAAAGAAGCCATGTAAGTGGCAGAAAGGTATATGAAAAGGTGACCTCACTAATAATTGGAGAAATCTAAACTGAAGCCACAAGAGGTATCATCTCTCTCCCGTCAGGATGGCTGTTACAGAAAGGTCCAAAATGAGTGCGGACGAGGGTGTGGGGAAAGGGGGATTCTGCTCACTGCTGGTGAGGAGATAAATTAGCATAGTCATTACTGAAAACCATAGGGTGCATCCTCAAGAAACTAAAACTAGTACTCAGCATATGGTCCCACAGGCCCAGATCTGGATAGACATCCAAAGGAAATGAAATCAGTACGTCCAAGAGGAATTCTCATTCACCTATTTATTGCAGCACTATTTACGGTAGCCAGATATCCAAACCACGTAAGTGTCCTCGCAGATAAATGCATGAGGAAAAGGTAGCGGAGATAGACAGGTAGCTAGGCAGTGGAATATTATTCAGCCCCTAAAAAGAAGGAAAGCCTGTCATTTACAACATGGATGAACCTGAGATGAGATGGTAAGTGAAATAAGCCAGGCACAGAAAGACAAATACTGCACAATCTCACTTATGTATGGAATCAAAAAAAGTTGAACTCATAGGAACAGAGTAGAGGAGTAACTACCAGGGTCTGGAGAAGAATAGAAAAAGAAAGGAGGTGTTGGTCAAAAGGTACAGTCTCTAGCCACTGTGTTCCTTCCCTCTGGCGTGGTAGCCCGCCCTCACACTTCTGCTACTTTTACTTGGCCCCAACTCACCTTGTTCCTTTTCCTACCTTTAATAAAACTTTGCTGCCATTGAAAAAAGATACAAAATTTCACTTATAGGATAATAAATTCTGGAGATCTAAGGAGCTGCATGACTATAGGCAATAATGACGTATCATACACTCTAAGTTTGCTGAAAATAGATCTTATATGCCTTATTGTGTGTGTGTGTGTGTGTGTGTGTGTGTGTGTGTGTGTGTGTGAGGGGAAGAGAGAGAGAGAGAGAGAGACAGGGTCTCGCTATGTAGTTCAGCCTGGCCTTGAACTCACAATGCCCCGAAATTGTGGCGTACTCCGAACTCGTGGCAATCCTCCTGCTTCAGCCTCCCAAGAGCTGGGGTTACAGGCATGCAGAACCATGCGCAGCTTTAAGTGTTTTATTTTAAAAAGGTAAGGGCCGGGGATTTAGATCAGTGGTTTCGCCGCCTGCTGCTCAAGCACAAGGACCTGAGTTCGATCCCCGGTACCAAAAATAAATACATACATAAATAAATAAATAAATAGGTAAGGATGAGAGGTGGGGATTTGTGAATGAGCTTGATTGTGATCTGCACACTGCACTTGTGTATCAAGATATTGCCTCGCACACCTTGAATAGACAGGATTTGTATTTGTCATTCATAAATCTCAATACAGGTGGACAGGAAGAGAGGAAAGGCAGGATTTGCATTCAGAGTAAAGGGACGGAGATGGAGTTTAATAAACAGAATGGGGTTAGGAGAGACACCCCTCCTAGCAAAGCGGTGCTTCAAGTCTCTCTGCTTCAGCCAGACTGGGCCCCAGTAGCTCAGCTCAGAGGAGGGCCTTTCCCAGACAGGGCAGGGGTTTCGGGAGCAGAGCAGGGCTCTGGCCTGTCGGGGAACAGTCTTGCTCCCGGGGACTGTGTTCCACCTCACTGACAAGAAGCACTTTCAAAGTGACAAGGGGACCCCAGAGGCTGCGGGACAGACCCTCCGGCCACCAGGAGGGTGGGGTGGGGAGAGGAGGCAAGGCCCAGCCAGTGCCCCTGTGGGGTCCCCAACCCCTCCAGGGGCTGCCCCTTCACGAAGTTGGCTCTGAGCTGCCTCAAGGTCCAATTAAGATGTAGCGTTCTGTGGACTTGGGATCTCCCCTGTTGCCTTCCCTTCCCCTCAGGCCACCACATGGCTAAGGTGACCTCAGGTGGCTTCTCACTGTGGCCAGTATGCACATGTGCATGCATCATGGGTGTGCAAAGAGACAATCCAGTAGAGGGGAGGAAGAAACCAAGAGGGGACCAGCAGAGCCGATGGGTACCAAGCTGTGATAGGGTGAAATTCCAGAGATGGCAGGAGCTGGGGTGACTGGGGAATTGGTGGCAAGAAAAGGACAGAAAGGAAACCGCCCCCATGGAATTGCCAGAGCAGGAAAGCTGCCTGGGTCTGGCGGATACTAACACACAGTTACTTTTTGTCTTCAGTTGCACTGCACGGCTGCCCTGATGTCCTGAATCAATTCAAAACATTGACCTCTCCTGATCATTTTGACTTTGAGGAAGAGAAGTCACGTGGTGTCAGATCTGGCGAATAAGGTAATGAGGACACAGCGTCATGTTTTTATGAGCTGCTTTTCCATCGGATGGTGGGTGGCAGCCCCACCCACTGTGGTTTTGATCACACTCACAGAACAGGTCATACAGAGCTGCTTCACAAAGTGGCGAGGGTGATGGGATGACCACGTTCAAAGTGAGGGGAGGATTTTGAGAGGGATTCATGGCAATGTGTCTTTTGCTGTTATACTTTTTTGATTTAAGCATTCGCCATATTGTGGGGTCACCCCTCTGTGTTGAAATATTAGCCAGCCACGAGGTCGGAGAAGGGGGTACCTTCTCTCGGTTCTCCAGCCTGCTCCACCTCCTCCCCCACCGCCCATGACAGCTGTCCCGGGGGATCAGGGACCCTGAGTGTGACCTTAGGTCCACAGCAGCCAAACAGATCTTCCAACGCAAACTTGCATGTGCAAGGCCCTGCTTGAGATGCCCATTGCCCTTAAAATAAAAACAGCATCTGCTATGCCATGGCTGTTGTCCCCGTGCCGGCTGCCCCTGTACTCCGGCCCTTCCAGGCCTCTCTCAGGCTTCTCACCATCTAGGGCGTGGAACAGTCGCCTGGTCCCCCATCCCTGCCACATTCTCCCCTGGCTCCCCCAGTTTGTCCCCACTCATCTCCCTCTTCGGCACAATCCTCCCCTGCCCCTATTGGCCTGCTGGTGCGAAGTGCCCATGACACCCTGTGTTTCCCTTTGTATTGTGTCCCACAACTGAAATGTATATAATTTTAATTGTTTGATTTTTGAGACAGGCTCTCACTATGTAGTTCAGGCTGTCCTTGAACTCTCTCAGTGATCCTCCTGCCTCAGCCTCACAAATGCTAGGATCACAGGTATGGACCACCACACCCAGCTTAAAACGTGTATGTTTTTGTGTGCTTCTTTATTTCATGTTCATCCTCCCTGCTTGTAACCTTAACAAGGTAAAGGACATACATCTGTTTTGTTGTCAGCTGTCCCCTCAGCCCTCCATCCAGGAGGAGGCTGGCAAGAAAGATCTTCCAACGACTGTGACTCTTCTTTAGGTGCCAAGGATTAAGAAGCCTGGAGCAGGAGAAAGACCCCAGGGGTGGGTGTCCAGAGGCCTGCATTCCCGCCCTGGTCCCCTGATCTGCACTGTGACCTGAAGCAATTCCTTCCCCTCTCGGGGCCAGGAGGCTAGGGTAGGCAGTGAGGATGTCGTGCTGCTTGGTCTCCCGTGTCTGTGGCTTCTGCTGCCGAGTGGACTGGTTCGGGGCTCCTACTTTCCCCAGTCAACCTTGGAACTAGCCGGGAAGCAGCAGAACCAGAGAGGACCAAAACCATTCCTAAAGAAACCAATTCTCTCCCTCCTTTTGTTGTTGGAACACTGATCCTGGAAAGTGACCTTCAGAACCACAGCCAAGGGGTCAGTCACTCTGTCACCTGCAGTTTAATTCTCCTTCCATTACTCCCTCCAGGAAGTGACCCTTTCCACTCTCGAAAGGGAGCCATAGAGCGGGCACGAGCCCCGACCCATGTCCCCAAGGTGCAGCGTGCGGTGCACCGGTCACCAGCAGAACACAGGCGACTCTGAGAACAGCTACACTTGTTGACACTGCACTGGGCACATTCGCTTCCAGGGTCTCCTTTTTGCCCTAGGATGTATTTCTTCCCTATTTAGCTCACTCCTTCCAGCTTCCATTCTTAGCTCTCTGGAATTAGAATGTCTGCCGCCTTTGGCTTAGAATACAAAGTAATAATTATCCTACTCTCCTCCCTGTAGCAGCCTGGGTCTTATATTTGCACACTGTTATTTCCAACAAGGTTTAAATGCAACAGAGAGAAAATAGAGGGGAAGAGCTAGGACTCTGACTCCAAGCGCTCCCTGAAAGAAGACATTTTCTATCCATAATGCTGAGGCTCCTGAAATGTGTGCTGTCCCACACATCATGTTCTACAAGCCAGAGAATCTGTACCTTGTTGAAAATAACAACCACGAACCCCCCGCAGACTTCCGGGACCCTGCCCCTGGGGAGGACACCCAGGCTCGGGGTCATCTTAGGGACTCAGAAACTGCACACCAAATAAACATGAGCGTAAATGTACGTAGCTCCCATCCAAGCCTCTGGGGGCAAGTCTTGAACCCAGAACCTGCCTCTCCTAATTATGCTTCCAAGGACCAGCCCCATCCAGATGGCCCTCTCCCCTGTTAAAATGAGCTCCAACTATTTGATCCCTGGTACCAAAAAAAAAAAAAGAGCTCCAACTAATTAGGCTTTTAAAAGCTCTTCTAGTTCGAGTAATTAATTTGCTCCTGGTAACTTGGATATAAAGCGTGAAACACAAAAGAACAATAAAATAGGGCCCAAAGAGGTGTTAGCTTCCACTCCTGGTGCATAGGTTAGAGAAACTGGGATGTGCTCTCGTGAAGATGGCAGCCATTAGAATTTAATCAGAGGACTGGCTGAGATTCTTAACATCTCCACTGTACTTTGGGGAAAACTGAGAGCAGCTTCTCTTCCCAAAAAAAGTGAGAAATCACTACTGCAAAATTCCACAGGATCCCGGCAGGAGCAGGGAGGTAGAATCAATTAGGTAGAATCAATTACTGCAGCAGCTCTTCTCTCAGCACACTCTCAGCCCTTAGCTGTCATCTCTCACGTCTGGACATTACACAAATAGCTTTTACAGCGAGGAGTGGTGGTGCATCCTGTAGTCACAGGACTTGGGAGGCTGAGGCAGGAAGTTTGAGGCCAGTCTGGGCTACATAGCAAGACCTTGCCTCAAAAAAAATTTTTACACGTGTGGCCACTGAGAGACAGCCAGGCTTAGTAACAAACTCCAGGACACACAACTATCACTGAAAAAACCAGTCAGCACCAGGATTCTAATTCCCAGCATGCAGGCTCTGAGCTGCTATCTGAAGTCACCTCTTTTTTAGGCTAATTGATATTAGCCTAACTGATATCCCCACTCTGCACCTTAGCGGGAGGGAGGCAGTGATCCGCACACACAGGTTTCTGTACATCGCCCAGTGCTGACCTCGGGCAGCCCTGCTCTCTCGAAGGGGTGTCAGGAGGGCTGGATGAGCCACACAGGGCTTTGTGGGTGCTAGCCATAGGGTGGGTGCTTCCCAGGGAGAGTTTGGGCATTCACGGCTTCCACAGTTTTGCCAGAGAATTGACCCACAGCCAAGTGAGGTGGCACACGCCTACCATCCCAGCATCAGCAGCCAGGAGGATCACTTCCAGTTCCAGGCCACAGATTCAAGGCCAGCCCGGGCTACATAGTGAGATGCTGTCTCAAAAAAAAAACCACAAAACAAAACAACAACCAAAAAGAAGACATACATATGGACACACTGATAACTTACATGTGTATTCACATACAAACATGTTCTAATTCAGTAAAAATTTTACAGAAAAACCATGCATGGGAGCCAGACGTGGTGGTGCACACCTATAGTCCAGCACTCGGGAGCCCAAGGTGAGAGGATCGCTGGAGGTCGGGAGCTCAAGCCAGCCTGGGCAACACAGTGAGATCCCCATCTAAACAAAGTTTTCAAAGTACACACAGAACCATCTTCAGCCTCCAGGGTACTGATGGTGACTTCCTTCTAGGTGCCTGTGTCCTGGGTGAGGAGTGGGGAGAAGCAGTTAGCAAATGGAGACAAATAAGAAGGCAGCATCTGCCCTCTAGGAATCCTCAGCTTGAAGCGAGATGAGGGAACGGAACACGAAAAAGTGCCAGGATGCAGAGCTGAGCAGATCTCGGTGGGAGCCCCGAGGGACCACGGAGGGGATCTTCATGTCTTTGAAAGGGAGAAGACAGAGAGAGCCTCCAGGCAGTGCAGCCTTGGGGGCCGCCCCCAACTGTCTGCAGGGATCCCAGGGGCCAAGAGCTGACAAGCTCAACCGGGTGTGGGTTCTGGTGATCGCCTTTCAGTCACGTGGCCCAGGGGTCTCCCGTCAGTGCAGGGGGGCCCATAACGGGCATTAGGACCCGGAATTTCCTAGCCCACCCATTCCATCTTCCTGAAGCTCCCATCTCCGCTGCTTGCCTTGTGGATGAGCAGGTTCTCCTCCAAGGGTAGCTCCACCCCTATTTATCCCTCACCTGCTCCAGGGCATGGCCCCCACCCTCTCCCACATCAGAGCTCCCTCTCTGCAAAACCTTTCCTCCAGCACACACACACAATTATTTTTTCTATCGTAAAGAAAATGTTGGGCATGGTGACACATGCCAGTAATCCCAGCACTGAGGAGGCTGAGGCAGGAGGATCACCATGAGTTCCAGACCAGATTGGGCTACATAGTGAGACCCTGTCTCAAAAAGCCAAATAAGAAAAGAAAAAAGGTACCCTTGGCCTCTTTTTTCCCTCTAGGAACCACTGTGCTCCTCTCTTTATGGCTGTCCTCCTCGAAGCAAAGCTCCTCGTTGATTATTGCAACCCCTTTGAGCTACTGACCACGCTCAAGCCGAGTTCCCAGCCAGAGCTCTGAGAGAATGAGGCCCATGCTGTGACCACAGTGGCCAGTGTGGCCTTCCTCATCGGCGGCATTCGACCCAGCTGCGACTGCCTCCTCGAATGCTTTTTATCTGCACCCACTTCTCCCCTGCTTCCCTCCCATACACCCTGCCCCACCCAGGCACCTCAGGCGCATCCCAAGCAGCTGCTATGTCCCAAACTGAGCTCATGAGCTGTCCCTAAGTGCCCCCTGGCCATCCCCATCACCAGAGCGGCCACGCCATCCTTCCTTTCCTCAGCCCGAGTGATCACCCCCGACTCTGCTCGCCTGTTCCATCCAGTTTACCAGCAAACTCTGAGTGCCACCTCCGAGTTATCCGGAATCTGACCCCTCTGTCACCTCCAGGGCCACCACTGTCCTCCAAACCACCACCCTACCCCAGCCGGATTCCTGAACTGTGGCCTCCTGAGTGGTCTCTGCTTCCACCCCCGTGCCTGCCCCTGACAAAGCAGCCAGAGTGAACACTGAGTGACAAGAAAGACGAGAGCACTCCGCTTTTCCTAGGCTTTCCTTCACACTCAGGCCTCAGACTGGCCTCGAGGACCCTGCAGGGTCTGGCTGTCTCAGCTCAGCTTCTCTGGCCTCGTAAGTCTCCTCGCTGTACCTTCAGCAGAGTGGACATGGTCTGGTGTCGGGGAGTTTGCCCTTGGAGGAATACTTTCCCCCAGAAATCAGCAAGGCTCACAGCATGGACTCCTATGGACTTAATCCAGTCTCCCTTGTCCAGGATGCTGTCCCTGACCATGCCCAGCCCAGCAGAGGTCCCTGCCCGCTTTCCCACTGGACTTTCTCCACAGTCCCTGGCCCCATTCTGACACTCTATACCTTCCTGTTGTCCATCTTTGCATCCATCCACGGCAAGGTAAGCTCGCTGTGGGCAGGAATCTGACTGCTTCAGCCACTGCTGTAGCTCGGGGTTTGGAATGGTACCTGGCCCTACACAGAAACACACACATGTGACCCAGATTTTCAAAATGACCAGTGCCAAAGCCCGGGTCCCCCCAGCCTATGGCTCCAACCCACAGAACCACTTGACAGACCCAACTCCAAAAGCCCCTGCTGCAAAGCCACCTGTGCTGTGCGAGCTGGGGCTTCAGGGCCCAGTCCTGCCTTGCTCTCCAGGTGGCCGCTCTTGACTTCTTTTGAATTGAAACAACAGCTGACCCACTGCGGGTCCATTCAGGGCGCCTCCACCTGGCCTTTGTATTCACAATGAGAGGTTTGCATTCATTCAGAGTTTCATGATCTTTCCCTGCAGCCCTCTGAGTCACAGCATCAGCTCAGCCCTCATTTCCTTCTGTTTCCATGTGGACTTTGGTTCGCCAGACCCACTGGGATCGGTTCTGCCTGTGACACCAATAGGATTCCCAACCACTCAGCCTCGGGTTGCCTTGGCATCCCAAATACCCCAGTCAAGGATTTTCGATCTTGGGGACTTATGGATTTTATGAGTTCTGTCCATGAATGTATATAACTGTGTTGATTCCTAAAGATTCTTTGAAAAGTAATTTTGTAACCTATTTTCAGGTAATGGCCACTGGTCACAGACTGAATTAGATTTTTTTTTTTTTTTTGAGACAGGGTCTTGCTTTGTAGTTCAGGCTACCCTTGAGCTCCCTATGTACCCCAGGCTGGCCTCAGACTCACAGCAGTCCTCATGCCTCCACCTCCTGAGTGCTGGGATTACAGGCACATGCCACCACGCCCAGCTTGAATTAGATTTTTTGCATAAATTCACATGTAGTCAGTCTGCTTGTGTCATGGTGTCAGTCAGCCTTCCGTTACTGGGGCAAAATACCTGGGATGACCAACTTTTAGAGAAGGAGAGGTTTATGTTGGCTCACAGTTTCAGAGGTCTCTGTCCATGGTCACTGGGCCTGTGGCAGCACCGTGCATCCTGGCCAGAGCTCAAGGCAGGCCCATTCAAAGAGGGAAGAAAGGAAGTATGGGGTTCCAACATCTGCCCCCCAAGGGCACCCTCCTGGGACCGAGTTTCCCCACTTTCCACAGGTTTACCACAGCCTTCCTGGAGCCCTGCTGAACCCGAGCCTCCACACGAAGGGGGACAGTGGCCACGGACCTGTGAAACAGAGTGTGGCTTCCTGTGCCAGGTTCTGAAATGCCTCATACACCACAGAATTACTTGTGGCAGAGACTGACCAGGAAAGGATGCCACAGGCCTTTGTTCATCTAAAATGAGTGCTTTACCTGGTCAGAGCCTCGAAGTGGGGCTGTTAGCCGGGGTCACAGGGTGTGTGGTGCACACTGGATTTCTGACATGGGCTTGCAGCTGCTCAGATACGAGCAGTAAGTAATCCCTTCGACCAGCATGGGGCCTGCTGTCCGCCCACAGGCTGTTGCTTCTCAAAACCAAAGCCTAAAATTAGAGCAAATGCTTGTTTCCAAACTTGCTCTGCGTCATGTGAACATCTGAAGATTTCACCAGAGTTTAGTCACATGCCGGACATCACCTTTTTGCTTATCTTTTCCTCCCTCCTTTTACATTTTAACGTTTTTATTCATTTTTCTCAGTCGACATTAGCCTTTTGAAAGTCTCACCTGGAGGTCTAGGAGCCACATCCGGCTGGACTTCCGGAAGCCACCACCCTGGGCTCCTTTCTCAGCCCGACAAGCTGTGAGATGGTCTCGAGGCCTCACTCTGAGGAGGAAGGTCCCGATGTGCAGCAGTCCAGTTCCACCCGGGTCCCTTCCATGTTGGCTTCCTCGGACTGTCACAAAAGAGCCCCACAAGCTGGCAGGCTTCAAACAACAGAAATCAACCGAGCATGGTGGTGCATCCCTATAAGCCCAGCACTTAGGAGGCTGAGGCAGGAAGACTGCTGTGAGTTCAAGGCCAGCCTGGGCTACGTAGCACAACCCTGTCTCAAACAACAACAGAAACAGAAACCTACTCTCTCACAGTTCTGGGGGCTACAAGGCCAAACTGAAGGTGTGCATAGACCCTGCTCCCCGCAAGGACGACTCTTCCTTGGTCCTTCCTAGCTTCTGGTGGCTGCTACAACCCTGGTCACTCCTTGGTTTGTAGCTGCATCCATCTAATCTTTGCCTCCATCGTCTCACGGATTTCTTCCCTGTGTCTCTAGGTTCTTGTCTTTCTCTGAATAAGGACCTGAGTCGTTGGATTCAGGCTCCACCCAATCCAATATAACCTCATCTTAATTTGTTTACATCTGCAAAGACCCTGGCTCCAAATAAGGTCACATTCACATGCTCCACAAGGACACGAATCTGCAAACACATTCAACCAAGCACACTTGATGCATCACGTGTGGGTGTCGCTCTCTGTCCCTTGGACCCAGGCAGTGGACATTTTCATCCCAACTGAACTACAAATCTACTTAGATACCTGATCCCGTAGATTAGAAAGCCATCTGCCTATAGTTAAAAGAAGACAGTGTCACCTTTTAGGTTTTTAGACAGAGTGATAAGAAAAACAGACACAATGTTTAGATCTTTGTTCCCCACTTTTAGCCACTAAGCTGTTTCCATGCCTATTTAGAAACAGAAACCATGTAGTATTTAAAGTGCAATCAATTTATCTTTTTCTCCTAATGAAGAAGCCTCAACAGACTAACCTTTCTTCAATCAATTTTTCTGATTTAATATTGCAACATTGTAGCTGGGCATGAGGCACACAGCTGAGGCAGGAGGATCACAGTGAGTTTGAGGCCAGCCTGGGCTACATAGCCAGACCCTGTCTCAAAAAAAACAAACCTGGGGCTGGGGATTTAGCTCAGTGGTGCTGTGCCTGCCTGACAAGTGCAAGGTCCTGAGTTCAATTCCTGGTACCAAAAAAATAAATAAAATTAAATAATAATAAGACAAAACTGTAACTATTAACATAGATGGGCCCAGGAAGAGAGCCCAGGCTGACAGATTTCACAGGAATTCCTATGAGAGAATCATTTCACACCAGTCAGTTTTGCTTCATCCACAACTTTCTATTACAAAATCAGAGGCAGTTTTTAGCCAGTGCTATTGTTTGTATTGCTCTTCAATGCCAGGCCCTGGGTGCGTTCGCAGAATTAAACCATGTTAGGCTTTGAAGAATGAGAAGAGGCATTTATAAATCCCAGCTGACCAAGAGGGCCAGGTTTGGGAATCCACTATTCCCACTCCCATTTCTTCTGACATCTGAGCTGTCACTGCGGTGATGTCACAGCCCATATGTGCTTCCTTCTGTGAAATGAGGCTCATGCTCATTGGCTCCGGATCATCAGGGAGCTGGAGATGAGGCCAGGAGAGGTAAGCTTATCCTCACCCTCTGTGCGGCTCAGTGCTCAGAAAGGCAGCGGGTGGTAGGAGATCGGGGATGAGGAACCAAGCCCAGAGAGGGTGGGTGGAAGGATGCAGACTCTGGAGTTGGATGACCAGGTTCAGATCTGAGATCTGATTTGGGGGGGCGAGATACCCAACTTCTCAAAGCACATGTATAAAGCGAGGGTCACAGCGACAGCTGCCTCATGGAATCACGAAGGAGTGACTTGACGGTGAATGTGGTGAGTGCCTGCCACAGTGAGTGCTGGCCAATGCCACCCTTTACTACCCCAGTGCCGGCTCACTGAGTCTTCATGGGGTCCCATCCATGCTCACTAGGAAAGAATGAGTGGGTAGATTAGTGATGTCTGCCCAGGAGGAGGGACTCAGATGGGGGCACATGCAGCATTTTTGCTTTTTGTTTTTTGAGACAGGGTCTCACTGTGTAGTTCAGGCTGGCCTCAAACTCATAGAGATCCTCCTGCCTCAGCTTCCCAAGTGCTGGAGTTCTAGACCCCCATGCCCAGCTAAGATCCTAAACAATCTGCAGGAGAACATGTGTAAAGCTTTTGATGCACATTGCTAAACTGTGTTCTAGAAAGATGATCCCATGAGCTGCCTACCAGCTAAGTGCAGAACAGCCAGCTGGTCTACCTTCACTAGTCAGCACAAGGTGAGCCCCTTATGTTGGGGCTCAGACAATGGCAAGGAAACTGGTAGGAGCGGGGGTGCCCTCCCTGTGTTGGGCTGGGTGAAGAACATTTGATCTTCTCCCCGCTGTGTGTTCGAACCTGCCTCCTTCCCTGAGAACTAACAAGACAGCAAATGGATGAAACATGCTGAAAAAGTCAGACTCCACAGCTGGGCCTCCTCTAGTAAGAATAGTTGAAAAAGGCCACTGGGATGGAAGATGATATATGATTTAAAATTCCGTAGGTTGAAAGAGACAACCACCACCACCAAAAAGACCCTGCCTAATTTAAACTGAAAACAAAGGAGTTGGCGGAAAGACTAAAGGGTCAAAGGGCTATCTGCATGGGGCAGGGTGCACACTGCACAACTCAGGCATGGGAGAATCATTCACTTTGTTGTCTATGTGAATGGCATTAAGCAAGTGATGCAGTGCACAGCCTGTACAACTATCTGCAGCAACCCTGCTGGAGGATTCCCAGAAAGACGAAGTTGTCCTGCTGCACAAGCGCAAGGACCCGAGTTCCATCCCCGGTACCAAAAAAAAAAAAAAAAAAGACCAGGTTGTCAGTGTTACTGTTGCTATTCAAATCTATTATAGGATCAATCCTTTGGTAAATTAAATATGTACGAATTACTCTGAAAATAAAATGCTACTTGATGTCTCAACAATGTCAATTATTGCCAGGGATTTAGCTCAGTGGTTCCACTGCCTGCCTCACAAGTGCAAACTCCTGAGTTCAATCCACAGTACAAAAAAAAAATGTCAATTATTATAAAAAGTTCCCCACCAGGCATGGTGGCACATGCTTATAATTCCAGCTACTCAGGAGGATGAGGCAGGAGGATCACCAAGTTTGAGCCTGGGAAACTTAGTGAAACTTTGTAAACTCAAAATTTTAAAAAAGGACTGAGAATGTAGCCTGTTCGTAGGTGCTTGCCCAACATGCATAGGTTTGGTCCCCAAAGTGAAACACTTGGTTTCTGCACTTGCCGCACTGTGGACAGAGACACATGCTGTGTCTCACAGCTTCGCCACAAAAGGAAGAAGATGAGTCCCAAATCCAAAACTTCCCCAGAAGGGACCCTGGGGCCCAGCCCACTCCCCCGAGTAAGAGCTGGGTCACCTATGTGCCAGGTGGACACACGGAGACCACCGCTCCCTAGGGACCACTGGAACAGGACCGGACAGTTCTCAGAAATGCGGCAGTACAGAAGCAAGGGCATGGGACAGGCAGGTGAAACAGTGGGCTTCAGATTATTGTCTATGTTTTCCTCCATCTGCTGTCCACTGGGTATTTAGTGTGATGGTGCATGCCTGTAATCCCAGCACTCGGCAGGCTGAGGCAGGAGAATCATTGCAAGTGTGAGGCTAGCCTGGGCTACAGAGTGAGACCTTATCTCAAAAAATAGAAAAAAAAATAAAAAGATACACTTTGGGAGAGCCCTTCTAGCTAGTAGATTTTCTCCAGATGGAGAAAAGATGGAGTCCATTTCTTTAAAGAAAGCAAAAATAAATAAATAAATAAATTTTTTAAGCAATCCAGAGAGCTGAGCATTCATAAAAAAAACCATCTGGTAAGTTATTTGCAAACAGTGCTTTTGTAATACAACTTAAACACCATCAAAGCCACCAGCTTCTAGGCCCAGCGTCTTGCCCGCTGGAGCCTGCACTATAAACAGGGATCCCCCTCTTCGGCCCAGGCCTTCTCCCTCTGGACTCTTCCTTTCCCAGGGCCGTTTCCCAGGTTGCCCAAAGTCCTTTCATCTGCTGTCGGATGATACCTTGTCCCCTTCGGGGTAAGGTGTAGCTGTGCCATTACTTGGTTGGCCAGCACACAGTTTGCAAAACCAACTTAATAGCAGGGAGACATCTGTTTCACCCGGCGCTGCTCTCATAAAAGGCCCCACGGGGTGAGCGGCGGGTCTGGGAGCAGCAGCGTTCACGGTGCCTCCCATCTGGGGCTGCCTGGAGGCCAGGCGACTTTAATGAGCCTAATGAAGGTTGTCTCTCCTGGGAGATCAGGATCTTTATCTCGGTCCACCCACTCAATTCCAGGTAGCCCTGAAGGGCACGGTAACTCACTCGGCGACCAGGAGCGACACAGGTGGGCCGCCGAGGCTCGACACACAGACAGATGCATAACGAATGGTTTCTTCGGGTTGCGTCATCACGCATGGCGATGGAATACCAACGTTTCCCGACTCCCAGGCTGCTCAGCAGCAAAAGCTACAATTTATGCGAAACAGTCACTGAGTCTCAGAAGACGAGCTGGGCTAAACGCTTCACCAAAATCCCTGAATGCAGAATGCAGAATTGGGCAGAGGTGGGCTTGGCCTCCCAAGCCAGTAGCGAGGCCTTCCTCTCCCTGACGTCCTCTTGGTGGCTGTGAAGAGTCCTCAGGACACGGCCCCTCACCCCAGCTGCTCTCCCTGCACCCCGCCTTCTTCACCCCCCACCTCACCCCCACACACACACTTCACTCCAGCCAACTTCTCAGATGCACTGAGGCACTGTTCATGCTCCCCTCAGGTTCCTGCGGCCCACAGTCCCATCTCTCCGGTCACAAGTCCCACCCTCCCCCTGGACTCATCAGCGCTGTCCTCTTTCCTACTAAGCAGCCCTCCCCCAGCCCTTTGTGTCCTCATTCCCATGTTTTTCTTTTTGTTTCTTTGAGACAGGGTCTCACCATGTAGTTCAGACTGGCCTTGAACTCACTGTGTAGCCCAGGCTGGCCTGGAACTCACAGTGATCCTCCTGCCTCAGCTTCCTGAGTGCTGGGATTACAGGCGTGTGGGCTGGGATTATCCAGCTGTCCTGTGGAGTTTCATTAGGTGCTCAGCGTTACTGAGAGCTCACTTACCACAGGGAATCCTGGCCAGTTTCATGCCCCTCTGAGTTTCTCTCCCCTCCCAATGCCACAGGCTACACCACGTCTCTCTCCCTCCTCAGTGCCTGGCACTGTGTCCGGCTGCTCTGGCGTGGAGAGGACGTTAAGGACAGAAACCCTGCCGGATGCCTCTGCATTGGCTGGGGCCCCTAGGCCATTGTCAGCTCCATCTGTTTTCTCATCCCTCTGCTGAAACTCAGCATCCTACTCTTAGTAGTTAAAACCCAGGCCCTCTGTTCTGTCTTTCACATCACTTTGAGTTGTAATTATGGGCTCAAAACAGCCCATAAGGTAATCACATGTTAAAGGCCCTGTCTGGACCCTGACTCCAGGGGCAGAGAGCAGGGTGCATTCACAGTGAAATCACAGATCAAGCAGACAGCGCCTCGGACTTCGGGGAGCTGCTGCACAATCACTGGAGCGAGCGCCTGCAGGGTGTTAGTTCTACCCCAGTTACTGAGAGGCCTGCGCAACCTCCTCCTGCCAGCTGGCTCTTCCATCGAAAAAGAAAGTTTGTGACCAGATGATCGTTGCTATCCCTGATAGGACCAGATTCTAAGCCAAGTCCCCACTCTGTGCCTTTATCTTCTCATCTAGAAAACAATAGTAGCCAGGGATAATTGTCCACACCTATGATCCCAGCACTGGGGAGGCTGAGGCAGAAGGATCACTGAGTTTGAGACCAGCCTGAGCTACATGAGTTGAAGGTCACCCTGAACTACATAGCGAGACCCTGTCTCAAAAAACCAATAAAACATAAATCAATCAATAAATTAAATAAACAAACAAATACAAGGGTAACAGAGTACTCTAGGAGACTGAGGCAGGAGGGTCACAAGTTCAAGCCCAGCCTTGCAATTTAACAAGACCCTAATCTCAAAATTTTAAAATAAAAATAAAAAGGCTTGGGATGTAGCTTAATGTGAAGGCCCTGAGTTTAATCTCCAATACCAAAAAATATATATAGTAATTTCTATTCATGTCAGAAGGCTGTTTAAATGAAACAATAGATGTAAAAAATACCACAGTAGGCTGGAGATGTAGCTCAGTAGTAAAGCACTTGCCTTGCATGTACAAAGCCCTGGGTTTGATCCCCAGCATTTAAAAAATTACTTTTGTAAGATACCTATAAAATATTAGTGTGGTTGGGCATGGTGGTGCACACCTGTAATCCTAGCACTCTCAGGAGGCTGAGGCAGGAGGATCTCTGTGAGTTCAAAGCCAGCCTGGGCTACATAATGAGTTCAAGGCCACCTGAACTACACAGCTAGACACTGTCTCAAAAAGAAAAAAAAACGTTATGTATGCATTTATTACTATTATCATTGAAATTAATTAGCATGTTTCAAATATTTTAGAAATATTCCTGCTTAAGTTAAATAATTTGACAAGAGTGCGGACATCGGGGTGAATGTGAATTTAGGAGAGAAGCAAGGGTCCTTGCAGGGAAGCGGAGGACCTGGGACGCCTCCACGATGAGCCGACTTGGGAACCCGACCGCCTCCGCCAGCATGGATGGACACCTTGTGATTGCTCGCTCCTTCCCCAGGGTCAGGATTGGCCGCGGAAACCGGGGTCTGCCCACCTACTCCAAGGCCTGTCCCGGAAGCTCAAACAGCCTTCCGCACGAGTGCTGGACAGAATCAGAGGCACTTACGCCCGCCTGCCTCTCCAGGTGGAACATAACTAGGCCACTCTGCCATCCCGGGCCTTTTTTTCCATCTGTTATACGATGCAGCTCTTCAAAGGCCCGCCGAGGTTCAGCCGTGAGCCAGGTCTCCTTTGATGTTCAAGATCATGGCCACGCTCGGCCAGTCAGCCTCATCCGGGTCTCCACGCAGCTAACAGCTTAATTAGGAAACCTTCACGGTGTCCTTGGGAACCGGGCCACTGGGAGTGGCTGAGCCAGGGGCCGTGGGAGGAGTTCGAGTCGCCTCAGGGCCTCTGCCCAGAAGTGACTGCCGCCCACCACGCTGAGCTGCCAACCAAAGCAGCCCCTCTGCCTGTGCTTCAGCGAGCAGCAGAAACAGAGCCTGCCCGGCGGCGAGGGAAGCCTTGCAGACCGAACCGGAGGTGCAGCTGCCATTCAGTCTCCCATGGAGATGGGATGCAGGGTCTAATCCGGAGCAGCGCACCTTTTCATCAGTGTAGCTGTTTCACCCACACAGGGACACCGAGGCCGGCCCACAGGTGACTGTCCACCTGCAGAGATATGCAAACCCCGGGCTATAGAAGGTACTAATGAAGGAATAACTTTCTTCTCCCACGGCCCCAAATGCCAGAGGCAGCCAGGATCGCAGCCCGCCCACAGCAAACCAGGAGCAGTGTCCTTTTGTTTTTCTTTGTTTGATTTGGTTTTTGCCCCGGTGGAAATTGAACCCAGGGCCTTCACACTGAGCTACATCCCTTGTCCTTTTTTATTTTTTATTTTAAGGCAGGGTCTTGCTAATTCATTAAATTGCCCAGGCTAGGCTTGAACTTGTGACCCTCCTGCCTCAGCCTCCCAGAGTGCTGGTGACAAGTGTGTGCCACCTTCTCCAGTAGGACCATCCTCTTTGTATCTGAAATGTAGCCTGGTTAGAAAATAGGCATGAGGGCTGGGGATTTAGCACAGTGGTGCCACCACCGCCTGCCTGGCAGGCACAATTTCCCAAGTTCAATCCCTGGTACCAAAAAAAAAAACCCAAAAGAAAACAGACATGAAAGCAAAGCCCAATGGTGCTTTTATGAAGGGATTAAGTAGCATTAATAATAATAATAGTATATTAGTGTACTATCATGGTTAAAAAAAAATCCTTGATGTTTGCAAATTAATTTAGATAAAGAATTATATTTTTCATGATTGCTAGCACAACCACACTAGTCGGTATAACCTTGAATTACTTCCATATCTGTTGCTACACACAGTAGCCACTGGGCCAAGCCCCCACAGGGCTCCTGTGTCACCGGGCCACCAGCCTGCCTTCTGGGGACCCCCCACACACACACACCAGCCCAGGCCAGCTGCCTGAGGAGTAGCCCCCGGCTGAGCCAAGCAGGCCCCAAGGCCTAGGCCCAGCCCTGTCAGGGCCGAGGTCCACACAGACTGGCAGCTTCCTGTCCTGGTCCTCTCTACACTGTGACACTGAGGACAGAGTGGCCTGCCTGTGCCCTGCACCCCAAGCTCACTGCAGCTGTCGGCTATCGGCGCCCCAGTGTGGGAACACAAGTCAGACAGCTCAATAGGAACGACACAAGATCACCTGGGCCCTGCTTGGGTGGTGAGGGAGGGGTGGGAATTCTTAGTGACTGGCACTTAAACGTGGCCCGTGCCCCTTGGCGGTGCCCCAAAGCCCAGGTCAGGGGGCTCCTCCAGCCCAGAAATAATGACACGTAACAGCCATGCGCCATCTGCACGCTTCCCTCTGCTGGATCCACGGCGAGATAATGGCCCGTCTCTGGTTTAATTAACATCTGGGCCTGCTGCTGGGAAATTCCCAAACCCACGTCTCCCTGTAATTGCAAACCTTCATTCATTCGGGCACTTTGATGACAGCCACATAATGGGAGCAGTGGCCCCAACCCCACCCACGGCCTCATGCTTGCCAGCTGCCCAAGTCCCCTCCCTGGCCCCTCCTGACATCCACTTACCCATAATCCCTCCTGGCTGTGCCTTCCCAGGCTTGCAGCACACGGGGGCCCTGGCTCCAGACCCTGCTCTGCTGTCACCCACTCTGCCACCACTAGAGACCCCAGTGAGTTCCAGAAACACACTAGATGCCCGCCTTTCTACCACATGCTGCCCAGTCACCCCTAGGTTTCCGCTCTGACGCTGAGCCGTTCCCACCACACTGGCTACCTCTGGGGTGGTATGAACACAAGAGAAGCTGGGAGATCTGGGTCTCTGTCACCTTGCAGGCTGATAGTCCCTGGGTGAGGCCACCCTGGTCCAGCATCTGGCCTTTAGAAGTGCGGGTCCTGAGGAAACACTGCCTCTCCATCCTTGAGACGTCTTAGGGAATCCAGGAAGCAGCTGGAGAGGGACACAGGCAGGGCCAGTGTAGCCGCAGCCTCCATGGGCGTCCCCATCCCTGCTGAGACACACCCCAAGCCTGGCCTCCTCCTTGAGATGTCAGCAATGACAACTCCTCACATTTGTAACGCATGCTTCCACACAAAGTGGTTTACATATGGGCTGGGAATTTAGTTCAGTGGTTCCAGTGCCTGCCTTGCAAGAGCAAGGTCCCGAGTTTGATCCCCGGTACCAAAAAAACACACACACACACACAAAGTGGTTTACATAGCCAGCCACAATGGCACCTGTATGCTCCGCACTTGGGAGGCTGAGGCAGAAAGACTGCTGCAAATTCAAGGCCAGCCTGGGCTACAGAGTGAAACCCTGTCTCAAAAAAAAAAAAAACGACATCTCTAAAAAGTGGCTTATAGTTATGATTTCCTTCGAGTTGCACCATGGCATAGGATAGTATAATTCTTGTATTAATAAATGAGGGCCCCAGAGAATTTCTCGACTATGCAAGGCCATATGGAAGCCTGGCGGAATCAGGTGTGAGCCCGGCCTCTGAATCTGAACCATATGTAGCTCCTCTTACTCCCTTGCTTTCTTCTTTTCTTTTGTCCAGTCCTTCCTTGCTTCTTTCCTTCCTTCCCTCCTGCCTCTCTTCCTTCCTTTTTCTTGATAACAACAGTTTTCAATTATTTGCAGGTTTACCACTAACGTTATCAAAGGATAACAGCTATCATAAAATAATGCTACCTCCCATTCATACCCATACTAGCAAATTTCCCAAATAACCTTCTAGGTACCACAAGTCTTTTGAAAAATGCTATTTTAAATCCTAATAGTCCTAGAATGCATTATACAGTCCTTGGATTATTTTTAAGTTAGACCAGTTTATTGTAAGTCAACATGCTAATAAAAAGAATAAAAATCCAACCACTACAGTACAATAGAGTCGCCCACACTGTAATGACCGACCACATACACAATAGTGGTCCCATAGGATCATACCACCCAGTAGGGCCGTGGCCATCTTATTTGTGTAAATACAATCTGTGGTGTCTGCACAATGACAGAGTCACCTAGCAAAGCATTTGTCAGAATGCGTCCTCATCATGAAGTGATACATGCTGTACTAGGCCTGCCTGCCCTGCACTCCCTTCAGGCCAGTATGGACTCAGTGAGTTAGAAGAGGTGCTCCTCACAGGAATGGTGACACTTCTGCTAGGTAGCCTGTGGGGCTAGGCACAGGGGAACACTCACTTGGGACCTGCACTTCTATACCCAGGTTCCCTCTATCTAAGCAGGGCCTTCCCTCTCCCCAGGGGTCTGGGCTCCCTGGTGGGGACTCAGTGGGAGAGAAAACACAGGCACCTCCCCTCCGATGGTGGCATCCACAGAGGAAGTCCAGGACCTGGATGACTGGGTCCCCGAGGAGTGGGCAGAAGGACTTTGGTGGCAAGGCTTGTA
Organism: Heterocephalus glaber; assembly: GCF_000247695.1. Next base: position 63,195,814 of record NW_004624730.1, read on the forward strand.
TCTGCCCTGCACACTGGGGAAGAACCAGTAGCTCATCCATCCTCACAGCCTCTCAGGGTTAGAAGGACCTTTCACCCACCTCCCCAAAGGTCCACCAGCATCCAAGAGTGCTCCCTGGGGACCAGGTCTTCAACCCATGCAACTTTGGGAGACACTTATCAAAACCATAGTGACAGTCTCCCTTTCATACCTCTACCTAGGCTTTCCATCTGCAAATACAACCAGCTACAGATCAAAAATATTTTTAATGGGCTGGGGATTTAGCCCAGTGGTGCTGACCCCTGCCTCGAAAGCGCAAGGTCCTGAGTTCCAGCCCCAGTACAAAAATATAAATATATATATTTTTTTAATAAGATCAATAAAAAGTAAGAATCAGAAATAAAAATTAATACAAATAAAAGCATACAGTAAATCAACTATTCCCAGAGCATTTATATCATAATAGGTATTACAGGTTATCTACAGTAATTTAAAGTATACTAGAGGATTGCATAAGTGACACTGCAAATACTACATCACTTTATATACAGGAATTGAGCATTCTTAGATTTTGGTTTAGGGGCATTCCTAGAACCAATTCCCTTTGGACACTAAAGGACAAGGACCACTGCACTAGACACTGCTGTTGTTGAGCATTAACAACACAATGAATAGGTGTGACTGTATTCTAATAAAAGCAGCTGTCAGGCCCTGTGTAGTCCATGAAACTTGCCCCAGAAGATGGAGGACCCACAATACGGAAGGAGCCTGGGCCCCTGAATGACTATCCAACAACCCAGGGCACTCATATTAGATACCAAGAAATAAACCTTAATTGTGTCAAGCCAGTGAAATGATGGGAATTTATTAAAGCAGCTAGTGTTTCCTTACCCTATATAACTAGATCCATCATACTCTATTCTTTCTGGTTGCCAAGTGTTGTGGTTTGGATCCAGATGTCCCCAAAGCCTCATGTGCTCATAGGTGAGGCTTTTGGAATGCGATTAGATTACAGAGGCTACCGGAGGGCCTGGTTGGAGGCAGGTCACTGGGGGCATGGCCTGGAAGGGTTTATCTCCCGCCATGGCGCCTCTCTTTCCCCTGCTTCTTGGTCACCATGCCAAGAGCAACTCTCCTCCAAGGCAGGCCCTTCTCCCAGCTGTTTCTGCCAGGGAGCTGGCTGACTGTGGACTGAAACCTCTCAAAACTGTGAGCCCAAATAACCCTCTCCTCCTTTAAGTTGCAGGTGTTAGGTATTGTGTCCCAGCCATGAGGAAGTAACTAAGACACTCAAGTACTGGATCAAGAAATGGACCAAAGAGGAAGAACATGACTATTTTTCTGAAATGGACTTTAGAAGTATAGGACAAGAGATGGGTTGGTAGTAGATATTTTAAAAGATCCCCTCCAAAAAAAAAAAAAGAAGAGCTCTGGGGAAATGTGCTTCCTCTAGAACCTAGGGCAGGCAGTTTATGCCTCCTGTCAGAGCCTTGGCAGAGACCTACTGTGATGGCTGAAGAGGAGACCAGCTCCTCTGTGCAGCCCTCCATGACTACCTGCCCTCTCCAGGGTGGGCTGGCTGCTCTTTCTCGATGTACCCTCAAAATTTCATGCACTATTTATATATCTTCTTCTTTTTTTTTTTTTTTGCAGTGCTTCCAAGGAGCTACACATGCTAAGCAAATGCTCTATCACTGAGCCCTTGCTTATAGCAAAGAGGTGCACCTCTTTTTATGTTGGATTGGTGTTACATGCTTTGGGCTTTGCCATTGTATTAAGAGCTCCATGAGAGCAAGGACTGCTTCCTGTCTCCCTGAATCCATACCTCTCCCCAGCCACTCTCTCCCTTCTTCCCACAAGCAGCACAGTGCATGCCACACTGCAGATGCTTAGAAATGTGTCCACAGGGAAGGAGAGAACCAAAAGGAGTGAAGGAAAGCTCGCACAGGTTAAGGTCAAAATTGCCTGCGTTATAGGTGGCCAGCTGTATCCTTTCTCACCCAACTGGGGCACCCTCCAAAGTGAAAGGCGACTCCACTCCAACTACGTGTGGAAATCAACCACATAAACCAGGACTGTCTCGAGCAAGCTGAAACCCACAGTCATGCTAGGCCTCTTTGGAACATGCTCTCCAGCCACACAGAGCATTCCCAAGAGGAACCAGTGGTTTTGATTAGCTTGAGAACCTTTTAAGATTAAAAACAAACAAAGGCTGGGGATTTAGCTCAGTGGTTCCACTGCCTGCCTTGCAAGAGCAAGGACCCGAGTTCGATCCCCAGTACCAAAAAAAAAAAAAGAGCCATTTATTATAAAAACAAACAAAGAAAACAGAGCACAATGGCCAGGAACGATGGTGTGATCTGCAGTTTTTCTTGGCAGAAATCTAGGAGGATCACCATAGCGCTCTCATTGAGCCGAGTTTTTACTGATCATTTTGTGCTAATGCCAACCACAACAGCCTGAGTTTATACTACAGCTCATATTCACCCTGAACCAGGCCTAGGCATGCGCACAAGACACACACACACACACACCACCATTCCATCAGCACAAGAGGACCCTAAGTATTCCTGGGTGTACCCTATGTGTGTCTCCAAGAAAAACCTCAGAGCCTCCACGTTTCTAGAAAACAATTAATCGAAAGAATCACTTTATGATTGGTACCCATTTCGGAGACACTTGACTGAGGTAAATGAAATCACAATTGCAGGTATTGCGGGAGGTTTGAAGGGCTCGTGTGGACGTGTGCTGACCATTCACCACTCTAGGAACCTGAGCTGGGCTGATAACCAGACCCCGACATAAGGAACAGGAGACAATCCAGCCCGAGAGCCCTGCTGGCTGCCCTGCCCCCATGCCACAGTGACGAACACGACTGGGCAGGAGATGGCCTGGGTCACATGAAGACACTTGCCCATCTGGAATGGACCCATCACCTTTCCGCAAAACTTGCCATTTAAACACCCACCAACAGCTCCCCGTCGTCGTTGTGTCCTCATTGTTGCACATTTCCCCCTCTCTAGCTGGAACGTGTTCCGTCGAAGATGTCCCTGCCCATGGACACACTCAAGGAGCCTGTCGTGTCATTTCACAGTCTGGACAGTTCAACAGCAGCCACTCCTTCCCCGGAATGCCTTTCATACAACTTGTATTCCTCAGCATTTAGATGTTGATCCTCAAAACAACCGAGAGAGAGTTTGGCCCCGTATTGGTATCTCCATTTGACAAATGATCTGGCTCCGAAAGGAAGCTTGCCCAATGTCAATTCTGTAGGAAAACCCAGGCTAGAACTGGGTCTCGAGTTCTTTTCTTCCTCCTGCTGAACCTAAAGACCTCCCACCCACCCTGCCATACCCCACAGCTGTTGGTTACCACAGGATGCTGGCTAGGACCTGGGCCAGAGGCGGCAGATCTGAAGCACAAGCCAGAACCTGGTTTGATCTCTGGAGTGCGAACATCTCTCAGAGGGCATGGCCACTGCTTAAAGAGATGCACTCTTCTACTGGACACCCACAACTGGTTTTCCCTAGAAGTCAGAGCCACAGGAATAAGTGGCTTCCAAAGGCTAGGATGGGATTCTCACAGGAGAATCCATGGACGAGGAGGAGGACAGGCAGCAGCTATGGATAAGGTTTTGCGGGCTCTGCAGGAGGAGCCTGTCAGTCATCTGCAAGCCCTGAGTTGAACACAGAACTGACAGTATCTCAATTTAGGACTTAGTGGCCCAGCCCACCCCCTCCTGGAACTCGTGTGACTTTGGAAACATCTCTCTGTGCAATTCAGCTGCACGGTTGGAAGCATTAAGAAAGTGACTTGCGGTGCTGGGAAAACTGGGAATATTATGGGATGCACTCCCTGCTCTAAAATATTTTTTACTGCCTACTCTAGCTTCCTTCCATCTTGGTGCCTGAAATACCCTTAGTCTTTGGCATTTATATCTCAGAGGATTTTAATATCCAAGAGTCCCCTATTAAAATGTCAATTCCCCGGAAAGGTCATGTAGATAAGAATCCATCGCCTCCTCTATAAGCTCCAGGAGACAAAGAGCAGACTTTACCAGCTGGGGGAGGAAGGAGAATCCTGAACATCACACACAGACAACTGGCCAGGGTCCCTTAGGCAGAGGGACTCCCTGTGCTACTGCAGAGGCTTCCGGAAGACACTGAGGGAAATGGAAGCCTGAGCTCTCCTTCTGGCTCCTTGATACACGCACAACTCCCTCCCCTTCTCTGGGGCTCAGTTTCCGGTCTGTAAAGTAAGGGGCTGGACCCCAGGGACCCTTCGGTTCTGTCTGCTCTCGGGGGTCTCCAGATGAGGGAAAGAAGAGGGGTTTGGGTGCAAACTAATGTACACCCAGCCCAAAGGATGCAAGGAAAAAAGAGTAGGACCTGGTTCTGGTCCCAACTTGCTGGGTGACCTTTGGCAAATTTTTTCACTTCTCTGGCCTATTGGTTCAATGACAGTGCTCATTCGAGGACCCAGCATGGCCTCAAGTGAAAAGAATCCCTAACTGGGTTTTCCTGCTGTGGCCAAGGGAATGTTGCTCCCAAGCCAGGCCTTTGAGGGTTCAGGCGCCGTAGGTCCCTGAGCTCAGGATGCTTTTCAGCCCGTGGTCAGAAGTGCCTCACTAAGGGATGGGGAAGACAGAAACACACGGCGCCCGAACTCATGCTCACTAGAGTCGCTATCATCTACCCCGCACCTGCCATCCTGCCTGGAGGACCTGGCTGGAGGGGGAAGCATCGTGGCTGCATCACACACTAGGAAGTCCAGGTCATGGTAGGGCCTGGGCCCAAGTCGCTTCTGCTCAGATTTTCTGTTGCACTACATAGTTTGAGTCTTCATCTGGCACAAGGTGGAGGATTTGAGCAACGGCCTTGGGTCTAGAATGATCGGAAATAGACTTCAATTCCATCCAAAGCCAATTGCAAAGAAACCATCCTGCTCTAGCCAGGCATGGTGGTGTGTGCCTGTAATCCCAGCACTTGAGAGGCTTAGGCAGGGGGATTGCCGTGAATTCGAGGCCAGATATTGAGTTCAAGGCCATTCTGAACTACATAGTAAAACCCTGTCCAAAAAAAAAAATTCCTGCTTGCTCTAAATCCAAATCACCTCTCCCTATACCAGGGACCTGGCATATGTTCCCTAGGTCTGGGAAGCTCCAAGGAAAATCTTGGGAACTGAAGCTACCTCGGGTAGAGCTGAGGAGGTGAACGAATCCCAAGCTTGCCTCCTCGAGAAACATACATCTTGAAAACCTTGGTTCCTCCATCTGGGTGATGACCAGAAAGTGTACCAGACTTGTTTGTTCTGACCTGTAGCAGGATCACTTCTCTACGCCTCCCTGAGCATTTTCTGGGTACCCACTAGGTGCCAGGCGCTGTAAGTGGGGTGAATCAGAGACGCCCGAGACACACACCTGTCACAGAAGAATTCAGCCAAGCAGGAAGGATACAGATGATTAATCACCATGATGCAATGCAATGGAAGGAGCTCCCCACCTCGGAGTGACCTGCTCTTCGGAGGTGGACTCTTGCCACACCAGATCTCGCGAGACCAGTGGGGGGGGGACCGCCCCTCCCCCAGCAGCAGGCAGCCAGACACCTGCCCTCTCCCCTGCCAGGAACCTGCACCTTGCTCATCCTCAGTCATCAGGGGGAGGTGGGTGCTGAGGAACAGCGCCGTAAACACCACCAGGATCTACCGGGTAGGAAGAACAGGGAAAATGAAGAATAATTCAACTGCCGCTTTCTGCTACCCTAAAGCTAAAGTCTCTAGTTGCAAGCCCTGAAAACCAGACGCTTGTGAGACCAGAGGCTGGGAGTCTGAATGCCTGGATTCTGTCCCTCCTGAGTGACCTTGAGCCGGACATCAGGCCCTTGTGACTCAGTTTCTCCATCACTAAGTGCACAGCAGGCCAGGGTGTGCCGTGGCATTGCGGGAGTGGTGCTGGCTGGTACCTGCCTTGCTTTGTTTTCCCCTTATCGTTCAGGCTGCCTGGGGTTAGGGACGTAGCTCAGTGGCACAGTGGTTGCCCAGCATTGACGAGGCTCTGGGTTCAGTCCCCGGCAGTGCCATAAAATAATTTTAATTTAAAAAGTGGGTTTTCTTTGCTTTTAGATGATTTAATGTCTGAGCAATGTTTGTGGAGAGGAAGAATGAAGTAGGACCAGGTAGGGAGGGGAGCGGAGGAATAGGCAAGGAGTGTTAACAGGAAGTAGTGGGATGAGAGGGTGGGACAGAAAGGTAGGCTGGCTCTGTGGGAGTCAGGAACAGGGACAGACATTGGGGTGCAGCTCAGCGGTAGAGAGCTCCAGCATGCGGTAGGACCTGGGTTCGATCCTCAGCACTCAGAAAGAAGCAGCTCATGTGTGTAATTACTTCACTGAGGAGGCTGAGGCAGGAGGGTCTCCATGAGTTCCAGGCCAGCTCAGACTACATAGCAAGACCCTGTCTCGAAAACACAAAAATCAAATTTGGTCCCAGGGATCAAAACCGGCTCTAGCTAACAAGCAGGCCAGACCCAGCAGTGGCTGCACACAGAAAGCTGTGTACAGAGAGCATGGGGTATCCAGGCTCGGAGGTGTCCTACCTGCCCAGAGCCCTGAACGCTTTCCCGTGTCTACTGCAGCCCCTGCCTCTGTGGTCCACCGCACAGCTTGGCCCTGCTACGCCGCCCTTCCCAGCCAATTGGAGGGGCCAGGTCTGCTTATGAAATTACTAAACCCTGTTAGAAAAGAGGGCAACTCGCTCTTCATACAATTGTCTCTGCTGATCCCGGCTGGCTCCTGTGGCGCTGGGATAGATTCTCCCAGGCTGCTCACTCTCCCCCTGCCAGCAGGGCCACCAGACAGCTCTGTCCCCCGGGGAAGGAATTGTTTCAAATCTAATTTGTTTAAAATCTGTGGTGCCGCGGAGCACGGGGCAGGGAGAGGCATGTTTTCTTTCAGCAGCAGCCGTGTGTGACGAAGGGGGCTCAAGCAAGCTGTGTTTGTGCTGACAGAAGCTGACAGATGCTGCTCTGTGGACTCACGTGGCCACCTTGGCCACCTTCCCCTGCTGCCGGAAGTCGCTCGGCGCTTCACCCCGTCAGTGCCACACCGTTGGACACGGTTTAGAGGCTGGGAAAGAATGCACGAAGTGTCTCCCTGCATTGAAAGCACCGTCGCGCTACGTAAAGGAGAAACAGGAGCCTCACTTTGCAAGAAGGAAGAGCTAAACTGGACGAGCGAAACACTCAGGTGACTTCTGGAATGTGTTTTGTCTAACTTCTTAGCTCTGCTTTGGTCACACTGCTCTCGGCCCTGGGAGTGTCAGGAGCAAGGTAGTTTTTTTGTTTTTCATTTGAAACATCTCTTCTTACTCAAGTGATATCATCCCTGAAGGCCGAGAAGTAAGGAGGTGAATCATGTATCACCTTCATCTCTCTTCTAGAATTACATCAGGCCACAGCTCTGGGGTGCGGCGGGGACAGATGCCAAAAAGCAGCAGGGAAGGGACAGAGGAGAGGGCACTGCAGGCCAGAGAGGAGAAGAGCTGCTTGTTTTCCTCCCTCCTCGTAGCCCCCTTTTCCTATTTATAATCAGGTAAGAGGAAAAACCAGACTGAGAATGAGTGGGCTTCCAGTCATTCATGGGGTTGGTTTGAACATCATTGATTTTCAAGGGTCCCAGCACAGGGGAAGGCCGACCTCAGCCTTCTCTCTGGGATGAAGGCACATACACCCACCTTCCCCAAGCGTCAGCCACATTCCCTGCAGTTTTTTGTTTTGTTTGGTTTGGATTTTTTTGTACCGGGGATCGAACTCAGGTCCTTGCACTTGCGCAGCAGGAGGCGAAACAGCTGAGCTAAATCCCCGGCCCCATACCCTGAAGTTTTATGTCTTTGTCAGTTTAGAATGGCAGGGGAACTTGCCAATGTGCAGAACTAATGGAAATCCGAAGTCTTGTCGCACAGGATGACACCCATGTAGCTGTTTGCTGACCAAGTAAGCCCAATGTTGGGGAAGGTCCCATCCATGTGGCTGGACAGGTGGGCTGCGATTTGACTTTCCTGAATAACACCTGGCCTTTTTTCTTTCTTTTGGTTTTGTTTTTTGGAGACAAGGTGTGGTTACATAGTTCAGGTTGGCCTTGAACTCACTATATAGCCCAGGCTGGCCTCAAACTCCCAGCAATCCTCCTGCCTCAGCCTCTTGAGTGCTGGGTGGCTAACCTAGCCATTTTCATTCCCACTTCCTTAGTACCTTTTCTCTTTTTAAGAGATTTAGCCCTCAACCCCTCCCACAAATGAGGAAGAAGTTCTTCCACCCTCCCTTGCTCTCTGGTTCCAGCAAATTCCAGACTCCTCGGGGTCTCAGTGCGGCCGCTCTGAACAAGCTTGTGATAAAAAGAAAACAGAGTGGCCGCGAGGGCCAGGAGTGAGCTCCACGTCTGAGACACGGGAAGAAAGGCCTGAAAGGGCAAAGGGAAGAAGAATTTGCAGAAGGCACAGTTCTGGCAGCATCTTATTACAGCTTCCAGCTGGTGGGGTGGAGCCCAACTCCAGACATCTGTTTGGAGTTTACAACAGAAACAAACACGCAGGAACCATGAAAACCCTACAGCAACAACACATACACACACACTCCCAGACCGAGCTCCGAAAGCTCCTCTCTGCCTTGCCCTCCACACCTGCTTGGCCCAGCACGCCTGCACAGTGACACCATGACTCGTGCACCCAGGACTGGAACTCACAACTTTTCCCAGCTTGCTCTTCCTTCCCCGAAAAGCAGACAGCCCCACTCCTCAGAGAGCTCCTCCAGGACTTCCTCGGCTCTCTAGTCCCTTTCTAACACTCCTCAACTGCTTGTAAAGGAAAGGATGATGTTGTAGCTTCTTCCTCGACCAAGAGGGTAACCCACAGAACCTCAGCAGACTCAAAAGTCCTTCCCCCATAAGCACAGCTCTGAAGGTGGGAAACAACTCCCTCTGGCCTTTCCAAAAATTAAATTTTTAATTAAATCAAAGACCAGAGAAGGTTCACACTCACACAACTAAGTGAGGAACATGGAATACGCTGAGAGGTGGGTCCCAGACACAGCGCACAGAGCTGAGCGGGACCTGGGGCCGGACACACTGGCCCCTCAGCCACCTGGGCACCATGCCCTGGGCAGCATCTCCAGACACTCACCTGCTGTATGACATTCTCCTTTTTATTGTGGCCCCCCACGCGTGCAACAGAACCAGAACCCGCTACTCAAAAAATAACAAAATGTTTTATCCACATTTCCATATATACAACTGAACAACATTTTACATGTTTCTTTTGCACAGCAAAAGAGATATAAACATTCAGCTCTGAGAACACAGTTATGTACAAAAAAAAGTCAAAAATACTTCACAACAGTGCAAAAATATTCTACACAGCATCACGGAGTGAGGTCTCTGGGGCAGGAGGAAGGTGTGTGTTTCTAAAGGGAAACTCCTTTTTATTTGTTTGTTTGGTACCAGGGATCAAACTCCGATCGAACTCAGGTCCTTGCGCTTGCAGGGCAGGTGGCAGAACCACTGAGCTAAATCCCCAGCCCCAGGAAAACTCCTTTTTAAAAGATAGCAGATGTCTAACTGTAAACAAAATGCAACGTTCTTTCATAACCCACCCCCAAACAATTATTTGAGGAATTTGGCAGATTTTCAAGAGTCTGAGTCCGAGGTAAACAGCCCAAGCTCTTGCACCAAAAAGAACTGGTGGTTCGGGACGGCATTAAAGTCTTGTTGTGACAGCGATTTTTTTAAAGGACTCATCAATGACAGGGCAAGATGGCTCCCAGGGAGGGGGTCGGAGGAAGTTAAACCTCCCCTGCTGGCCCAGCTGCCTCACAAACAGGAAGCTGGCTGCCTGGCCGACTTTTCCAGTTGCTGGAGGCCTCTCCTCAACCCCATCCCAGAGGGCTTTCCTCTCCTTTAGGGTTTTCTCTTGCATCTCCCCACATCCCCTCTAGCAACCTGAGCCACCTGAATCGGAGCAGCCAGAAGTGCTGGGCCGCAGGTCGAGAAGGAAGCAGACATGGGGAACTCCTGCCCTGGGCCCCCCGGGGGGCGGGGCGCCCCGTTTCCCCTTTCCTTGGGCAGGAAGGGGAGAGGGAGGTTGCTGCGACCACGGTTGGGGTGTCACTGTCGGGTGCCGGGGGCGCACAGCAGAGGCTGCGCCGGTAGCTCAGCCAGAGTGGGGCGCGTTAGGGCTGGGGCTGGCACCGCCGTCGGTAGGCCCAACCGGGTTTTCGGCGGTGGCAGAGGTGGCGTCGGGGCCCCCGCCCTCGATGGAGCTCTCGCTGCCAGTGCTCTCGCCTGACAGCAGGCGCGTCACACGCAAGTCCGCCTGCAGGGTGCGCACGTCGTTCCCAATGCTGAGTTCGCCCAGGTCGCTAATCAGCTGCGACAGCTGGGCCTTCATGTCGGAGGAGGCACCGTCGTCTGGCAGCGGAATTGGCGTCCCGGCTCCGCCGCCCAGCGCCTCCTCGCGGCCATTCTGCACCGTGTCCAACAAGTCCCCGCAATCCAAGTGCATGGCCACCACTAGCGAGCTCCGCTCCTCGGCTCCCTCCTGGTCTGGGTCCTGCTGCGCCCTGCGGTAACCCCCTTCGTCCTCCTCTTCGTCCCCCTCCTCCAGGCAGGCCTCCAGGTGCTCCTCCTCCACCTCCTCTTGCTCCTGCTGCTCGCCGAGCAGGTCCTCAGTGATGGAGCCCAGCTTGGGCGCGCTTCGGCTGCGCTCCACCGGCGGCTTGTAGCAGCAGGGTCCGTGCAGCAGCAGCTTACGCAGTGGCACCAGAGGGATAGTGTGCGCCCCCACCAGCTCCTGCTGCTGGTGGCGCGCGTCGTCCCGCCGCTTGAGGCGCTTAAACTCCGCCAGCGCGTTGGCCGACGTCTGGTACAGCAGCAGGGCCATGGCCTGCGCCTTCTCTGGCTTGGACACTAGCACAGCGTGGCAGCGCAGCATCACCGCCTTGTGCTTCAGTTCGTGCCGGTATACCCAGGCGAAGACCTTGGGCAACCGCGCGTCGGCCACGCAGTAGGTGACGCGGTGCAGCAGGTAGAGGTGGCCCGGGCGGCGGAGCGCGCGCTCCTCCGCGTGCACCATGCGGATCCCTTGCGCGCTCACCGTCAGCTTCATCTTCGTACCCTGGCGGCCCGCCTCGCTCTTGCTCCAGATCTTGCCCACTGCCAGGTCGGTGCAGCCGTCGCCGCGCGCTTGGATGGTGGTGGCGTTGCCCAGGTAGAGCACGGTGTACGTGGGGTCCTCGCTGGTGATGTGCAGCTTTTTGCGCTTGGAGCGGAACATGCTGCCCACGCGGCTGAGCGCGCCTTCGGGGCAGGCGCGCGCCAGCGAGCTAAGCGCAGAGTAGTGCAGGCTCACGGCGTAGCCTTTGGGCTTGGACGCCTGCCGCGGCGGCGCCTCGGCCAGCAGCTCGAACTTGTGCCTCTTCCACGGCAGCATCTCCGGAGTGCGCCCCGGCGCGGCTGGGCGGCGCGGCCGAGCGCGCGGTGCGAGCCCCTCAGAGCCACTAGCCTCGGCCGGGCTTGTCCCGGGCAAGATCAAAAAATAGAACTCTGCTGAGAGCAGCACTGGGGGTCAGGCAGAGCAGGACAGAGAGTACTTGGGCACCCCGCAGGGAGTGGAGTCCAATTTTAAGAGAAGAAAATTTTCAGCTTCCAGTGCGCAAAGGACGGTGGGGGCACGGCAGCGCGCGCACACACAGACACCCCAGTCTCGATAAGGACGAGGGCAAAAGTCTCAGACGAGCGACAAGAAAAGAGAAAAGGGAAGGAGAGTGGAGAGGAAAATGTCTCCGAAAAAAGCCAGATGCGCGCGTGGGGATAAATAGGGGGCGTCTCCGCTGCGCAGCCAGGATGGGGCGCGGAGGTGCGAGAACTCTCAGGAGACGGCGATCGGGCCCGGGCCCGGAGCCTCCGGGTCTCTGCAGCAGCGCGCCCCGGGGCCAGGCTCCCCGCCCCCAAGGGTTGCTGGAGAGCGGGTGCCCCTGCCAGGCAGGTCCCGAGATCAGCAGCTGGCTGAGGGTGACAGAGCCCGGGTGGCCCGCGGGCCCCGCGCAGCGTCCGCGCCGCTCACCGCATCCCGCTCCGGCAGGAGCTCACTGTCCCGGCTGGTGCCGCCCGGGCAGCGCTGGGCTCCGAGGGCGGGACGCGCGCATGTCGGCTCAGGGGCGCCGCTACCTCATGGCTCCGCACCCGGGGACGCCGTGCTCCACTCCCGGCTCTCCTGATTGACTGCCCGCCTTTGCAGCGCGCCGAACCCGGTCCTGCGCGCGGTAACCGGCTCGCCAGCCTCACATCCTTGCCGTCCGGGAGTGAGAGCTCCGGTAAATATAGGCCGGCGCGAACCATTCGCGCGCGGGGACAGGGGAGGAGCAGAGGAGAAGCTCCGCTCCGGGCCGCGACGCCCGACGGATTTCTGGTCTCTTAAAGGGACCTGATTGCAGCTCTTGGTCGAGGGCGGAAAGAGACCAATCTCATCCTGCAATTATCCTAAATGTATCTGCATCTTTTTCATCTACAGTAACCACGACGATCTGGGGTTACCCCACAGCAAAAGGAACTTAGCTCTGACACCCCACCCCTAAAGCTGAAGTGCAACTCCCTGAATAAATGTGCGCCGAGATCGAAACTTCTGGGGGAGGCGGCCTAAGGTGAGATTGTAGGCTGTCATTTCCAGTGCAGAAAGGTTGGACAAATAGTGATTGTTTTCCTTGGGGGGCAGCTCAGCTGAGAATCCCTGGGTGCTATTCAATACTATTTTCAGAATTGGAGTCCATTAAAGAAAGCAAGCAGTCTGTGGTGGCAAAGCCCCCTAATCCCAGCACTTGGGAGGCTGAGGCAGGAGGATCGCCAGGAGTTCGAGGCCAGCTTGGACTACATAGTGAGGTCAAGGCCAGCCTGCACTTCGTAGTGAGACTCTGTCTCATAAAAGAAGAAGAAAAAAAGCAAGCAGAGAGGCAAAGACTTATTTTTGACCACTTTGGAGCCTGTTACCTAGAAATACACAGCAGTAGTGAAAAGCGAATGCTAAGATGATCGGGGTGAACGCTGCTGTTTACAGCCAATAAATGGGGTGCTCCCAGCTCCTAGGCCCCCAAAATACTCCTTCCTGCAGTGAGCCCCCAGAGTAGAGTAGAGCTGTTTCCTGAGGACAACACAATCCTAAATCCTGCTGTGTGAGATCAGGCCTCAGTTTACTTGGGTAGGCCTGGCACTCGGTTTTATTATATTATTGACACATCTGAGATGAGAATTCCTGGTAAAAATTCCAATGGCATTTTTTATTGGAGTGTCAGATAAAGCCTGGCTGCCCTCCCGTGGGTGTGATGATTGCATTAATCCTGCTGCTTTCAGTGCCAGTTGGGCGATGTCCTTTGGTGGCTCATTGCTGGGCTCATGAAACTGCCTGCCGGCCTCTGTGGTCATGGTGGCACAGGCCTGTAATCTCAGCACTCAGGAGGCTGAGACAGGAAGATCACCTCAAGTTTGAGGCCTGCCTGGGCTACAATAATGAGTTCAAGGCCAGCCTGCACTACATAGCAAGACCCTGTCTCAGGAGAAAAAGAAGACAACGAAAAGGGGAAGGAGGGAAGAGGGAAAAGGAAGACCACATGCTATGAGAAAGACCTGAAATACTATCAGAAACTGGGAGGCGAAAAAGTTGGTCTTGACTAAGGAAATCAGAAAAGACTTCCTGGCGTTGGTGACATTTGCAGGGTGAACAGAATTTCTCCGATCAGGAAGGACTGCTGGGCTTCTGGGTATGAAGGACGAAAAAAATCACAGAAGCATTGATAATGCGTGCACACGTGCAGGGTAGGGTGGAGTTTAATGATATAACAATAAGAGGAGAAATTTCCCCATCAGAGCTGAAGGGTTCCTGCTGATGGATTTCAGATCCTTTGCTTTCTGAAGGCCTGACCGACCCAGGGCCAGGAGGGTCTGAGAGGAAGAAGGACAGTGGCAGACGCACGGCCTCAGTGCTGCTCCCACTCTGTCACGATTTGACTGCCTTTTTAATGAGCTCGCTTCAAGCTCAGGGAGCGGGCGGGTTCTAGGCAAATGTGAACACCCTGCCGTGACTCATGGCCCAGACCTGTGCCAAGACCCAGGAGGGTAGCCCGGCCGTCTCCACCCCGCCTGGCCTGGGCCCGCCCCTGGGCCCGCCTGGCCACCCCCGCTGAAAGCTCCTGAGGGCGCCAGCTCGGAAATCAGAGACTAGGGCAGCTCCTCCACAGTACCTCTGCAAAGTCAACTGGGAAACCGCCCACGCTGCGACTACTTTGTGACGCGGCGCCATCTAGTGGTAGCAGGCAGAAGCGCCACTCGGTGGCATGGCTTCCGCTAAAACCAGCCAGGCCCGTGGACGTGCCGCCAAGTAAGTCCCAGTTGGAAGGAAACGCTGTGACCGCAAGAGTCCCACCCCAAGTTGGCATTGAGGTCAGCCTTTCATGCCACAGAGGCCTCTGAGCGGCTCCTCCCTCTCCATCACCCTCCCCCAAGATCCCACGGAATGGCCGTCAACCTCAGAGATGACAGATGAGGAATCTGGAATCTTCAACGCTTTCCGCAAGAATTCGCTGAGCGTTAGCTCGGGTGTGAGGTAGTTGCTGAGGGTGGGCGGGGGAGCAGTAAAGAAGACAGAGGTGTTTGCCTTCGCGGGATTTATAGGCCAAAGCGAGGCAGATAATCAACAACTAATAAAAGATCCGGTAGCGACAAGTCCTGGCTGCAAGAGGCAGCGTCAGCAGTGGTAAAGGGCTGCTTTAGAAACATGGCCCAAGTCGGGCGTGGTGGCGCACACCTGTGATCCCAGCACTTAGGAGGCTGAGGCAAGAGGATCGCTGTGAGTTCAATGGCATCCTGAATTACAGGGTAACCCTGTCTCAAAAAAACCCAAAACATATGGCCCAGAAGGTGTGTCACTTGGGCACAGCCTCCAATGAGACAGGGCCAGAGGCCCAGAGAGGTCATGAGCCACATGTGGCTGTTCAGCACTGAGACACACATTGGGTGGTAATATTTAGGCTGTGTTGAGTTCAATCAAATTCATTTTTTGGTTTCTTTTTTGAGACAGACTCCCTAAGTCATCTAGGCTGGCCTTGAACTCATTATGTAACCCAGGCTGGCCTCAAACTCCCAGAGATTCTCCTGCCTCGGCCTACTGAGTGCCAGAATTACAGATGTAGACCACCATGCCGCACTCCTCCTACTCACTTTTAAGAGCCAGCTCACACCTCCTGGGCCTACCCATTCGCTCCAAGCTCCCTGGTGTGGATCTCGACCTCCGCACTTGCTTTGTTAACAGCGTTTGTGTCTTTAACTCCCTGTTCCCTTGCTAGCCTGTGCTCCTGGGGCCCAGGGACGCTATTTACTCCCTCTTATGTCACCACAGCTAGCACAATGCCCGCCACCTCGTCTGTGTATGGTCAGCGTCTGCAGAAGAAACGTGGACCACGTGCATATTTTCAGTGACAGGACTTTAGCAGGCGTGGGCTGCCAGAACCAGAAGGGCCCTGCAGGATAACCTGGCTGGCCCCACTCTGGGTTTACAGAGGAGAAACACAGGCCCTGAGAGTACTGAGCGAGTAGCCGAGCTAAGGTGCAGATCCTTGTGCATGAAGCTCAATTTAGGACACTTTCCTCTTGCTAAACATAAACCCAAAGAGCAGGCATGGTGGCATACACCTATAATCCCAGCCCTCGGGAAGCTGAGGCAGGAGGATCGCCAGGAGCTCAAGGACAGCCTGGGCTACATAGCAAGACCCTGTCTCCAAAAACAAATAAATAAAATAAACACAGAGCCAAAGGCTTTTAAACACAGAAATGTATAGGACCCACGTTCTTCGCTCGTGTCCCCCATGCAGGCCTACAGTTTGGAGGTTTATAGATTCATTGGGGAACTGGGCAGGCACAGCCTTTGCCATGAGCTCACTGAGTAGCCACTCACTGGCCCTTTTGTAAAAGTCCACCTGAGCTAGATGTACACCTATCATCCCAGCATTCAGGAGGCTGAGGCAGGAGGATTTCCAGGAGTTCAAAGCCAACATGGGCTAGATAGTGAATTCAAGAGAACTACATAGCGAGACTCTGTCTCAAAAAACAAGCAAACAAACAAAAAAACCTAAATATTCTGGGACTCAGAGGGAGAGAGAACTTGTAACGAACAGTGAAGCAACAGCGCTCGCCTGGGGGGGGGCGCTGCGTGTTAAGCGTTTCAGGTGAGCAGATTGCTGCAGGCAGAGGCAGGAGTGCGGTGCAGAAGAAGGCGTGTGCAAAGGTGGCTGTGGAACATGAAGCGACGGACTGAAGCAGAGAACTCAAGGGAACTGAACACCTGTGTGTGGCAGACGCTGTGTCAAGGGAGTCTGTGCCATCTTTTCATTTTATAGAGGGAGAGGACAGGGCCTGGAGCAGAGAAGAAACTGTCCCCAGGTGCCCCCAAGCCCATGCTGTTCGTTTTTTCTGTTTTGTTTTGAGACAGCGTCCCGTTACATACCCCAAGCTGGCCTCAAACTCCTGGCACTCCTCCTGCCTCAGCCTCTCAAGTGCTGGGATTGCAGGCATGTGCCACCAGCCCCAAATGCCCATGTGCCTTGTGACTGAGCCAGGCCGGGGCCTGTCCCAGGGACCGAAATGGCAGGCAGGGCATTGCAGGCTGTGCATCCTGGAAGCTCTCGGCCCTACCTCACACTCTGGGCTGAGCAGATGTCCTTTGGTCTAAGGGCAGCAGGAGGCTGTGCCCAGAACTTGCAGAAGTGAGCGAGGAGAGAGGGGCAAGGTCGGAAAGCCACAGCTCTGGAGGTGACGCTGCGGCCTGTGTCCCCAGAAAGCTTCCCCCTGTGGCCCTTGTCGTGGGGCTCGCCCTTCCCAGGGCTGCTCACTGGAGTGGTTGGAACGAAGCCCAGCAGACACGCAGTGCTGGAAGGAAGCTGAGAAGAGAGAAGGCATGGCCTTACTGACCCGCTGTGATGGGAAACTACACGGAATAGTGTTAAATGTTTTAAATGCATTGCAGTGAAAGACCCATTGCCATGAATACCCCTCAGAATCCTCCCCTCACTTCCAAAGCACTGATCCCATTGTTCGTTCCACTTTCTGCCACAGCTCGGGAGTCCTCTTTCCTGGGTGTCTTCAGTTGCACTGCCGTGACTGCCTCGATGTTCTGAGCCCATTCAAAACGGTGACCTTTTATGATCATTTTGACTTTGGGGAAGAGCTGGAAGTCACCTGGTGCCAGATCGATGAGTGAGGTGGATGAGGACACACTGGGATGTTTTTACATGCTCCCCTTCCTTTGGACAGTGCTCGGCAACAGCATTCACCGTATTTTTTATCATACCTCATGAAGACACTCAAGAAAGAGGACTCCAGAACTGCTGCCCCTGTGACCTCAGATACTGGGTAAAACACAGGATGGCACAAAAAGGAAGGGAACCTACAGGGTCAGTTGGCTCTGCCAAGCACCTCAGTAGCCATCCACCCAATACCCACCCTCAACCTGATCCAGAACACCCTGGCGCTTCTCGCCACCTTTGCTTGAACATCTCCTATGGCAGGGATCTCACTGTCTTCCAAAGTCACACCTCACACCTTTGAACCACGAAGATGGCAACAAGATTCAGTAGTAGCAAGGGCACATGGATGACAGCATTAACCTTGGTCGATATTATGGCTCGTGTCTAGATGTCCCCCAAAGCCTCAAGGGATCATGGGGGGGCCTTTTTCAGAGGTGGCTGGATCGAGAGTGTGTGGTGCTGGGATTAAGGGTGGGTGATTACTAAATCAGTCCACTGATTGGTTTGGCTCCACCCTAATCCTGTGGCCTGGATAGAATGTAAAAGGGGCATAAAGATGCTGCTAAGGTCCCTTGCTTGCTTGCTTTGCTACCTTCTGCCCGCCATGAACTGTTTTTCCTCTTCAGTGCGTATCTGCCCTGCTGCCCTACCTTGGAGCCAACTGACTATAAACTGAAACTTCTACAAACTATAGATAAACCTTTCCCCCTTTAACTTTGGGTGTCAGGTATTTTGTCTCAACAATGAGAAAAGTTTGTTTTGTTTTGTTTTTTTGAGACAGGGTCAAACTATGTAGTTCAGGCTGGGCTTGAACTCACTATAAACGTAGCCCAGGCTGGTCAAAAACTTGCAAGAATCCTCCTGCCTCAGCCTCCAAGTGCTGGAACCACAAGCATGCACCAACACACCCAACAAAAACAAAAAACTAGACAGTCAATAATCTGTAGTCTTGCTGGGGATTTAGCAAGGTCCCGAGTTCGGTCCCTGATACCAAAAAAAAAAGGGGGGGGGCTGGGGATTTAGCTCGGTTCCACCACCTGCCTTGCAAGCTCAAGGACCCAAGTTCTAACCCTGGTACCCAAAAATAAAAAGTAAAAAATAATAATAATAATAATCTATAGTCTTAGTCTCGTCTTTAGTCTTAGTTTTAGTAGTCTTTTTTCTTTTTTTTTCTATCTTTCTTTCTTTTTTTTTTTTTTTTTTAGTACTGGGGATCAAACTCAGGACCTCGAGCTTGCCAGGCAGGAGCTGTGCCAGAGTCTTAGTGGGTGGGAGATAATGGTTTGTTTATAGGGAGATCTCAAAAGGGTGGCACCAATAATCTCAAGCCTCAGTTTACCCCTTAGGGAAGTATGCAAATCTGGCCATTGTGACGTTAATCTTCTTTCCTAGGGCCTCCAGCCACAGTTCCCTGTGGGTTTTTTTCTTCTGCACTGACTCCCTGGAGGGCCTGGCCCTCTCTGACTGCCTGTATTTCTTCCTAAGTGAGCTGTCTGTAGTGACAGGACCGGCTGTGTGGGGTGCGGGAGGACCTGACCAGTCTTGCGGAGCCAGCCGGATAGATGCACGTTTTGGGGTGCAACACGGTGGCTGGCTTTGGCTGGGTTGCACTGTGGCTGAAGCGCCTGGGTGGGATCGCTTCTGCAGGGAGAGGGCCGGGACCCCGGTGATTCATCCCTCAGCCCCTCACTCTAGCAACAGCCATTGTGGTGGTCAGCCCTCACTCCCAAGATTGCCACTCCCTTCCTCATTAGACTTCACTGCTCTGGATCTGGGTCCCAGGACTCCTGTCTCCAGCGACTGCCATCCTCTCTGCCCTCCTCGCTAGTCCAGTGGGGTTCTCACCTGCCTGGCTTGGTGATGGAGAAAATGTGCAAATGAGTACCCTCCTTAAGCTAATGACCCTAGCATTCAGGAAGCTGAGGCAGGAGGATCAACACAAATTTGAAGCCAGCCTGAGCTACGCAGTGTGTTTCAAGCCAGTGTGGATGATAGAGACCCTGTCTCAGAAAAAAACTCGGTACCCCCACTCACTACTGAGCAATGATCTTGACTATTATCTCCTTTGCTATTTCTGCAGGATGGGAATTATGATTATCATCATTGTCCCTGTTCACCAGATAAGAAAACTGAAACTCAGTTCTTTGAGTAATGTCTCGAGGGAACATTAGACTCATCAATGCTTTGCTTATTTGTCAGCCAGGAAGATTTGCTGCTAGAGTCAAGGTCCTACTTGACAGGTCCCCTAAGTTGGACCCCCACCCAAGCAGACCCATCCATGCTCAGGAGCACTGAGATAACAAGAAGCCAGCAGCACCCTGCTCCTCCTGACACCACCCTGTTTATCAGCCAGCCACAGGACCACCACCCATGGGACTCTAAAATTTTCCACACTCTTGACCAGTGCCCCCTCCCCTACCTAAACTGCCCCATATCAACCATGCACACCCTCCCCTCAGTGCCAACGGCCTTCTCGCCCTTGGCCCATCTCCACCCAGATGGCAATAAACTCATTGCATGTTGCTTAGACTTTGCCTGCCTCAGTGGTCTCAGTCGTGCCTCCGTCTGACCTTACACTCACTATTGATTCCCCACAGTCTTGTTACATTATCGCTTTGGTTTGATCAATATATTTTGGCACTCTTAGAAATACGGTGCAGAAATTCAAAGTATTTGTTTCCTTATAACCCCTGGAAGTGATAAAATCTGGGAAAGGAAACTAGGGTGAAGCCTCGAGTTACTGGTTGGGCTTCGTGAGGCGGCAGGGTTCTCTGGCTCATCTACTGTGTTACAGTGTAAACCTTACCTTGTGTTCGTATGATCTCTAACCACTCAGCTCTGCAGAGAACACCAGAGGCTGTTGCTAATCCTATTCCACGTGTCTTTGCAACATCATTCTGAAGATTATATTTATTTATTGTTTATTTGTTTGTTTGATTGGGTTTTTTTGTCAGACAGGGTCTCACTATGTAGTTCAGTCTGGTCTTTAACTCACTATGCAGCTCAAGATGGCCTGGAACTCATGGTGATCCTCCTGCCTCAGCCTCCTGAGGGTTGGGGTGACAGGCGTGCGCCACCACACCCGACTTGTTCAGAGATTTTAGACATACTGCTAGTGGATTGGGAAATGGGAGAGATCACACTCTGGTACATTCCTTTACTAGCCTGTGAGCACTAACTTCTGGAAGCCTTGCCAACTGCCTCGGGGCTGCTGGGAATCCCTGGGGAGCTGCGCAGAGTTCACTTCAGTGAGGCAAGAGCCCCAGTGAGATGCCACACACAGAGGGCTGGTAGCAAATCCAAAGATGGGTGGATGGTGTGGCCCAACTCTGCCTGCTACTAACTTGCTATGACTGACCCCTAGCCAGTCCACTTCCGCATCTGCAGCTGCACCAGAAGGGAGTGGGCTCTTCCTGCATCAGTGTTACCCAGATTTTATCAGAAATAAACCCCCATACATGCCTGTAATCCCAGTACCCAGGAGGCTGAGGCAGGAGGATCTCATCACAAGTTCAAGGCTAGCCTGGGCTACACAGGGACTTGAAGCCCAGCTGTAATTACATAGCAAGACCCTGTCTCAAAAAAACCAAAACAGACAAAAAACGAGCCAAGACCCAAGTCCCACCTCAGACCATATGCATTACGGTCTTCCCATTGAGATTCCAGGGGGTTTATGTGCACTTTACATTTTGAGATGGACATTTAGATGGCTTCTTGATCTTTTATTTTTAGTTAACAGATAAGTAAAAATTACATATGTTCATCAAGCACAGCATGTTATGTTTCAGTGTTACATATGTGGAAGAGGAAATCAAGCCAGTTAATACATGCAATACCTTGACTTCTAAAATTTATGCTAACAATCCTCCTTCCCCAACGCCCCCAGGGATACCAAGGTTAATGACAGGGTGGGTTGAATTCTGACTGCACAAACTTGGCTCTACGATTTAGGCAAACTGCTTCCTTCTCTGAGCTCACAACAGAGGCGGTCCTCTGGATTGAGAACGTGTTTTACCAGCACACACGTATTGATAAGGTGAGGAATAAAAGCCCAGTCCTCTAAGAGTGGAGCCAGCTTGCTGTTTTCCTTCCACCCACCTCCCACCCACCCCCAGTTTTTTGAGACAGGGTCTTGCTGTGTAAGTTCAGGATAGTCTTGAACTCACTATGTAACCCAGCCCGGCCTCCAACTCACAGCGATCCTCCAGCCTCAGCTTCACGTCCGCAGGGATTACAGGCGTGTGCCACCACGCCCTGCTGCTCCTTTTCATTTTAATTATAGGAGAGTAGATACAATATTAGCTGGAATTTAGAAACATTTTTTTATTTGATTTAAATCTGCTGTCAGACCTTGTTGGCTTTCTTTACAATCTTGCCACGCCCTCTAAATAACCATTCAATTTCCCATTCAGAACTCCCATTAAATCGGGCACTTTTCTCCCCAGTTTGCCGGGAGTACATAAACAAAACGCGATTCCTTGCTGGGCTAGATCTCCGCGCAAGCCTCTCCTGCTGACACCAGGCTTCATTGAGAAAAACAAAAATACAGCCAGCTCTCCCGGAAGTCCCGCCCACCTCCAGCCAGAGAGACACCGGCATTGGACGAAAAGACGGGAAGGCGGGGCTAATACCGTGAATGTGGACGGCCATCTATTCTAGTTGTCCTGGTTTCTCCACGGACACTAGAGGCTGAAGAACAAATCTGGGATGTACCATTCTCTTAACACAATCATTCGATCTAAATTGAGACATTCGTAGGGGTATCTATAATAAAGTTCCCAGAATCATTTTTACATTTTTCCTATGATACTGGAAAACTCGAGATATATAACGAGCCCTCCGGAGCATGTGTTTCCCTTTTCCCCCTGTCAACCTCGGGTCTAAACCAGTTGGATTTGCTTACGTCACTTCCTGGAGTAGAGCCGCGAATACCGGAAGCCCCCCGCGTGAGAAGAGAGGGGCTGTGCCGCGCGGGGGATGCTATGGGCCGTAGGAAGGCGCCAGGTAATGGATCCCTGGGCCGGGCCCTTATCCGCCACCAGACTCAGCGGAGCCGTAGCCACCGTCGCACTGACTCCTGGGTGAGACAGACCGTGTTATCTTTCTTATTTCTGTCTAGTTTTAAGAGTCCCGAATGCTACAAAATTTGAGGTAAAAAGTCGCAGGGAAATTTTCCACAAGTGACGCGTTTTGCAGAGTGCGTAGGAGTTTCTGCCTGGCAGGGCAGTGGGTCCTAGCAAGGCACAGGGCACGGCACGGCACAGAGGTAGAAGCTTGAAACAAGCAGGACTGGTGTGATGACAGTCAAAAATGCCGAAATGTCCTGAATACGTTTGTCTTTTGCCCTAGAAATCTTAAGAGCTCTTTGAAGTTTTTGAGCAAGAAAGAAACAGGCTCGCGCCTGTGATCGGAGCACTCCAAAGAGAGAGGCAGGAGAATCGTGAGTTCAGGGTTGGCCAGGACTACGTGGGGAGACCAGGTCTCAAGGAAAAAAATATCGGTTTGTTCAAACAGTCGATCCCGAAGTTATTGGTTGCCAGCAGAAGTACAAAGTCACTCAGATCCCTGCTTCCCTGTTTTTTCCTCTTAAGTATTTTAGCCATTTTCCAGGTGTGGCAAGACCTAACAAGGCCTCGGGAGGGTCATGTGGGAGCCTGAAAGAGTCAGCGGTTTGACTTGTGTGTGACACTCTGGTCTTCATTCGCACCGTCTGCCCCCCAAATATTTGAGGACATTCTGAGTTCCCAGGAAGATGTGCTGAAGTTCTTTATGTCCCTGGTGCTCACCGGACAGTTTATGGGCCGCTGTCAGAGCCATGTGCATAGTCTGCGGTCTGAGCAGCCCCCGCTCCGATCTAAGTTACTCTGGACCTTAGGTCACTGGTAATTTTACTTGACTTTGAAACAACTTGTTATTAATGTGGCCCTTTGAAAATAGTGGGGAAATTGAGTGTGAATTCTAAAGATTCTAATTCTCATTCTGAGTTTGGCTGATTCTGTGACTCTGCAAACCACCTAAGCTTTGACCCTTAATTTTTTTTATTTGTTTGTATCTGTACTAAGTATATAACTTAGAATGGTGTTTGTCAAACTGAGTTACATCTTGAATCAGTTTAGTTAGTTTGCAACTTTTTTTTTTTTTTACTCCAATAGGAAGATATTAGGGTGTTATAAGTGCTCAGGTAACTTGCTTCAAGGTTCTTTGTTTCCATTTTACTGTGGTGACCAGTATTTACCCACTTGGATCGCTGTGTGTCATGCACTTTCGGGTCACTATATAAAATGTATTTCTTGTTGTGGAGCACTGACAAAAGAATTGTGACTTAACTGGCTGGCAGGGTCAGGCTGATTCACGTTCTGTGATTGTCACTTAGTTGGTAACTGTAGGCAAATTATTGTACCTATTTAAGTCTCAGTTTCCTAATCAGTAAATGGAGATACAAGAAAATGAACTTCAAAAGATTTTGGTAACTAAACGATGAAGGGAAAGTGTCCTCCTGAAATGAGAAAGTGCTCATTTAAGTGCTAATTATTAGTATGAGATTCTGAAGAGGCTAAACCACCCTCAAGACCATAGAGAGTTTGCAAAGGAGGTCGGAGCCTCTTGAGCGTCAGGAGCAGAAGAAAGCAGCTTTCCTGTTGTGCTTCGGTTCATAGTTGCACACAAGCGAACTCAACGATGGCTATGACTGGGGCCGTCTCAATCTGCAGTCGGTGACTGAACAGAGCTCCCTCGATGACTTTCTCGCAACTGCAGAACTGGCAGGAACAGAGTTCATAGCTGGTAAGTCACTTGATGCTGGTGTGTGACACTGCTCCTGTCACCTCTTGCTGCAGAGCTGTGGATGCTTGAAAGTGTTTAGGACACCGCTGAGGGCAAAATCAGGCCCTCCATGCCTCAAAGAGGGTCGCCTAAGAGCAGTAAGGTAAAGCCCGGGAGAGTTTGAGCTGTGAGGTGCCATGTTTGCTGCAGGCTTTTAGTCAGTTCTAGAGAACACTGGAGAGTGTAACTTCTTCCTATCAGGTTCAAGAAATGCAGTCTCTGAGGGAAAAAAGATCAGTAAACATTATAGTGGAGAACGTCTTTATTATTAAAAACAAGATCTTATTTCTGCTTCGGTTAGGAAATTTGAATCTATCTTTATCTAGCTATCTATATCTCTGTATTTTATTGTTGTTGTTTTTGAGACAGGGTCTTGCTGTGTAGCTCAGGCTGGTCTTGAACTCACTGTGTAGCCCAGGCTTGCCTGGAACTCACAGCGATCCTCCTGCCTCGGCCTCCCAAGTGCTGGAATTTCAAGCATTCATCACCATCCCCAGCTGTGACTACACATATATATATATGGGGGTGGGTGGGGGTTGAGACAGGGTCCCAATATGTAGTTCAGGCTGGCCTTGTATTCACTTCACAGCCCAGGCTGGCCTCAAACTCATGGCAGTCCTCTTGCCTCAGCCTCCCGAGTGCTGGGATTATAGGCATGAGCCACCACACCTGGCTTGTGACGATATTTTTAAAGGACCAGTTGACATCATGAATTTTTCCATCCATATAATCTTAGTCACTGCTTTCCTTTTCTTTCTTTCTTTTTTTTTTTTTTGTATATGGCCTAAGCACTTAGAAAAGTACCTGTCAGAGATGGTATTGTAAACTATTATTTCTATACTCCTTTATTATTATAAATGTCATGTTTAGCAAATCACTTACTGATTTTGTTCAAAATACTTTTATGACTACCAGCTACTCAGCCATTGTACTAGCTGCTCAGAATATGATGTTTAATTATAAGCTATTTCTACAAGATTTTGTTTTGGATGCTGTGAAATCTTTGAGGACAGTGTGGTCATAAAAGATAGGGTCAGGAGCCCTTTCTATCTGAAAGCAAACTGGGGCCAGGCTGCCCTCAGCATTATGGGGACGTGGAAGAGATGGCAGTGGGTTGGAGTGTGGATGCCGGGTGCAAGGAGTTTGATGGTTCGGCTTGAGAACGGGTGAAGGGATATCCACGAAGTTTCCACCAAATGGGGAAAGAAGGGACGCTGCAGGGTGGACAATGGCCTGAGGTAGAGGGTGAGGATCGAGGGGCCAAGTGTTTGCAGAGGGGGACAGAGCTGTGGGAAGGTTGGCTGGAAGGTCACGAAGCACGTATGGGGGCTGTTGGTCGAGGGCAGGTTGGGTGACCAGGGTATGGGCGGTGTGGCCCATGAGAGTCACAGGCTGTGGTCTTTCACCTTGAGGGGAGAGGCGTGGTGTCAGGGTGTTAGCACTGAAGGCAGGATTCAGGAGGGCGCTCAGCTCACCTCCCCAGTGGAATCCCCATTGTCCTGGGGCGCGGTGTGGCTGAGTGGTGAAATAGGGAGACCCAGAGCAGCAAAGGGTACAGCCTAGGCAGAGGCCTCTCTGGTTCATGCATACACTTGGCTTCTCTAGCTCTCATCTTTCTTTCTTTTTCATTTTCTTCTCTTTTTTTTTTATTTTGACACAGGGTCCACTCAGTTGCCAGGCTGGGCTCAAATTTTTTTTTTTTTTTTTTTTTTTTTGGTACCAGGGATCGAACTGGGGACCTTGCACTTGCGAGGCAGGCAGCGGAACCACTGAGCTAAATCCCCAGCCCAACCTTCTCTTTCTTGACCTAGTCACTAGTGAGAAGTGTTCATCGTGTCTGGTATAAATCATAGCAGTATATATAGTGGTTCACCAGGTCAAACTGGAGCAAGTGTGTTCACTCACTGTTTCCTCCTCACCACTCCCATTGGCTTAAAATTATTCTTTGTGGGCCGGGGATTTAGTTCAGTGGTTCCGGCGCCTGCCTCACAAGCGCAAGGTCCTGAGTTCAATACCCGGTACCAAAAAAAAAATTATTCTTTGTATGAAAAATGAAAAGATAGATTGTGCTAAACCACACTGTTTAAAGGACTACCTTCACCACAGGGAGGTTAATAAAATCAATGCTTAAAGAAGTGGTGAGTTTCTGAAAATTTTAGTGAATATTTCTTAATTTCTCTCTCTTTGTAGAAAACTTCATTTGGAAATTATAATTTGTTCAGGGCTAGAGGAATCTAAATGAAGAAGGCTTAAATTCTGTTTTAGTCTATGTATCGTTAAGTTTTCCAAGTTTATCAAGATGATCAACATTCTGTATTTTATATTGCCTCTTAAATAAGAGTACTTTTTCTTTTCTGTAAACAGAGAAGCTAAATATTAAGTTTGTGAACCCTGAGGCCAGAACTGGACTGCTGTCTTTTGAGGAGAGCCAGAGAATTCAGAAGCTTCATGAAGAAAACAGACAGTTCTTGAGTATACCGCGGAGGTGAGCGAGCAGAATCTAGACCATGGCCGCCAAGGATGACACCGAGCTGCTTCCTTCGTCAGCTGCCACTGTCATATCCAAATTCCATATTTTATTTTGGTAACTTATACATGGAATTTTTTCCCCCTCTGTGATTGTTTCAGACCAATCTGGGACAATAAAACTAGCCCAGAAGAACTCAGACAGGCGGAGAAAGATAACTTCCTGAAATGGAGACGCCAGCTTGTCCGGTGAGCGTCCGACCCTAAGGCTTTGCCCTGAGCCCCCAGTTGGGCCTTTGGCTGCTTGCGTTGCCATCTGCCCTTGCATTCTTGAGTGCTCAGAGAGGGGAATGGTCGTGTGCTGTTCTCGGGTGCACATGGGAGCCTACGCAGACAGGATGTGGATCCTGTATGAGAGGTCAACCTGCAGGTCTTAGATACCTGAAGGATAAAACTTGAATATGGTGGACTGTGAGGTGAATAACTGATTTTTATATTATATTGACTCAGCAGGAGGTATAGAAAAATAGTTTGACAGTATTTGTGTACTTTTTTTGTTGTTTGTTTTGTTTTGTTTTGTTTTTGGCACGGGGGATCAAACTCGGGTCCTTGCACTTGCATTGCGGGCGGCGGAACCACTGAATTAAATCCCCGGCCCGAATGCATACTTATTTTTTAACGTAATGAATTTGGGCTTTTATATTACTTAAAATTATCTATTATAATCTGGCAAAGATACAAACTTCTCATTCTAAAGCCAGGCTAGAAGAGAAACAAAAGTTGTTACTGACTCCATTTGAACGAAACTTGGACTTTTGGCGTCAGCTCTGGAGGGTCATTGAGAGAAGGTGAGTAATCATTTTTCTTCTATTTTGTTGTGTAGTCCAGGCTGACCTTGAACTTACTGGGTATCCCAGGCTGGCCTCGAAATTGAGATGACCCTCCTGCCTCAACCTCATGAGAGCTGGGATCACAGGCAAGCAGCACCACGCCTGGCACCATTTTCTTTAGTGTAATGAAGAGTCTCTGGTAGTGGTATTAGATTGATTGATTGATTGATTGATTTTGGTGCCAGGGATCAAACTCAGGACCTTATGCTTGTGAGGCAGGCGCGGTGCTGCTGAGCTAAATCCCCAGCCCTTAGATTTGGATGTTGACACAGGCCCATGGGCTCATAAGAGGGCAGGGATTAAAATATACAAAAAGCTATTGAGAATTTTTTAAAGTGAAAGGGTTTTTTTTACTAGATGAGTAGATTGACAAGTATGACAATAATGAGCATCCTCTGTAATACAAACTACAGTTATGCTGTAGTTATTCCCACACAGATGCTTTGAGTTTCTGCTGGTCACGGGAAACGTGGGCATCAAAAGGGGTAGATAGTTGCCTGTGGCAAGCATGAATGTTACAGGAGAAGAACGGCAGCACTCACTCAGCAGGCTCTCGTGGGGTCCAGCTAACTCCCAGACACCCAGATGTATGCTGTGCAGGCCGCATTCCCGGGAACTTGGCACCCAGTAGGTGGCTAGGCCATCATGGGCCTCACTGTGGACTGTACTCCTGCTGTTTCCATGGTGTGTACCTGGGCTCATGCCCAGTCCTCAGCATCCAGCCTCCTGGACAGAAATAAAACTGGGTATGTTACTGTCTTACTTTCTTGTTGCTGGGACAGAATACCTGGCACCCATAAGTTAAAGGGAGGAAAGGTTTATTTGGTTCACAGTTTGTGGAGGTTTCAGTGCATAGTTGGCTGGCTCCCAGGCAGGGCGGGGTGGGGGGGTGTGTGGCAGAGAAACAGTTTGTGGTAGGGCAGGCAGGAAGATGCGAGCCTTCCTCCTCCCTTCCCTTTGTATTCCACCAGGCTGCAAGCCCATTGACTGCCACCTACACCCAGGGGGGACTTCCCTCACCAGTAATTCCATCACCCACACCCAGAACTATGTTAAACCCATCAGGAGACTGGTCTAGCTATCACACAGCCATGATCCAGCCACCTCACAAAAGCCCTGCCAACGAGCACATGATGCTTCAGGATAGAGCACCTAGATACAAGCTGAAACAGTTGCCCATGACATCTGTCACCCATATTAGTTTCTATAAACATTAAATGTAATTGCCATCAAGTCATTGGAGAATTTAATTCCGTTTGTAACTTACATGGTACATTATTTGCTTCCTTTTTTTTTTTTTTTTTTTTTTGGAGACAGAATCACAGTATGTAGTTTAGGCTGGCCTCAAACTGGGATTACAGGCATGCCCCACCAGGCTGGGCTTTGCTCTCTATTTTAAAAATACAAAAACTTTATATTCACAGTGTCTTACTAAATTAAAAAATAAATTTTAGAGGGCCAGGGATTTAGCTCAGTGGTTCCACTGCCTGCCGCACAAGCGCAAGGACCCAAGTTCAATCCCTGGTACAAAAAATTAATTAATTAATTAATTAATTTTAGAAATAATCTGAAATGTGACCTGAAATTTAACCTATTAAAAAAATCCATATGAGGGATTTTGTTTAACCCACTGAACGTGGGGAAAAGAAAACAAAGACTTGCCTATGAGTTGTGGTGAAAGCCAACCTCCCTTATAGATGTCATCTTCTCTAGTCCACCTTTTTCTCTGAACTCCTGGTTACTTACTCTTGAGTACTTTGTTCTCATTGGCCAGTTGTTTGGAATTACAGTATATCTGTATAGTAAAATGTTTAAGATCTTATATCATTAAAGAATACCATATAATAATAGAACAGAATATTTGTACAGGGGACCCTTGAGTTACAATTGGCCTGACTTGGCTTACAACTGGAATTTTAGTTTTAACTTACGAAAAAAGTCTTGAGTTACACCCCAAATGCTGGCTTCTTGTGTTTCCAGATGGTCTCTGATACAGATTTAATAAAGAGTTCTGGAAAGAACATTACCTTTCCTGTGTGGGGTTGAGAAATCCTAGGCCAGTGTCTAAAGATATTGAGATCTGCCTAGAAAAAAGTATGGCCTAGGGCTGGAAATTTAGGTCAGTGAGTGGTTCCCCTGCCTGGCTCACAAGGGCAAGGTCCCGAGTTCGATCCCCAGTACCAAAAAAAAAAGTATGGCCTAAAATTATACAGGAGAGACTTTGAAGGCAATTGGCCAACTTGAGTTACAACCAGCTCTCAGGAACGAATTGAGTTTGTAAGTCAAGGATCCACTGTACTTTGCCAAGCCACTATAAAAATTTCTCTAAAAGGAAGTAAGTTACATGTGGAAATCTCTGCCCCCTCATTCCTTGGGGGTCAGAAATGCTTCTGTAATACACTACATTAATAGAGGCATTCTCAGTGCTGCCAGTCTTATAGTAGAGGTTGAGCGGTAGCATATTTCCCTTACATTAAAAAAAAAGAGAACTCAATACCCAGTGGAATACAAAGGGGAGTAGGATTCCCTCGGTTACAGATGGAAGGGCAGTGGGCCATGTCACAGCAGAGAAAGGAGTAATTGTTAAGGACTAGGGGCGATTTTTTGTTTGTGTGTTTTTCAATTGAGACAGGGTTTTGCTGTGTAGTTGAGTCTGGCCTTAAACTCACTGTGTACCCCGACTGGCCTCAAACTTGAGGTAATCCTCCTTCCTCAGCCTTCTGAGTGTTGGGATAACAGGCTTGTGTCAGCACACCTGAGAAAACTGTAAGGTATTTTTGTTTTGTTTTGTTCTGTTCTGTTGTTTTGGTAATGCTGGGAATTGAACCCAGGGCCTACCTGTGAGCTAAACATGTGGTCCACCACTGAGCTACAACCCCAGGCCCTGGGAGTTTTTTTATTTTTATTTTTTTAGTTAGGCTTTTAAAAAAGAATGATTTAGATAAGTTGAGAATGGGAGATTTTTATTGTGTTCCATGCGATACTGAGGAGGATTTCTGATCATAAGAAGTTGATGAGTCAACTTTCTCTAATCTCACTTTCTTAGCATAGTGAGGAGGTTTTTGTCTTCTTCAAAGGTTTGTGAATTATTTTCAGGGATTTGATAAATGAGCATGCATTTATTTATTTATTTATTTATTTATTTATTTATTTATTTAATTTTGTGGGACAGGGTCTCACTATATAGTTCAGCCTGGTCTTGAACCCACTATGCAGCCCAGGCTGACAATCCTCCTGCCTCAGCCTCCCAAGTGCTGGGATTACAGGTATGCGCCACTACACCCAGCAAACTTTTATTTTAAATGACACTTTTTTTTTTTTTTAATGATGCTTTTTAACAAGGAACCTACAGGCTGTATTTTTTAAATCTATAAAATGTATCTGGTAAGAACACCAGGAAACCAAATAATTAAATTAAAATTCTCGGAAAAGAATATTACTATATTTATCATTGTTGCCAAGAAAATAGTACTTGAAGCCGGGCATCATGGTGCATGCCTGTAATCCCAGCACTTGGGAGGCTGAGGCAGGAGGATCTTTCCAAGTTTGAGGCCACCCGGGGCTACACAGTGAATTTAAAGCCAGCCTCAACTGCATCGCAGAACCCTGTCTCAACTGAAACACACACAAAAAATCCCCCAAGTCCTTAACCATTACTCCTTTCTGTGCTGTGACATGGCCCACTGCCCTTCTATCTGTAACCGAGGGAATCCTACTCCCCTTTGTATTCCACTGGGTATTGAGCTCTTTTTTTTTTTTTTTTTTTTTTTCAAATGTAGGGGAAATATGCTACTGCTCAGCCTCTGCTGTAAAGCTGGCATGGTGCATCCATTTTCCTACAAATAACTTAAATGTAGAAAGTCGCATAGGTGCCCTCACCCTGCTCCCTCAGGGCAGATTGGGCTGGGATGTGAGGTTTGTTTTTAGCTTCCTTCTATTTCCTCCCTTGTCTCTTTCCTCTGTGTTTCTTTTCTCTGTATTCTGGCCCCTGACCTTTGTAAGAGGCCCGTCAGAGTTGGGTGACGGCCTGCCGTATAGGGGAGCTTGCCAGGGTGACTAGGGTGGCTGGCCGGGACGGGGTGTGTGTAGTAGGCATGCCTGAGGTGTCCTTCTGGGGAAGAGGCCCAGTGGGATGGTTCAAGGGGCCGGACAGGCATCTCAGGGTGGAGTGCAAGCTGCCTTTAATCCCCCAGCCACCCTCTCCCAGGCCTGGGGTCTGAGTTCTGGTGCCTCTGGGGTCCCTTTCTCCTATAGCAAAGGCTGCCCACTGCTTTAGGGTAGAGGAAGAGGCTGTGCAGGGTTGCAGTTGCCTGGTGAAAGGAACAGCAGGGCCGACCCGGGAGCAGGCAGGTTCTGGCCATGCCTCACCCTTGCTCTGTTAGACACCCCAGGTCATCTGGATCTCTGAGACACAGGCAGTCTTGCCTGTGAGACTCAGTGCCTTGCCTTCTTAGTTGCTGCTCTTCTTTCTTTCTCTTTGTTCTAGAGTTTCATCCTTTACTCCCCCTTTTGAGTCCGGAGAGGGAGCAGAGGTGGCTGTGTGCGTTCGGTCTTCATGTTGGACAGGAAGGCCCTTTGCCCTGGGTGCCCCTCAGTCAGCAGCTATTTCCTCAATGAGCTATGCTTGATGACACGTCCAGCATCAGGTGGATTGTAGTACTGCTTGCTCTTACATTCATTATATGATACCTGCCCCACCCCGTGACACAATAGGTTTCTAACTCAAGGACCGCAGTTCCTGTCACATGGAAATAGATCTGTGTTACACAGAAATGTTATTAAGAAGTGACTGGTGCCACATCTTTCACAGGAAATATTTACTGCTGTCTTCTCTGTCACAGATGTCTCCTGTTTGCTAACAGGCTGGCTGGGCCATCTGCCCCATTAATTCTAGTAGTGGCTCTCAGAGTGTTTGGGGTACACCACGCAGCAGGATGTAGGAAACTGCCAGTTCTGAGGGCAGAACACTATTCCAGCAAGACAACCCACTTCCACTGGGCCACACAGTGCATCCTGCCTCACAGCTGGCACTTTGCACCTGGGTCCAGCACTCGAAGCAAGCTGGCCAGAAGTGTCTTCCTTTCTCGCTGGCATTTCGTAGCTCTTATTCTGTCGGCATATCTGGGTCTTAGGAGTTTAGCTCATCATCCAAATTGATTCAATTAGAAAGTGAGCTAGGACCTTATGGGAGGAAATACTGGAGCCAGCGTAATTAGAAAACATAGCAGCAATTTGTCAAAACTTCACAAGTCTGTGAGTTTTTTTAAATCCCAAGATCATGCTAGGAGTTTAGCTCTTCTAAAAGCAGATGCACTTGGAGTTGTCAGGAGCCCTGCCCTCCATGGTATCATTGAGCCCTCATCTAGTAGAGTTGCGGGGTTGCCTGAGAAAAGGACGCTGGCCAACCTAGAATTGGAGGAGCCTGGTGTGGGGTGGTGACAGTTCTCGGGTTCTGTCCAGCAGTGGTCACAGCCAGCCTCGGAGCATCTCCTTAGCTGCAGAGGCTGCAGGGAGGAAGGAGTCTTGCTGTGCTGTGGGTGAGGAGCTGGCTGTTGCCTGCAGGTTTTCTCATTACCACCTTTTCATGTGATGGAAGAAGCTGGAGTCGTTCTTGCTTCAGTGCGCCAGCTAGACCTGGTATTTGGTGGCTTTGTATTTTTGCCATGAAATACATTCTTGGAGCTGACGGGTGATTGTTGGCTAACTGCAAACTGTCTTCTCTGCAGTCCTGAGTTCAAGTGAGATCTTGGCCTCTCAGTGGCAGGTAGCAGCAAGAGCTTTATTACTTTTCTTTTGAGGCCTGAATACGAGTGCAGATGAGGAACTGGGTTTTTAGTAGACGTCACCTAGGAGTGCAGTGTTTGAATATTCTTTGCCTCTCCAGGAGGGAGGCGTAGAAGTCACAGTGGGAGTTCAGCAATGAGCACCTCTTGAGGCTGCCACAGAGCGGGACCTCTGGCCAGAATGCCCGGCTTCCTTTCTGGGCTCCACTCCTCTTAGCAGGGGTGGGCAGGTTTCATAGCTGCTGTAGCCTCAGTTCAAACTGAGAAGAGCTGTGCCTGAAGGGACAGGCAGCTGTGTGGCAGGGTGCGGTGTGTAGGAGGGTTTGCTGCTCTGCCTTCAGTGTGCAGGCAGTGGTCCCTCTCCTTTCCCAGAGCCTGACTTGATCATCTCACTTGCATTTCAGTGATATTGTGGTCCAAATAGTAGATGCTCGGAACCCACTCCTGTTCCGCTGTGAGGACTTGGTAAGTACCGATTTCCATCCTTGGAACAGCGGAGAGGCCAGGGCCTTAGCACGGTTCTTGCAGGCAAGATCTGTGCTCTCCTCCCCCTCGGCCAGCAGCTTGAACAGGCCCACTGCTTAGACGGATGTCTTCTCGGATAGCTGTTTCCATCTGCAGGAAAGCACACACTTCCAAGAGTCTCTTTTAGTTTAGAAACCATTTTATTAGTACACTTTTGCCGGTTTCTAAGAGACACTAATCGAAATAGCATTGTACTTACTTTAGCATACTGTCCTAGTCAAATCACCTCTCTGCTCAATGCATCTCTGTTAAGTTCTTCTCACACCCTATTTACTACCCTTTGTGGTATTTTACAAGTGAACTAAGTTTCTAAAACTGCAAGGAATGGTAACTAAGGTGTAAGGATTACATGGAGTAACATGAAACAATTTGAATTAACAGAACACTGTACACATGTGAGGCGACCATATTTCTGTTTGAGAACTACCTATAATAAATAGTACAGGTGTTTTTTTTAATGGGTAAATAACAAAAATCTTAACAGTAAAACCTTTTTTCAGTTTACTGAAAGGATTAATTAGAATGTACCAAGATTTAAAATCTTTAAGTTAGAAAGTGATTTAAAACTGGGGGCAAAAAAACCCCCCTGTTATTGCAGATCCTCAACATATAACTAGCCCAGCTTTTTCCTTGTGTGCGAGGCCTTGGAGTGTGTTTGCCTTCCCAGGAATGTTATGTGAAAGAGCTGGACCCCGCTAAGGAGAACGTCATCCTGATCAACAAGGCAGACCTGCTGACCGCCGAGCAGCGCAGCGCCTGGGCCTCGTACTTTGAACAAGAAGGCGTGCAGGTTATTTTCTGGTCAGCTTTGACCGGAGCTGCCCAGCCAAATGGGGACTCTGAGGTAATCTGGGCCCTCTGCAGAGCGATCTCCAGGGAGGGTTTCGTGCAGATAAACGGGCTTCGTTTGCGTTCTGTTTCTTCTTGGTAGAGATTTACTTGTTTCACTTTTGGGGGGTTTTTCCAGTAAATGCTCTGATAGTAGGATGACCTGTAGAAAAGTCGATCACAGTTATTTTCTTTGTGGTTTTCAAGTAGTCTGTCATAGTGTTAGGCACTGATACGTTAAATTTTTTTTTTTTTTTAACTTTAGGCAGGAGGTTTTCTAGGAAGTTTCATAATGACCTTGTAGTTGCTTTTAAGAGAAGTTAGAACAAAAGGGTACAACTAAAGGATATAGTGACTTCTCATGGCTTGATCCAAATCTCTTCACTTTGTTTTGAAAACAAAGAAACTAACCCTAAATTAAGATATGCCGTGTTATTTACCTTTAATGCAAATTTTACAAAAACAATTTGGGGCTTATTTTATTTTGCAATAAAATAAGTATGAAAAGAAATGAGTAACAGAACTTTCAGGCTGGCCCCATTTCCCCTGCCCCGCTTCCCTTTCCTCTGCATTGGTACCGCTGAGGTTTAGCGGGAGCGGAGCTGGGTGCCCCTGTGAGTCCGGCCTTCCCTGCCAGGCTCAGCTTCTCACTGGAAGACTCTCAGTGGCCCGGGAAATTCGATTCTTTTTCTCTAATTCAGAAAGCCCTTGCCCTGCTCTGTGGTGTGAGGAGGTGGCTTCCTCTCCTTGGTTTTCTCTTTGCAGACTGCACATCTTTGGCTGTCAGATTCTGCAGAGCAGGGCTCAGACCTCTTTCCAAGTGCCGGCCTGCAGCAGCAACCTGAGGGCATCGGGAGGTGCTGGTGTAGAGTGCGTGCTGTGGAGACCCCTCTTCTCTTGATCAGGGTCCCCCCAATTCCACCCTCGGCATTTAT
Organism: Heterocephalus glaber; assembly: GCF_000247695.1. Next base: position 63,231,374 of record NW_004624730.1, read on the forward strand.
GCCCTTTCAGAGCTATGGGATGCTGTGGGTTCCATTAGCCTATGAGTGACCACATCCTTCAAACTTTTTTTTTTAAGACTTTCATTTTTAAAATGATAGAACAGTCTACAGTGAGGACACACTGACTTCTTTACATTCACTGCTCATTTATCATAAAAGTGCTTCCAATTGTATGGCTGTCTTGTAAGCCATGTTTCTTTTTAAGTTGCCAGATGTGATCATGATGTCCCCATGTTATGTCACCTTTTCTAATGCTTGGGATGCCTATTTGACCAAGTTCACTGCACCCCTTTTTGTCACTGTCAACCACCCTAATCCTAAATGATTTAGGAGAGATACAAGGTCTGTCTCACTTTCAAATCCCAACCAGTTCACCCTAAGGTGGAATCTTTCTGTCTATGCATCATGGAGCTTTTTGACCTATCAAAGGCAGTGATAAGGGCTGGGGATGTAGCTCTGTGGTGCTGCACCTGCCTGGCAGGCGCAAGATCCTGAGTTCAATCCCTGGGGTGTGTGGGGGGGTGGATGATAAGAGAAGAGCAGGGCTGGGGCGCAGCTCAGTGGTAGAGCGCTTGCCTGACATGCGGGTTTGATCCCCAGCCACACACAAGCAGGGAGTAGCAGTTTACATGCAAAGACATGCATGTAAAATGACTCAGATGACAAATTATGCCCTTGTTTTGTGCAGAGAGAATGTTAAAATGCTTTATTGTAAATGACAAATGCTTTGTCTTATTGTGCAGCCCATTGTAAAATAGTGTATTGCCCAAAAGTCAGCATAACACTTTCCCTTGCTTTGAGATTTATTTTAAATCAGCATAGTCATCTGTGTGATTGTCTGTGAAGTTCACAAGGTGTGGAAACAGCCAAGGGCTGCAGCTCTGGCCCTGCCTGAAAGGCCTCGCCGACTGCTGTGTACATTCGCCTTTCCTGGGCTCCCTGACTTTTCTTTCCCCTGTTCGTTTTACATAACTGGCTCATTGCATGTCATCGCTCACATGAAAAGTGAGGTTACAATCTTGGGAGCTTTGGGTTTCTGTCATTTCTCCAGGAGCCAGGGAACCGCAACACTGGGGAAGCCAGCACCGCAGAGTCTGAAGACTCCAGCTCTGAGGAGGGCACAGCTCCGCCTGCTGAGGGCCACCCTCGCCCACGCAGTGAGGCCGCGGCTAGCAGCGAGGAAGACAGCAACAGCGAGTACGAGGACTGCTGGGAGGAGGAGGAGGAGGACTGGCACACGTGCTTGGAGGAGGACAGTGGTGCCGAGGAGGAGAGCCATCCTGCACAGCCGGGAGCTGAAGGCATGGAAGCCCGGCAGAGGAGGCCTCGCACCCTCAGCCACCTAGTGTCCAAGTGGGAGCTGCTGGAGTTCTTAAAGCGGCTGCACACCGGCAGGAGGGTGAAGGCCGGGCAGCTCACCGTGGGCCTGGTAAGATGCACTGCACACTGAGGGTTGCATGCATCCTGGGCAGCCACACAGGAGCCCCTAGAATAAGGCTGCTGCCCTAAGGCGTGCCCTGCCTCCTTGTTCCCCTGGTGTCGGGGATGCGGTGGCTGAGGCGGTGACGTGGAGCCCGGCTCAGAGCCAGCCGCCTGGGCTGTGCTGGTTCTGCCCTTGTTCCTGAGCTGCTCTTCAGCCTCCCTCAGTCCAGCCCTGAGCCATTCACACCATGGGGAGAGGCGGGTGACATGAGAGCTTTTCGATTTTCACGCTCCTCAGACCTGGAGTCCAGTGCTCACGGGCAGCCTGTGTGCCTCGCCAACTGACACTGCACATCCCACATGCCCATTAGGGGAGTCTCAGTGCTGTGGCCAGGCAAACTGACAGGTGCCTTTGCTGTGTGACACCCAGAGTACACAGGAGAAAGGGCGCCTCCCCACCCAGGCACCCCTCACTCCACAAGTGGCGATGGAGGTGCCCACACCCCGAGGGCTGCAGTGTGGCTCCGGGGGCCCTGTCCCTAGTAAAGGAAGTGTGAGCTGTCAAGGGATGGCTTTAGAGATCTCTCTCGGGGAGAGAGCGAAGCACGGCTGGCCGAGACTCACCCTGAGTGCTCCTTGCTCTCAAGTCTCCTCCTCTGGACAGGGGAAAGTGAGCCTCGTGTTTGTGCACTAGGAGCCATCTCTGGGTCAGGCAGCTGGGCGTGCATCCCTGTCCTGCATGGAGCGAGCTGTGGTGCACCCTGGGAGCCACACATTCCCCTCAGCTTTAAGGTGTGGCTCTCTATTGTTGCTGAAATGTGCACAGCACTAGAAAGCCCGGCTTCTCTGCGGATCTCCTTCTCCTATGGCAACACTGAGCAGCATCCCCCTTTCTGAACTCCTGCCTCTAGGAGTACAGGGGACAGTTCCTTTACACATGCAACAGACCCCCACTGACACTCACCCCATGCCAGGCCACCAAGTTGTAAAATAATGGAATGTGGTGGTCACATGTGTCCGCCTGCTGCCTGGCTCAGCCCATCCCAAGTGGAAGGCACTGTGGGACAAGCAAAAGGCCTCTACGTGGGGCAGGGGAGATGCTACCTGGAGGGCAACAGAGCCTGTGAATTGTGCAGTTTGACCACCTGCCCTGGGGGTGGGTCTGGATAAATGCAACCACCCTGCAGGAGCAAAGCAAGGTGCACACATGAGCACTGGGTCAGAGGACTGGGCCTTGGCTGGGTGCACGTGCAGACCTCTGCTTTGTTCTGGCTCTGGGCCTCTGGAAGCTGGCCTGGGACTGCTCGTGACTGCGTGTCTCTTCTAGGTGGGCTACCCTAACGTTGGCAAGAGTTCCACCATCAACACCATCATGGGCAACAAGAAAGTGTCGGTGTCCGCCACGCCCGGCCACACCAAGCACTTCCAGGTAGCCCTGCGCCCCTGCCCCCTCCACACTCTGCTCCAGGCCACCCATGGAGTGCATACACCTTCCTTCCCTTACAGACCCTCTATGTGGAGCCCGGCCTCTGCCTGTGTGACTGCCCCGGCCTGGTGATGCCGTCCTTTGTGTCCACCAAGGCAGAGATGACCTGCAGTGGAATCCTGCCTATCGACCAGATGCGAGACCATGTCCCTCCCGTGTCACTCATATCCTTCCTGGTGGTTCTGGGCCAGTGGGGGCTTTGGAGATTTCGGGCAAGCACCTTCTGGTGTTGTGTGGCGGGCTCGGGTCTGGCCCTGTAGCAAGGAGAATCTGAAGTACTGGTGACCTGCCCAGGTTTCCCGGTTAGCTGGCTCAGGACTACCGAGTTAGAACCCAGCTCTGGAGTTAGCAGCATAGCCAGTGTGGACAGAGAGGCCCAGGCTGCACACCTAGACTTCCCCCGCCATAGACTGAGGAGGCTGGGAGAGGGAGCTTGGCCTGCTGAACACCCCTGTCCTCTAGCACAGGGACAATGCCTGCTTCATGAGCAGTGGGGGCTATAATCCTGGTGACTGGCATTTATTGACCACTTGCTGTGAGTGTTTCTGACACTTGCTAGGTAGCACTTACTATTCCCAGAACATCCGTGAAGAACAAGTGCTGCCATTGTTTCTTCTGTTTCAAGCAGAGACACAGCAAAGTGAAAGCTTCCCCTCACTGAGTGAGCCGGTGTGCAGCTGCCCTGGCTGCATAGGGTGTTGTTCACAGCAGGTCTGTGTGGACACCTGGGTGTCCCCTGCCTCGAAGTCAGCAGGCCAGTCTGTTCTGTTCTGCAGGGGCCTCGAGAGAGGGGAGACTCTGTGAAACTGGCGCTCTGGCTTGTTAGCTTGTAAGTAGGGTAAAATTCCATACCCTACTCAGTTCTTAACAAATCCCAGAACTACAGTGTTCTCTTTTTCTGTAAGAAATAATGAGTAAAGCCTCGGCATGTTGGCATTCTTTTGCATTTACAGCACTATGGGAGGCTGAAGCAGGAGGATCTCAAGTTCAATTCCCCCTTGGGGAATCTAAGACCCTGTCTTAAAGTAAAAATCAAAAAGGAGGGGGAGTGGCTCAGTGCAAAGGTCCTGGGTTCCATCCCCAGTGTCAGTTTTTTTAAAGTATAAGAATTAATTCATACAAGCTAAAAAAAAAAGTAAAACAGTATATCTCTAAATTGGGATACAAAACAGTTGTTAAAAAGAGTGCACTAATTCTACGTCCCCAGCCCTTTTTATTGTTTATTTTGAGATAGTGTCTAAATCACTAAGTTACCCAGGCTGGACTCAGACTTGTAGTCCTGCCTTAGCCTCACAGAATGTTGGGACTATGGGCGTGTGCCATCACACCCACTAAACACTTAATTTCTTTTTTCTTCTCAGTACAGAGGACCTTGCACTTGCCAGGCAGGCCTGGCACCACTGAGCTACATCCCCCACAGCTTAAATTCTTTTTCTTTAATTTTTTGTGATGTTCTCACTATGTAGTTCAGGCTGGCCTTGAACTCACAGCAGTCTTCCTGCCTCAGCCTCCTGAGTGCTGGGATTACAGGTGTGTGCCACCGCACACAGCTAAATCTGGGAACATGGGTGTTACTTATGCTTTCTATGTAAATCAGCAGTAGGACATGTGCTGGGTGCTCACCGGCAGGCAGTGAGGGACTGTGGAGGATCCAGGCATAACTCAAGTGGGCCCGTCTCTCCAGCAGTGTCAGTCCAGGTGACGTGGAACCGCGCGTGGGTGACAGGCTGAAGCGGGGCACTGAGTGGCGAAGCAAAGCACAGTGAACTAAGAGATGAGATGAGGAAAAGTTGTCTTGCATAGTCGTGGGCATTAGAAACAGATGCCTGTGCTTGGTGGGTTATCTCACGGATTTGTGGTTAATTCATAATGTTGCTTCGCAAGGTAAAGGAAATCAGTTTGAGAGAATTGGTTTGGAAGTGATCTTGGATATAGAAGAAGCTGGTGGTTTCCATGAATGAGTAACTAGTCTGTATGGGGAGGCCAGCAAGCACTGAGACGGTCAGTGTCCTGGGCAGCGTGTCAGGTGCCGTGGGGACAGATCAGCTCCAGACCGTGGACACCTTAACTGGGTCACGTGTGCCAGAACATTCCGCGGCGGGTCCTGGAAGCAACCTACGGCATCAGCATTATAAAGCCCAGGGAAGACGAAGATCCTTACCGTCCTCCAACCTCAGAAGAATTGCTGACGGCTTATGGATGTGAGTTGTTTTTTATTTTAAAACATAAACAAGAAATAACAGTACAGTGAGTTAATAGAAATAGTTAATAGAATTATGGGAGGTGGGTTCTCAGAATTGATCCAGGGTAAGTATGTGCTTTAACCCTGAGCCACATCACCGGCTGCTATATTTTTGTTGTTGTTTTGGTACTGGGGATAGAACTCAAGACCTTACGATTGCCAGGAAGGCACAGTGCCACTGAGCTAAATCCCTGGCCCTGCTGTATTTTTTAATAGTATCCTCAATGAGGGCCAGGGATTTAGCTCAGTGGTTCCATCACCTGCCTCGAAAGTGCAAGGTCCCAAGTTTGATCCCTGTTACTAAAAATAGTAATAATAATATCCTCAATGCTATTTTTCATCTGGCACTACCTGGTAAAATCAGTAAGAGGAAAGGCCACTTTGTAAAACCAACCCCACCTGTACCCTTTCTGAGATCACTGTAGGTCTGTTCAGAAGGTGTCTCCGGCAGTAAATTTTAAAAAGTTTTGCCAAATTGCTCCAGTTTTACTTTGTTTTTTTTTTTGGGGGGGGGTTGTTTTCTGGTTTTTGTTGTTGTTTTTTTGGTACTGGAGATCAGACCCAGGTCCTTGCGCTTGTGCAGCAAGAGATGTCGTGTACAGGTACAAGTTCCCAATGATGAATGTGGTCATTATATATAAAATGTACCAATAAAATAGTGCTAGTGAAGTTGGGCGTCTTTGCATATATTCATTGGTTTTCTGTGTTTCTTCTGGAATCACCTTCTCTTCCTTCTACGTGTTGTGCCTGTTGTTTTTCCTAATGTTTATTTGTGGTTTCGTTAACCCTGTAAAAAGTGATAATCTTAATAGACTGTTTTCCTTTTGGGCTTGACCGGGTTTGGTGTTTTACTTGGAGAAACTTCCCTATGTCCAAAAGACAGAACTACTTTCCTGTAATATTTGTTGTTTTAGACTTTTTAGTCCACCTAAATTATTTTTGCTTATGGTATAAATTAGGATTTTAAATATTTTCTTCTAAAGTGAAAAGGCCTACACATAGCTAGTGTATAAGGGAGCTAAGTTTTGAGTCCAGCCTGTCTGCCAAAGCCCATATTCTTAACCACTGTGTTCTGCCCCATCTGGTAATTGAGTTAGTATTAAAGGGGTCTTTGTGGTCTGTTGGAGAAAATGAAAAATAATACAGATATATATGCCAGGTGTGGTGGTTCATGCCCACATTCCCATCTGTTGAGGAGACTGAGGCAGGAAGAGCACAACTTTGAAGCCAGCCTGGGCAACTTAGGTTCTGTTTCTAAATAAAAAAGAGTTACGGATGTAGCTTGGTGCTAGAGAGCCCCATGGTTCAATCCCAATACTCCTAAAAAAAAAAAAAAGCTTGCTCTATAGCTTTTGGGTTTGCTGCTAATAATATTCTACAATGGCCTCTCAGAATCAGTGTTTCAGCTCAAGGAATAGAAAACATGGAGATGTTGAGTGTGTCTTTCACAGTGTGGTGCTAGGTGGTTTTTAAGGATAGCAGGTACAACTGGATAGCCTATATCCTATGTTAGCACATGTTTTAACCAAGAGATATTCTACAATAGTGGTGAATTAATTTTGTGAAAAATAGGAGTAAACAAGCATAATTAGCATATCCATGGAAAGGACTAAGTGTGCACCACCTCGTGTGTGTGTGTGTGTCGTGACACTGTGTCTGCTAGCTAAGGTTCTTCGCCACTTCTCCCACAGACATGCGTGGATTCATGACGGCGCACGGCCAGCCAGACCAGCCTCGCTCTGCGCGCTACATCCTAAAGGACTATGTCAGGGTAAGTGAATCCTCTCTTGTATCGCTCGTGAATAAACAAATTTTCTTCGCCCACACACTACGTTCATAGCTAAATTGCCATCCTTTAGATTCTAAGGAGATAGTTTTCCATTGAGGTGGAGTTCTAACCAGGGCTGTGTTCCCCATCTAGGGGAGTTAGGCTCACATAATTACAGAGGGACTGGTGACTTTTTTTTTTTTTTGTACTGGGGATCAAACTCAGGACCTTGCGCTTGGGAGGGAGGCGACGGAACCGCCGAGCTAAATCCCTGGCCCTGGTGACATATTTTGACAGGAGCAGTGAAGCTGTCTGAACACTGTTACCACCGAGAGCTGCTGATTCTTGCACCCAGTTTTCTGTCTCCCTTTACTTGTTTCCACTGTATCACAGTCTTCCTTGCAGTGTCACCGTCTGCGAGCCTTTCCACCCATGCTTACCTGAGTACAGTAAAACTAAGGGCCGAGGTACCTTTTCAGAGCTAATGCAGGAGTGAGTCTGAATGTTTTCTGTGTATCTCTTCGCTAATACAGAACAAAGAGGCTGGGCATAGCGCAGGGGTAGAGCACATGCACCCCAGAAATAAAAACTAAAACTGAGTCTCTGAGGTCATATTCTGTCATGTTACAAGTGAGCACACTGTTTGGGGTTTCCTCATCACTAAGCTCAGCGCCAATTACATACTAATTCCCCAAGATGTGTTATGTATTAAGTTTAATTCTTTCCAAAAATCAGCATTATAGCAGTTCCTGGTGATAACTAGCTGTGAAGGTTGAACTTTTATTCCTTCCTCTTCTCAAGTCCGAATGCAGGGAGTGTAGAAATAAAAGTAGGCTGTGCCATTTGACTGCAATTCAGAAAGAATGTGATTCCTACTGTTTAGGTGAGTTAACAGGCATAGCTTTTATAGCATCTTGGTGGGAGGGGCACTTTGTACCCAGGCAGCAGCCTGACCCACATGTAAGAGGCTAAGGGTTATCTTTGGGGGGCCCCCACCCCTCGGTGCCAGAGATGGAGCCCAGGCCCTCGCACCTGCTGGCCGAGCACCCCCTCTTCTGAGCCCTGGGGACTCCTCGATGCCTGAATCCCAGCTTAATATTCCCATTGGTACAGTCAGAATTTTCAAGTTGTGTCCTGGTTTTGATTTTGGAAAATATTTAGCACAAGTGTAATCATAAGAGCAAACTGAAATGTTCTTAGGAAAGATTCAGAGTGAAACAGGGCCCAGAGAAGAATGACCCGTTCTGGTGTGAAGCTGTGGGGCGGCGAGGTCCCGCACATGGAAGGTTGAGATGGTGTGGGGAGTTAGGCCGCCGGAGTCAGCTCAGCGGGATCCACAGGCGGAAGCCTGCTCAGTGTCTCCTCTTCGGCACCTGTTGTCTCTGCAGGGTAAACTGCTGCACTGCCACCCCCCTCCCGGAACGGACCCCGTGATGTTTCAGTATCAACACCAGCAACTCCTGGAGAACAGGATGAATGGTGAAGAAACAAAAATGCAGCCGAGTAGAAACACAAAAGAGAAACAGATTGAAAACGTAGTTGACAAAACATTTTTCCATCAAGTAAGTAGTTTTTCTTTAACTTCTGATCCAACACATTCTTTCTTTTTTTTTCTTATTAAGTTTATTATATAATATGTTACAATTTTCCAGCACATTCTAACAGTACAGGTTGAGCTATTCACATACCATAAACAGAACTGACACTCACCCAGGCCACTGTAAAGTGTAAGATCCAGGAGTCCATGGCATTTCAGAGCTGTGCAGTCCACTTTAGGATCAGCCCAAAAAGAAACCTCAGACTACACCGTGAGCAGCTCAGCCTGCTTCCCCTCTCCCCAGCCCCTGCCAGCCTCTGCTCTGAGCTGTGTGCAGATTTGTAGACAGGATCAGGCGCTGTGCTCTTTGCAACTGCTCCTCCCACGTAACGCAGTGTCCTCGAGGCTCACCGAGCTGTTGCACGGGCAGCACTCAGTCCTTCTGTGGCAGGATAGCCTTGTGTGTAGATGATCCGAGTGGTGTCTGTCCATGTGTCAGTGGCTGGACATGTGTGTCGTGACTCACGAGCAGTGTGGCTGTGAGTCTGTCCACGAGCTCTTGCATGGCATGTGTTTTCATCCTCTCAGTCTGTGCCCAGCACCGGGGTTTCTGTGTGCGAGGTCACCCATGTGTGAGCTCTGAGGGAGCCAGAGAGGCTGCATCATTAACATCCCCCTAGCAGCGCAGCAGCTTTCCGATTTCTTCACACTCTTGTCAGCACTTCTGCTCTCCCATGTCTTCCCCTAAGCATCCGCATGTGTGTAAAGTCGTGTCTCGTGGTTTTGATTTCTGTGTCCCTGATCCTCCTTCAGGTGCTCATAGGTACATATGTACTTCCCTTGGAGTAGCGTCGGTTGTTTTGTTTGCTTTTTTTTGAAGTCTGGGCTGGCCTTGAACTCAACATGCAGCCCAGACTGGCCTCAAACTTTCAGCAGTCCTCCTACCTCAGCCTCCAAGTGCTCAGGTCACAGGTATGCACCACCACGCCTGACTAAATGTTGCTTACTGCTGAGTTCCAGGAGTCCTTTATATATTCTGGATGTCAAGGCCTCTTCAGATCTATGATTAGAAAGTGCCAGAGAGACAGACATCATACAGGTCTCCTGCACTTCACAGTATTAACAACTTGAATTGCAGTCTAGAGGTAGCATTGTAGAAAGCAAATTTATGTTCAGAAGAGTTAAATCATAGGGTTGTTCTTAACATGCTCCAAAAACGCTTTTAAGTGGGCTGCGGGTGTAGCTCAGCGGTAAACCAGTACTGCAGAATAGTAACAATACTAATGCTTTTAAGCGATTGCCGTACCCCAAGAGAAAGGAGGAGTTGGGCACAGCTGGAGGGTGGCCAGCTGCTTCCTTCTCTGGTGCTGCGTGGGTGCCCTGCACTGTGGGCCAGTGTGCAGCTGAGCGATGTTACCGTCCCTGTTCCACCACTCGGGGCTGAGGCCCACGACACCAACTGACTCAGCAAGGGGACTGTTTACCTGGCTTAGCTAAGATGAGCTTAGATGTGTGTGGCTCTTTCTTTGAATTATGCCCAAGTCTTTGCTAGCAGTATGCAGAACTGCAGGTCCTTCGCAGGCCTGACAGCTGGCATGCAGGACATTTAATTTGAATCCTTTCGTGCTTGCAGGAAATTTCTAAAGGCCCCATGAGTGAAGGCTGACGGCTTTCTGTTTGCTACAGTTCACAGATCTGACCGCTTTCCCATCATGCAAAGGCGGATGCTGCTTTACACTTCCCGTCCTTCTGGATTAGTTTTTTCTTTTTTTTGGTACCGAGGATCAAACTCGGGTCCTTGCGCTTGCACAGCAGGTGGCGAAACCACGGAGCTAAATCCCCGGCCCTAAGGATTCATTTTTTCTTGAGGAAACAGTTTCCTTAGTTAGTTTCTAGTTTGGGTCCCCGGAGGACACCCCGTGGCTGCCCTCTCACCACGCTTGCTCTGCTCTCCAGGAGAACGTGCAGGCGCTGACCAGAGGGGTGCAGGCCGTGATGCGGTACCAGCCAGGCAGCGGCCTGGTGACCGCAGCTACCGTGAGCGCTGAGAACTCGGCTGGGAAGCCCTGGAAGAAGCACGGCAACAGGAACAAAAAGGAGAAAAGCCGCAGACTCTACAAGCACCTGGACATGTGACCCAGACCAGCGGTGAGAGGGTGGGTGGCCAAGCAGCTGTTGGGCCGCAGACTCTCCCGGGACAGGCACCAGCGAGTGTGCACTTGGGCCGTGTGGCCACCCCGAAGCCTTGGCATCTGGGTGCAGCTCGGGACAGCCGCTCTGCACATCGAGTCAGGGAGCCCGGAAGCAGGTCCTGGGGAAGGTGGGCCCAGGAGGAAGGCAATGGTGTGTGTTTGTGCAAATGCACACGTGCTCCTGGTTTGTGAATCAGATTTTCTGAAGGGATTAGAATTAAATTCCCACTGACCTTCCTCTCGGTGTGAGTGGGTGAACTGCCAGCTGGACCGTCCACATCCCACCTCGGTCTTGCTTTGCTGAAGTTCTGCTGGGGTTCAGGGACAGCTTCTGAGGATGTGGATTAGATTAGCTGGCCCTGCCTGCACACCTCCAGCACAGCCCAATTTGACTGGGCAGAGGCCTGGGCTGCAGGTCCTTCAGAGTTCCTAGGGGCGGTGAGCTTCATCTGTAAGCCACCAGCACCACCAGGTGACCAGGGCTGTCATTTCCGGCCCTGGGCCCCTGAGCTCCTCCATGCATGGCTCCTCCCCGTCACAGGTGGCTCCGGCCTCTGCCATCACATGCCACACACTGCAGTTCTCCCGGCCCCCTGCTCCTGTGCTTCTGTAGCCTTCTCTGGGCCTCATTTTCCCCCTAACTCAGGGCTTAACTCTGGCTTATAGCGGAGGTGCTTTGGGGAAAGTACACATCCCCACAAGACCTTCTTGCAGAATCAAGAGGCCCCGAGTCCTGAAGCGCACCCAGGAATCCATAGTTGAGCACTTCTCGCTGGCAGGGTCATAAAGCCAGGCATCACAGGATGGGCCATCCCAAGGGACCATGCAGACAGGGCTTCTGTGGGGATCGCTGACTGCAGTTATCATGCCTGTCTTAAGCCATGTGCTACACTCCAACAGTCACGTGACAAAGCCATTTCCATAGACACCAGTAAGTGGCAGGCAGCTGTGTTTAGGACGTCATACCAGGGCAAATGTTACATCCTGGGAATTAAAAGATTATGTTTATTCGGTTAACAAATATTTATTCGCCAGCCACCTCGTGACAGGAAGAGCAGTGCAGCAGGGTGTGGAGGTGCATGCCTGTAATCCCAGCACTTGGGAGGCTGAGGCAGGGGGATTGCTGAAAGTTCAAAGCCTGCCTGGGCTACATAGTGAGACTGTCAGAAAAAAATGGGGAAAAGAGAGCAGTGCAGGAGGTGAACACAGCAGCACAGGGGCGACCTCTGGAGGGTGGAAGTAAGTAAGGGCGGAGTCCTGTGGGGCAGCTGAAGGGATTCCAGATGTTTCCTGAAAAATGAAGCAAGCTCTGGAGTCCTGCACTCTCAGGAGTGAATGAGCCGTGCTCGATTCTTCACATAGTAACAGGTGGCCGTTTGCTCTGCCTGTAGGTTTCCCGATCTAGACATTCTGGCAAATGCACCGTAAGGAAGGGGCTGGCCGATGATAGTGTCACCCATTCTTCAAAAGCCCTCTCAGAGGTGACCCTGTGCCCGGCCAGAAGCCCCTCGCTGACGCCCTTTTACGGCTTCTCCCTTTCCTGGATCTCCCTCCTGCCCTTGCCACCCCATGAACAGAACCCAGGTCCTTGTTGAGAGTCCAGGAGTGCAGACTCGGTCACCTGAACAGTAATCTCAGCTTCACTTTCGCTTCTGCCCCAATGTCTGCCCTGCGATTTCTTTTTTCTTTTTTGAGACAGGGTCTCTCCAGGTAGTCTGGGCTGAAGTATCCCCATTTTCATTGTGGACTCGTGCATTGCAGTCATTACCACTGTTTCAATTTTTTTCAGCATTTTCACCACCCTTTTATTTTTTATTTTATTGGTACATTTTATATATAATGATCACATTCATCATTGGGAACTTGTACCTGTACATGACATATCTTGCTGCTGACTTTTCCCCATTCCTCCTCACCCTTCAACCCCTCTTCCCCTCCTTATTTACAAAAGCTTCGTTTCCATTTTTTCCTTCTGTTCTCTTTTTTAAATCTTTTTCCCTTCCTTCCTTTCCCCCTCCCTAGCTCCCCTCCTCATTTGAGCATTTTCTCCCCACTTCCCGATGTCCAGTATGCATTTTGTTATCTCAGAGAGGCTGCCTCTGCTGTTCACCACTCTGCCATCTTCCCAGACGTCTCCACACCCCAGTAAGGCAGAACCAGCCATGCCCCTGCAGCTTGTGGATTTTCAGATCAGAAGGAAGTTAAGGTGTTTGTCAAGAAGCCAGTTTTCCTGGTCATTTGGAAAACTCGGCAGAAGGCAGAAGTCCAGGAAGTGCCACCTTTTCAAATCCCTCTTGCCTCCGTTCAGTCCGAAGTGAGACAGCCATTCCAGCTTTCCACCCTTATTACCCAGTTGCTCCCAGATAGGGTACCATATGCCTGTGATCCTAGCCACTTGGAGGCTGAGGCAGGAGGATTGCAAGGTAAAGCTTGGGTGACAGCTTGTCTCAAAACTCAAAAAATAAAAGAGCTGAGCTCAGGGTTCAGTCCTCACTACACAGAAGACCTGTTGCTGTGATGTATTGAGTGCACCAAGGCCAGCAAAGGCCGAGGCCACTGGTGTGCAGGAAGTCGCGGTGTGGAGCGAGAGTTCACACACACCACACACCCAGGTGACACTTTATGGAGACAGGATGTGCGTGAAGGTGCCCGTCTATGGAGACAGGATGTGCGTGAAGGTGCCCGTCTCTAGCCCTCCCCAGTGCACACAGCGTGATGAGCAGGTCAGGCTGCATCTGCAGGGCGCTGGGCGACCACGTCCCTGCCTAGCTGTCCTCCCAGATGTCTGCATGAGAGTGCTTGAGTCATCAAGAGCCACAAGCATGGGTGCTCGAATCCAGCGCTGTCGCCCAGACTGGGCTCAAACTTATGATCCTCCTGCCTCAGCCTCACAGAGTGCTGGGATTACAGGAGTGAGCCACCACCCCAGACTTGAATTTTGTGTGTCTGGACTCTCAAGGCCTTCAGAGGTGGGGCCTCACAGGAAGTGGCGCTAGGCGCATGGGGCTGGGTGGTTGAGGGTCCAACCAACACACACTTCCCAGGTGTGTCCAACGGGAGCTCTCTGGCCTGAAGCAAGTGTATCTGAACCAGCCCTGGATTCCTAGGCCAGTGAACCCTTCAGGGTTTTTCTATTTGTGTTGGGAGGGGGGGTGCTGACATTACAGCTGAAATGTCTGAAAACACATTACACTTTGCTCTCTGCGGGGAGGGAAGCTGTTTGAGATAGGCGGGCCTCGAACTCTGTGTTCCCCAGGCTGGCCTCAAACTTGTAGTGATCTTCCTGCCTCGGCCTCCTGAGTACTAGGATTACAGGCGTGTGTCACCACGCTTGGCTTAGAATTGTGATTTATTTTTTTAATGAAAAAATAAAATCATAATTCTGCCCTGCCTTGCCGGGCTTGGGGGTGCACATCTGTAATCCCAGCACTCAGGAGGCTGGAGGCTGAGACAGGAGGATCACAGTGAGTTCCAGGCCAGCCTAGACTACACAGTGAGACTGTCTCAGTTAACATAAGACCTGCTTTAAGCAAAATCACTAAAATCGATACGGAAATTAAAAATCACAGGAGCCAGGGGCAGTGGTGCACACCTATGGTCCCAGTGCACTGGGAAGCTGAGGCAGGAGGACCCCCAGTTCCAGCCCAGCCTGGCACCTTAGCTACTTAGGCCTAGTCTCAGAATAAAACAGGGTCAGGGACGTTAGCTCCATGCGAAGGCCACAGAAAATTAGAGTAATAGTTTATTTTCCAGGACACCCCCGGACACCGGAATCATGTGGCTGCGCGGCAGGAGACGGAGAAAACCGGTCCGGGCCCTCGAAGTGCGGAAAGAAGCGCAGGGCAGGGCAGTTCCAGCAGTGGTCGGGCGCAGAAAACGGGGCGCCCGGGCCAGTGGTCGTTGCATAAGGGAGGCAGGGACCCTGTGTCCCGTCCCTGCCCGACCAGACAGTAGCGGGGCAGGCCGGGGCTCCTCCGGGGCCGCACCGCCACGGGGAGACTGCTGCTCCTCGCTCCGCCGTGTGCGTGCGTCCTGCTCGCCGTGGCTCTGGGCCACCTGCTGCTGGGTCTCAGCCCTCGTACTATAAGGGGGACCCAGACTGCAACGGGGCTGGGTTCGGGTTGGGGGGGCGGGGGGCGGGGCGTGACCCCACCCAGGTCAGAGCGATCCTTTCTGGGGTGAAGTCGGTTGCATCTACCCAGATCCCGCATGCAGTGAGGCCTTGCTGGGGGTCGGCAGCCCAGGGGCCTGGCCAGGTGGTGCAGTGGTGGGCGCGAAACAAAGCTGTAAAACCTGGAAGCTCAGGGTGGGTGCTCGCGGGTAATCCCAGCACTCGAGAGGCTGATGTGGCAGGAGGATCGCTGAAAGTTCGAAGCCAGGCCAGGCTACATTTCAAGACCCTGTCTCAAGAAAGGAAGGAGAAAAAAAAAAAACCTTTGCACCTTAACCAGAATGGGGTTGATACGTCACAGGCTGGATGGAAGGGTTCAGGGAGGGCAGAACTCGAGAGGCACACACTGTGATGTACCCAAGTCCCATGACACTGCTAGCCTCAATTTAACTACAGCCCTTAGCTGTGAAGTGGGCGGGGTCACTATAGCCTCCCGTGTTCTTGTTTGGTTTTTTGAGACAGAATCTGCTGTGTAGCCCAGGCTGGTCCTGAACTCACTATGAAGCCCAGGCTGGCCTCAAACTTGTGGCAATCCTCCTGCCCCAGCCTTCTGAGTGCTGGATTACTGCCCTGCACCATGGCTGCCTGGCTGAATTTTTCTTTTCTTTTTTAATTTTTAGGTACTGGGGATTGAACTCAGGTCCTTGAGCTTGCACAGCAGGCGGCGAAACCACTGAGTCAAATCCCCGGTCCTGGCTGAATTTTTCATTTACACAATTAGCTCTCCTTAGCTACAGTTGCTGGGTTACTTTACAACCCTCTTGTTTCCTTTTCAGAAAGTAAAATCCAACAGTGTTGGGGGGAGAGGGGTCATTTCTCTTGAGTCAGCCACCTGGGAGGTGAGTGTTCTCGTTGCTGTCTCTCCTTCTGGGTGAGCTCCAGCTCCCGCCATGGGCCTGGTGACCACAGACTTGGGCTTCTTCTGATCTTTTCTTCCTGAGGGAGAGGGTACATTGCAAGGACGAAAAGTTGAAACTGCCCTTTTTATTGTTTTGTTTTGGTTTTTGTTTGTTTTCTTGAGACAGGGTCTCGTTATGTAGCCCAGGATGGCCTCAAACTCTTGGCAATCTTCCTGCCTCAGCCTCCCAAGTGCTGGGACCACAGGCAGGCACCAGCACGCTCAGGCTGCAGGTGCCCGTTTAGACACCTGCTTGGGCTTCCCCAGACTCCCGCTGTGTGCTGTCTACACCCAACCTGCAGCCTTCTCTACCTGAGATGCACAAAGAAACCCAGACAGGACCAGTTGGCCCTGTGTGCTGTGTGCCGCCTCCTGACCGGCCTGTGTGGCACAGCCAGTGCAGCTCCCGGTCTAGGTAAGCAGCCTGGTGGCGGCAGGGGCTCCACACAGCTCGGGCCTGGCCTCCTCCTCCTGCCTCCACTGCCACAGGTTCAGGCGATTTCCCCTCAAGCCCGTGCCCTTCCATCCGTTCCCCACGTCCACGCAGCTCCTTCAGGTGTGTGCTCAAAGCATGGAAGCGCCACCCAGCTTGTCCACCAGCTCTGCGGATCCCTTGTCCTGCTGTCCCCAAATCCCCTGTGTACTGAGAGGTGTGATCTGAGTCCCTGGGAATGCATTTCAGTACCAGAGGTCTTGAGGCCCTGGGTCCAGACACACTCGTCCCACTGCCTTGCCGCTTTCTGACACAGGTCTGGACTCCTTCCCCAGAGTCCAGTTGCACTGTCGAGCCTGCCTCCGTGTCTTGAATTGATTCAAAATGGTATCCTTTCGTGGTCATTTGGACTCGAGGGAAGAGCCAGGAGTCGCACGGCGTCAGATCTGGTGAATAAGGTGCAGAGGATGCACTGTCATGTTTTCTGAGCTGCCTTTCCACTGGATGGTGCTCGGTAGCAGCAGTAGCTGTATTTTTGGTCACAGTAGTTTTGCCCGCAGCTCATAAAGACACTCAGGAAAGAGCACTTCCAGAACTGCTCAGAAAGTGGCAAGGATGGGATGAGTGTGTGTGGAGCAAGGGGAAGGATTTTGAGGGGAATTCATGGCGGTGTCTATTACTGTAACACACTTTTATCCGTCTACACGTTCACCTTGTGTGTGATCACTTGTATGCTGAGCCCCCATCAGCTCGGCTGCATGGGTAAGCGTTTGCTGCCTGCTGCTTCCGTCACTCCCAGCAGCTCCTGACAGTAGTTGCTGCTGTTTTCGGAGCCCCGAGCCCAGCCTGGCTCATGCACATGTGGCCGAATCCTTCCCCAGTGCTGACTTGGGCTTGAGACGAGAGACAGAGCCAAGGCCTGGGACAAGCCCGTGCTGAAGCTCCTGTCCCCAGACACAAGTCCCAGGAGGGACTGTGAGTCGCTCCTGCCTGTGCCCACCCTGGGGAGATGCAGGGGGCACCTCATGGTCAAGATGCAGATTCCGAGAGTCCGGGGCCCCGCTCAGAGCAGTGTCACAGAAGCAGCACTTTGAGTCCCTGTCCCCTTAGCTGAGGGGAGAGGAAGAGGCCCCTCCCTAGTCCAGTGTTAATAGCTAGTGGGGGGTTCCCTTAGTTTTTGTTTGCTTGTTTGGTTTTTGTTTGGTTTTTTAGTTTTTTGATAGAAGGACTTGCTGTGTAGCCCAGGCTTGCCTTGAACTCCGAATGATCCTCCTGCCTCAGCCTCCCAAGTGCAGGGGTGACAGGTGTGCGCCACCTTGCCTGCCGAGTTCGCTGGTGTCAAATGCTTAGCTGCGTCCTTGGCACTGGGGACTTTCATGCATCGATTCACTGAAGCCTGGAAGCGCCCCCTGACGGGTGCCTGCCTTATCCCCCTTTACAGATGCTAAAAACCAGCCCAGAGAGGTTACGTGACCACTCGGAGGTCAAGGCCCAGGAGGTCGCAGGGCCAGGATTCAAACTGCAGTGCACGCCCTTCACCTCTGAGGTCACTGCCGTGACCGCTGGCGCCTTTACTGGCCATTAATCTCTCCAGGCGCTGGTCCGAGCACATTCCAGGGGCTTTCTCTAGAAATCTGCTTTAAAAAGAAAAAAGAAATGAAAAAGAAAAGAAAAGCTGGGCATGGTGGCACACACCAGTAATCTCAGCACTCAGGAGGCTGAGGCAGGAGGATCACCATGAGTTCGAAGCCAGTCTGGACTACACAGCAAGATCCTGTCTCAAAAAACAAAGGGATAACATCTTCCATGCCAGGCCCAGGGTCCCACACCTGTAATCCCAGCTACTCTCCGGGCTGAGGCAGGAGATGGCAAGTATGAGGGCAGACTGGGCAACTTAGCCAGACCCTGTCTCAAAATAAAATTAAAAATTAAAGGGCAGGCTGGAGTGTGGCTCAGTGGCGAGCACTTGCTAAGCGTGGACCATGCCTGAGGCCTGGGCCCCATCCCCAGCACAGCAGAATGACTGAGACACCTCTTCCTCCTCCTCGGGGCCCAGTCAGGTGGGGCGAGGCTTCCAGGAGGGGGTGCCAGCCCCGGGGCCTTGGAGGGGGCCACCTGGGGGAGCAGAGGGAGGTGAGGTGACACGGCTCTCCCCGGGCAGCTGTCTGGCGTGTGCCAGCTGCTGGCGTCTCTTGCAGGTCAGAGCACCCACAAGAGGATGCAGTGGTGGCTCCAGGCCTGCATGTTCACCCTGGCCCTGCTGCTGCGCCTGGGCCCTGGGCTGGGCGCTCTGGGCCACCTTCCCCAAGACGTGGGGTCGGGTCCCAGGGCCGTGCAGAGGCTTCTGGGAAATCTGCTGCAGGTGAAGCTGGGCTGGGGATGGGGTGGGCTTAGGGATGGGGTTAGGGTGTAGCACAGGTCGCTTGGTTGTTGGGAGGAACCTTCAAAAAGCAGAGCAGGATGCTCTAAGGCTGCTCCTGGGAGGCAGGATGGTCCCCATGGAGCCCTGAGCGCCAACTCTTGCAGGAAAACACCAACGTCCTCAGCTACCTGCTGGGGCCCATCCTGGCCCTGGGCTCCTGGGCGTCCTGGATCCTCCCACTCTGCAGAATCGTGAGGCTGGGCTGGGGCTGGCACCACAGGTAGCTGGGCAGGTCAGGGCTACTGTGGTCAGCAGAGGGTGGCCAGAGCCCAAGGCCCAGGAGTGAAGTCAGCTGAGATGCAGAGGGACAGCCACGCCCCTGAGGATGCTTATTTATTTACTTGTTTTTGTGTTTTGACACAGGGTCTCATGTAGCCCAGGCTGGCTGCAAACTTGCGGCGATCCCCCTGCCTCAGCCTCCTGAGTGCTCATAGCCCAGGCTGTTTCTTGTTTTTGAACCAGTATTTCCACTACTTGTTCTCCAGAACTGTCTCCTTGGCTTCCACATTTCCAGAATATTATCTCCCCTGGCCTGGTTCAGAATAAGTGTCCCTGCCAGAGAAGGGCTGGACCGAGCTTCCTGATCCAGTCTCCCCACATCCCCAAGGGACAATCAGACCCTAGCCCAGCACTGGGTGCTGAGTGGGTTGAGAGGGTGAAGACCCTGGCCTGCCCTTGACATGCTCAGTAAAAGACATCTGCCAGAGGGACGTGCCAGGGCCTCAAAGATTTAGTGGCTCCCCCTAGAGTAGAAGTGGTAAGAGGAGGTCCTCAAAAGTTAAGTTGCAGCCAGGCTCTGAGGGGTGAGTAGGAGTTTGCCTGGCAGAGGAAGCAGCTTGAGCCTAACAAGCGACATCCTTGGGGGGTGTCTGTAGGCTGAGGGCTGTCCCGCAACCTGCTAGGGGTTGAGGGGCCTGGGTTTCAGGGTCCGGCGTCTCCCCTTCCCAGCCCTCTCCTCTCTGTGCCCAGGGCCTGGAATCCATTCTCCTGCATCTGCCTGTGATCACAGTTCCCGGATGCCCTGGCCGGGCTCCTCCACGCCTCGGCCATTGTGGCCCAAGACCAGTGGCCCCAGTACCTGCTGTAGGCCATGCTGGTTCCTGACATCCATGAGCTGCGCAATGCTGGACCTCACTGTACCACCCTGCCCGGTCGCTTGCACTCTCTGTCCCTTGTGCTTGGCAGAGCTCTCTGCCAGCAGAAGCCATGGGTGGAGGCCCAGGGCAGCCACGCACATGTGCAGTTATCTGCAGTTTGGTGCTTTCCCTTTTCTTGTTTGTTTCTTCCTCACTATGTAGCCCAGGCTGGCTGAGGACTCCCAGAGATCCTCTTGCCTCAGCCTCCTGAATCCTGGGATATAGGTGTGCCCCACCACACATCTTTGCCCAGGGACAGGAACACTGCGACATCAGAGCTGAACAGCCCTATCCTCAGGTGCCCTGGGCAGGAGAGTGGGGAGGGCTGGAGGCCTGCTTCCTACCATAGCCTGGGCCTTGAGCGTCCCCCTCCTGTGTGGTGAGGACCATGCCAGGAAGAGCCCACAAGTTTGCCCTGAGGCCAGAGGGACCTGGACAGCCACGTGCTGCTGCCCTGCGCCGGGACAGAGGATGGGAGCTGGGAGGTAGGACCGGGGACCAGGAAGCTGAAGGCCTCCACCCTTTGACCAACATTTAGCAAAGTAGATGGAGTCGCCCGATAGCCACTTAGGCCATCAGGTAGTTTACTAGCAGACATAAAATGCCACACTGCATAAATCCATGCTAATTGCAGAGCAATTTTGATTTTTCTATGCGCTCTATAAAAATATATATTCCCACTTTCACGTGCTTTTTTCTTCTTTCTTGTTCTTTTTTTTGTTTTGTTTTCCTTTTCTTTTTTGTTTGCAGAACTTGGGATTGAACCCAGGGCCTTTGGACTGAACTACCTCCCAACCCTTTTTTTTTTTTTTTTAATTAATTTGAGACAAGGTCTCGCCAACTTGTTAAATTCCCCACTCTGGGCTCAAATTTTCGATCCTCCTTCCTCAGCCTCCTGATTTCAAATTCAGGCTCAGCTTGGGCAACTTAGCAACTCAACAAGGATTCAAAATAAAAAATTTACAAATGGGCTGGGGATGTAGCTCAGTACAAAAGCCTTGGGTTCGGTCCCCAGTGCTGGAGGAGGAGGGTGGGAATCTTGTTTTTAAAAAACACCTCCTGGCTTTAAAATTGTCTCCACCTGAAAGGACTCAGACTCAGCACCGCTCAGCACGGGCTATCACACCCCAAGTCACTGAGGACAGTGGTAGCCTTCATTGGCTGCATGGAGCTGGTGTGGCCACAGCAGACCCCAGGAGAGTGAGGCAGCCCTGGGAGGCTTCCCAGAGGAGGCGGTGCCGTCACTGGAGGGAACTGGGTAGAATGGACCACCAAGGCGGGTTCCCAGAGGAGCGTGTGTGCAGTGAGTCTCCCCTGCCACAGGTGGCTCTGGAAGTGGCTGTCCTTCTAGGGGATGAGTAGAAGTTCCCTTTGTAAAGCTGCATGTGGGGGCACTAGCCTGTAATCCCAGCACACAGGAGGCTGAGGCAGGAAGATTGCAAGTTCAAGCCCAGGCTGGGCAACTTAGTGACCCTGTCTCAAAATAAAAACTGCAAAACAAAATCACAGAAATGACTAGTTTCGGGCAAAGCCTGTGTGATCCTAGGGCCTGAGCTTTGTAGCAGCAGCTCTTGCGCTGGGTTGTAGCTGGGTTTTGCATGGACAAAGTCCCCAGGGCCTCAGCTGGGTGGCCGCCGCGTGGGTAGACTTGGGTCCAGTGTGGAAGGCTGCCCATCCTTGCCTTGTGGGGGCCTCGGAGGCTTTGCGGAGTACAGGGGGAGGGGTGGCGTGGAGGCTGAGCCGGGATGGGATCCTCTCCCGTCACCTGGAGGCTTCCCGCGTCACCACCACAGGAGGCCGGCAGGGGGCGCTCGCCCTCCCCCGTCCCTGC
The DNA here is from genome assembly GCF_000247695.1 of Heterocephalus glaber. The sequence continues at coordinate 63,252,912 of NW_004624730.1, forward strand.
TGCGTCAAGGTCCTTGCCGGAGGAGTTTCTCGGTGGACTTCTTTGTTGTGGGGTTGGGGATGGAACCCAGGGCCTCCGGACAGAGCTACAGCCCAACATTTTTTAGTGTTAGAGTCTCACTGAGTTGCCTGGGTTGGGCTGGAACTTGAGATACCCCTGCCTCAGCCTCCTTGGTGCTGGGAGTACAGGTGTGAACCACCACACCCAGCTAATAAGTTGTCTTAAATGTAAACATTCACTGTCTGTTTTAACCGCCCGGTAACCCATCCCCGCCTGTCCTCTCCCGCACACCTGCAGATGGGCTGCGGTGCCCCGAGGTTGCCCAGCGACAGGCGAGGCCAGAGGGCCAGTCCCTGAGAAGCTGCCCCCTCCCCACCCGTGCAGGTCCCCCGGCCCAGGCGACATCCAGCAGCTCCTTCGAGGCCTCAGCTCTCACCTCGGACCTGGAGATACAGGGCCCGTGGCTGTGCGCTCCAGACGGGGCTGTCACCAATCCACAGCCCACAGCACAGGACCTCTGTTCCCAAGGTCACGAGGAGCTTCCGGTCTGACTTGGGGGGGGGGCGGCTTCCACGGGCACGCCTGTCCAGGGAGCACTGCACGTGGGAGCCCAGTCCTTTTCTTGGTGTGTTGTTTGAGACAGGGTCTCGCTGTGTAGTCCAGGCTGACCTTCAACTTGTGATGATCCTCCTGCCTCAGTCTCCCGAGGGCTAGGGTCACAGGTGTGGGCCACCACACCCGACTGGAGCTCAGTCTTCACGGCCACTTGAAGCCCGAGTCCTGCAGAAGTAAATGCATGAACAACAAACTTCAAACCCGGGTGTGGCGCACACCTGTGATCCCAGCAATCTGGGAAGCCGAGGCGGGGAGGCAGGAGGATCGTAGGTTCCAGCCCAGCCTAGGCAGGACCTCTCTTTGTTGGTTTTTTGGTTTTTGGGGGTTTTTTGGTACCGGGGATCAAACTCGGGTCCTTGCACTTGCGAGACGGGCAGCATAACCACTGAGCTAAATCCCCAGCCCCGGATCTCTCTTTGAATGGGCTGAAAATAAACCACACACACAAGGAAACAACAACAAGACACACACACACACACCGTGCCCTTTCCCAACGCCACTTGGGCTGAGCGGCAGCTCCTTTCGTGGGGTCACCAGCAGCCTCTCTTGGCAGTGGGGCCCTATGAGGGAGGGGTGGGGACACCGTGCCCAGCACCTCAGCCTCCTTCCGGGCACTGAACAAAGCGCACGTCCCCTCGTGGGCCCAAACAGCTGTCGCTTCGGGTCCCAGCAGCCTTGGCGCCCGCCGCCCCTCAGCGAGGCTTCGTCCGTGTTCGAGAACACGGGACCCGTCGCGTCCTAGAGCAGCGTCCTCGGTTTGCAGGGGAACCTGCGATCACTGCCTCCTGCGACCACGAGAGGGCGCGCGTCTTCTGCCGCAGCCGCTGTTCGTTTCAGCTCAGTTGGGGAACGCAAGCCTATCCGTTTACAGTACTTTATTGTTTGCTTGGCTTTAAATACACTTCTAGTTTGGGGATCATTTTAGATGTACAGAAAAGTTGCAGCCGTACTGTGCCGTCTACCAGGTTTCCCTGATATTCCGGCCGTGTGTAACCCAGATGTATTTAGCAACTCAGAGACGTTAGCAGGCCTTACTGTGAGGGCCTTTGCTTGTTGTGAGACCTGCTGTATAGTCCAGGCTGGCCTTGCACTCAGGGCGCCCCTCCTGCCTCGGCCTGCCGAGTGCTGGGATCACTCACAGCGATGGTGTTGATGTGATGGTCACCCCTGTCCTGTGGGGGTCACAGCGGCAGCAAGGCTCCCAGCTCTGGGTCCCCACACTGGGCCCAGCCCCCTGCTATGCGCTGGAGCATGGGAGCTACTCTGTCGCCTGCCAAGAGTCAGGCTCGGAGCCCAGCCAGCCATGTAGGAGACGCCGGGTAAAACTGGGTCCTGCTGGGCGTGGCGGCTCACACCTGCAATCCCAGCACTTGGGAAGCTGAGGCAGGAGGGTCGCCGAATCACTGTGAGTTCCAGGCCAGCCTCAGCTACATAGGGAGGCCCTATCTCAAACAAACCAAACAAACAAGAATGGGATGCAAGCCAGGCAACGTGGTGCACACTTGTAATCCCAGCTACTTGAAGGCTGAGGCAGGAGGATTGCAAGTTTAAAGCCACCCTGGGAGGCATAGTGAGACTCTGTCTCAAAAAATAAAAAGGGAGGGCCGGGGATTTAGCTCAGGGGTTTCGCCGCCTACTGCGCAAGCACAAGGACCCAAGTTCGATCCTCGGTCCAAAAAAAAAAAAGGACTGGGTGGAGAGGCTCAATGATAGAGCACTTGACTAGCAAGCAGGAGTCCCTGGCTTTCATCCCCACTACTGGAAAGAGAGAGAGAGAGAGAGAGAGAGAGAGAGAGAGAGAGAGAGAGAGAGAGAGCGGGAGGGAGGGAGTGGATGGATCGCAACATGAGAGGCCTGGGGGGTTCTCTGGGCTCCCTGGGGCTGGCCTTGGGGCCCAGACTTAGTGGGGACGGAGGAGGAGGCCTGGGGAGGTCTGTGGGTGGCAGAGTAGCCGAGGTGGTGCTGGGCACGGCCCCCAGTTGTTGATAACCGGCCTGCAGCTCCCTCCTCGGTCTGAGACCCGGGCAGCCCCGTTCGCCCGGCCTCCCTCGCCTGCCTCCGTGTAACAGGAGCGCGTTTACAGTCTTGTGCCAACACCTGAGGCCGGCTCTGGGGACTGGGACCTCCTCCACGAAGACAGTCAGGGCTCAGACCGTTTGTGCTGGCTTCCAGATGTTTGTTTTGTTTTCAGTACTGGGGGTTGAACCCAGGGCCCGCACATTGAGCTACCTCCCCATCCCCTTTTAAATTTTTTATTTTGACACAAGGTCTTACAAAGTTGGTAAATTGCCCAGGCAGGGCTTGAACCTGCGATCTTCCTGTCTCGGCTTCCCAAATTGCTGGGATTAAGGCATAGACCACCTCCCCTAGATTCCCCCAACTTTTTATTACTTAAAATGAGGGAGGTTTTTTTGGTTTGGTTTTGGTTTTTTGTTTTTGGTATCAGGGATTGAACTCAGGACCTTGTGCTTTCGAGGCAGGTGGCAAAACCACTGAGCTAAATCCCCAGCCCAAAATAAGGTTTTTTTAAAAATAAATTTTTCTCCTTTTTTGGTACCAGGTTTTAAACTCAGGTTCTTGTGCTTTGGAGTCAGGCAGTGGAACCACTGAGCTAAATCCCCTGGCCCTGAAATAAATTTTTGTTACTTAAAATGAAGTTTTGTTACTTTTTGAAAAATAAATTTTATTTTATTTTATCCCATTCCCCCCCTCAAGCCCCCCCATGTATAGAAGCTTTGTTTCTATTTTTTCCTTCTATTTTCACTTTTTTTTCGTCCCTCTCTTCCTTTCTCCCCCCTCCTCCCTTGTTCTTCCCATTTCAACACTTTCTTCCCATTTCCCAGCATCCGTTATACATTTCAGTGCTTATTTCCACTTTCGGTTTCTCACACCAGAGAAACAATGTGGCATTTACACATGTGTGTCTGATTTATTTCACTGAAGAGTATGGTCTCAAGGTCCATCCATTTAGCTATAAATATCTGAAGGTCATCCTTCTTTATGGCAGAGTAGTGCTCCGTTGTATAAAAAACTCACATCTTTATCCATTCATCAGTTGATGGGCATTTGGGTTGTTTCCAAGCTTTAGCTACTACAAATTATGCTGCTATAAACATGGGTGCACATATATCACAGTGGTATGATTCTTTTAATTCTTTCCGGAAGATACCCAGCAGGGGAATAACTGGGTCAAAAGGAACTTCTAGTTTTAGTTTCTTGAGGAATCTCCACACTGATTTCCACGGTGGTTGCACCAGTCTACACTCCCACCAAGAGTGGAGCAGGGCTCCCTTTTCCCCACACCCCCTCCAGCATTTGTTATTGGTTGATTTCTTGGTAGCAGCTATTCAGAAAAGTGCTATTTTGGACCAATCAGAAACCTGCCATTTTAAGTCCTTCTTTTGAATCAGGTACTGTTCTCGGGACCAATCAGAAGATGCTCTTTCTCAATCCTTCATTGCATGTGGGCACAACCAATCAAAAACCACTATTCTTGGGCCAGGGACTTAGCTCAGTGGTTCCACTGCCTGCCTCGCAAGCGCAAGAACCTGAGTTCGCTCCTCGGTACCAAAAAAAAAAACCCACTATTCTTGAGCTTTCATTTACATACAGCAGGCCACTAGGTGAGATCTTCTATAGGGCAGTTTACACATGTGAGTGTGACACCAAGTAAGTGATAGGACCACTGTCCCCGTGCCTTATGTGGATAAGCGAGAGAACCCGGGAATTCTGGGTACACAGGAGCCCTTTCCCGCCATGGTCAGGGCCATGTGAGCCTTCTCACCGGCCACTCTCACCCTGTAGAGCAAACCTCTTTTCCACCTTCTGTAAATCTACAACTCACTGCCTTTCCTGTGTGCCTGGGCCAATCCTTTGTTTGGGACCCCAAGGACCTGGAAAGAACCTAGGGGATCCACACCTGGCGACAGTGTGGGCCTGAGCCCAGCCAGCCAGTGTCTGCCTTCAGGCTGCCTGGCCTGGGCCTCTCCCTTCCCCTCTCCTCCCACAGGCCTGGGGTCTCTAAACCCTCAGCCCCAGCGGAACTCCACCCCTGATGAGCCCTTAAGCTCTAGAGCGACGCTGTTATGGGGTCGATCGAAACATTGTCCTCAGGAAGCACTGGAAAACCCTCTGCCTTCGTAGAATAGCCAAATAAATAAATAGCTAAATAGAGAGTGACAAAGATTAAATGTTACACTTTAAACTGGGCGAGGGGACCCAAGCCTGGAGCCTCGGCACTGTGGGAGGGAGAGGCAGAAGGACTGCAAGTTCAAGTCCTGCTGGCATTTTAGCCAATGAGTAAGAGGCGGTCTCAAAATAAAAAATAACTCTTTTTTAAAAGGGCTGAGGCCAGGCATGGTGGCACACACCTGTAATCCCAACACTTCGGAGGCTGAGGCAGGAGGATCGCCATGAGTTCGAGGCCTGCCTGGATTGCATAGGGAGGCCCTGTCTCAAAACGAGTGGTGAGTCCCGGGGAGTGGGACAAAGGTATTCACTGTACCCTTCTTTCCGTCCCCACGGGTTTAAAGCTTCTCCACAGACAGCTGTCCGAGTCAGGACAGGGCTGAGCAAAGCCTCTCACACCAGCCGGGCACATCCCACAGCTGGCCACCAGGACTGCTGTGACCCCACCCCAGCGCCCTGTGCTGGGGCGCCGGGCCAGAGGGCAGACAGAGTCCCGTTTGTCTGGCACTGAGAAGAAATCAACCCCTGTCTCAGGCCCGATCCGGGCCTCGCCTCGCCCCGCTTCGACTCGGTGTGTGTGTGAGTAATGGGCGGCCGGGAGGGAGCAGCCGAGGAAGTGGGCTCTGCCTGGAGTGCAGGCACAAGGAAATTCTTCCCTGAATTGCCTCTTCCTGTGGAGATAAGATAGCGCACAATAAGCCGCATGGGAATGTGGCCTCCAGCTTGGCCAGGCGGGCGTGTGACTGCCCGGGGTGGCACCTGGCGTCCCCAGGATGCCCGCAGCGTGCTCCACCTTAGACCCAGCGGCCCTGGGCAGCGGTCCCGACTCCTGCCACACACCGCTGTGGGATCTGATTCCCCCTGTCTTCTTTGGGGTTTGTTTTTTATGCAGCCCAGGTGGCCTCGAACTCCTAGCGAATCGTCCTGCCTCAGCCTCCTGAGGGCTGGGATTACAGGGTGGGGATGTCCCGCCATGCCCGGCTCTGGTCCCATATGCAGCAGGTGTTTAGACATCGGCAGGCCTGAGGGACAAAGGGCCCCGAACACGTGCTGTGCTGGTTGCAGTCGAGTGGGGAAGCAGCACGCAGTGCACAGGCGCTGGCTGTCACAGTCACTTCTCAGATGTCCTGTGTCAGGTGCAGCCGGGCGGGCAAGCGGCAGCAGAGAGAGGATGTTCTCAGAGGGAGAGGCTGGGTGTGTCAGAATTCCTTCCGGGAAATGTCTCTCCTGGGTTTCTATGGCTCTCAGACCGGCAGGGAACACTGACCATCGGAAAGAAGGAGGGGGACGTTGGGCAGTGCCCAGGAGCCAGTGAGAAATCGTCCCTGAGCACCAGGCTCAACTGCAGGACCTGTGATGAGGCTCACGCCCAGGCGGATGCCTACGTGACACTGCGCTCTCTCCCTCCCACTCTCTCCCTCTCTCCCTCTCTCTCTCTCTCACCCTCTCTCTCTTTGTGGTACTGGGGATGAACCCAGGGCCTTTGCACTGAGCTACACCCTTGCCCCTTTTTTCCTTTTTTAAAGGCAGGATCTCACCAAATCCCCATGTTCCCCAGGCTGATCCCAAACTTGTGATCCTCCTGCCTCAGCCTCCTGGAGTGTTGGGGTCAAACCCAAGGCCTTGCCCATGTCAGGTGGTGCTGTCACTGAGCCACGGCCCCAGCTCTGGGCATAGCGCTCTTGACTTAGAGTTCAGAAAACAAGTTCGGTGCCACACTATCTGTTCCTGAATTTGTGAGGGCTGAGCCTGGCAAAGACAGTGCTGTCCACAGATCGCTGGGAGGGACACGGGAAGGGCGGGGCCAGAAACCTGAATGACATCAAGCCCCGCACAGCCGCAGATGCTCCTGGCTGGCAGCCCGGACTGAGAACCCTACTGGCTTCAGGGGGCAGTGACAGCTGGCGGACAGCAACGCCTGGGGAACTGTGTCCATTTTCCAGTCCTCTTGGTCAGAAAGAGGCTGCTGTGGCTCCTAACCGCAACTAGTCCCCATCCTGGAGGAGGAAGGGTGGCCCCCGGCAGGTGGAGAAAGTGGGAGAATGAGCGGGTCAGGGACTGGAGCAGCAGCGAAGCCCCCCCTCCCCCTGGGCCAGAGGCTGACGGCCACGCACTCAGCCTCAACACAACCTCTTGCCTGCTCTACCTGGAAAGCCATTTGTGTTTCTTTTTCCATGTGTTGTGCCTACTAAGCTTGTGCTTCCTGCTGAGCCTAAGCCGTGAGGTCTGTTCTTCAAAGCCAGCCTCAGCTAGTTGTGTCGACACACACCTGTCATTCCAGCACTTGGGAGGCTGAGGCAGGAGAGTTCTGTGCCACCCTGGGCTCCATAATGAGACCCTGTCTCAAAAAAAAAAAGGAAGCTCATTGGTTTTTGCCAAAGAAGCAGCTCGAGCTACCCACCCCCCACATGGCACTGTCTGTCCTTTTCTGAGCCTCAGTTTCCAGCTGTGAGAGCAGATCGGTCCCTCCTCACCTCGGCGGCAGGGCGCTTGCCTAACCAGGCCGGGCCCTGGTTTCATCCCCCAGAACCCAGAACAAGACAAAATGAAAACAGCAACAGTCAGGCAGAACAGCACCTGCCTCTCAGGCGGTGCTAATGGGAGCCTCTCCAAGCACGGTGACCCGGACCCAGTGCCCGGTGGGTGCTGCAGGGCTGTCCCCGGTTAGAGCAAGGGCCACGTTTATTCTGAGGATGGAAAGAGCCCACTGTGGGCGGCAGGCTCCCCTGCACTGAGCTGACTGACCCACTTCTTTCCAGTTCTTGGTGTCTTGGACAAAGAACAGGACAAAACACACAGAAAGACAGCAAAGGTGTGTGTTCTTTTCCAGATGTTGAGACAAGGTGTAACTATTTAGTCCAGGCTAGCCTTGAACTCCCAGGGATCCTCCTGTCTCAGACTCCCAAGTGCTGCGATTACACCCAGCGAAAGAGTACCTTTAGTGAAGGTGGAAAAGAGATTCACGCTACAGGGGAAGAGCAGGCGTGTGAAAAGGCTCACAGTGTCCCGAGGACCAGGGAAAGTAGCTCTTTGTACCCAAAGTTCCTGGACTGACTTCCCTGTCATGCCAATGAGGCAACAGCACAGTCGCCCCATCAAACACTCACTTGGCACAGCACCGTGTAAACTGTCCAATGGGGAAAGGAAGGCTCTGAAACATCTTTTGATTGGTTATGCCCGTTGCAAATGAAGGATTGAAAATCGCGTCTTCTGATTGGTCCTGTGCACCGCGGCAGATTCAAATGAGGGACTGAGATTCGTTTTCTGGTGGGTTTTGGGTACTGCGCTCAGGAGCCTGGAGTCATGCTGGGGCCTGCGTCCCATGTATGTCCCCTCTTCTTACGGAGTATCTCACCCAACCTGTTGGTTACTGGCTTCTTGGAGTTTTGGTGGGGAGGGGAGGTTGAGACAAGATCTCGCTTTGTAGTCCAGGCTGATCTCGAACTCATGTCGATCCTTCTGCTTAGCTCCCCGAGGGCTGGAATTACAGGCGTGTGCGGCAAGCCACAGATTTTGAGGATCTTGACACATCCGCCCAGCTAGGTGCCTGGCCTGGCCCAGCCCTAATCTCTTCTCTCATTAAACCTCTGCTAAGCACACGCCTGGCCCTCACGACATGGGGGGTTTACGGCCACCTGGAGCCAGCCGTGCACGGGGAGCCTGCGACGCCACCACCGCAGGCCAGAAAGCGCGGTGGAAACCGGCGTTGTGGGACACGGCAGCCACACAGCCCACGGCTGCAAGCGTGGCCTCGAAGCTGCTGGCTCACCGTGTCCCCGTGCCTCGGTTTCCCTGTCTGTGCTGTGGGGCGATGAGGACTTCCGCACAGAGCTGGAGTCGCTGTCACTGAGTGAACAGCCAGGCCCAGGCGTCGGGGTCGCGCTGGGCGGGTGGAGCCCAGGACGCCTCGGCGGTGCGGCCCCCTCTGCTGTGGCCGCGCCCGCCTCGCGGTGGCGCTGTGGGACGCTGCTCCCCTGCCAGTGCTGCCCGCTGTGGACCTGGAGACCCCGCCCTTTGCTGAACGCTGCTAAGGGACCCCGTGTGTCTCCGACGATGGCACTGCCCAGGCACAGCGTCGTCCAGGGACGGAGCTGGCCCAGAGGCCGGGCCAACCCCGTTCCAGCCCCACGGCGCCCGGAGGCAGAGGCTCCATCCGCCCGGAGCCTTCTGAGATCCGCCCCGGGTCCGCGCTTTCCTGGGGCCACCATGGAGTTGGAAGGTCTGGAAGGTCGGTACCTCGCTTCCCCGGGCGGTGGACTGTGCCCTTTCTTTCTGTTTTCTGAGACAGGGTCTCGCTGTATAGTCCAGGCTGACCTCCAACTCACTGCATTCCGCCTGCCTCGGCCTCCCCAGTGCTGGGATTACAGGTGTGCGCCTCCACGGCTGTCTCAAATCTCTTTTGCCAAATAATAGACGCCCTCTCTTGCTCCCAGGGCATATTTTCAGTAGGAAGAAAATCTAAAGCCAAAGCAGAAATTCCATCCGGGACGGGGGCACTCCCTTGTAATCCGGCACTTTGGGAGGCTGAGCAGGAGGATCACAGGTTCCAGCCCAGCCTGGGCAATTTAGCAAGACCCTGTCTCAGAATAGAAAGGGCTGGCATGTAACTCAGGGTGAAGACTCTGGGTTAAATCCCCAGTGCCACACACACACACACACAAAGAAAACAGCAAGAATTCCAAGATTCCAGTGGGAGAGCCCTCGTGGGAACGGAGGTAAGCCCCTTGGAATTCCAGCCGGGAGGACAATTGCTGCCGGCCACCGAGGAAGGCCTTGTGCCCGATGACCTCATGGCCCTCTGTGTCGCCAGGGCCGGACACTCCCTTCCCCTCTGCCCACCCCCACCCAGAGCGGGAAAGCGGTCCCAGCCGATAACACACCTTCCTGTGTGCTGCGCTGCCGCCCCGGAGCCGCCTGCGGGAGGCCAGCCCGGAGCGTGCCCTGTCCCTGGAGGCCCAGGAGTCTGCAGCCAGGCAGCTGCCTGCTCAGGCCTGGAAATCTGTGTGAAGCCCCTGTCTCCCACAGCTCGGGTCACATTGGTTCCCTGGTGTGTGATTTTGTTCCTCTGAGCAGTTCCACATGAGAATATTTCCACATCTCTAGGCCGGCATGGTGGTGCACACCTGTGATCCCAGCACTCTGGGAGGCTGAGGCAGGAGGATGGCGAAGTTTGAGCTTAGTGACTTAGCAGAACCCAGAGGGGGCACCGCAGAAGTCCTCTGCCCGAATTGTCGTCCTGCTCTCAGACCTTTGGTGGCTCCCCGGCTGCTCAGTCGCCCACTTGGCTAAATATTTGGGAGTGAAAACAATAGCTTTACTAAAGTGGCGGTGGGCAGCTGCTGGAAAGTCACGTGACTATCCGCGCTGTGCCAATTTGTCAAAGGCCATTTTCCTGCCACTCATCGCCTCCCGAGGCTGTGATAAGACAGGGTCTCCAGAGCACAACAATCCCTTCCTGAGATACAATTCAGAGGCCCCGGGGAGCAGAAAGAACAGCAGGCTAATTTTGGCTCTTCTGAGACTAAAGAAAAGCGCACAGGCAGCCCTGTCCTGCCCGAGGAAGCCGGGGTGGGCCCTGCGCGTCCCTCGGGGTCTCTGCCAGGATCACCCAGGGACTGGAGAACAATGGTGGGGACTGGGGCTTGTGCCTGGCTGCAGCGGCCCCACCTAGTGGGCTCCGGGGAGGAGCTAAGGGCCAGCCCGTGGGCCGTGGCTTCAAACCACACATTCTCTTACCTTCTGGCTCCTTACCATCTCCTCCCGGTGAAATGCCTGATAAATGAGGACTTGGGGACTCCAGCCTGGTGTGATGGCGAGGCCCACCAGGAGCTGGAGGCCAGCCTGGGCAATGAAACAAGACCCTGTCTCAAACAAACAGGCTGAGGCAGGAGGAGTGCGTGTTCCAGCCCAGCCTGGGCAAGTGAGTGACTTAGTGAGACCCTGTCTCAAAATTTAAAATTAAAAAGGCATGGGGATGCAGCTCAGTGCAAAGGCCCTGGGTTCAGTTCCAGTCCTGGGAAAGAAGAATCGGGGGCATCTTGCAGAGCCGGCATGGCTCTGATGCCCTCAGAGCCCAGGCACCCGAGTGCGGGGTGGGGTCGCCACGCCTGTGCTTTCCTGGGCGCTGCCCACTCTCTCCTTCCCACGGGAACTTGGGATGCACAGGACACTGCAGCCTTCCTCACCCCTGGGACAGCCCCCGGAGGGGCCGGGGCTGAGCTGTGTCCCCTCAGAGAACCCGGAGGCACCAGGCACCTGGCCTGGAGGAGGAAGTAGCTCCCACGAGGTGCAGGCGGGAGTCTCAGTTCCCCAGGATGAAGAGCCAGGTGCTCACAGTTCCGGAAGATCTGTCCTGCACATTGAGAAGACTGGTCTCTGGCTTAAGTAACCCTCACAGGGAGACAGCGCTGGTTCCAGAGCCTCACCTTGAAGGTGAGGAACCAGAAGCTCTGAGGAATAGCAGGGTGTTTTGTTTTGTTTTGTTTGAGACAGGGTCTCCCTTTGTAGCCCAGGCTGGCCTTGAACTTGTAGAGATCCTCCTGCCTCGGCATCCTGGTGCTGGGATCATAGACATACACCATCACACTTGGCTCCTTCCTGGGAAGTTAGAAACGCTCCCCACATGCAAGGGCTGGGCCAAGGAAAACTCTGATGACCAGGGGGTCAGTTCGTAGACTCTCTGCTTGGTGGCCCCTCACCCCTCCTTCATTCAGCGAGCACAGCTCCTGCCTAAGCGAAGGTGACCTCATCTACAGGTGAGGCAAGAAGGCTGAGGGGTGTCCAGGTCTTGCTCAGCACTCGGGAACTGACCGGGTCATGCTGCAGGGGGCACCACCTCCAGGAGCCCCCAGGACCCTCAGCCTATGCGGAACACTGAACCTCTGACCATGGCTAAGGTATCGAAGGCCTAGGGCTGTGATTTCCTGGGTGAGATCATTTTCCAAAAGCCACGGCTTCCCTGGGTGTGGCAGAGGACACCTGTAATCCCAGCACTGGGGAGGCTGAGTCAGGAAGATCCCTGCACTCAGGAGGCTGGAGTAGGAGGATTGCCGAGAGTTCCAGACCAGCTGGGTGTACTTAGTGAGTGCAAGACCAGCACTACACAGCAAGACTGTCTCAGAAAAGGGGCTGGGGCTGCTTTCTTCTAGACCTTCGTGTGAAACAGCACCCATGTACTTTTCAGTGTTCATAGTAGCACATGTGAAGCACAGTGAAGCAGCCTTCACCCCGCACCCCAGGACTGGGGGTCCAACCCAGGGCCTTCACACTCAGCTACATCTCCAGCCTTTTGTTATTTGATTTTTTTTTTTTTTTTGGTACCAGGGATCAAACTCGGGACCTTGAGCTTTTGAGGCAGGCAGTGCAACCACTGAGCTAAATCCCCGGCCCTGTTATTTGATATTTTGAGATAGGATCTCAATAAGTCGCTGTGCTCGGCCCAGCCACCCAGCCACGGGTCGTTGTCGCCAGGCAGGGGCCGCTGTCCCTGTGCAGTGTGGCTAAAGAAGCCTGTGTGTAAGGCTCAACTTCTCTCTGGCCTCGAGGGATAGAAGGACTCGAGCGTGCAAACCCTGCAGCTGCACAACTCCCTCAGCTCCCGGCCTGGGCTCTGCAGGTGCTGATTCTTCCCTGTGGGTCAGCTGGGCTGGGCTTCGGCCTCGGCTACTGAGCTCAGCACCGGTCTCCCTGGTGCTGTGGAGGTGCTTTCTAGATGGGAGCAAAGTGGCACTCGGCTGACTTTATGCGAGGGCGGTGCTCCTGGGTGATCCGTTAATTCAAGCAACTGAAGGGTCGCTTTTTTGTTTTTTGGGGTTTGCCTTTTTTTCCTGAGACAAGATCTCTCTTTGTAGATCAGCCTGGCCTTGAACTCAAGACAATCCTCCTGCCTCAGCCTCTCGAGTGTTGAAGGGTCCTGGGAGCAGAACTGGGTTTCTCCAAAGAATAAACATCCCACTTGAGTGTCAGAGCTGGACAAAACCTTTAAAATCATCTTCACCAGACCTGGATGTGGTAGTGCACGCCGGTAAGCCAGGCACTGAGGAGGCTGAAGGCAGGGGAATTGCTACTCATTCAAAGACTACCTGAATTACACAGTGAGTTCAAGACCAGCCTAAACTGCACAGCAAGACTCTGTCTCAGAAAAATAGCCAGGCATGATGGTGCTCTAACACTCAAGAGGCTAAGGCAAGAGGGTCGCTATCAGGACCAGACTGAGCTACACAACAAGACTCTGACTCAAAAATAAATAAATAAGTAAGTAAATAAGTAAATTTAAATAATCTTGTTCCCCCACTTCCCTCTCATCTTCCTTCTTCTTCCTCCCCTCTGCTTCCTTTTCTTTCTTTTCTCTTGGCAGTGGGCGGGGGCAGGGGGGGGCACAGTCTCACTCTGTCATCTAGGCTGGCCTGGAACTCACTGTGTAGCTCAGGCTGGCCTCAAATTTATGATCCTCCTGCCTCAGCCTCCTGGTGGTGGAATTACCACCACCACACCAGAGCAGCCTCCCTGTTCCCTCCTTTCCAGTTTTATAGAAAGGAGAAAATGAAAGCCCAGGGGAAATGACTGGCAGTGACAAGGCCAAGTGGAGGGAAGGTCCGGGCTGGGTCCAGCCACCCCTCAGGCCCGTGCTGCCGTCTCTGCCCAGCTCTTCAGCAAGTCCGCCTGGCGCGTCTGGAAACTTCCCAGGAAATGGAGAATGGAAACGATTAAAGCTGGACAAGTGACAGGTTCTCCAGTCTGATTTAAACACAGGGAGCCATAAAGAACTGCACCGCTGATAACATCCAGGAAAAGGAGTCGTTTCAATAAATCTCGGAGGTGGCGTCATCTAAACACAGCCCTGGGGGAGCAGACTCATCAGGAGGGAAGCAGTTCTTATAAATAGTTTTGATCTGGAGATACGGCTCGCCGCATCCTGCAGACCTCGGCTTGAAATAGAAGACTGCAGCGGCCACCGGGCGGGCATAGGATGCCACGGCTATCAGGCGGGGACAGTGCCGCCTCCACCCTGAGTCCTGGGAACCCCGCAGCCCCGGCGGCTTGCACGTGAAAGTCACCAGATTGTTGTTTTGTTTTCTGAGACAGGGTCTCGTTATGGAGCCCAGGCTGGCCTCGAACTCACAGAGATCCTCCCGCCTCAGCCTCCTGAGTGCATGCTGGGATTATAGGTGCCCGCCACCCTGTGGCAGCAGTTACATCTCGAAGTGATGCTGGGTGGCATGGTGGGGGGACCAGGTGATGCAGCCGGACACCAGGACAGAACCTGGAGTAGAAGGAGCCATGCGGGGTGCGTGGTCAGGCCATGGGGGTTACAATTTGACCCCCTCGGCCCCCAAAGTGAACACAGCTCTGAACCTTGGATGCTGCAGGGGGCGGGGCGAATGCCCAAGGTGAATTTGCAAGGGGTGGGGGCCCGAAGGGGTCTCCGACCCCACCTGCTGTGCTCTCTGCTGTGGGAACCAAACTGTGGTCCGGAGGCCTCAGGGTCAGCTGCAATCAGGCAGGGGACTGAGTTTGGGAGCTGAGCAGCTGGACTCCCTGCTTCTTAGCAGGGTGGCACACGCCCTCCTGAGACAGCGGTGCCAAGCAAAGTCTGGCTGCAAGCCCAGAGCCCTCCCTGTGGCCGGGGGGTGGTGGCGCACACCTGTAGTCCCAGCACTCAGGAGGCTGAGGCAGGAGGATTGCCGAGAGTTCACACCCTGCCTAGGCTACATAGCAAGACCCCCTTCTCTAAATGAATAACAATAAAAGCCTTTGCCCTTCACGAGGCCAAGAGCAAACCAGCATACCTGAACCTTAGACCTGCCCCTGGCAACACCGGCCTGGGAGGTGGAATTTTCTCCTCTGAGTCTCAAGTCCCTCCGGAGTTTCAGGTGCATGCAGGCCGTCAGGTGCAGAGCCCCCAAGGGCTTCTTCCTGAAGGGGGCTTGGAAAGCACTCAGATGTCACTGTCTGGGGAGAAAGTCCCCATGGCCTGGAGCTGGCCACCACCCTGGGATGGCGGAGATTCACACAGGGCCCGGGTCACCGCCCAGCCGGCAGAGGAAGGGCTGTGCGCTCAGGGCGCAAGGGTGAAGGGCTGAAAGTCCACAGTGGGAACCCCGACTTATCACCCTCCCTCTGCCCTTATTGTTGTGGTTATCAAACACGTAAAGGGTGCTCTGGGAGCACTGTCCCTCCAGAACAATGACGGTGATAACGCAACCAGAGGGGAGCGTGTCTGCCACCAGCAAGCAGCTGTGCTTTTTATTTTGAGCTATTTTTATTTTCAGCTGTGCTTTTTAAAAGTGGCCCAGCAATGGCTGCTGGGACTCAGTGGTTCTAGGGCCAGAGCCAGGTGTGGTGTTGGAGAACTGAAAAGGGTCAGGGACTCTTTATTCATTTAGTTATTTTTTCAGGTTTGTTTTGTTTTGTTTGAAACAGGGTCTCACTAGGCAGCCCAGGCTGGCCTCAAACTCCCAGAGATGCTCCTGCCTCAGCCTTCCCAGTGCTGCCTTTCTAGGAGTGCACCACCACACCTGGTTCTAGACGATCTTTAATATTCTCCCCAGCCCTATGGGTCCACTTCCCTTGGAGACTGTGAGCCAGCTGGTTCCTGCCTCCCTGAGGGAATGTAAAGGAGGGAGGCCAGGAGACCTTTGGGGTCCTCTCTCCCCATCCTGCTCTAAGCTGCATCAGCAAACAGGGTGTCTGTCAGCTGCTTGCTGTGAACCTTCAGTGACTATAGGAAAAGCAACCACAGGATGGGGCGGGGAGGGAGCCACAGACCTGTCTCCGGGCCTGGGCCATTGTGATGGCCCTGGCTGGGGCTCCCACAGATGTGAGACCGAGGTAGCACACCTGGGCTGGCCACAGCAGAGGCAGAGCTGGGAGTCTGCAGGGATGGAAGATAGCAGTGCAGCCAGAGGGAAGGAGCCAGCCTAGCATGGAGGGACCAGCCCTGGAGGGTAAGGGAGGGAATGGCGTGACAGAGCTGTCGTCCTAGCACCCAGGAGCCTGAGGCAGGAGGATCACCACAAGTTCAAGGCCAGCCTGAACCACTTAGTGAGTTCAGGGCCAGTCTGAACTACAAAGTGAGATTGTGTCTCGAAAAACAAACAAACAAAGAAACATTAATATATACAAGACATGAAGGCCAACAAACCAGACTTCAGCTATTTTTTTTCATTCCTTTGCATGAGGAGCTCATTACAGAATTATTGTCAATGGATAATTTCACTCTAACACTAAAAGGTCTGTAAACAAATGTGTTTGGGCATCAGTCAAGCTCTTTAGTACTACTGAAAAGGGGAAAAGAGGCTGGTGTGGTGGTGCATGCCTGTCATCCCAGCGCTTGGGAGGCTAGAGCAGGAGGATCATAAATTTGATCCCAGCCTGGGCAACTTGGTGACTTAGCAAGACCCAGTCTCAAGTTGAAAAAGGGCTGGGGAGGTGGCCCAGGAAAGAGCCTAGGTTCAGTCCTCAGTACCACACACACACACAAACACACACACACACACAAACACACACACACACAAATACAGGAAGATTTACTTGCATAGTGTGTTGTTTTCAAACTGAGTCTCAACCCAGTAGTAGCTCACAAAAATTAACAGTGTAAGGGGCGGGGATTTAGCTCAGTACTGCCACCACCTGCCTCGAAAGCACAAGGTCCTGAGTTTGATTCCGGTAGCAAAAAAAAAAAAAAAAAAAAATTAACAGAGGGAGGTCAGCATTTTTTGGATAAAATGACATAGAATTAAATATCAGGAATGTGTACAGCACACAGGAAGTTAGGAGTTGCACACTGCACGGGCGCATGCACACACATGAGCACCGTGTACCGTGCTGGATGTGGCAGGTCCCCTCCTTGCCTTGGGTCAGGTGTGGAGAGCAGGCCAGGTGTCAGGCACTAGCACCTGCCCTGCTTGGCCTCCATCTTCTCCTCTGGAGCTGTCCTCTCTGGCCTGGCTGCCCTCACGTAGAAAGGGACACATTTGTACTGAACCAGCCTTGCATGGCATTCGATGCCCCATGGGCCTGCTCCGTGGCAACCTGTAAGCCTGGAGACATGGAGGCCGTAATTGTGGCCGTCCGAATGAGGATGCCAGGCTGTGGGAATCATCAAGATTTCTGGTGGTGGCCCAGGGCCCTATTGTCATTGCAGGCACAGCGACTGCCTTCTCAGATGAAGAGTTAGAAATGGCAAATAAATATATGAAAAAATGTTCAGCATCACTGGTCATTCCTGAAATGCAAATGAAAACAACACTGAGCTTCCACCTCACTCCAGGAAGAATGGCTGCTATCAAGAAATCAACCAATAACAAATGCTGGCGGGACTGTGGGGAAAGAGGAACCCTGCTCCACTGCTGGTGAGAGTGCAGACTGGTGCAACCACTGTGGAAATCAGTATGGAGATACCTCAAAGAACTAGGACTGGAAGTCCCATTTGACCCAGCTATTCCTCTGCTGGGGATCTTCCCCAAAGAATTAAAAACATCATACAGAGTGATATATGTACACTAATGTTTATAGTGACACGGTTTGTAATAGCTATATCTTGCAAACAGCCAAAATGCCCATCATCCAATGAATGGATAAAGAAGATGTGGTTTTTCTATGCAACGGAGTACTACTTGGTTGTAAAAAAGGCTCAGCTTTAAAATTTATAGCTAAATGGATGGACCTTGAGACCATACTCTTAAGTGAAATAAATCACACAAATGTTTAAATATTGCATTGTTTCTCTGGTGTGAAAAACCAAAAATGGAAATAAGTACTAAAATGTATAATAAATATTGGGAAATGGAAAGAAAATGTGCAAATGAGAAGGGGAACAAGGGAGGAGGGAGAGAGAAAGGAAGGAAGGGACAAGAAAAAAAGTGAAAATAGAAGGAAAAATGGAAATAAAGCTTTTGTATATAGGGAGGGGAGGGGGCCTAAGGGAGGGGGGAGGAATGGGATAAAATAAAATTCATTTTAAAAAAGAAAGAAAAATTTGACAAATAGCTCCTCAAAAAGAAAATTGTCTGAGCATGGTGGTGCAGGCCTATCATCCCAGCCACTTGGGAAGAAGGCAAATTTGAGCCCAGGCTGGGCAATTTAGGAAGACTTTGTCTCAAAATTAAAATTGAAAGAGGCTGAGGATGTAGGTCAGAGTGGCAGAGTGCTTGCCCAGCATGGGCAAGGGCTGGAGTTCGATCCTCAGTACTATAAAAAAGAAAAAGTATTCTACACAAAACCTATTAAAAGGATAAAAAGACAATCTACAGAGTGGAAAAAAATCTTTGTAAATCATTATTGACAAATAACTAGGGGTTTTTTGTTTGTTTGTTTGTTTGTTTAGTTGATTCTGAGGCAGAGTCTCACTATGTAGCCCAGGCTGGCCTCAAACTCAGCCTCCTGCATGCTGGGATTCCTGGTCTGCTGGCCTTCTGAGCTCTGAACAGAATCTCTCATAGTCTCTGCATTCTAAGACTTCTGTAGCCAGAATCTTCAAACCTTTCAAAATTCCTCCTGCAAACTACTTCCTAGGGCATCCAAATCGCACAATCATGTACAGTCACAGTAACCACCCCACTCCTGGTACCAATTTTCCATATTAGCTTTCCCACTGCTGATACAAAATACCCAATACTTATAACAGAAAGGAAGAAAGGAGGTTTGGACTCACACTTTCAGTGGGTTCAGTCCATGGCTGGCTGCTCCTAATCAGAAACACAAACAGCACGGTAGAAGGGCCTGGTGGAGGACAGCTGCTCACCTCATGGAGACCAGGAAGGAAGGAGAGACAGATAGACAGACACAGAGGGAGAGAGGGAGACAGAGAGTCAGAGAGAACTGGGACAGGAACATATCCAGTGACCAACTCCAACCAGGCCCCACCTCCTTATAGCACTTTGAGCCATGAACTCAAGGGACCAGTCCACTGATGAGTGTGGCACCTTATGCGCCAGCTGCCTTCCCTAAACCCCCTCCTCTGAACCCGAGACATTTGGAGGACTCTGGATCTACGCCATCACAACATTATACTACACTTTTGTAAGATGTTAGCATTAGGGGAAAGGGCACAGAATTGCACATGCATCTATAAAATTTTAATTTGAATTTTTCAAAATGTAATTAAATAAAACTGCATATAAATGTTCTTAGTGAAGGGCCGGGGATTTAGCTCAGTGGTTCCGCCACCTGCCTTGCAAGTGCAAGAACCTGAGTTCGATCCCTGGTACCAAAAAATAAATAAATAAATAAATGTTCTTAGTGAATGTATTCATAATCAGAAACTGGAAATAATCCAAATGCCCATCCACTGGTAAGTGAATAAATAAGTGTGGTGCAACATCAGAATGGACTAGTATTCAGCAATGAAGAGGAATGAACCACTGGTAGGCAAAAATATGACTGCATCCCAAAAGTTTGGCAAAGGAAAGGAGTCAGGCTGAAGACTGTACGTATTATTGGATTCTATTTATATGAAATTCTTTTTAACAAGTCAAAAACCTTAAAAGTCAGATCAGAGTTACCAGAACCACAGGACAGAGGTATAGAATACCTGAAAAAAGGTTCAAGATAATTTTGAGTGATAGACATGTTCTGTCCAGAAAAACAAAAGGAAGTGTTCTATCAATACCACAATTGTGGTGGTGGTTATGTAATAGTATACATTTATTAAAATTCATCTCATTGTGCACTTAATATTGATTAATTTTATTGCATTTAAACTAGACCTTAACCAGGTGTGGTGGCCCATGCCTGGAATACTAGCACTTGGGAGGCTGAGGCAGGAGGATTGCTGTGAGTACAAGGCCGGCTTAGGCTACATAGTAAATTCAAGACCAGCCTGGACTACATAGTGAGACCCTGTTTCAAAAAATAAACAAATAAATACATTAATTAAATTAAATTAAAAATCAGGCCATAGGGGCTGGGGATTTAGCTCAGTGTTTCTGCCACCTGCCTTGAAAGCTCGAGGTCCGGAGTTCTATCCCTGTTACCAAAAAAAAGAAAAATCAGACCTTAAAAAGCTGGATGTTGTGGTACACACCTATCATCCTAGCACTCTGGGAAGCTGAGGCAGGAAGATCATAAATTTGAGCCAGCCTGAGCAACTCAGCAACTGTCTCAAAATAAAAAATGAAAAGGGCCTGAGATATAGCTCAGTGCAAAGGTCCTGGGTTTAATCTCCAGGACTGCTAAATAAATGAATGCAATCTCTGGAAGACTGACCAAGAAATGGGGCGAGTGCATTTGCACCGTTGGTTGAACTGCACAAGACGAGCTCTCTGCTGTTCAGTCCACATGCCTGGGGCCAGAAGCCGGCCTCGCTGTCCTTTCTTTTGAGCGGCCCCTTGTCTGTCTGCCCGACATGCTCTGGCTCCTTCAGTGAACATCCGGGTCATTTCCAAAGGGTTATTTTTTACAAATAATGGAGTGGTCAGCCCTTTCCTGTCCTGTATCTTTGTATCCTTGGGTCTTTCTACTGAATCCTAACAGCTTCACGGGGATGCTGTGTGGTTCCTTAGGGTTTGTGCACACTTAGCTAACAAGTGACTGAAGAACCAGTCGCCCCACGCAGTGAGGCCGGACATCGCCGCGGGTCAGCAGGGCCCTGGGTGGGCTGAGGGCTTTGTCCTAAGTGGATTTGCTCGTCCCTCGCCCCAGGCCTTGGTCCAGCTGATGTCCCCCACCCTCAGGAGCTCTGCAGCTCTGGGCCTGGATGCGAGTTGTGCTCCAAAAGCCTTCAGTCAGCCAGGGCCAGACTGCAGTGGGGACAGCGGGCACGCTACAGAGAACGAGGAGATGCGAGGTGTGGGAGTCCTAGATGCTGATGGCGATGACGGGGAAGGTGGTGTTGGTGATAAGAAGAAGAGTTAAAGTCCAGCATGGTGGTGCACGCCTGTAATCCCAGCACTGGGGAGGCTGAGGCAGGAGGATCCCCGTGAGTTCTAGGGCAGCCTGGGCTACACAGTAAGATCAAGGCCAGCCTGAACTACACAGTGAAACCCTGTCTCAAAAAAAGAAGAGTTAGACGGCATTGAGCACTCATGAGTTAGGTAGTAGTACCTTGCACATATGTATGTACAGGTGCAATAGCTACCTATAATGTTATGTATAGGATAGAAATACACATTATATAAAAATAGACAATGAATTTATATATTATAAATATTATAATATGTAATACATTATATGTAATGTATAAAACATACTCTATATAAATATATGTAAATATTCTATGTGTATATATATATATTTATTCATTTTTTTGAGGCAAGGTCTCCCTATGCAGCCCAGGCTGACCTTGAACTCCTAGTGCTCTTCCTGCCTCAGCCTTCTGAGTGCTGGGATCACAAACGTGCCCAGCTCAGTTTGTATATATTTTATGTATTTTAATTTATATATATTTTAATATGTAAATATTTTAGTGTCCACATTTATATAACTATATTATGAATTTACATATAAATATACTTAATGTTTATAACTATATAATAAATTTATATGTAACTATAGAATCTATACATTCACATATACACTGCATATACACAGGTTCATTCATGGTCACATGACCCTCTGGGCAGAATCTGTCTCCGTGGTCCCCACTCTCTGGGCGCCTCTGGCCAAGCAGGGCAGGCGAGGAGGGCTTGGTTCCCCCGGCATTCCCCTGGCAGAGCAGGGCCCACCAGGCGCGATGCTCGGGCACAGTGACAACACAGCACCGTGTCCTGGGAGTGACACCAGGGTCGGCACCTGAGGGGACAGGGGAGGGGCTGCTGGGAGAGCTGAGGAACGATTTCCTCCTGCTGAACACACACACAGGCCCACGCGCGTGCACACACAGAGCCCATTGGTGGGCCTAGACCCCCTAACCTGTCCTTTCTAATGGAGTCGGCGGACTCTTCCCTCAGAACTGATCTTGGCTCAAGATCTGGAGGCTCCGAGTTGCCTGGAGAGGGAGGAGCTGTGCCAGCTGCAGGGTCAAAGGAGTTCACAGGCCCTGAGGGTGCCAGGTGAGGCAGAGACAGCTGCGGCCAGAGAGGGTGCAGGAGGTCAGTCCCTGTCAGGGCTAGAGGGCTCTTGTAGGAGCTCCACCCTCCCTGGGATTACAAAGCCAATTCATAAAAAAGAAATGAGCGAGCCATGGTGACACATGGCTATAATCTCAGCACTCTGGGAGGCTGAGGCAGGAGGACTGCAAGTTCAAGCCCAGTTTGTGCAACTTAGTGACTCAGTGAGACTCTATCCAAAGTAAAAATTAAACAACAGCAAAGTTCTGAAGAAGCTTGTCTATGATGAAAAGAAACGAGCCACAGAGGGCAGGCGAGTGTGCCTGGTATTGAAGCCATCAGGGAGGAAGGCCACTCTCCTCCTTGCCCGGACCAGGGATTTACTTTTCTTCCTTGGTAATTCACTTTTCTTGCCCGAGAGCCTTGGTGATCTCTTGATTGCAGCTGTTTTGTCATCAGGGACTAAGGCCAGGGCTTTGCGCCCACTGGCCGAGTGCTGTGCTTTCCAGGCCCTGGAAACCTTTTTCTTCTTTTTCCTTTTGGTACTGGGGCTCGAACTCAGGACCTTGCACTTTCAAGGCAGGCGGCAGCACCACTGAGCTAAATCCCCGGCCTCCCTGGAAATCTTTTACACAAGTTCCGCAAACTGAGTCTCAGTGTGGTGTGTCAGCAAAGTGTCTCGGTTGGTGCCACTACTACATTTTATGTGCATTTCCCCTCTGCTGGACTTTCTCTCCCTACAAGATGTACCTAATTAACGCATTCCTGGGACAATCATTATATATATATATATATATTTTTTTTTTTTTTTTTTTTTTTTTTGGTACCAAGGATTGAACTTGGGACCTTGTGCTTGTGAGGTAGGCAGCGAAACCACTGATCTAAATCCCCAGCCTCATAAGATATATTGAAATGACTGAAAGCAGTGTTTTATTTCTTCTTTTTCTTTTGATAAAGGACCATTTTATTACCCTTATTTGCTGAAAATAAGCTGTGAGTACCATTTGCGGTTTGTTTGTTTGCTTGTTTTGTTTTCAGACAGAGTCCTGCTATGTAGTCTAGGCTGGCCTTGAACTCACTAGGTAGCTCAGGCTGGCCTCAAACTTGAGGCAATCCTCCTGTCTCAGTCTCCTGAGTGTGGGGATTACAGGCATCTGCCACCACACCCCTGGTTGTGTGGTCTTTCAAGAGCTCTTAGAGAACACCTGGTGCTTCTCAGCATTTTTCACCTCTTCTACAGACGTAGTAGATCTTCTCTTTTATCAGAGTCCAGCGAGAGCATATGCTTCTGGATCCTGATCAACATCAGCAGACTCATCGAGGTGGGCGTGACCATTGTGACTCACTGGTGCTAACAGTTACACCTCAGGGTCCTCTGCTGTTTAACTTGTCCAGTTATGGCGCTGTCCTAAGGAGCAAAACACGCTACCTTCTGAGCAGCAGCCTCTAAAAGTTGATGATAAATGTCCTTAGTAGTAGGCAGGATCTGCTCTTTAATAGTAAAGGGCTTCTTAGCTTTAGCAGTATAGTCAGCCACTAAGAATGAGCTCTCAGTGCAGACACATTGGATGAAGGGTGGCCTTCAATAATCACCTCTTTTCTTCATGTTCACTTTTTTCCTTTTGAAAACCTTGTCTTTCGTTGCAGGGTACTTGGTCTCCCTGTGGCAGAGCAGCTTTGAAGGTTTTGTGGCTTTGTTGAATAATGGTTGCCACACATTTTACACAGCAGACTTGGAGAATGGGAAATGCCTAGCGCAGTGAAAACTGGGATTTAAGCAGGACTCCCGGCAGCAGCTTTCTTTGTTTTTCGTTTGTTTGTTTTGTTTTGTTTTATTTTTTGAGACAAGAGTCTTGCTATGTAGTTCAGGTTGGCTTTGGACTCAGTAGGTAGTGCAGGTTAGCCTTGAATTCATGGATGTTGATCCTCCTGCCTCAACCTTCTGAGCATTAGGATTACAGGTGTGTGCCACCACCCCTAGCAGCAGATATCTTTTTGTTGCGATCTTAGAGTCTTCTGCTGCTTCATCATCAGGTTTTTCTTCCTTTTAAAAGAAGCTCTCCAGTGCCATTTGCTCTTTGCTCATTTTGGCTGGGTTATGGTGTGGGCTTCCCAAGATGTAGCTCAGACAGTGTACAGTGGGAGAAGGAGGCATGGACAGAAGTGGTCAATAAAATCATGGGCGGACCACATGCTGCCTAAAGTTAAGTGTCAGGTTCTGACATAAAGCTACCACCAGGTGCAGATTGTTACTTTCCACTCACTGAGAAGGTTTTGATGTGAGCCTAGAAGCAACTGACTGTGGTCTCTGTGCAGTCAAAGCTTTCTGCTGATGTGAATCTGTTTGCTGCTAAAGCAACTGACTGTGGTCTCTGTGCAGTCAAAGCTTTCTGCTGATATGAATCTGTTTGCTGCTGTTCCCCAATGTTAGCCTCACTGCCTCAGCTCTACCTTGGATTGTCAGGCCTTATGTTCTCATAAGGAGCAGCACCCTGGATCCCTCACAAGTGCAGTTCACAGTAGGGGTCATTCTCCTGTGAGAATCTAATGCTCAGCTGGTCTGACTGCAGGCCAGCAGTGGGGCACCTGGAAATACAGAGGGAGGTGGGTGTGGTGGCACCTGCCTGTAATTCCAGCATTTGGGAGACTGAGGCAGGAGGATTGCTGAGTTGGAGGCCGGTCTGGGCTAGATAGCAAGACTCTGTTTCAAAAAAAAAATAAAAAAAGAAAGAAAGAAACTGTGGTACAGCCAGGACACAGTGCCTGTGGTCTACAGCTGCAGAATCCAAAAAGCCAACCCAGACAGGACCACCCTGCAGTCCCCATCTCTTGAGCACTGCTGTCTCAGCTTCTGATGACATGGCCATCAGGGATGATTACTCCCAGCAGATCAGTGGCTTTGGCTTCCAAACTGCTGACAGCTATGAGTGCCTGTGTGTCCCAGCCACACCCGGTGACACATCTGTAACTTGCCCAGCTACCTCACATCCTGTGCACCTCCTCTACGCCCTGCCATTGCCTGCCTTGGATTATCACCATGTGTGGAGAAGCTGTATGTGCCCTGAAGTTGGGGGTCCAGCCTGTGTCACCCCCGTGTTTCCTAGGTCCCTATAAGTGACACCCAACAGCTGGCAGGAGCCCCTTCCAAGGCCTATATGAAGATTTACAGACACAGGGCCATGGTCCTGACGCCCTTTGTAGTTACTGTTATGATTGGAGAAGTGTTTAAAGAGTGATTAAAGAAATAGTGGCCAGTCAAGCATGGGGGTGGCTCACCCCTGCCATCCCAGCATTCAGGAGGCTGAGGCAGGAGGATCACTGCACATTCAAGGCTAGCCTGGCTCTGTAGTGAGTTCAAGGCCATAGCGAGGCCCTGTTTCAATAAAAGACGAAGAAATGGTGATGCAAAGAGGAACGAGGGATGGTTGTGAATCCTGGGAGTTCAGCCCAGTGGGGTGGCATGGGGAGTACATGGAGTTTCCAGGAAGGGAACCTCGCAGCTGGGCGACAAGCACTGTTTATTGCGGCACCACCAAGGAGAGGAGGCCAAGAAGGAAGTCTTTTTTTTTTTTAGTACCGGGAATCAGAATCAGGTCCTTGCACTTGCGAGGCAGGCGGCGGCAGAACCACTGAGCTAAATCCCCAGCCCCCAAGAAGGAAGTCTTGAGGAGTGGTGGACAAAGGTGACCCCAACAGCTGGCAGCGGCCAAGGGTCACTGCGCTGGGAACAGGCCCCGGGCTCTGCCCTGCCTGGCAGCCTCCGTGATCCTCTGTGTCCTGCCCCAAACCGCCTGAGGATCCGTCTCCTGAAGTGAAGACGCCTGAGGATTGGTCTCTGGAAGTGGAGACACTGTGAGCTCCATCAATTTTCAGCCAGCAGAGGCGCTCCTCAGAGGCTTCAGTGCCAACCAGGACCCTGAACTCCCCATAGGTAGCCAGGAGCCATGCAGTGGTTTTGAGCGGAGGGGTGACCTGGTAACGTGGTGTTTCCCAGAGGAGCTGTACAGTAAATATGGTTTGGACTTCACCATCAAGCTACTGTTGGGTCTTTTGTTTGTTTTGTTTTGGTTCTTTGGGCCAGGGTCTCAGGATGTAGTTCAGGCTAGTGTTGAACTCAGTATGTGGCCAAGGCTGGCCTTGAACTCATGGGCGATCCTCCTGCCTCAGCCTTCTGAGTGCTGGGATCACAGCTGGTCCCACTACACCTGGCCCTATATCTGTTTTTAGAGGATTTCCTATTTATTGTTGAGCTGTAAGAGGTTGTTTTATTTTCTGGATCTAAGCCTCTTATCTTACAGTATATGATTTGCAAATATGTTCTCTCATTCCCTAGGATGTCTTCACTTTTTGTTGTTGTTGTTGTTATGGCATTGAAGAATGAATTTAGGGAGTGCTGACCTATATCCCCCCCCCCCAATACTGGCATCAAACTCGGGTCCTTGAGCTTATGAGGCAGGTGGAGGAACAACTGAGCTAAATCCCTGGCCCTCCACCCTTTTTATTTTTATATTTTGAAACAAGATCTCACTAAGTTGCCCTAAGTTTGAGGGTAGCCTCAAATTTGCTTGGCATCCTCCTGCCTCAGCCTCTCAAATGGCTGGGATTACTCTCTTCACAGTCTTTCTCTAGTGGGGTAAGAAGGTGACTCTGATTCTACCTTCTCTCTTGCTGAGTGTAATCAGTCTGAATATTTAAGTTGCTAGGGAGGAGGGCAGCACTAGACGTGACATATTTGTAGGAGCACATAATTCCTAACAAAGAAATAAATCAAGTATTTTAGAAACCCCCAAAACTAGGTACCCCTTGAAGAGATATTTGAGATTCTTAGGGTCTCAAGTCTTTTTAAAACTTGTATCTACTGACAGTCTTGACTTAATATATTTTGAGTTATGATTTTTTGTTGTTTTGAGACATGGTGTTGTTATGTATTCCAGGCTGTCCTTGAACTCGAATAGTTCTGGAGACTTCCAGCTACACCCACTGGCCTGGGGCACACAGCATGCCAGGGCAAAACCTCTGCCCTCACAGTGGGGAAGTGGAGAAGTCAGCCTCTAGAATAGCTGAGACTATAGGTGTGTGGCACTGTGCCTGGCTTCTTAGGACCCTTTCTGGGGTCCAGGCATACGTGAGGGAGGAAGCAGTGGTACAGAGAGAAGCCCCTTTCTCTTCAGACTCACAGAGATGAGGCACTGAGGCCCTGCATGGAGCCCCTGCAGAGAGAAAGTCAGGCACGATGTTCTTCCACTTTACCACACCCTCTTCCCCAACCAGGCCCTGACTCCGGCTTTGTTCTTCTGCTAGATTTGAGAAGAAAGCAGGGTTGTTTTGAAAAGTTCACAGCCACAGTGAAACCCCAGCCCTGGGTGGTGGCCTGTGGCAACAGAGGCCATGTTTACAAGGAGGTGCGTGGGGGGGTCACATGGGCATCATGTGCCCAGGTGGGCGGGGCTGCTGCTGTGCTCAGGACCCTGTGGGAGCACCCAGGCCTCCTTGGAGAAGCACTGCGTTTTGAAAGTTTCCCATGCAGACCAGTGAGGGACACTTGGCTTCCCCTCGGAGGGGAACAGACTCCACGGAGTTCAGGTTGGCTCTGAACTCGAGGCGATCCTCCTGTCTCAGCCTCCCAGGCAGGCACCACCACACCCAGCTTATCTTTCCCTAGTGTAACTCCCCTGGGG
The DNA here is from genome assembly GCF_000247695.1 of Heterocephalus glaber. The sequence continues at coordinate 63,280,381 of NW_004624730.1, forward strand.
GAGCCTATGGGCCCCTCTGCAGGGGAAACTGCTGCACTGTACTTCAGTCTCCAAGGGCATTCAGAGAACAAGGTGAAACCTAGAAGAGCAGCAGGCGAGGGTGACGGGCAGAGGGCACTGGGGGCTTCCTGGAGGGAGTCATGACAGCCTGGAAGGAGGGACAGTGTGTGGACAGGAAGGCACGGAGGACCCTGAGCAGCGGGTGCTGGGCCCCCTGCTGGGCCAGGGGAGGTGCAAGGGCCCTGGGGCAAGCAGCACGCGGACTCTTGGGCCACAGGGTCCGGGCAAGAGAGGAGCAGGTGGGATCCTGAGGAACCAGCGTGGGGTCAGTAGGAGGGCAAGAGACAGGACTGGGAGACACGTTTCGGTTTCCTCTTTGGCCAGGACAGCAGTCACTGGCAGGAGGATCACAGTGAGTTCAAGGCCAGCCTGAAGTCCACAGCGAGACCTTGTCTCAGAACACTAAAAAATAAAGAATGCATTCGCGTTTCCCCACCCCATTCACAGGTGTGTGTGTGAGAGCTGCAGCCCTCCTGTCTTCCTCGATGGGCAGCGTGGGAGGAGTGCTCTACAGAGGGCGGCCCTCGATCTCTACCTTCCCGGCACCAAGGAATGGTCCCTTAGGTTCCGCTGCTCTGAGGATCTGCTCTGGAGCAGGTCAGGCCGGTCTCTGAGAAAAGGGAGACTGCTTCTCTCCTTTAGCAGAGAATGGAAGATTTCTGTTCTCAAGGGAGCAGTGGTGTTTTATTTATTTTTAAATTGGGGTATTTATTTATTTACAGGGTCTCACTATGTTCTCCAGGATGGTCTCGAACTCGAGGCAATCCTCCTGCCTCAGCCTCTTAAGGGCTGGGCTGGCAGGTGTGCTCCACCACACCTGGCTCTGGAGCAGTATCTTTGAGTCTGGAAGTGTAGGCTCAGGGTAGGAGGAAGACGTCTTCCTTGAGATAGAACCAGTAGTTCCAGTTTGAGTAGAAAAGGCAGAGCTGAGAAGCTGATCTAGAGGAAGCCCTGCGAACAGACAGACAGACCGACAGACAGTGCCCCGCGTTTCCCGAGCTTTTTGAGAAGTGCACGTCAGACTCCTCCCCCGCCACTATTTTGTTTTCTGCCGCACTGGGGTTGAACCCAGGACCTTCGTGCTGAACTCCATCCCAGCCCTTTAAAACATTTTTTATTTTTTTTGGTACTGAGGATCAAACTCGGGACCTTGCACTTGCAAGGCAGGCGCCAGAACCACTGAGCTAAATCCTTGGCCCTACATTTTAAATTTTGAGACAGGGTCTTGGTAAATTACCTAGGCTGGGCTCTAACTTGAAATCCTCATGCATCAGCCTCCCAGAGGGCTGGGATTCTAGAGGTGCACTACTACGCCCAGCTACCTCACCCAGGGGCGGGTTCGACTTCCTAGTGACTGTGCTGACCGCAGGTTCTTTGGCAGGGGACTCCCATGCTGCAGCTGGCAGCCAGTGCTGCCTTCATTTGCTGAGTCTGGTGGGCATCTGTGCTTTGAGAAAAAGGAAAAACAGGAAGGGTATTGTTTTTTCCCCCTCAAGGAAACAACAGTCTTCAGCAGAAAGATAACAGCCTCGGGCGATCCTGAGACAGTGACTCGGAGACAACCCCTACCTGAGTGTAGCAATCGCTGGCCAGTCTGACCTGTCCCTGCGCCAGGAGCCCAGTGGGGACCCAGCTGACGCCTGTAATCCCAGCCCTCGGAGGCTGAGCCAGGAGGATCGCCCTGAGTTCCAGGTTGGCCGGTGTGCATAATGAGACCCTGTCTCCAAAAGAGAAGAGGAGGGGAGGGGAGGGAAATCCATGACCACCCATTGGCTGGGTTTGTCCCCAGCTCCCTCCAGAAGCCTAGCTGCCTCTGAAAATAGGTCACAAGTGACGGTGAGCTGGCAGGAAGTTGCTGCAAAGGTCAGGGGAAGTTTCTAACGATCCACAGCAGGCTGAATGGCAGGCACTGAGTTGCTTCACTGTGCGGGATTTGAAACAGGTGCCTGGGGACGTGGCTGGAGATGCTAGGACTGGTGCGGGGTGCGAGCCCAGTGCCTTGGCCCCGAGACAGAGCCGCCGGTGCGGTGCAGTGCCTTCCCCACAGGGCCCAGCTGTATGGACCCCAGCACCCTGCGGGACGGGAGGGAGGTCTGGGAGAATTTACAGCATCAACTTCTCGGTGGTACTGGGCCTTGAACCCAGGACCTTTAGCACTGAGCTACATCCCCCTTTTAAAAATGTTTATTTTTACGTTAGGAGAGTTTTGATTAGCAATAAGGAGAAGTGAAAATTTTTATTTCGACATGAGACCTTGCTAAGCTGTCCAGGCTGGGTTGAACTTGCGATCCTCCTGCTTCAGCCTGCAGAGTGCTGGGATGACAGGCCAGCAGGTGACAGCATTAACTTTAGAAACTCAAAGCCATGTGCCCAACAGCAGAGTCCAGGCTGGGCCGAACAGTGTCTGAACTAACCCCACCGGGAAATGGCCAGGTTCTGTGAGGTCAGACATGCTGTGTGAATACAGATTATTCTGCATGTGTGTTCTTTTTTGGGGGAGCTTTGTGTGTGTGTGTGTGTGTGTGTGTGTGTGTGTGTTTTGTATTAAATTCTTTTATTGGTACATTGTAGGTATGCAACACAATTACATTTCTCATTGGGAATTGTACCTTTATATAATGCATCTTGGTTCTTATTTTTTCCCCATTCCTAGCCCTCCCTTCACCCCCTCCACCCTTCCCTATTTACAAAGACTTTATTTCCATTTTTTCCATTTCTCATCATTTTTTCCTTTCCCTTCTTTCCTTTCCCCTGCCCCTCCCACTACCCCTACCCCTTTGGACCTTTTCTTCCTATTTTATTGCTTTGTGTGTTTTAAAGGCTACACTTTACGCCTCAGCGCGCTCAGTGGCCCATTGTTAGAGTGCAAATGTTACAAAACAGCTACAAGTTTTCTTTTTTATACTGAGAGCTGAACCCAGAGCCTTTACACTGAGCTACAACCTCAACCCCTTTTCACTTTTTAAAAAAGTTTTCGCTAAGGGGTCCAGCTGAGCTGGGACTTGTGATCCTCCTGCCTCAGCCTCCCAGAATGCTGGGATCACAGCTGTGCACACCGATCCCCAGCTCATAAGTGTTCCCGAATTTTGTGAATCACTTGTTAAACTGCTGGGAGCTTGAGACTGGCGGTGGCAGGAGTGGTTACGTCATGAGACCGACAGGTGCCACACAGCAGGGCCAGTTTTCCAGGACACCAGGCTGTGTGCCAGCAGTGCTCCCCGCCCCCCGCCCTGGGGCCCAACTCCTGCTTGGAGAGCTCGTAAACAGCACTCAGTGTGGTGTCCCAGGGCACCATGACCTGGGGAAGGCCAGGCCCAGGGCTGGCCTCACAGCAGGGACAGAGAGATTGCAGCTGTGTTTACAGCAGAGGTGTCCATGGTGGCCCTGGGCTGCGGTTTCCAGACCTCTGACTTCCGTCTGCTCCCTGGGCTGGTTCCCGTGCCGGTGCACACATCCACACATGCACACGCACACACCTGAATATGCACACACACGGGCTGGCCTGGGCCTGTGGAGCTCAAGCTAAATAGGGACAGATGCTTCCAGAGGCACCAAAAGAGCGACAGGGAAGCAGCCTGGAGGACAAACATCCTAATCTAAGAGCCCACACCGCCCAGGGCATGGCAGGAGAGTGCCAGCACCACCCAGCCAGCAGGGTGTAAGGGAAGGGCGTGAGTGCTCTGTGTTTGTTGTTCTGTTTCTTAGGGTGACATCTTCTTAGTCTTCTTAATCACACGCAAGTCTTGTGGAGCATGAAGACGAGCGCCTGTAATCCCAGCACCTGGGAGGCTGGGGCCGGAGGATCAGGAGTTTGAAGCCAGCCTGGGCAACTTATCAAGACATTGTCCCACACGCACGCGCGCACGCACACACACTCACAACTTCTAACTTTCCGTGGATGCAACAGAAGGAATAGGAAAGAGGGCCGGACTCCGGAGGGCTCTTTGACAAATCACTTCCCGTGTGAGCCTGAGCTTCCTGTCTCTACACCGAAAGGTGAAGTGAAACAAACCGGACACACGAGCTTCAATAGCCATTGGCCTCTCTTATCTGAGAAACCCAAAGCGTAAATAAATTCAAAGGCAAAAGAAGTGGTAGCTCTTAGGAATCAGGGAGAAAGCGCTTTCGCAGTCGGGAAGGGGACCAAGAGATAGAGGGAAGGGAGTGAAGGGCGGAAGAAGACAGAATTGAGAGGTTATGCGCATGCACCAGCTCCTGGCAAGAAGCGTGGCCGTTCATCACTCAGACATGGACTAATGAAATAAAAACCAATGTCTTTTCCATAGAGTGGGATTCATCCGTCATCAGTCTGCTGCAGTGCTGTGATCTGTTATTCACTCCGTTACCCACTTACTCAGCAAGGTACTCAGACATGAGCTTCGTCCTCCGGAGGGCCTGAGGACCCGGGCGGGAGTGAGAGAGGTCCTCCTCCATGAGGAAGAGGGGTCTGGGTGCCAGAGGACGACGGGTGTGACTTCATTTGGCCACAGTGGCTGAGGGTTTGGCTCTAGAGCCAGGTGGCTTGGGCTGAAATCGGGTCCTGCTGTTTGCTAGCTCTGTGACCCTGGGTGACCTAGGTAACGTCTCTCCCTACTCTGTAAGATGGGACTCTATGCTGTTTTCAGTTTCATCCCATAACAGAGGTAACAGTATCTCCTCGCTAGGACTGCTGTACAGATTAAATGCGGTAATATATGAAAGTATCTAGAACCTTAGAAACAAACATGAAAAAGCCAGGTGTTGTGGGGCATGCCTGCAGTCCCAGCTACTTGGGAAGGTGAGGCAGGAGGATCCCAAATTTGAGACCAGCCTGGGCAACTTAGTGAGACCCTGTCTCAAAATAAAAAATGAAAAGGCCTGGAGGTGTAGCCCAGCACTCCCTGGGCAAAGTCCCCACTACTGCAAACAAAACAAAACATGTCTAGTGGAAGATGCAAACCCTGACTGTACTTACTCAAGCTTGTAAATGCAGTGGGAGAGATACAAGGTGTGGCTGTGATATACAGTGGATGTTTAAATAAACAAATACAGTATAAGACACACTGTCATTAGTCCCCCTGTAAAGTCCCCCCCCTCACTTTGAGCACACTCATCCCCTCATTCTGGCTACTTTCCGAAGCAGCTCTGGAAACCCTATTTCCTGAGTGTCTTTATAAGGTGTTATCAAAAATATGGTGACTGCTGCTGCTGAGAGCCACCCAGTAGCAAGGCAGCTTGTAAAAACACGAGCTGTGTCCTCATCCACCCTGCTCACCAGATCTGGCACCGTGTGACTTCTGGCTGTGCCCCAAAGTCAAAATCACCATGAAAGGGAAACGTTTTGAATCGACTCAGGACCCTGAGGCAGCCAGGACAGTACAACTAAAGACCCTCAGGAAAGAGGACTCCAGAGTTGCTTCAGAAAGCGGCAAGACAATGGGATGAGTGTGTCTGTAGCAATGGGGAAGATTTTGAGGGGGAGTCGTGTCTTTTACTGTAATAAAAATTTAAAAATATAAGCAGTCATGGTATTTTTCCAACACACTTCATATCCTCAGAAGTGGGATTCCTCTTGTTAGGCATGGTATAGCTGAGGCAGAGGAGTCACCACAAGTTCGAGGCCAGCCTGGGACACATAGTTCAAGGCCAGTCTGAACTGCATAGTGAGACCAGGTCTCAAAAAGAAGAAGAAGAGGAGGAGGAGGGGTCCCTAACTCAGCATGGGGCCTGGGACATGGGCCGAGAGGAGGCCGGAGATCACGAGTTCTCTCCTCTACCTGTCAGGGAACAAGGCTGCCTGATGCAGTGCCGGGGACCAGCAAGGTCTCACCACGCTGCCTGACTCAGCCTCCGCCAGCAGCGGCACCAGGAGACGAGGGACGTGGGGAGGGGCTGCTTTCTGTGCCCCTCCTCATCATCCCGGAAGTCTTCCAATGAAACAAACAGCCGTTACTTTTCCGTCCTACATGAAGGGCAAACACAGCCTTAAAACAAATCCCATTTTCCCTTCCAAATGACTGCCGTGTTTGAGCCCCGATATGGTTTGAGTCTAGATGTCCCCACCCCAAGTAGTGTGAATAAGATAAAAGTGGCAGGGAGATGCTGTTAAGGCTCCCTTGTTACCTTTGCTGCCTTATGCGTGTCATGTTGTTTTTCCTTGCGATGCCTGTTTCCCATCCCTGCCTCAGAGCCAGCCGACTATGGACTGAAACCTCATGAACTGTAAGCCAAACAAACCGCTTCCCCTCCAACCTTGGGTGTCGGGTATTTTGTCTCAGCAACAAAAGAAAAGTAACTAACACAAGCCCTTTCTGAAGAACGCTGGAGTTGCACTGGCCCTGTATCTCCAGGGTGACCAGTCTGGAGAGACAAGTTTAGAATAAGTATATTCTGACTGGATGCGGTGGCCATACCTGTCACCTTAGCACTGGGAGGCCGAGGGAGGAGGGTCTCAAGTTCGGGACCAATCCATGCTACTTAGCAAGTTCAAGGCCAGCATGGACTACACAGTGACACCCTGTCTCACCACCTCACTCCCCAAAATTGGCCGGCATGGTGGCACAGCCTGTAATCCCACTACTTGGAAAGCTGAGGCAGGAGGGTCTCAAGTCCTGGTCCTGCCAGAGCAATTTAGCAAGACCCTATCAAAAAAATGAAAAACCAGAAAGAGGGGTTGGGGTTGCAGCTCAGTGGTAAAGTGTCCTAGGTTCAATCCCCAGGACCGCAAAGGAGGAGAAGGAGAGGAGAATGAGGAGGAAGAGGAAGAAGAGGAAGGAGAAAGGAGAAGGGAAGTCATAAGAACAGAAAGAATGGCCAGGGCCAGGTTGTCTCAAGAACCGCTGCACATGCCTGCGTGCGTGCGTGCGTGCGTGTGTGTGTGTGTGTGTGTGAGAGCTAGGAGCTGGGCTGCTAACAGTCAGCTCTGAGAGGCAAAAAAGGAAGGGCAGAACGAGCAGGCTGTGCAGATTCTGGGACGGGAAGGAACACTGTGCACTTGAGGAACCGAAAGGAAACGGCCTGGGGCTGGAACCCGGCAAGGTGGGGAGAGTCTGGGGTGAGAGGGAGCCAGCGTAGGCCAAAGAAGTTCCTTTTTTTTGTAACGGAGATGGAGCTCAGGTCCTTGCACTTGTGAGGCAGGTGGCGGAACCACTGGGCTAAACCCCCAGCCCTTAAAATTTTTGATTTTGAGACAGGGTCTTGCTAAGTTGCCCAGGCTGGGCTCAAACTTGCAAGCCTTTTGCCTCAGACTTCTCCAGTGCTGGGATCACAGGAGTGTGTCACCACGCCCCTCTGGGCCAGGACAGTTGGGCGAGTGAGTGCCTGTGGGAGGGAGCCTAGGGAGTAGAGATTCCAGAAGGTGTGAGCTCCAGGTGTCCCAGGGAGCCCGAGAAATCCGAGAGATAAGGCCCCAGGGTGCTTGCAGGGTGAAGGAGAGGGAGGTCATGGTCACTCTTGCCCAGAGGGTGGAGTGAGGAGCCTGCGATGGAGGAGGAGTGGCGAGGAGTCTTCGGTCGCCAAGTGCTGAGAAAGCAGGAGCAGCGAGCAGGAAGAGAGTGCAGCCTAAGAGGTTTGCAGTTGGGGAGCACTGGCAGAGAGCGGCTTAGTTTGAGGTCAGCCTGGGTACACGGTGAGTTCAAGGCCAACCTGAAGGACATAGTGAGACCCTGTCTCAAAATTTTAAAAAGAAACGTTTTTTGGGTTTTTTGTTTGTTTTTTGAGACAGAATCTTGCTAATGTAGTTCAGGCTGGCCTTAAACTCACTATGTAGCCCACGATGGCCTTGAAGTCGAGGTGATCCTCCTGCTTCAGCCTCCCAGAGTGCGGGGATCATAGGTGTGCACCATCACCACAGGCTAGGGGAGGAGATTTGGGGGCCCAGAACCAACCAGATTGCTTTCTTAGTTTGCCCTATATATCCACAGCCCTTATCTCACTTAATCCTTCCAGCACTGTGGGATTGGGGACAAATGGTGAGGTTTAAACAGAAGGGTGAGCTCAGGGCCTGGGATTGGCAGTTGGGATGCAGCCGGCAGTGCACAACAGGCCATATGAGGCAATACCATGCAACTGTCCCAGCCCACGCAGCTTGGGTTGCCAGGGGTGGTGAGTTTGCAACCTCACCCATGAGCTTGTTGGGCAGTGGTTAGATGTTAGCAGGGTGGTGTGTGTGTGTGTTCAGAACAGCACGTCTTGCCAGTGGAGTAGGGACACAAAAACATCCACATATAATACACTTAGAATCATTCCTTAGGTCTCAAACCCAAAGCTGCTGGGGTAGTGGTGCACGCCTGTAATCCCAGTACTGGGAGGCTGGGGCAGGAGGATCGCTGTGAATTTGAGGTCAGCTTGGGCCACAGAATGAGTTCAAAGCTGAAATACAAAGCGAGACCCTATCTCAAAAAAACCAAGCCAAACAAAACCAAACCCAAACAAAGCAACCAAAGCCATCCTGAGGTAGGATAGCAGAAATTATAAAAATATAAATTAAAAATAGGCAAAAAGGAGACAAGAAAATTGGGCTATTTTATTTTTTGAGACACAGTCTCACTACATAGTCCAGGTTGGCCTTGAACTCACTGTGTAGCCCAGGCTGACCTCAAATGCTTGACGATCTTCATGTCTTAACCTCCTGAGTGCTGGAAATTGCACTTTTAGGTAGGTGCACCACCGTGCCTGGCGGAAATTACGACTTTAAAAGGAACTGCGGCTCAGGACACAGAAGTTGCTCAAGGCTTTCCCTGTCCAGCAAACACACTCAAGGAATGGTTGTTAAGAGACACAGGAAGCCTGGAAACCGGGCTGGAAACCTGTCCTTTCACCTGGGAATTGTGCTTCCTCCACCCTCAGGGAAGCAGCAGAATACCTGGAAAGGGCTTGCATTCTGACAAGCTGCTGGCTGGGTGACCTGACAGACAGAGCCACACTCTTGCCAGCTGTCTGGAAGACGCTCTGAGACCCCATAAATGCACCCAGCTCCGGCTCACAAGGTGCCCCTCTCTCTCCCGGGGTGGTTTCTTTGAGAGTGCCCCTTTGCATTTCCACCTGTGAACCTTTTTGGTCCTCATACTGACCCGTGCTGAAAATTCTTTTTCTGCATCATGAATCAGTGGACCTGTAAATGTTCTTTGCTTAGGGTGGGTTAAGTTCCTCATCTCAGCTTCGGGAAAGTCTTCAGTACCAGTGTGCAGGCCACGCTGCAGAGCACGATGACATCTTCAGGCCACACGGCGTTGCCCCCCACCCCGGCCAACTCCAGAACAAGGCACACATGTTCCGGCCACCTCGCCCTGCAGCCCATTAGGAAAGGAAGTGTTCTTTAGAGGCCCTCCTGCTGTGGGGTGGGACCTGGTTTAAGTACTTATACTTTGTTTTTTGAGACAGGGTCTCGCTATGTAGTTCAGACTGGCCTTGAACTCACTATGTAGCCCAGGCTGGCCTCAAAGTGATCCTCCTGCCTGCCTCAGCCTCCCGAGTGCTGGATTACAGGCATGTGCCACCACGCCCAGCGAAACGGAGATCTGGACGATTTTTTCCTTTTGCACAGCAAGAACCGTAAATTGCACCTCCTCCCGCCAAAAGGAGCCGCTCTCAGTAACCTCGCCAGACACCCACTCTGGGAGCTCCTTTGCCTAGCGAGCGGGCAGCTCAGGGTTAGGGTGGGCGGGATAGGACCGTAGCCCCGCCCTCTTCACCGCCTTCCACCACGCCCCCGCGACGTCGCTCCGCGCCCTCCGGCCTCGGCGCCGGGCTGCGGCCGTCACGTGACCTCACTTCCGGCGCGGGAGTCCCGAGCTGGCCGCGCGCTGTCTACCGGCCTGCCCGTTCTCCCCGCAGCGTGACGGGCGCCGCGGCCGAGGGGAGGGGGGTTCGCCCGGTCGCCGGCAGCGGAGGCCGTTGTAGAGCGAAGCCCGCCCCCCTCCCCGCTGCCCCGCCGCCCGCCCCGGCCCTCGCCCCGCGCGGCGCGGACGCCCCTGGCCCGCCACGGCCCGACCCGCCGCCTCCCTCTCCTCAGCCCGGCCGCGGCGCGCGGCGTTGGCAGCGGAGCCTCGAACCCGAGCGACCCGCGGCCGCCCGCCCGCCCGGTATGGGGCTGGGCTGAGGCAAGGACAGCGGCTATCGGGCCCCCGCAGCCCGCGGCTGCCCCGTCGGGACCGCCGAGGAGACTCTCGGCCGGCGAGAGAGGTACGCGGGAGGCCGGAGGGTGGATCGGGCCGTGGGGACCCGGGAGCCCGCGGCAGGGCAGGTCGGGGAGCCCCGAGAGTCCGGACGGCGGGGCGGGGGCAGGGTCCACGTGGGGGGCGTGGAGGCCCGGGAGGGCGCGGGTGCGGACACCGGGGCGCGAGCGCTGATTCAGCTACGCTCTGGAAGTCCCCGAGGTAGGTGATCGCAGGTGGCGTCGCCTGGGCCCACGATAGGTTTGTGGGGTGATCGCAAGTGGGGTGTCGCTACGGCCCGCGATGGGTTTGTGCGGTGCTGACTGTAAATAATCGAGTTCATCCCGCACCGCCGAGCTGTAGGGCGCTTTGCAGATCGCCTCATTTTACGGAGAAACTAAGGCCCGGGGAGGAAAGGCTGACTCAGTTAAGGACTTTGGTAGTGAGGATTAGACGAACCGAGAGCCCTAAACTCTTAACTTACTTATTTTTCTGGCCACTTTGCTTTTGTGGGTGGTTGTTTTGTTTTTTTTGTTTTTTTTGAGATAGTTGCTATGTAGTTCAGGCTGGCTTTGAACTATGTAGCCCAGGCTGGTCTCCAGCTCACAGCGTTCCTGCTGCCTCAGTCTCCCCCGTGCTGGGATTGCAAGCATGTGCCACTGTGCCTGTCTGGCCCTTTTCTTCTCATTCTCTTTACAGAGTGAGACTGTGGTGGAAATGTGACAACTGGGTTTTACAAAATTTGGTAGGGATGGAGATAGAATTGAGAGGGAGGGAATAGGACTGAGAATTGTCAGTAACTCAGTTTGAGGCTTCTCAGTTTGAGGATTTGGAAAGCTTTTGTGACAGGTGTTCATTGTTTTCTCTTTCCCTAGATCTGACAGAAACATCCAAGGATCTTGGTGTCTGGACATAGGAGGTATGGATCACTCACATAATTAACTACTTATCACCACTGTCCTGGAGCTATATTTAGTGGTTATATTAGTGCATTATGAGTGGATGTGGATGGAGTTGTAAACCTAGAAGCAGAAACTGGCATTTAGTTCATGATTCTGAACTAAGTGGGTAGAACATACTTGAGTATGGAATGGCTATTTTTGATCTATGAGGCAGAAAGTTAGCATTCAAAAAATCTCAGAAATGCAGGGTCTTTCAAGATGAACAATGTCTTCTAAAGGGTTTGTTGCTAAAGTGAAGCTGTTCATTTGAGGGACCAGTCAGTATGTAATTGAAAGACTCTATCTTTGGTTAGAACTCAGCCTTTTTGTCAAAGTGCATGCACTGATTTCATTTTACTGGACTGATTCGGTTTTACTGGACCGGATCATATGCCGCATTCTTTTCTCTAGAAAGGATTGTTGTCTTCCCAGAATAGGCGACTGTTGCCAAAATAGATGTATGTGGGCATTCCATCTTGGTTGAACAACCCCTTTTTAAAGTCCTTCACTTCCTGGAAGTTGTTTGAAATAGTGAGCCTGTTAATAATGATTGTCATAGAAGATAACCTTTGCTACTGTCCTTTTTAGGAGAAAATTATCCACCATTAGATCAGGCTGAGGGTGGACCAGTTAAGATTTTAAACATTGATAGAATGGCAGTGTCTGTTTTTAGTCAGGGGACTGTGTAGGAAAAGCACACCGTGTGACTCAAGTTATAAATGAATAAAAGTATTAAGCAGCAGTTTATTTTGAGAAGAAAGTTGATAAACTTTAAATTGATGCTGTATTGTGTTGTATATGGGAGGAGCAGTTTTCTTCATCCAGGTCAACCAGTAAGCGTTGTTCAGGCTGCTTGTAATGAAAGTTTTAGTTTACACCTGGCTTGAAAGAAATAGGATAGGAAGGACACAAGTAGGAAAGTAGTGTCGTAGTGATGAGAACAAATGTCTGTGTGCCTGACAGTATCTGCTGGAGAGCTGTTTGCTCTGCTTCTCAGATGCGGCAGCTAAAATACTTCAGCTGTTTAGTCAGCCCTTAGTTGTCTGATTCAGGCAACATGACTTTCCCATCCACGTCATGTTTCAGGTATTCTTAATGTGTTGTGGGACATGTGTTGACAGCTGTAGAAGATTGTATGGAAAGAGCTGGACTTGGGAGTCAGACCTGACTTCAAAATCTGATTTTCTTTTTTTTTTAATTTTTGATTTTATTAACCTTTGTGTTTTTTTGAGATGCTGAGAATTGAACCCAAGGCCTTTGTACTGAGCTACATTCCCAGCTCTTTTTAGACTCTTGAGACAGACCCCTGCTAAGCTGCCCAGATTGGGCTCAAACTTTTGGTCCACCAGCCTCAGCCTCCCAGAGAGCTGGCATACAGGTGCGCTTACACTGCACCTGTCCACTCGGAACTAACTTTTCCAGTGCTAATAGTCGTTGAATGAGGTTATTGCATACTACGCTCTGAATTACATTCTTGACAGGAATTATCTCCCTTAAAGTTCACTTTCCAGATGGGGAACTGAGATTCCATAAACCTAGAGATAGTAATTTGTATGTTATAGATAGTAATATGGAGCTTGGATTCCCCGGCTGTCTTTAGAGTCTTATCTGTAAGTTGCCAAAGTGCCCTGAATTCTTTTCTTGGCAGATTAATAAAGAATGCTAACACTTCGAGGGACTTGAGGATTATCTGAGGCACAGGTGAAGGAAGGAACACTGCTAGGGCTGGGGTGTGGCTCAGGGGCCAGAGCTTGCCTCCCTAGTGTGGGCAAGGGCCTGGGTCTGGTCCCGAGCACCTCCCCAGAAAGGAATGCTTGTCCTGTGTGTACTGTTTTCCGTTCTGGGTACTGAATTTAGTTGTGCCTGATAGTTTTGTGACCACTGTGAACATGAGGTGTTTTTTTTTTTTTTTTTTGTACCGGGGATCCAACTCTGGGACCTTGTGCTTTCGAGGCAGGCAGCCACTGAGCCAAATCCCGGCTCATGAGGTTTTAAAAATAAGAATAAACTTTATTCCTAAAATAACTAGTAATGTTTGGAGACCTGCCCAGAATGGCATTGCTGTAGCTGCAGGACCTACTCCATGACCAGATCCTCAGGCCTTCTGTGACAGTGTCGTCTGTGTTTCAGTACTCCAGGTGATGGCGAAATCAGAACTTTATTCTTGGAAACTACAGCAGAGTGGTTGTAAATTTCTAAAATCTTGGATGACAGAGCTAAAATTTCAAAGATGGCCTTGATAGTATGTTTGATCTGAAGTGGATTTTGTTTGCTAGTGTACTTGGTGACCTAGACTAATCATGAGACCTTGTGTGTGGACAGATCGTAGACTAGACAAGAGTCAGCAGCTTAGCGCTTAGGAAAGAACACAGTCTTTAAACTCTACCAGCAGTCCCCAGGTGTGCTAAAAGAAGGTCATCTGGTGTTGACATTGGTGAAGGTGAGGTACCTGGTTGTCACCCGAAGAATTCAAGTGACAGGCTATGTTCTGAGTACTGTAGTCTACCCCATCCATGCTTCACTATCTGCAGTTTCATTGCCGCTGTGGTTCAAAATTATTAAATGGAAAATTCTAGAAATAATTCGTGTTAAGTTTGGTGCTCTTCTGAGTAACAGTGTAAAATCGCACGCTGTGTTCCCCTCTCTGGCCTGGGATGCGAATGGTCACTATGTCCCACCTATCTGCTCAGCGTGTGCTGCTTGCCCCTTAGTAGCTGTGTTGTCATGTTTCTGTACTCGAATTTGGATAACCCTTCTTTTACTTCTCGATGGCCCAGAAGCGCACCAGTAATGATGTGACAACAGAAATCTGCAGGTGCTCCCTTTGAAAGTACTGTAAGATCACAGAACTTTCAATACAGTATATTGTTAACTTGCTCTGTTTTTATTGTTGTTACTGTATTTTGCCTAATGTATAAACTGAACTTTATTACAGGTATGTAGGTATAGGAAAAAGTGTATAATAGGGTAATGGTATGACCAATAATAATGGTATTATCCACAGTTTGGGGTACTCCTTTGGGACCTCGGTCTGTATCCTCCATGGTGAAGGGATTGGTCTATGCTGTATCTTGTCTGGCTAAATTTGGACCCGGGGCAACTGATAGGACTTAGCTTTTGGTTTTGGAACTTTAAATTGAAGCTTACTGGCTTATGTGTGGAGAGGGGAACTCTGTAATGTTCAAAACCATATTGCAGAATAACCCACCTACCAGATAACATGCAAGAAGCAAGGAAATAATTCTTAGATTCTTATTTGGTCTTCATATTTTGAGAGATAAATAAAGAGAAATTGGTGCAGATTTTAGTTAAGATTTAGATTTTTAAAACTTAAGGATTCTGGGCTTATTGAGAAAAGTAGGCATTTATAAAGATAAAACCTGTAAAGTTAACAATAGCTTGTAAAATAACTGTAAAATATATATGAGTTTGAAACACTTGCATTGGTAAGATTGACAATGGAGGTAATGTAGCTAGGCACTTGAGGTGTCCACCAATCAGGAGGCTGAGGCAAGATGATTGCTAGAGCCAGGAGTTTGAGGCCAGCCTGGGCAATATAGCAAGACCTGTCTCACAAAAACAAAACAAGACAATTTAGAGGTTATATAAAATGTCATGAATAAATAATTGGTAAGTAGAAAAATGTGATCTCTTGGGATGTTTAAAAAATGATTTTTTATGGTAATATATAAAAAGCGAGAGAAAAATGGAATGGAAGAAAGAGCTGTCCAAACAATCAGCTGTAGACTGAAGTTCTGCAGAGAGGTTGCCCTAGCCCTGGGCCTGGTAGCATCTTAGAGTTAGCTCCGGGCCTAGGATCCCAGATGGTAAAACATTAGCCCAGTGGATGGGAGACTGCAGCATTCCTCCTTCAGTCAAAATTGTCTCTCTCGTTGACTCTTTGTTGTGCTGACTCTGGATCTTGCTTTAAAATGATCAAGTGGCACTCAGAGTTTGGATAGGAATGAAGTTGAATTTCTGCGAAAGTGGGAGTCAAGTGAGTTAACTCTTTCCAGCAAAGTGAGTTAACTGTAAAGTAGGACTTCCTGATTAGGTAGAAAGGGATTTGCTGATGTCTAGAGAACCTTTTTTCAGAAATTTTACATAAATGTATTGTTGGGTGGTAAGGTGAAAGACAATCCGCCTTGGTAACAGCAAGCTAGATTAATTGACCCTTTTATTTTATTTAGTTCTTATTTTATTTCCCAAGGGAGTTGGGCATTGAAATAAAGAGATGTGAGAATGGAAAAAAGAATAGTGCTGAAAGGTAACAGATTGAGAGTAGTCATAGCAGCATGTTAGTGAAGAGTCTGGGGTCAGAATCCGCATCTTTTTGTTTGGGTGTTCTTGTCACCTTTGCCTTTATTTTGTATTTTAGTAATGATGCCTCTCAAAACTCAGTGCTTTTCTACTGAGAACCAGTGTTTTCACACTACTGGGGATGGAACGTGGGGACTTGGCATGCTGGACAACAGCCCTCTGCCACTTACATAACTACATCTCTAGCCCTTAATTTTATTTTCTTGTTTTAAGACAGGGTCTTGCAGGGCCGGGGATTTAGCTCAGTGGTTCCACCGCCTGCCTGGCAAGCACAAGGTCCGGCATTCGATCCCTGGTACCAAAAAAGAAAGACTGGGTCTTGCTAAGTTGCCCAAGTGGCCTTGAACTTGCCATCCTCCTGCCTCAGTCTCCTCAGTAGCTGGGATTACAGACCCCTGTTTTATCACCAGCTCTCTGAGTAGGCATCCCTGTCTGCACCTCTGGGTTCTCAGAGGCCCGGTGGCTGCTCCAGGCCACACAGACGAGAGGAACACAGGGAGCCTGTGTCCCACATCTCATTCCCTGACCTCTTGCTTGTTCCTGGGCCTCCCCAGGGTGCTGACCCTTGTAGGGCCATATGCCTGGGTCCTTAGGGCAGGGACCATGGACAGCAGCTGTCCCTGACCCCTTTCTGCTAGGTGACTGTGGCCTGCAGGTCTCCCTGGGCCACAGGGCTGTGGAGCTCTGCTGATAGCGCAGGCTCATGAATGACATAGCCGCACTCTGGGTCCAGAATTCCAAGCCCGGCCCACCGCTGTGGATGTGGATTTGAGACTCAGCCTGGAGTCGCCTGGAACTTTGACAGGATCTGGTGGGGCAGGAGGAGACCGAGGTAGCGAGGTCCGTGGATTTCTTGGGTGAAGATCCACGGTTCCGGTGCCTCAGGGAGCAGCCGGGGAGGGGCTTGGTTGTGGAGAGCTGGCCAGGCTTGAGTGAAGTCTGGGTTTGAGCCCAGCACCACCTCCAAAGAACAAAAAGATCCAAGAGAAAGGTGGGGGTGCTCAGGGTGGACTCCAGAGCTGTCACCCTGTCCCAACCCTCTGGCCTCTGTAAAGATGAGCCCCCTCCTGCCCTGCTGTGAGCCCTAAATACTCCTTAGACTAGACGTGTTCCCTGTCTTCACTCTCTATCTTCGACTCTGTGGTCCTTTCTTTTTTGTTGTTATTCGCCCCGCCCCAGTCTGGCTATGTAGTTCAGGCTGTCCTTGAACTCATTGTGCTGGGATTACAGGCATGCTGGGATTATAGGCGTGCATCACCACAGTGGCTTTTAAGGATTATATTTGCCTTATATTTGTGTAAAGTACTGATTCCAGAGTGCTTGGGATGCACTCTGTGGTAGAGCCCAGGCACATGGCTCTGGGTTTCACGCCCAACATGGTGCAAAACATAACAATTACTGAAATGTTTCTATATTTTTTAAAAATGTTATTTTATTTCGTTATTTACTTTTGTTTCTATCAAGGCGATTAATCTTTTGACTGCCGAGAAAGGGGGATGGCGAGGGCTAAAGAAAAAAGACAGCAAAGACTTTCGTGATTTTAAGTGTCCTGGGGCCTGGAGGTCACTGCCTCAGCGGTGGGGGAGGAGGGCGTGTAAGACCCAGACACTCCGACCCTGCCACTGTTTACTGGCTTGGTTCATAGGGTATTGGGTGACTCAGAGGGTGGGGTAGTCCTGAATTCCTGAGGGTCTCAG
The DNA here is from genome assembly GCF_000247695.1 of Heterocephalus glaber. Next base: position 63,297,532 of record NW_004624730.1, read on the forward strand.
CTGACATGCTCTTGGCTCAGAGCATCACAAATTCCTGGGACCATGGAGGCCACAGAATGGCTCCCAATGTGTTTCTGCGTTAAAAAAAAAAAAAGACTTTATATACTTTATGCTTTAGGATTGAGTTTTTCAAATATGGGTCACTAGTTTTTCCTACATGAAAAGATTTTTCAATTATAGATTTTACCTTAGTGTCTATTTGGATTCTATTTGTTTTGGTACCTGGGATCAAACTCGAGATCTTGTGCTTTTGAGGCAGGCGCTGGAACCACTGAGCTAAATCCCCGGCCCTCTTCCCCGGCCCTCTATTTGGATTCTTTTTTGTTGTTGTTGTTGAAAACAGTTTTAATTTCCTTGTCTTTCCAGAACTCCTAACAGTTCAGCCCATCTTTCAGAGGTCAAAGCACCTTGAGGGCAGCAACTTCAGATGAATAAAAGGAAAAAGAGGCCAAAATCTCCTTGCTCACCTTGGATAGAGGTCACCATGGCGGAGAGCCTATTTGTCTTGCTCTGAAGTCTTCTGGCCCGCCCTTAATTCACAGTCTATTCTACACTGGCTATCATCCCAGGGTTATGGTGACAAGTACCTCTAGTGTCTAGGATCTTCTCCCTTCTATGTAGAAATGAATTTTCTTTGCGACAGCTACCAACTCTCTCTACTCTCTTATTCCTTTTGCATGTCACCTTTGAACTCTAGGACATTTTAAAAAGAGTGTTTAGTTAGACTCTCTAGATTGGCTTTTTTTTTTCTTTTCATTATTGAGGATTGAAGCTAGGACCTTCACACTGAACTACACCCTCAGCTGTTTTTTTATTTTGAAACAGGGTTTTGCTCAGTCACTAAATTGTCCAAACTGGGTTCAAATTTGTGATCCTCCTGTCTCGGATTTCCAGAGTGTTTGAATTACAGGCACGTGCCACCATGACCGGCTAGGATTAGGGTTAATTTTACTCTCAGACTTCTAGAAAATTCCAGTAAATTGTAGTCTCTTTAAAACAGTTGTATGTGGGATAAGGAAGGTGAGTTCCATCCTAATCATAAAACACTTAGAAATTAAATGTTAAAATCATCAGATTTGTTCTTTAAATCTGATTCTATGGTATAAAATAAAGGTTTACTAAACAAGTTAGTGTCAATTAGTCCAAATCTTTAGGATAAACAATATAGATTATCTCAGTAGTTTAGGGATCATTGCTGTTCAATAAATAATTAAAACTTTGAAAGAAGTCATGAAGTAAATTAAAGTATGTTCAGTAGATTTTGATGTATAAATGTGCAGTTTTAGTCTTAACTACAGCTGGTTAACAGTCTACGCTAAATATAGAAACTAAGCCTAAGGATTAGAAACATCAGTTCGACAGAGTATGACTGTATGTGTTGAATTTAATAAAAATTTGAGTTTTGTAATTTGTATGCATTTTGCTTTCTATTTTTCCAGTAAAATTCTTTTTTTGTGTTTTCCACAAGTACTCATCTAGGATGACTTGGAAACAAAAACCACAAAACAAAACAGCAATAACCAAAAACAGATCCTTTACCACAGAGATTTTGAGAGGCACTGATGTAGATTACAGCACATTTTCAGTACTTCAATTCTGAGATACCCTAATTCTGTGCCACGTTCCAAGATTTAAAACTGGACATGCTTTTATATAAAAATTTTTTAGGACTGATTTAATCAGTATATAATTGAAAGAGCTTTAGATCTGTAATAAAAATCCAAATTTGGGGAAGGGCAAACTTTAAAACAGGAGCCAAGTAGGGATTATATAAAATTCTTCATGAAATCAACGCTCATTTTCCCAAAACGTTTTCTATAGAGGAGGAGGTCAGAAACCCAGATCCACACATCCAAAAAGCAGAGGAAAATTTAAGTTGATACTTCCTTTTGGTTCCTACAGTCACCTCTTTGCTTTAAAATAAGCTCCAGCACAAAACCCCTGTCGCCAAACTGTAACTCCAGGGCAAGGTCTCCGCTTGAGCTGCTCTATTTGGATTCTTAATAAATTTATTTGACAAATGGAATTTGTCTGTGTTTACAGGGTACCATGTGATACTTTATTTGTGTACGTATTCCCTCAATATCAGAGTGAACATTTTCTCAGACGTTTATTATTTCTATGTGAAAACATTATCAGTGTCTTGTAGCTTTTTTGGTGTGTACTGTCATGGTCTCTGACTGCCCTACTGTGCAGTAGACACCAGAGCTTGTGTCTCTTGTTCATCTGACCCCTGAGCTGCCGTACCCCCTGCTGTCCACATCCCCTGGAAAACACTATTCTCAACCTCTGTGAGATTGACCACCTTGTTTTTTTGGTGGTAGCAGAGATTGAACCCAGTGCCTTTTGCACTGAGCTACATCCCCAGGAACTCTTTTTAAAATTTTTTGACCAGATCTCACTAACTTGCTAAGTTGCCCTGGAAGGGGCTCAGACTTGGAATCCTCCTGCCTCAGCCTCCCAGAGTTCTGGGATTACAGGTGTGTGCCACCACGCCCAGCTGAGATTGACTTTCGGTTTCACATAGGAGTGGGTTCACACAGTATTTGTCTTTCTGTCCCTATCTTATTCATGGATATAATGATCTGCAGTTACATCTCTGTTGTCACAGGTGACACGATTTGGTTTTTTAAATGGCAGAATAGTATTCTGTTACGAATTCATGTTATGGTTTTTTTCTCTGTCAGCTGGTGGATGCATAGGTCATTTCCATTTCTTGGCTATTGTGAGTAATCCTGCAGCACAGCATGCAGATGACCCTGCCATACTGATTTCATTTCCTCTGGGTGCATGCCAGTAGTGGGATTGCTGATTTTTAGGGTAGTTCTATTTTTATTTAAGAAACCTATGTGCTGTTGTTTGTAATGGAATCCTAATTTCCATTCCCACCATTGGGTGTGAGAGTTTTCTTTGTTCACATTGTTGCCCCATGACTCGCCATTTTGTTTGGTGTGTGTCTACTTACCTGTCTACCCTACTAGACTTAGTTCTTTTTTTGTTGTTGCTTTTTGGTACTGGGGATCAAACTCAGGACCTTTTGCTTTCGAAGCAGGTGGCAGAACCACTGAGCTAAATTCCCGGCCCAGACTTAGCTCTTTGAGATTAGAAATTACATTTTTGTGGGCTGGGGATTAAGCTCAGTGGTTCTGCCTCCTGCTTCGCAAGCAAAAGGTCCTGGGTTCGATCCCCGGTACCAGAAAAAAAAGATTACATTTTTGGGGCCAGGCCTGGTGGCACGTAATGTAATCCCAGCACTCCAGAGGCTGAGGCAGGAGCATCACCGAGAGTTGAAGGCCAACCTGGGCTACATAGCCCAAGATCAGCCTGAACTACATAGCAAGTCCTTGTCTCAAAAAAAACAAAAGACAAAAAGGAAAAGAAAAGAAATTGTAATCACTAGATTTTAGCCCAGTAATTGACACCTGCTAAGGAATAAAATCTTTATGAAATCAGAAGTAGTAATAAACTAGTCATATTTTACTTGAATGCTAATTCAGTATTTGTAGATTTATTTAAAAATATTAACATACTTGACCAACATCTTCGTTTGTTCATCTAATTTGCCTTTGTCTAATTAAGCAGCATTTTGAGCTTGGATGTCAAGGGCTGCTTGGCTACAGTAAAGGCACTGTTTCACGTTCATTGCTGAGCATGTTGGTGAGGCTCTGTCTGCATGCAGAGGTAGCCCTCTGGTTTTTAAGTAAAACATGCTGTGTGGCCTGGGAACAGGTACTCTGCAGGCTTGTAGTGCCCTCTCTGTGCCAGCTGCAGAGCAGGGTGGAGGTAGGAGGGCTGCAGTGCCCGCTGGTCTGCTCAGGTCTGTCAGCTTGTTTGTTTTTGTTTGTTGAGCCTTGTCTGTGTAGTTCAACTGGCTTTGAACTCAGCAGTGAGCCTCCTCCCTCAGCTGTTGGAATTGCAGCCGAGGGCTACCGCCTGGCTTTGAGCAGCTGCGCCTCATGTGTGCCTTCACTCCTGAGCAGATTGACTGTCACCCAGTGGAAGAAGCTGGGGTGGGGCCTGTGTAAATATTTCAGGAGTCACCAGGAGTCTAGGTAGAGGGTGGGAGAGGTGAGGGTTGACAGCCGTGGAGTGTGCCCAGGACGGAACCTACCTGGTTTGAAGTGTCACCCAGAGAAGGGAGGGTTCTACTGCTCCTAACCTGGTCTGGCCTGTGTCCTCATTCAGCTGTGCTGCGGGGTTTCCAGCCTTAGGGCCCTCTGTCTGTGTTCAGTGTCACGGATGAGGGCTCTGCCATGTGAAGATGTGAAAGGGACAGTCAGAGGGATCTTAGTGGCTTGGTCTTGCTCTGAAAGGACAAGTGTGAGCTCGCCGGGCAGACTGAAGTTAGGGAGGGAGGGTGTTCTTGGCAGAGGAATATGGTATGTGAAGGTGTGGAGTCAGGAGAGCGTGCTGTGTGAGGAACTGCGGTCTTCGTCCTCGGGGTGGGATGGGAGGTTGGAAGAGGTGACGGTGCCTGTTGTGAGTGGAGATTGCGGGGATGGTCCATGGTACACCACTTGCTTTGACTGTCTTTGGAGCCCGACTGGCCTCCCTTCCACCCCAGTGGTAAGGAAAGACATGGTCTTGGACAATGTGAGACTTCCAAATGTTGCTGGAGAAAGGCTTCTTAACTTTGTTCTCTTAGTATATCTTCTATTTATGCAACCAAAGGCTGTTCTTTGAAAATTTATTTTGAAGGTATTCTTACCAGCAGCAGGAAGCTATTGAATTAAAACAATTTATATTTGTGTCATTGTTTTCTTGTACTGGGGATTGAACCGAGGGCCTCCACATGAAGCTACATTCCAACCCTTTATTTTTTTGACATGAAGACAAAGTCTCCTTAAGTTTTGCTAAGTTGCAGGCTGGACTTGAACTTGTAGTCTCTTGCCTCAGACTCCAGAGTGAAGACGGCACAGGCCTGCACCGCCACGTCTGGCTAAACATACGGAACTCTAAGCTTCTGGCAAACATGTATCGTTGTTAGTTGAATCTGTGGATCTGGAGCTTGTGAGAGGTCATCACTAAAGATGATGGTTGCCACCATAGATACTTGAGTGCTGTCCTTTTCCCTGTGAGATTGTGAGGAAGAGGAGCCTGAAGTAGTCAGAGGAGCCAGTGGTTAATAACCTGGATCCTTGTCCCATGACCCAGGGAGGCCTGGTGTGACCTGCTGTTCAGGAGAGCGTGGGAGGTGTACCAACAGGGGATTTGTGGTGCATCTTTGGGACCTTGTTATGGTTGGGGTCTAGAAGTCCCCCCAAAGCCTCATGTGGTCATGTGGTCATAGGATTGATCTAGAGTGTGAAGCTGAAATTGATTCACGGTGCAATGTTAGGCTCAAGGGCACTAGGATTAAGGGTGTGAGTGCTACCTGCCCAAAGTAGTCTAGATAAGGTAAAAGGCCTAGGGAAGTTGTTCCAAAATGGCGGCCTAGAGACTTTGTTCCTTGGGATTGAGTTCACAGCACTCAGTGATCCAGGCGCTGGACCCCTACAGCCAAGAGAGAAGGAAGCCTGGCGACTGCTCCAGCTGGCAGCAGACCTTGGCATCATCCTGGAGGTGCTGGTTTTAGGCGCATGCAGTATGCAAGAGTTGTGGGGTCAGGAAGACTTCCACCCAAATTTCAGAAGAAGACCTGGGAGGCCAGGCAGGGTGCCCCTGGGAGGGCAGTGTGTGAAGCTGTGAGTGTGAAGCCAAAGGTGCAGTGGGGGCCACAGAAGATTGAAGCCAGGAGCGTGGATCATCTGAGGAAAACTGCAAAGAGGGAGCAGAGCTGGCCAAGAGAAAAGCCATGGGAGCTACAACCACTAGAAATACCATAGGGGCGGAGCCACCCAAGCCCTTTGGAGCTCACAGTTTGCCACAGATTGCCTCGAATTGTGGAAGTGGAACTGTGGGATTTGATGTTTGGCCTGCTGGATTTTGGACTTTGGTCTCATTCCTTTGTATCCTCCTGTTTGTACCTTTTGGAATGGTAATGTCTATCTTGTGCCATTGAGTGTTGGAAGTGTTAACCTTTTCAGTTGTATAGGGATTTGCTGCTAAGAGTTTGCCTTAAATCTCAGAGGAGACTTTGGACTTGGACTTTTCAGCAGTGCTGAAACTGTTAGAATTTTGGCAACTCTTAGAGATGGACTAAATGCCTTTTGCATAGCAGGATGTGCATAAGTCTTTGTGGGGGGCCAGGGGCAGAATGTTATGGTTTGGGTTTAGATGTCCCCCCAGAGCCTCATGTGGTCATAGGACTGATCTAGAGAGTGTGAAGCTGGAATGGATTTATGGTGCAATGCTAGCCTCAAGGGCACTAGGATTAAGGGTGTGAATGCTGCCCCACCCTAAGTAGTCTGAATAAGATAAAAGGGGCAGAGAGACACTCAACCTCTCTCATTGCCATTGCTGCCTTGTGCATGCCATATTGTTTCTCCTCTGCGATGCCTGTTTGCTGTCCCTGCCTTGGAGCCAGCTGATTTGGACTGAAACCTCTTATGAACTGTAAGCCAAATAAACCCCTTCCTTCCCTTCCAACTTTTATTGGGTATTTTATCTCAGCAATGAGAGAAAAGTAACTAACACAGATCTGATTACTATTTTTCATATGAAAATGTACTTCAGCTAGATTTGGTGCAACTGGCTTTCAAATGAATTTTTAGAAAATAACCCCTTGAGGGCCGGGGATGTAGCTTAGTTGTGCCATGCTTGCCTGCCTGGAAAGCGCAAGGTCCTGAGATCAGTCCCTGGTAAACGCCCCCCCCCCCCTAAAAATTACTGAATACAAAAACACTAATGCATTTGAGAAAGCGGTGAAGTTTGAGGGGAGAAAAAGAACTGCTTTCCCCCCCCAAAAAAAAACCCCAGAAAATAACCCCTTGAAAGAGGATGTGGCCTGTTTGTCGTTCCTTAATTTGTTGGTAAGGCATTTTTTTTCTTTTGGTACCGGGGATTGAACTCCGGGTCCTTGCGCTTGCGCAGCAGGCAGCGAAACCACTGAGCTAAATCCCTGGCCCTAGGCATTTTAATGTAGTTATCCCTGCCTGATTTTCTAGAGCAGTGGTGGTGGACCTATGGCAGGCATACCACAGTGGGCATTCAAAGCCCTCTCTCTCTATTGGCACGGTGGCCAAGCATGGGCTATTGAGGTTTAATTGCAGTGTTGGCACTTCGAAGTAAAATAAGTGGGTTTTGGGTTGCTGTTTGGGCACTCGATCTCCACAAGGTATGCCATCACTGATCTAGAGAAATGAAAAATGCTAATCTTGGTTCAGTGGAAGTGATTTTTTTTCGTTTCTAAAAAAGATGATATTGTTCAAAAACCACTGATAAAGTCCCTGTAAAAGTAGCTAAATGACCCTGTGCACCCGTCAGTTTGTTATTGTAGGCTTGTAGTGCCCAAATACTTTTTAAAAAAATCCTGGATGACCGTGGGAAGGCTTATCCTCTTCAAAGCAGTTGATGCTGCTGTGTCTCAGAGGTGCTGTTGGATGTGACTGTTCAGAGCTTTGCTCTGCTCCTGTGCTGAGCCAATATGGGCAGGTTTCAGATTAGGAAAAGGAGCACAGCAGGGAAAGCCACATGACCCGGAGTTATACTTATCAGTTTGGAGGATTGTACGTTTGACAGAATCGTTTCCTGGTGGTTTTGTGCTTCTTTGTGGTTGCATCTTCAAATTATGTCTGAAGGAAGAGTGAGATACCAGCAACACATAGTACAGATCATGCATAGAGCCAGATCTGCTTGGATGTAAGTGATGTAATAATCCTGAAGTGAGGTGTCTGGCTGAGTAAAAGAAAACAATTTAGATTTTCTGTTAGCAAGGGAAATGAGCCTTTCTGGGGTTTGTACCTGTCTTCTCAGCACTTTGGAGACTTGGAAGTGCTTTATAATGCCCCGGCACGTGTTCTCCTGTGTTTCCTTCTCTTCCCTGTGTTTAGCTCCTGGTCCTGTCCTGCCCTACCCCTCCTCTCACTCCACTGCTTGGTGTGGCGCTCTTCTGCATGCTGCCCCTTCTGGTCCAGGGTACAGCTGGAATGTAATCTGTTAGTATATTTGACAGTTTAGACTCCGTATTGTATTCCCGCAGTGCATGGCAACTTAGGTGCCCGTGATTGAGCAGTGAGACCAGCTCTGAGCAAAGAGTGTGCATGCAGTGACCCTAGCATCAAACAGGAAGGGGTCCTTGGAGTGGCATCTGAATTTTACCTACAGGAAAAGGTGAAAAATCTGAGTCTGAGAATTAATGAATGTTTAGGTTTCAAAGACTGAATTGTCCAGTGAAATGTCAAGCAAGTTATTAGGGTTTTTAATTAATAACATTACAGTTTTAAATAGTCACTAATTTGCATTGAAATGGAAGAAATATTTACATGTTACTCAACAAAAATACTTTGCTTCTGAACAAGAGTAGTTTTTACTTTTTTTCCCATTACTACAAACACTAAGGCAGGATACATGTTCTGTGCATTTGGAATTATGAGTAGGTAAGGTACATATATCCTGGACTTTTAAAATTAGAATTATTAGATCAAAGTATATATAGATTTTAAATGTAAATATACTGTTACTTGGTTTTTCCAAAAGGTAGTATAGATTTACTTTTTTTTTTCCCTTTTTTTGAGACAAGGCAGACTAGTTCAGGCAGCCTTGAATTCACTGTGTAGCCCGGGCTGGCAGTCCTCCTGCCTCAGCCTCCTGATTGCTGATAGAGTCACTGTTTAACAGGGATATATAAGAATGCTCATTCATTGTCTCGTTTTGGCCAGTTCAATGGGAAGTATGGTTTTACCAGGTAATTTTACACTGTAAATACACCCTCTTGTCCTCTAGCAAATTCATGTGCTCTTTGCTACTGTTTTCCCTTCCGCTGCTCCATAATATTGTAAGATCCCTGAATTGCAGTTTCAGACAGTTGTAAATTTGGGATTAATCTTTATAAAGAGAGTAGTAATGTTCCTCCCCTTCCCCCATTATCATTTGTGCTGTATTTATTGCTTATTTTTCTGCTGAGGCACATGAATACAGAGGCTCTTTTATTTTAAAATTTATTTTTATTTTTATTTTTGTTTTTGTTACCGGGGATTGAACTTGGGACCTTGCGCATGTGAGGCAGGCAGCGGAACCACTGAGCTAAATCCCTGGCCCTATTTTTTGTTTTTTTGAGACAGGGTCTGGCTATGTGGTTTAGACTGCCCTTGAACTCACTATGTACCCCAGGCTGGCCTCAAACTCGAAGCGATCCTCCTGCCTCAGTCTCTTGAGTGCTGGGATTACAGGCATGCGCCACCATGTATGGGCCAGGCTCTTTTAAAAAGACAGCTTCTTTTCATATCAGATCTTCAGTATTACGAAGAAATCATAATGTATAATTTCTCATCTTTAATCACTTGATCACTTTAACTGCAGTTGCTGCATTAAAACCAAATGATAAATAAGTTAAAGAGAAGAATAATGGTAGAATTTTTGGAGTAGGGGAAGAGGGAGAGTAGGGAGGACCTACTAGAGAAGGATTGGATTTTGAGCATATAACAGTTTAATAGAGAAGATGTTAACTGTCAGTCTTTTTCCTTACCAGTGCTGGATCGCCCCCTAGGGGAGAAAAGGCGAAAGTGCGACAGTAGGCCCTGGCCCAAGCCCATACTGTGTGGGCCAAAGCTTGCACAGTTGGAATCTCTGGTGGGCGTTATTCCGCTTGCCTCAGGGTAGTGAAGTTGAAACCCAGACAGGTGAAGCAACTTGCATAATAAATAGTTTGTGCCGGACTCCTTGTAAAAGTTTTGAACAAATTAAAGCTGATGCATGAGTTTGTGCTGTTTTTGTTTTAGAGTGAGGGGGAGATTGTATGTCCTATTTTTGTTTGTTTGTTTGTTTGTTTGTTTTTTGGGTACCAGGGATCAAACTCGGGACCTTGCTCTTGCGCAGCAGGCGCGGGAACCACTGAGCTAAATCCCCGGCCCTGTATGTCCTATTTTTAATATAGTAATGAAACTGGCATACGTGTTCACCTCATCCTTAGAGGTGAATTAGCTTGATAAGAAGGTTTGCTGCTACTTACTCTGTAATGTGGGCCAACACTTCCTCAGCTGGGCTAAAGTGCAGAGGAGATATGTGAATCTACTCAGCAGTAGCTTAATAGAAATGTGCTCGCCAAGGGGTGGCTCCAGTAGGACTGTCTTCTTCTCCCTGACATAAACTGATGAGTGTGAGATCGGGCACAGAGAGGGTGCCCCGTGCTGTGGATGGGTGTTCAGGTACTTGGCACAGCCAACTGGTACCGAGCCTTCCTTGGTGGTGCATTCACCAAGCACTTAGCGTCTCCCTGCCTCCTGCCCCAGCTCGGAGGTAGCCATTGGCACCACCTTACTGATGGATTTGGCTTTCTGTGACATTAGCAGTTGGTGGCAGTTTTCTTGGTAGGCCACTTTGGTTCTGCTAGTTCTAACTGTTGGGTCTGTAGGACGGGTCTGTTTCATCGCCTGCTGCCACACTTTTCATAGCAGATGATGAGGTTCGAAATCTGCCTCGCCATTATAACACTTTCGTAACCCTTAACCTGGAAGGTGCAATTTCAAAAAGTCATAACGATTTAAGGAAGGTATGAACATTTTAGGACCAAAATAGCTCAGAAAGTTAAAAATGTAAGTTTGCATTTCAAAGGTACAAACTTTTACTAGGATATGTATCAATGATTTTTATACTTTTTTAAAAAAAGAGTAAAATGGGCTGGGGATTTAGCTCAGTGGTTCCGGTGCCTGCCTCGCAAGCGCAAGGTCCTGAGTTCAATCCCCGGTACCAAAAAAAAAAAAAAAAGTAAAATGTAGATATCATTGGTCAGTCCACAGATAATTTTCCCCTTTTTGCTAACCAAAAATCTACTAGTTTGGGGCCAGGGATGTAGCTCAGTGGTTCTGGCGCCTGCCTTGCAAGTGCAAGGTCCCATACCAAAACAAAACAAAAAACCAAACCCAAACTGTTTTGTCTTATGATGACAGGTTTACTGTGTAGGGTGGTAAATGGGGTGTCTGTATGCGAAAAGGTTACTTTCCTTTTTAAATGGAAGTGATAAACAGGTATGCAAGAATGGTAGTGCAGGCTAAACTTTATATTGATCTCAACATGCATAATTACGTTATCTTTCCAAATTCTAACTTGTTTTAACTATCATATTGTTTTGTAACATACAAAAAAGTGTAACTATACAAAGACTTCACTTCACAAATGTAAATAGTTTTGGTTTGGTGTGTATTGGATACAATGGTCTTCCTTAAGCCTAAATACAAAGACAAAAGCATGCATTATAAGAGAAAGTCCAAGATGGGAAGTGATAAAATGGGTATCGAGTGGAGCTTTGTTAAAATTTCGCTGGTATCCTTGTAAAATTTCCATGTATTCATTAAATCATATTATGTCATTCTTATTGTTAGGTGCTGACTTGTAGTTTTAAGCCGTGCCCTCATAGACTTGTCACAGTGTTTAGGATAGTTGGAAGATGCAAGTTTTCTTTCCACTCTTTGGATGTAAATATTTGAATAGCTACTGGTTGAGGTTGTTGATTGAGTAGTTTTATATGTATTAGTGCATACATTATTTCAGTTGTAAATGTGAGTTATAGAAGGTCATGATCTTAGTTGCTGTGGATGCTACAGATTTGAAAATTTAAAAATGTTTTTTTTCCCATTAAGTTTATTGGTACATTTTAGGTATAGAATACAGTTACAGTCATCATTGGGATCTTGTACCTTTGCATGATGTATCTTGGATGAAAATAATAAAATGTTGAGCTTGTTAACTGGTATTGATAATTCAGAATCTTTGAATATCCTTTGTATGGTCCTTTTTTTTTTTTTTTTGGTGCTGGTAATTGAACCTAGGGTCTTTGCGCTGAGCAATATCCCCAGCTTTTTTTTTTTCAATTTTTTTTTTTTTTTTT
>NW_004624730.1:63309554-63491106 GCF_000247695.1 Heterocephalus glaber
GTACTGGGGATCGAACTCGGGAACTTGTGCTTGTGAGGCAGGCACCAGAACCACTGAGCTAAATCCCCAGCCCTATTTTTTTTTTTTAATTTTTAATTTTGAGGTCGGTCTCCCTAAATTTCCCAGGCTGAGTTTGAACTTGTGATCCTCCTCCCTCAGCCTCCCAGAGTGCTAAGATTATAGATGTGCACCAACCCCACTTCTTTGTATGGCCTCTAAAAATGAGTTCATCAAATTTTTATTTAACAGTGGTAGGTATGGCTAATTCATGACAAAATGCTATCTAGAACTATAAAACAAACTGGGATGATTCCTTCTGTCATTGAACAATACAAAGTTATCCCAAAAGTCTAGGTAGTTTTAAATTTAAAAATTCCTGAAGTGTGTGTGTTACAAGTGTAAAAGATCCATTGGAAAATGTAATTGCTCTAATTTCTTTAGTACTTAGTTTTGTGAACTTGTAATTTTTCCTTTTTTATTTCAATCTGGCTAGAGATGGCAAATAGACTGAAGTAAAGCATTAAATAATGTATCATTCAAAATTGCTTTGCTTGAAGTTTTATGTGAGCTGCAGATCATTTTTCTAAATTGCCTTGCGAAGTTAACTACTTAGGAACTCTAGGCAACACATAGATTTTTTTCTTTTTTATAAAACCTGAACTCTGCAGTTAACTGTTAGAGAAGTGCACAAGAAGCTCAGGAGGGAGACAGATGCGTGGTTTGGGGACTGCTGTGCCAGCTCACTTAGGGAATGGGATCTGACAGATCTTTAGCCAAGGCTGAAAACTGCACTTAAAATTGTTCTTAGTGCCTGACCTGGAAGGAAGAAGTAAATTTCCAAACACAAGCATTGCATGTGTTGGAGTGGCATCTGCTCCCGATAGCTTCATATTGTCCAGCACTGCTTTTTTATTCAGGGGCAGTGATTCTGGTTCATTGTAATTTTAAGGAAGGGTTTGGCTAAGCACAATGGCCCTTGAGCTCCTTGCTTCCTAGATAACATCAAGGCTTGGCCTGCACTGTGGAATTGGAATTCAGTGAGCTAGCGAGAGGCCAGTCATTCACACTCGGGCTCTGGGGAGCAGCAGTGGGGCGGCAGAGCATGGATGTCCTCTGCACCTCCTGAAAATTGGTGCATCCTAAAATACTAATTTTGTGTCTTAATCATTTGAATACAGTTAAAACAGAACCAGTCAGAACTGTTTGGCATAAAATTGTCATCTCGGAATGGATTTTTGTGCTTACTTTTATTTTTATTCTTATTAAGAGCCAACTTTCAAAAACCGGTTAAGATTAGCAGTTGAGAGGAAGAATATTAAGTGCTGTGGGTAAGAAATTTTCTTTATTTTCTGTGATATAGAAATTGATTTAAAAATATGTACTCCAGCAAACCACCAGAGTTACTATATTCTTCTGTCAAGTTTTAGAAGTTTGCTGTTAATGCCTCAATTGTTTTAATGTTATATATGGTAGGTATTTAACAAGAATCTTGCTAGGCCTAGGCAGTGCATCTAAGATATTTTTATATAGTTCTTTATCCTTATGGAATTATTGAAATAATGCTAAAGGCTTTCTTTTATGTGTGTTTTAAAAATTTAAATATTACCTTTACATTATTCATGTTTTAAATGTAAGCACTATTTGCATTTGTCTTGTTGGAGTTTTCTAAAAGTTTATGTGAAGGGTGAATTCTAGGTAATATCCTATTAGAAGTATAATGTGTTTAAAGTGAATAATAATTGGTTTTTAGAGAAACTTTTTGTAGCATTTTTTTCTTAAAATTTGGTAAGATTTAACAATTAAGACATTTAAAAACAACTAAATTGAGAATAAACAGTTGTAAAAAGGCTAACATAACATGATCAGTAATTTAGAAAAGAACAAAAATAATTTATAGACAGTAGACTATCTATCTGATAGCTCATTTAAAAGTAACTGGAGTCTGGGCCGGGGACTTAGCTCAGTGGTTCCGCCGCCTGCCCTGCAAGCGCAAGGACCCAGGTTCGATCCATGGTACTAAAAAAAAAAAAAAGTAACTGGAGTCTTACTTGCTAAGTATTTTAAGTGTAGTACATGGGATGGGATTGTAGTTATGTGGAGCTAAGGAGAACTTGTTCAAGAAATTTTAAAGAAAATTTTTAATTATTAAGTACATGGCCTAAATGAAAATATTGAATTTTAGTAGCAACTCCTTTTCTAAAACTTTAAAACGCATGCTTGGTTATCTGTTAATAATTCTGCATTGAGCAGTTACGATTTACAGAGATGGGGAGTGCATTTATACTTGTAGGCAATGGGTAAGAGATGGCAAAGAACCAGACTCAAGAGCCAGCAACAAAAGTTAGTGAACTGAGTCTCTGGGAGCCGGGTGGGTGATGCACGTCTATAATCCCAGCACTCTGGAAGGCTGAGGCAGGAGATGGCACGTTCAAGCCCAACCTGGACAATTTAGCGACTTAATGAGACCCTGCCTTTAAAAGAAGGGCTTGGATGGGCCGGGGATTTAGCTCAGTGGTTCCGCCACCTGCCTCACAAGTGCAAGGATCTGAGTTTGATCCCCGGTACCAACAAAAAATCAAAAACAAAAGAAGGCCTTGGGAGGTAGTTCACTGGGAAGCCCTGGGTCCAGTACCCAGTACTGGGGGGTGGGGGGTGGCATAAGAGCAATGGGTCCTCAAGATTTATGGCCTTTTGTGCCAGGAATGAGTGTCTTCTGAAAATGTCCTCTCTGAAAGCTTCAGATGGTGGCTCTCAGTTACAGAACTGCTCTCCATGTGGACAGTTGCCGTGTGTTAAAATGCAGAAAGGTTGGTGTAATGAGTTGTGTGCCTCCTCACTCAGCTTTAACTCTGTCAGCAGTTAGCAGCTTATGGCTGCCCCCCACCCCCCAGAAGTGACGATGCGGGGTTTTTTTTTCAATTAAAAAGTTTTTATGTGGGAGAACTTCAGACCTGCAGAAAAGCTGGTGTGTGGGGTGTTATTAATTTCCTTTGTTACCCTCCTGACCCTGTAGGATCTATGTGAAGTCTCCCTTCTCACTCTCCTGTTACTAATTTACATCTTTCCCCCCTGAGCTCTTCGTGATGTGTCTGGCTAGCGATTTTTCACTCTTGGAGAACCAGTTTATGGTTTTGTTGGCTTTTTTCTTCTTTTTGTTTCATCAGTTTCTTCTTGGATCCTCTTTCCCTTTATTTCTTTTCTTTTTCTTTTTTTTTTTTTTGGTGCCGGGGATCGAACTCAGGACCTTGTGCTTGTGAGGCAGGCGGTGGAACCACTGAGCTAAATCCCCGGCTCTGGATCCTCTTTCCCTTTAATAGTTCTGTTTCCCTGGTGTTTGCTCTGGAAGCTGAGAGTGTGCTGCTCTTTCTCTGCAGAGCTGGATGGCTGCTGTGGGCTTTCTCTGAGTGACCTCTTGGCGGCTTCCCATGCAGTTTTTGTGTGTTGCATCTTCATTTTAGTTCAGTTTCCTACTTTAATTTCTTTAATCCATAGATTTTAGAAGTATATCTTATTTCCAAATATTTAGGGATTTTCTCCTTGTATTTCTGTTAACTGTATCTAATTTAATTCCATCATGTTAAGAACTTTGTTTTTATGACTTCATAGTTTTGTAGGGTTTGTTTGGTTGCTGTTGGGGTTTTTTTTTTTTGTTTTTTTGAGACAGGCTCTCACTATGTAGTCCAGGCTGGCCTTGAGCTCACTGTATAGCCCAGGCTGGCCTGGGATTTGCTATCTTCCTGCCTCAGCTTTCTGAGTGGTGGAATTACATGCCAGGTTTTGGTGACTGCTTTTTATGCACGTTGAGAGAACGTCTGTCCTGAGGTTGTGTGGAGTGTTCTGTATGCACCAGGTCCACTTGATTTAGTGTTCTTCAGGTCTTCTGCTTTTGTAATCTACTTGTCTGTTAATTTTTGAGAGGATTAGTAAACAGAAGTCTCTGATAATTGTGAATTTCTGTCTCCTTTCATTTTCATGTGATGTTTTTGTTTTGTTTTGTTTTTTGCTTCATATGTTGAAGGTCTTAAGTGCATACATGTTTGGGGTTGTTATTTTATCTTCATGAAGTGACCCTCTTGTCATTTTGAAATGACTTTATACTTTCTCCAGTTTTATTTTGAATAGTGTTTTTATTTTTATTTTTTCAGCACTGGGAATAGAGCTCAGGACCTTGTGCGTGCCAGGCAGGTTCAGCGCCACTGAACTACATCCCTGGCCCTTGAAAAGTGTTTTCACGACACCTTTTCCTTCTTCTGACTTTTAGCCTTGTTGTCCCTTGATATTTAAAATGAATTTCTGGAGCCTCTATGATGCCCCATGCCTATTATCCCAGCACTCTGGGTGGCAGAGGCAGGAGGATCCTAAGTTCAAGCCCAGCCAGGGCAGTTTAGAGACTTAACAATGCCCTGCCTTAAAATTAAACAAAAACTGGTGGGGTCATAGCTCAGTATAAAGGCCCTGGATTCAATCCTCAGCAACCCCCTCATCCCCAAGGAATTGAGGAAAATTGGTCCCTGGCAGGCAGCATGCAGTCAGGTTGTATATTTTGAAAATGCAGTCATAGTCTCTGCCTTTGAAGGTTTTTTGTTTTGCTTTGTTTTTAGACAAGACCCCTGTCATCCCGGCTGGTCTTGAACCACCCTCTGTCCTCCATCTCCTGAGTGCTAGTGTCACAAGTGTGCACCACCACACCCAGCTTCACTGCTGTGTGTAGATCATTTATATCTGAGGTGCTAGCGATGCTGTTAGGTTTCAGCCAGTCAGCCAGTCAGCTTGTTACTTTTTACTTCTTTGTCTCACCTCTTTCTTTTTTCTTTTGGTCAGTTAAATCAGTCTCTCTCTCCCTCTCCCCCCTACTCTCTTCTCTCCCCTCCCCCCATACTAGGCTAATTGGGGATTTCTTTATGGTTCCATTTGATCACCTGTATTAGTTTTGTAGCTATAGGTCTGATTTTAATGCCCAGTTTAAAGTGTACATCTTTTAATTTACTAATCTACTTTTAAGTGATATTAATCCCGTTCAATTGTTCTGTAAGAGTTTTGCAACAGTATGCTTGTTCCTCCCTGTTTTTTGAGACTGGATCTTGCTATGTAGTCCAGGGTGGCCTCACTCAATACAGTTCTCCTGCCTCAGCTTCCTGAGTGTTGGGACTACAGGTGTGCACCACCACACCTGGCTCCCTGTTTTGTGTATGCGTGCTATTGTTTTCATTTATATTTACTCCTATTTCTGGTGTTCTTCATTCCTTTGTGGACTCCATATTTTCATTTGGTATTATTTTTTTCCTTCTATGAAGGATTTCCTTTAACTTTTTTTCTTGTAGCTTACAGTAGGTCTGCTGCTGCTAACTGCCCATCCCCCAGCTTTTGTGCTTGAAAAATCTTTATTCAGTATTAGGAGGCAGTTTTGCAGGGTGTAGAGTTCTCTCAGTAGTTTCTTTCTCTTGGGTCTTCAAAGATGTTGCTACTACATCTTTTCTTTTGCATTCTTTTGGCAAGAACTCTGTCACTCTTAGTCTCTTATTTTGTTAGGATGTCTGTTTTAATTTCTAGTTGAATTTAGGATTTTTTTAATGACTTCTTAGGATAAGTTTGATGACATTCCTTGCTGACATTTTATTTCCTTCCCTTTTCTGCCATACTGGAGATCAGACTCAGGGCCTCATGCATTTGGTGGAGACAGGGGCATGGTTTATAGTCCAGGCTGGCCTTGAACTCACTATGTGGCCCACATTGACCTAACTTGGCTCCATCCTCCTGTCTCTGCCTTCTAAGTGCTAGGATTACAGGAGGTTGCCACCCTGCCCAGCTGTTTTCAAGTTTGTTTTTTTGGCACTTGGGATTGAACTGAGGACCTTGTGGTTGCAAGGTAGGCATCGTGCCACTGAGCTAAATCCCTGGCCCTGTTTTCAGATTTTTTTTTTTTTTTGGTACAGGGGATTGAACTTGGGTCCTTGCGCTTGCGCAGCAGGTAGTGGAACCACTGAGCTAAATCCCTGGCCCCTTTTTCAGGATTTTAACATCATTATTTTGGGGGTACTGAAGATTGAACCCAAGAGTGCTCTACCACTGAGCTCCATCCCTAGCTCACTTTCTTTTTGCATAGTTTTTACAACTGTGTCTTCAAGGTCATTAATTTTATTCTGCAGTATCTTCTTGTGTTAATCTCATCTGAGGTATTTTCCATTTCTGAAAATTGAACTTTTTATTTTAAATTTGATATCTTTTAGGTTTCCATTTAACATGCAATCTTGCTTTTTGAGCATGTGTAATACAGTTAGAGTAGCTGTTCTAACATGCTTCTTTACCAGTTCTATTATCTGTGTCAGTCTCATTTTCTATTTCAGTTTCTCATTCTGGGTTGTATTTTCTTGCTTTTTGCATGCCTGTTATGTTTTAATTAGATGCTAGACACCCTCAGTTATTGGGTATTAGGTACTTTGTATTATAGTAAATGTTTCAGACTTTGTTCTGTGAGTTGAAAATGACTTTCAGTGTTTTCTTTTTAAAAATTTGGTTTCAGGTCTCCCTTTTGGCTTTATTTGACAGGATCAGAGTAGTTTTTGTTTGGGGCTGGTTTTATTCCCCTACTGAAGCCTTCTAAGTATTCTCGATTCCTTGTGACAAACGGGGCTCTGGTTGGTGGGATTGGCACTACCCCAGCCCTCTGTGAACCTTGCGTGTGTCCCCTTTAATCATTTTGGGTGGTGTTTCCTGGCCCGTGATCATTTCTTGCTGCTGCTGGTCAGGATTTAGCTGAATACCCGAGGGGGCCGCCGTGCAATTGTGGATCTGTACACATCTCTTGGTGCACTGGCCTCAGACACCTTGCTTCGATGCCTCCCTGCACTCCCAGCTTTGTCTCCGCTTGGGGGGAGAGCTGGCTTCCCCTGGAGCCCCTCCCCTTACCCCTTGCAGGCAAACGCCTTTTAGGCACTGAACTGGAAAAACTGTGAACTTGTCTAGTTTGCTTCATAACTCTGTTGGCACTTTCCTTCACTACTCACTATCCAGTTCCTTGAAAACCACAATGTATTTTGCCTGTTTGAGGTGGTTTGAGGAAGGTGGCAGATCTGATCCCTCTTTACTCCATGTTGGTTGGGAGTACAAATCTCTTCATATAAAAATTTGAAGTAATCTCTATCCCCAGGAAGCATATAGATGGTGGAAAGGAAGATAACAATTGGATGACTTCAGTGAGCCCAGAGTCATAATCCTGGGGTTCGTTTCAGAGCCCAAGGAAGAATCAATAAAGGTTATGGGCCTTCGCCTCATGCACTTCTTTCTGGGGTTGGTGTGGGGCGCAGGGCCACTGCCTTACCTTTTAGGTGAGCATGGGCACAGTTGGATTGTGCACTCTACATACTCAGGCAGCACCTGCTGATCTTTTTCACATGGGAAGAGGTGGAGCTTCATGCATTTTTCCATGGTTTACTGCAGTGGCAGCAGGTGTAATTCTTGACTAACTGCCACTTCAATTTATATTGATTTTCTGGGTCATTATTACTACAGTGGAACAACTCTTGGAGTGTGCTTTAGGGCCCAAACACTGCCCTAGACTGAGAAAAAATTGATACTACATTGCATGGTAATGTGGCTTGTTTTGGAGAAGTTGGACGGGCTAACCTTAAAATTTCTGCTGTTCTGGGCTGGGGATTTAGCTCAGTGGTTTCGCTGCCTGCTGTGTAAGCGCAAGGACCCGAGTTTGATCCCTGGTACCAAAAAAAAAAAAAAAAAAATTTCTGCTGTTCCATAGTGACACTGAGTCCATTATTTTTAGTGGTTATATGGTTGATGGTAAAACATCAAGAGATTTCAGTAGTCTTGTGTATGAGATTAGTTTAAAATCCTGCATTTGGCTCTTTGGCTTTGCACTTATTACATAAAAATAGCTACTGCTGTCTTAGCAACAGTGTGTATATTAGTTAATGTATTGAGCAAGTTTTTTGAGTGCCTATCAAGTCACACCACTGTACACTGGATAAATGAGCAGGAGTACAGGATCTGAAATGAAGAAGGTAGCTATGTTCTGTGGAGGTCTGCCTGTCTTACTTCATTGCTGGGACAAAATACCTGACACCCAAAGTTAAAGGAGGAAAAGTTTATTTTGGCTCACAGTTTGTAGAGGTTTCATTCCAGGGCAGAGCAGCATGGCAGAGGAGAAACAGTTCATGGTGTGGTAGGCAGGAAACTGAGCCTCCTTCCTTTCCCTTTTTATTCCATCTAGGCTACAATCCTATTAGTTGGTGTCACCTACACCCAGGGTGGGTCTGTCTTCACTAAATCCACCATCCACACTCAGAACTAGGCTAAGCCAATCAGTAGACTAATCCAGTATCACACACCCATGATCCAGTCACTCCCAAAAGCCCCACCTGTAAGCACATGAGGCTTTGGGGGGTAGCTTGCTTAGATGCAAACCGTAACATCAGCCAATGCAGTGACTCTAAAGCTTTTGGGATCTAGATCTTTAATGCTCTTTAAAATTTCTGTGGATGCTAAAGAGCATTTGCTTGTGTGGATTTTATATATACTGGTGCCGTATTATTGGTTAGTATTGATATTTTAGGCATGGTTGTTCTTTGATATCTGGGAGATAGCTTCTAGGACTCGTGTCAGATAACCAGAATTGGAGGATATTTAAGTCCCTTTTTTAAAATGGTGTAGTATTTGCATTTAACCTAGTGTATATCTTCCCATATACTTTAAATGACTTCTGGATTACTTACAACACAAATGCTATGTAAATAGTTGTTACACTGTATTTTTTTTTCCATTTAGTTTATTGGTACGTTTTAGATATACAGTACAGTTACATTCATCATTGGGATCTTGTACCTTTACGTGATGTATCTTGGTTCCCATTTTTTCCCCATTCCCTTGCTCTCCCTTCACCCCCTCCACCCTTCCCTATTTACAAAGACTTTGTTTCCATGTTTTTTCTTTTTTATACTATATTTTAAGGGAATAATGATCAAAATAAAAGTCTGTACATATTCATTACAAATGTTAACTTTCTTTTGGCTCATGGTTGATTGAACTAGTGGACACAGAACACTGGCTGTAATTAGTGTAGCTTATCTACCAATCATTGATTACAAAAACAGTAGCATCTTGTTCAACGCTGGGTAGAGGATTGCTGGTGGGTTAAATGGAAATATGTATTGATTGAATCAAGGTTTCTTGGTATTGTGAAAAACTTGGAGAAATTGAGCTTTATTTGCTTTCAGCCACTTCTGATTCTAGAAGAGACTGAGCCCCACAGCTGCCCTAGCAGCCTCCATGCTTTGCAAACTGGATTTCCCCAGCTGGCCTGGCAGTGCAATCTACTCTGAAGTGTCATTGCAGTGCAAGTCCTAAGCGCTTCACCTTCCTTTCTTTGAAAACAAGAGATTATTAAATCAGTCAGACAAACTAATAAACTTACTACATGTTGAGGAACATTTCCCTGAAAATACCTATTTTTTTTTTTCCAGTTTACCATTTTAAAAAGTACTTTATACAGTATCATCAATCTCTTATCTAGGCATTTGACAGCACACAAAGTTCATTTGGGAACTGAGCGTAATAGTTTTTAGAGGAGGTACAGAGTTTATGCAAACGTTTTAAATATGACCAATTAGTTATTCGGGAATATAGTGAAAACAAATTTTCTTTTTGGTACCAGGGTTCGAACTCGGGACCTTGTGCTTGAGAAGCAGGAGGCTGAAGCATTGAGCTAAATCCCCAGCCCAATATAGTGAAATATTTTAAAGTAGAAGTGCAGTACAGTAAAGCAGTAGCTTTAATGACTGAATGAGAGAATTACACAAAAGAATCTGGAAATATTTCTTGAAGAAAATAAGATACAAGGCCAGGTGCAGTGGCCCAGAGGCTGAGGCAAGAACATCACCTGAACCCAGGAGTTCGAGGATTGCCTGGGCAACATGGCAAGACCCTGGCTCAAAAAAGTTTTTTTTAAAAAGAAAGGATATAAATTTATACATTTTTCACCACTTCTTTTCTGTTTATCATTTCAGTATTTTAGTTCTATCTTACATCACGTTTTTGGTAGGTGCTGTTAACATCAGAGGTGAAAGTGACACTGCACTGTCATGAATCATCTTTTTTGACCATCTCGTAGCTTCATTCCCAGGAGTAGCATCATCTGAAAGAAAATACCTATTTTATAAAAAAATAATTAGTAAAAGTGTCATTTTGCAAATCTATTTATTGTATAGCCAGACGTCTAGTATTTGACATACAGAATAAAAGGGAGCTGGGTGTAGTGGCTCATGCCTATAATCTCAGCACTCAGGAGGCTGAGGCAGCAGGATTGCCACTAGTTCGAGTTCAAGTCCAGCCTGAACTACAGAGCAAAACCCTGTCCCCCCCTGCCCCCAAAAAAGGAAAACTATGTCAGTGGGCTCAGTGAGTTTTCTCCCTTGACAAGCTTCGTATGTAGTCTGAAACAGTTGGAAAGGTGCCTTGTGGACTTGGAGGTAGCTGGGGTCAGTTTTGTGCTCTCCAGTGGGAGCATACGTGCTCTAGCGACTTGAGTTGTGGCCATGGATTGCCGGTGTTGAACAATGCTCAGTAAGTATTTGTTGGATAATGAATTTAATAATCTCTGAGAGGCTTTTGGGCTGATTTCACTTCCAGTACACAGGAAGAGTTGTATGATATATTATAGCTCAAGGTGGTTGAACTAGGCTCTTCTCTGAATCTGGGGAATAAAAACACATGCTTTTATACTAGCCCCTCTGATAATTTAAGTTGTTCAAGGCCGCTGCTGGTAGAAGTTAATGTAATCTGAGTTTCATGGTAGTAATGCAGGTTCAGGAATTGTCATGCCATTGAAACTGTCCTTAGAACCAGCTAGCACTTGGTGCCTGTCTCGAAACCGCAAGGTCCCCTGTTCAATTCCCGGTACCAAAAAAAAAAAAAAAGAAAGAAAAAGAACCAGCTAGCACTTTGATTACTATTTAAAATACCAGTTGAAGGGCTGGGGATTTAGCTCAGTGGCACAGTGCCTGACTTGGAAGCACAAGGTCCTGAGTTCGATCTCTGGTATCAAACAAGAAAACAAACAAAACAAGAAATACCACTTGAACTTTGATACATATACCATAAAAGCTGTGCCATCAGCAGGTGTTCGTTGCTTCAGAGGAAATCAGATTTAATCAGAATACTTTAGAACACTTTGTGTAATAGTCAGTTGACAGGATTTAAAATGATTCACTGTTACCCATTTCTTTCTTTCTTCAGTTATCTTCAGCTGTTGTGAAGGACAAGACCTTCCAAACCACTGCAGATATGGACAAAGAAGAAAAGAAGACTATCAACCAAGGTCAAGAAGATGAAATGGTAACCAGCTTGCATAATTTAGCCAGGGAGTGTGAAAAACTTTCATTATAGTTTTTTGGGGGGAGTAGTTTCCCTCATCCTGTGCAGACAAGTTATTCATTGCTTATTTGAAATGTAAATTTAATGAGGCATTTGTCTTGTATATCTGGTGAGGTGATGGGAACTTTTCATTTGGCTTGTGTGGGCAAAGCGGTCAATTTTAGTGGTATTGGGACAATTAGTAAATCACTTGGACAAAAATAAATTAAAAACCTATCCTATGTAAATGCAGTGTTAAATTCTGGATTGTGTCTTGCAACAGAAATAAGATGTTAGTGAAAAAACTGGTGAAATCCTAACGCCGAGTTTAACTAATAGCAATGCAGCAATGTTGACCTTTTGGTTTTAACAGATGTACCAAGAGGCTCCCAATAGAGGAAACTGAACGCAGGGTGTCCAGGAACTCTAATATTTCTGTAGCTTTTCTATAAATTTGAATTTATTCTAAAATAGTTTACTGAAACCTGCCTCATGACAGTGTAAATTCTGGAAGAATTTAAAAGGTACAGTATATAAGAATGAAATTAGAAATATTATAAGAAGATAAACTGAAAATATCGTGTCAGTGGGAAAAAAATAAATGTGAGCATACTGTGTCAGGAAAGATACTTAGTAAAAATATCCAGTATAAAATCATAAATATAAATACCAACAAATATAACTACTTAAAAATATAGTTTTGACCACAGTCTTGTCCGAAACAAAATGTAAAGGTTAATTATAGATTGAGAAGACATTTACAGCTTCTGCAACCCATCTTGGAAACATGTTCTGAGTTTATCTGTGTGTGCTGCACTGACTAACCCTGTGGTGACCGTGTCTTGGCAGGAGGTTTATGGCTATAACTTATGTCGCTGGAAGCTCGCCATTGTGTCTGTGGGTGTGATCTGCACTGGCGGGTTCCTGCTCCTCCTCCTCTACTGGATGCCAGAGTGGCGTGTGAAAGCGACCTGTGTCAGAGCTGCGGTCAAGGACTGCGAAGTGGTGCTGCTGAGGACAACTGTACGTCTGTGTGTTCTTGGAGCTGGATTATTCCCCGAGTGAAATGCTTTTGTGTACACTTTGTTCAGAATACTAAGTGAACACTAAGTGAACAGCACGCACTGCCCGGATGTAATGAGTGTTGATTCTAGTGTCTCCAGGTGTCTGTGTTTGACTTGATAGTTACTATAGTGGTGGAAATCACAGGGATCTTGGAGATGGGTGGGCCTTCCTTGTATGGCTCCCAATCCCTTAAGTTCAGACCTGTCACTGGCCAGGCCACCTGTGTGTCTACTATGTGGTGCTGCCATATCTAAGACTATTTTTTTTCTTAGCATCTTAAACAAATTTTTATTAGTATTAATAAAATATACTTGCAATATATAATAAAATTCATTGGTATATACACATCACATCTTTATCCTTCTAAGACTTTTTTTGAAGTCCTAATTGCAAACATTTTATGAGATTTTTGTATCTGCTCTTAGCATATAGATAGCAAATGAAGGAATTATTCATGATTTTTTGTTTTGTTTTGTTTTGTTTTGTTTGAGACAGGCTTTCACCATGTAGTAGTTCAGGCTGGCTTTGAACTCATGGTGATCCTCCTGCTCGGCCTTCCGAGTGCTGGGATTACAGGTGTGCACCAACACGCCAAGCCTCATGATCTTTTATGGATTATATTGTTTGTATTGGTTAAATGGGAAGTACTTCTTGAGTTTGTTCTTGTTTAACATTTAGTGAGTAGGGAATGATGCTTTCTCCATTAGAGATGAGTATGTAAAGAATGGAAATTAAAAATATAGCTAGTTATATACTTAATTGACTCTTCTCTCTCTGTCTTTTAAGGATGAATTCAGAATGTGGTTTTGTGCAAAAATTCGCTTGCTTTCTTTGGAGAGTCACTCATTTTCGAATCCAAAGTCCATAGTTAATAAGGTTTGCAATGGCCATGCAGTTCATTTAACTGAGAATACAGCTGGAGAGAATCAGCATGAGCTGAGTAAACACTCACAGACTCATTCACAGCAGGTATTTACTCTAGTGTCAAAGTGTCTAAAAAACAGAATTGTTAACATTTTCTGCCATCCTAAGTTTTATAATTTTGTTGCAGTTATTGCTTGAGGTAAATTTATGTGTGTAGTACTATTACTAAACACAAGTTTACTTGTTAGAGTAAGTAGATTACATGCTAAACCAAGTGGTGATAAGCGCTTTGATGTAACATTTTTGTATGTTCTACAGATGCGTTATTTCACCCACCATAGTGTAAAGTATTTCTGGGATGATACCATTCACAATTTTGATTTCTTAAAGTAAGTATCTTTCTTTTTCTTGGACTATATTCTGAAAATGTAGGTAGAAAAGAATCCATTCTAGTGTTACATAAAATTGAAGAGGTTTTATTGTACAATTTTTATTCATTTGTTCATTAAAAACCACCATTATGTGAAGACTAATATGACCATCTAAAAATAAATACTATCTACAAATTGTACCCTGGCAAAATTTACTTAAAAGTTACAAGCTGTATGATGCAAAAATCCTGATTCTGAGTTCTTTTTTACCTGGACATGAAAACATAGTCTGTTTTAACTTAGATAGGTTTTGTGTGTGTGGTGTTGGAGATCAAATCTAGGGCCTCTAGCATGCTAAGCAGGTACTCTACCACTGAACTGCACCCCCAGGCCCTGTGTTTTAACTTTCAGTATCTGAATTACTGCTTCCTAATTTCTTGACAGTCCCATCTAATTGTACTGGTGTATGAAGAATCAAGAAATAATTTAATTTACTGTGTGGATAAAGAATGAGACATTATTGAATGTCTAAAGCCTTTGGGTAGGAACATTGGAGTAATCTTTTATAACTTTTTGCAGAGAGTTCAAGCAGTATTACCAAATTAGGATTAATTTTTTTTTTTTTTTCAAGAAATGGGGTCTTAGTATATTACCCAGGCCAGCCCTTAACTGTTGGGCTCATGCGATCTTTCTGCTTTGCCTCTCAAGAATTCCATTTTTATTGCTGCTGTTAAAGTGATTGTTATAATCACTCATATGTCAGCTTTAGAGTGCCAATGGAGTTCTTAATTCTAGCAGTTAAAAGAGTCATGAATTGTTAAGATAGCAGTGCCTTCATTTTTCTTCAGACACACTGAAGAATTGGAATATTCTGGAATGGGCCTGGGCATTTTCAGATGTCTAGTTCTAAATTCCTGATTAAGTGGGAACCATTGTTTTAAAGAAAATTGCTAATGGGCTGTCATTTTGTTGAAAAATTTGTTCCTGGTCCTTGCTCCCTTCTGAACAAGTCATCAACTTCAGTGGGAAAAAATATCAAACATATTTGTTGTGGTCTCTGTAAGCCGTAGAAACTTGTAGTAATGAATCATAGAGCTTAGCTTTTCTAGCTGAAAAATGTAAGAAAGTATTGGAATGAAATACGTATAGATTCTGTTTTACAGTTCTATAACCAGTATCAGTTAAAATAAGAATGCTTAAGACATTTGGCGGAAAGGCAGATGCGTTAGTTGGGTCCCAGTTAGGGTGGTTAGAGGTGCCTGGCATTGTCTGTGACTCACGAATTCGGTGCTTCTCACCTCGGTCTGCCATGGCTCAGGGAAGGATTAGGACTGCTGCCTTGTGGAGACGGGTGCAAATGAATAGAGTTTTTTCTTGTGAAGCTAAAAGTGTAAAGGAGAAACTATGTAGATAAGAAGTAAAATTTTTTTGTCTTTAGTTTGGAGTTGTCGAGTTAATTGTGTTTTACCATAAAATGTTAGTTTAATTATTGACTCTTACAACTCTGGCATAGCCTTATAGGAGATTGATACTACCTACACTTGAGTATGTAGAACCATCTTACCATGAATGCATTGGAAACTTAGTTGTCATGTTTGAGACTTAGACCATTCATTACTGTTTATCTTAAGAATCTGAGATTTTAAAATTCTCATTCATTCTTTCTAAATTTTTATTATGAGTTTCTAAGAAGTTTGTAAGGAAGTTACATTTCTAAAATCAGGCATATAGAGAAATGAGGCATTAAGATATTTGGATTTTTAAAACTTTGTTTAAAGTAAAAACTTTGGATTTATTTAGGGGACTGGATGAAGGTGTTTCTTGTACGTCAATTTATGAAAAGCATAGTGCAGGACTGACAAAGGGGATGCATGCCTACAGGTAACTTTTATCCAACTAAAGTTAGATCTGTTCTCAAAGTTCCTAAACCCAGATGTATGTGTAGTCATCCCATTACTGTGTAGTACCTATTAACAGGTTTTAAATATTACAGATGATGAGTTGAGAACTACTGATATTTTACTCAAATAAAAATGTCTCCAGTTTATTTTTTTTGGTACAGGAGATCAAACTCGGGTCCTTGCGCTTGCAAGGCAGGCGGCGGAACCACTGAGCTAAATCCCCGGCCCCTAAAATGTCTCCAGTTTAATAATCATAAAAATGTTAAAGCTAATATTGAAGTGGATATTTCTGAAATTCCACACTGTTTCATCACTTTGAATGTTCAGTCTCCCATAGTTTAATATCTCTGAAATTGGGATGTTGTATATAGTTAGTGGAGTATCATTATTTGTTTGACAAAAAATCTTTTTGATCATACATAAAATAGTGGTATGTCTTATAAACTAAAAACATCTTTGATTTTTTTGAGATATATTGGGACTGTAGGGATGAACTTAGATTTACCACAATGAAAATTTGTAAATTAGGAGTCACATATTTTTGTTGTTATTCTTTGTTAAAGCATAAAAGTCTGCCGGTGTATTAGATATTTTAAAGATAAATGCCAGTTTTGGATTAAATTAGAATTTTTCTTGTAGTATTTCTGTAGCTTGTTCTTGAAGGGTACAACAAAAGAATCCATTTAGACTTACGTTCTATAAAAAGCAGAAATTATTATATCATAATAGGTACAGTGATGAGGAATTAACTTTCTTTTCCTTTTTAGCAGTACTGGGGATTGAACCTAGGGTGTTCGCACTAGATCCCCAGCACATTTTTTATTTTTTAAATTGCCCAGGCTAGGCTTGACCTTGAGATCCTCCTGTGCCAGGCAGCAGCACTACCACACTCAGCTAAGGAATGTTTTAAAAGCATATTTTCCCTTAAAGTCAAATGTACAATGTTCTGAAATAAATACTCTTAGTACAGTATTCTTAGAAAAGTAGTACATGAATTCCTCACATTTACTTCTCTTTCAAAGTTTTCAAACTTTGTTAAGGCCTATTTTGTTCACAAATGGAGCAGACAGCCTTCTGCTTATGTGGTTATTATTGACTGGTGGGAAAGATACGTGTCACCCGCTAAAGGTATGAGACAGAATGAAATAAAATAAACAGTATGGTTATCCATTGTTGATTTCTTCAATTTAAATTGTATAGATAGAGACAAGTTTTAAGTGTAGAACAGAAGTTTTTAGAAGCATGAATTTAAAAGTGTCCCATGGTATGAACTTAACTAAATGCCTTTCCTAAGTTATGCTACTGTTAAATTATATATTGTAACATTATTATTATTGTATTTTCCTGTTATAGAAAATTGCTTTATGGAATAAATGAAATTACTGTGAAAGTGCCTTCTGTTTTTAAGCTTCTAATTAAAGAGGTAAGAGTTGTATATAGTTCAGCATTTGGTAGCAATAGATTTGTCAGTTTGGGAAGTCATGGTTAATGAGATAGTCTTGGTTTTCTGTTTCCTAACTTCTCTTTGCTTGCTATTTTACTTTGAGGGTAAGAGTAGAGAAAAACTTTACTCTGAGAAAATTTTGGGTATGAATTTTATTTCATCTAATTTTATTTTTATTGACACCCCCCCCACCCCACCCCTTAAAAATGTATGTTTTCCCATGGTGTGTTTTGGTGCTTTATTGGACAGTGAGCGGCAGAACACGAAGGTTAGAGTACGGAGCCTGGCGTGATGACTGACTTGAGGGAACAGCGCGGTACTAGTTCAGTGCCAGAGAAGTGATGAAGGTTTCTAAACACAAAAGGAAGAGAGCAAGTGACTTTGCCTAGCGACAAAAGCTGGCCAGTCTTTGTTCTGGTTTTTGGCTATCAGTCAGATTAAGTGTAATTGTAATGGGTGAATACTTCTAGTAGAAATAAGATCGGTTTCTTTAGTGTGGCCATCTAATATTGCTTACAGCTGGATCAGAGTGGATGATGAGGAACTGGGAAAGCCTGATTTGTAGTATGGTCCCATCAGTTTCACTTTGGTCTTTTTTCTTTTTTTTTCCCCAGAGCTGGGGATTGAACCCATGGCCTTGAACATGCAAGAGTGTGCAATCCCAAACACATGCACACACACATGCACATGTACACGCACAGACACTGCCATCCTAGTAGCCAGCTTTGATCTTCAGAAACCTTCTGTGGCTGGGTTTGGTGCCCATGCCTGTAATTCCAGCATTCTGGGTGAGAGCTCACAAGTTCAAGGGCAGCCCAGACAACTTAGCGACTTAGTGAGACTCTGCCTCAAAAAGTAAAAGGCTGGGGACACAGGTCAGTGTGAAGGCCCTGGATTCAATCCCCAGTACCCCCTACCCAAGCACCTTTCTCTGTTGCTCTTTTATTTATAAAATTAGAAAAGTTTTTTTTGTAAATATTTCATTAGTTTTGAGGTAAAATGGTACTGTTATCAAAATGCTTTGAAAAAGTATAAAAGCATCAGTTTTAAGACTTCAGGGGGACGATACCAGAGATGTAATTAGCATGTGTGAGGCCCTGGGTTTAGTCTCAGTTTCTGCCTCTCCTCTCTCCAAATAAACTTTTAAAAAAGACATTGGGAGTTTCTTAATAAAGTTGATGAAGTAAAATGAAACTTGGGTTAAGTTTTTTTGTCAGGGCTCCTTTATCTTTTTTTTTTTTTTGGTCCCTGGGATTGAACTCGGGACCTTGTGCTTTCGAGGCAGGTGGCGGCACCTCTGAGCTAAATCCCCGACCCAGGGCTCCCTTATCTTACTTTCGTTCAAGATTTAGTCCTTAATACTTTTCATTGAGAAAGCAAGCAGTTTGGTCCATTTTCTCACAGTTGTTTTTCCTTTGCAACTCAGTGAACTTTTTTTTTTTTTTCAGTGAACTTTTGACATACAGGCACATTTCTGTTTTGAGTTCATAAGTAAGCATTTGTCCTGTTTGGTATCTTTTATTAACCCAGAGCATAGTAATTATCAGAAATGAATACACTTTATTCCTAAGGCAGAACAGCTAAATTTACACACTTCAGCTTGTTCTAGCTGAATCTGTGCTTAAGTTTGGTGTGAATCTACATGGATATAGATACTTTAAATCTGAGTTAGCCAAATTCTAGTAGTTCACTGATAGATGAGAATACTAACACACTGTCCTGCTCTTCAGAGAGCAGTGCATGTTGTCCTAGGTTCCTTTAGAGCTTATCCTATGTGTAGCTGGTTGGTTACTTTTCAAGTGGAAATGTGAAGAATCTGCATAGTTGTAAATATCTCATTTAATTTGACTTCAAATCTTGTATATTTTTTAGGTTCTGAACCCATTTTACATTTTCCAGCTGTTTAGTGTTATATTGTGGAGCACTGATGAATACTATTACTATGCTTTAGCCATTGTGATTATGTCCCTGGTGTCCATTGTAACCTCACTGTGTTCCATTAGAAAGGTAAGTCAATCTATTACGGGTGTCACACTGTGTTCATGTTCTGTAATATCATGTGAGGTGTGTAGAGTAGTGATTGGCACAGAGTGAACACTCAGGACCAGTCGTGTTTTACCTGCCTGTGTGTAGACTTCCGTCTCTTCCTGCTACTGTTGTTGGAGACAATGCTGTTGAGAGTCAGCTCACTGCCTGCTTAGAAGCTGGCACAGACTACAGCACAGAGACGCTGGTTGACTGTTTCCAGGGCTTTCTCTTAAGTTGCTTCTCACTCTGTTTTGAGCTAGAACAGTGAATAATCCTTTTGACTCTTGATAATGTATAAAGGCAAAGCGATGGGCACTTACTATATTTTCTAGCACCTGGCATTTCAGGGTCTGAGTGGGTTCATGTGGCTTGTTTTTTCCTTTTTCAGCAATATGTTATGTTGCATGACATGGTGGCAACTCACAGTACCGTGAGAGTTTCAGTTTGCAGAGTAAATGAAGGTAAGTACGTCGGTGAGTATTCAAAGTGTAAACCAAAACCCCCAGACCATTAAGTGCTGATGTGTGAAGTGAGCCCAGTGTATTTGTTTATACACATACACACATAGACACACTCGCATACACTCATTTAAGAACTGAAAGTGCATGTTTGCATTCCCAGGTTTTGATCAAAATCATTCATTTATATAAAATTGTATTTTTCTTTCTGGCTTCCTTTCTTTGTCTGTCTTTCTGTCTTTATTTTTTTGGGGGAATGCTACTGGAGAATGTTACTTTTTTTTTTTTTGGTACTGAGGATCGAACTCAGGACCTTGTGCTTTCAAGGTGTCCAGGAGGAACCACTGAGCTAAATGCCTGGCCCCTGTTTTTATTTATTTTTTGCAACACTGGGGATTGAAACAAGGGTCTTTCTACCAAGCTCGATCCCCAGCCATTTTTGACTTTGAGACAGGGTCTCACTTCACTGCTCAGGCTGGGTATGGACTTGGGGTCCTCCTGTCTCAGGCTCACAGAGTGCTGTGATTACAGGTGTGTGCTGCCATACCCAGCTTCTTTTCTTCCAGTGTGCTAGGCACTGTGGGTATCTATCCACTCTGGCTAGAAGGACAGACGATAAACAGTACCAATAAAGTGTGATAAATATGATGAGAACTTACGTGCTAGAGAAAGTGTATTTACTGTGTTGGCAGGGGTGGATTTTTTTTTTTAAAAAGAGGTATAAAAGGATATATTAGGCAGAATTTAAAGTATGCATTCAAAGAAAATGGACTGCGGGCCCTCCAAAAAGAGGCCAGAGGTGGCTGTTTTGATGAAGGATTTTACTTGGTTACTGTTTGAATTAGCCAGATGAGAGGTAGATGAGAAGTTGGTACAGTTAGGATGAGAGAAGAGAGTTCTGTATCCAGAGACCTGAAATTAGAGGTGGTGCAGTCAGTATAAAAATGGAAAGAAATTGAGCATGGCGCAGAGAGCATCTGCATGGATGATGGACAAGGCTTGGTAAGGAATGTAGTCTCGATCGAAGAAGCAGTGGAAGCCGCTGGAGGGTGTGAAGCAGGCATGCTGCGATCGTACTTCTCCTTTGCCAGAGAATCATGGCTTGTGTTTCCACTGGGTTTGTGGGGTGATACTGAAGGGCTGAGCTGAGTCAGGACAGCACTGAGGAGACAAGAGGATGAGATAGGCATGAGAGAGGCATAGCTACGGGCATGGACAGCGCCTGGTGATCACTGAGGGTGAGGTCTCGGAGAGGTGGCGGCTGGGGCTTTATGTTGGTGCTGCTTAGTTACATAGAGAGCAGTGGAGGACAAGCAGGATTCCAGGAAGGGTGATGTTCTGGACGTCAAGTCGGGTGGGTATGCAAGAGACACAAGGGGAGGCAACATGGCATCTGGAGCCATGGAAGCAGGAGCCGTATTGTCTCTCCACGGTTCGAGCCTGTGCTTCCTCCTGCCCCTCAGGCTGGGGGCATTAGCACCCCCCACTGCAGGCTTGCGGTTGTATGCCTCCTCTTCCTGGCTCTGAGGTGCTGAAGATGCTGGGGTGGCAGGAAGGCTGTGCTCTTCTGCTTCCTCCTCCACCCTCTGCGTGTAGTCTTCAGTCTCATTCATACTTCTCTTTCTGGTCTGCTACTGAAAAGGCCTGGAATTTCATGTACTGCTAAAGCTTTAAGAAAAGTCAATCTGCGTATTTTATTTTATTTTCCGTTTGTTTTTTGAGACAAGGTCTCACTTTGTAGTTCAGGCTGGGCTTGCACTCACTATGTAATCCAGGCTGGGCTGCAACTCACTATGATCCTCCTGCCTCAGCCTCCGGAGTCCTGGGATTACAGGCGTGTGCCACCACTTCTGGCCCCAATCAGTGTATTTTAAAATAAAGGTTTTGTTTATTTTAAGAAGATTAGTACACCTATATATTAAATATTGTTCATTAGAAGTTATTTCATTAATATTTAGTACAAAAATATTTAGTAAACTTTTTTTTTCTTAGAAAGGAAAGTATTTGTCTTTCAGACCAAAAGCACGAAATAATAGTTTCTTCCTCACTCGTGTATTTACAAAATAGCGTAACTCTTTTGAGAGCAGCATCAAACCTGAGGGGGAAGAAGAGTGTGAGGAAGAGAGAGAATGGCTAAATATAAGGTGACCGGATTGAAAAACCTTTTATCCCTGAGGTGTTTTTAAAATTTTAGTTGAATTTCCAGGGAAATATTACAGTGTTTAATTTAATACATGTATTGCTTTTGTGGTGCTGAGGATGGAACCCAGGGCCTCACACATGCTAGGAAAGTGCTCTACTACTGAGCTTCAGACTCAGTCCTATTTAATCAATGTAGTTATACTGAAAATAATACCCCTAAAAAACTCCTAAGGAATATTGAGGAAGCAGTGAGATGTTAGGGTTATAAATAATGGCACTTAGGAAAATAATACTTCAAATATGCTGTTGAAAATATGCTAAAATTTTTCAAAGTTTCCTTCTGTTTCCATGGCATTTCAGAAATCTGAGTTTATTTCACCTGTGTGAGCAGACGGGCCCGTGGTGTTCATTTTCTGAGCCGGCCGACAGCCGAGCTTGATGGACAGTTGTCATGAGTGTTGAAGTGCAAAGGGACGTGGCACCATTGGTGATCCCTTCAGAAAGTAGCCTTGTACTGAGCCTTGTCACCTAATCCTGGTCGTCAGAATTCTCCATCTTGGGGGTTCTGTATTAACCCTGTTCTGCTAGTAACCTCCAGAGATAAGGAGTCCTTTGGATAGATGATTTGTTCCTAACATAGTGAATATCATTCTCATATTTTCTTTCTTTATATTCAGAAATAGAAGAAATCTTTTCTACTGACCTTGTGCCAGGAGATGTCATGGTAATTCCCCTGAATGGAACAGTCATGCCTTGTGATGCAGTTCTGATTAGTGGCACTTGCATTGTGAATGAGAGCATGTTAACAGGTAAGTGAAGCTGCCACTTGTTGTTCATAATGGTCATAGTGTTAAGGTACTGATGAAACTTTGTCAAAATCAGTCTTTCCTTGATATCCTTTACTGGGGGCTAGAGATTTGTTTTACCCTAGAGAAGGTTGCCCTTTACTCCACTGTGGTGCTCCGTCCTGTGTGGTTGGTTTTGGCCACCTGTCCCCATCTGCCTTGGCTCCTCTTGGTGTAAGGAAATGGCATTATAGTAAGGGAAGAAGAGAAAAGTTCTTTGTCACAGAGAATGCAGAATATTTGCTTCCTTACTTGTTGTGTAAAGAGTGGAAATAAAGATTTTATATTTTCATTAAACTGGGGAGAAGTAGGCTTTCAAATGACTTCCCTTTGCAAATTCACAATCAGGAGTTTTTTTGAGGCCAGGGAGAGGCTTGCCAATTGAACCCAGGGAGCACAGAGCTATACCCTGAGGCCTTTTCTTCCTCCCCACCCCCCTTCTCTCCCTCTCCCCTTCTTTTCCTTTTTCTCCTCAGTTTTGAGACAGAGTCTCACTAAGTTGCCCAGGCTGGCCTCAAACTTGCATGCCTCCTCCTTTAGACTTTGAGTAGTAGGGATTCAGGTGTGCGCCATGATGCCTAGTGACAAGTGCTATCTTTGAGTAACAGATCACTTCCTGTAATTATTGTGGGGGCAAAATTTGACCAGTTGGTAGATAAAAAAGCTAATTGGTTAAGCTATGTTGTCTGCATGTGGAACTCTCAATAACTATGGTAAATAGTACTGTAACATTTAGATGTTCCACAGTTTTTTGTCTGATACTTATTTCTGTGCTTCCCTATAATGATTCTATGATTTTTTTTTTTTTTAAATAGGAGAAAGTGTTCCAGTGACAAAGACTAATTTGCCAAATCCTTCAGTGGATGCGAAAGGCACAGGAGAGGAAATATACAGTCCAGAGACACATAAGCGGCATACTCTGTTCTGTGGGACAACTGTTATCCAGACTCGCTTCTACACTGGAGAGCTTGTGAAAGCCATCGTGGTCAGGACAGGTAGAGAATACTGCACGATGTTCCGATGGGGAACTGATCCACACATCACACCTCAATCCATTGTCCTATCCCTGCGCTCCCTCCCCCTTGTCCCCCACTCCAGGTCCGCTCCTGTCTCCGCATAGTCTATCTCCCTGCTTCCTATCCTTTTACATTATTTATACTTTGGGTTTCTTGTGTAAGAGAAATCATGGGCCAGGGATTTAGCTCAGTGGTTTCACCACCTGCTGCGCAAGCACAAGGACCTGAGTTCGATCCCTGATACCAAAAAAAAAAAAAAAAAAGGAGAAATCATACTATATTTAACCTCCTGTGTCTTGAGTTATTTCACTTAGCATTATGGTCTCTATGTAAATACTTAATCTCTTGCATTTTTTAAAAAGCCTATTTGATACCCAGTGAATGTTTACAACAGTAACTGTTTTGGGAGATAATTCTCATTTCCTTGTAAAAACATAAGTAATTTTTCTCTTTAATTTTTTGAAAGGATTTAGTACTTCCAAAGGACAGCTTGTCCGTTCCATACTGTATCCCAAACCAACTGACTTTAAACTCTACAGAGATGCTTACTTGTTTCTGCTGTGTCTTGTGGGCGTGGCCGGCATTGGGTTCATCTACACAATTATCAATAATATTTTAAATGAGGTATGTATGTGGGACCTCAGTAGGGTTCATGTCTTAATTATCACCTGTGGCTATTGAGGATTTTGAAATGTGGCTAGTGAAACTGCGGAACTCCATTTTTAGGCTAATTCTGATTTGCTCTGAAAAATACCATGTGAAGCTAGTAGCTATTAAATTAGAAAACAGATATAAACAGCTCCATCTTAGCATACGGTGTTTTGGAAGGCTCTGATTTAGATGGTCTTCTGCTTACCTTTTTGTGACTTAAAGGAAAAGAGAAAAAAAATGCACACACACCAAAAACTTTATATATTTTTTCTTTTTTTACTTTTGGGATAGATTACATAGCAATAAGTTATTTTTGAACACTTCACAAGGAGCCACTAAGGTATGTTGTCAGGTCCTTTCCTCCTTTCCTCCCTTCCTCTTTTTGTGGTACTGGGGATTGAGCCCAGGGTCTTGTGCATACCAGGCAAGTGCTCTACCGTGAACTGTGTCACCAGGTCTTTTTCATTTTATTTTGAGACAGTCTCACAAAGCTGCCAGGCTAACCTTGAACTTGAGGTCTTTCTGCCTCAGCCTCCGGAGTAGCTGGGATTATAAACATGCACCACTGTACCTAACAAATTTCTCTTTCCTGTTCCCTGTGGAGGCTGGTGCAGTATGGTACTTGTAGGATGAGTCAGTATCTGAAAAAGTATGTTGCATGTGGTTTGAAGTGTGGGACGTGTGAAGAACGAGAGGAGTTTGCCTTCTCAGCAGAAGTTTCCTCGTTCTG
Source organism: Heterocephalus glaber (assembly GCF_000247695.1). The sequence goes on from NW_004624730.1 coordinate 63,334,431, forward strand.
TAATCCATTTAACAATTTATTCAGCTATTTTGTAGAATCTCTGAAGGAAAAAAAAATATAAACCATTAATAGATGTGTGTGTGTATATATGTGTGTGCTTACATATATATATATATATATATATATGCTTTTTTGTATGTATATGTATAGATATAATATACACATACATGGTTATATGTGAAATTTTAAATGTTTATAAATTTTCACTAGAGAAATACCTATGCTAATTTAATACTAATTTATTAGTAAATTTTTATTTATTCACTTAGTTTTGGCTTTGTGAGACAGGGTGTTGTATGGTTCAGGCTGGCCTTGAACTCACTGTGTAGCCCAGGCTGGCCTAGAACCCAACACTGATCCTCCTGCCTCGGCCTTCCAATGCTGGGATCACAGGTGTGCGCCACCACGCCTGGCTTTAAATTAGTAAATGTTTAATAATAGGAGCTTGAGCTTATTTTTGTGTCTTGCAGGTAGAAGTTGGGACAATAATCATTGAGTCTCTTGACATCATTACAATTACTGTGCCCCCTGCACTTCCTGCCGCAATGACTGCTGGTATTGTGTATGCTCAGAGGAGATTGAAAACAGTTGGTATTTTCTGTATCAGTCCGCAAAGGATAAATATATGTGGACAGCTCAATCTGGTTTGTTTTGACAAGGTTGGTTTGGTTTCATAATCATTCTCAAAGGTTACTTGCTGTGTAGCTTTTAAGTATTGTTTTCCATAACTGACTTGATATTGTTCTTTAATGTTCCTCTAATTTTCCTCTTCCTCAGCTTATTTAGCTTATCTATCATTTAAAAAGTATTCCTTGTTCCTCAGTTTTTTAAGTTTTTGGGTATTGCTTACTTGGCATATGTCTGCAGTTGACTAATTGCTTGCATCCAGAATTATATCTTCTTATAGTAATGATAGTAAAAATTATATAGTTTTTTTCTGTTTTTAGATAATCCTAGTTTAACAGAATTGGCTCCATATGTATATATTTAGTGTGATTTTTTTTTTTTTTGTTACTGAGAATCGAACTCAGGACCCTATGCTTATGAGGCAGGCGACGGTACCACTGAGCCACATCCCCGGCTCCTAGTGTGATTTTTTTTTTTTTGCTCAAAAATATGTGCATTTGGGGCCAGGGATGTAGCTTAGCAGTGCAACGCCTGCCTGGCAAGTGCAATTCCCTGGGTTCGATTCCCAGTACCAAAAAAGAAAAGTGGTGGGGGGGATTGTGTGTGTGTGTGTGCACGCGTGCATGCATGCGTGTGCTTTTAGTGTTTGCACCATGATTTTGACTAAACAGTATGTTTCAAAAGTATGAATGTCAGTGATTTTATGGTTTTATATGAAAAGAATTGTATACCTATGTGAAGTATACCTTCTTGCCTCTTAAGAACAAAGATTTCTTTGCTGGAGTGAAATTAAGTTTTTCTAAAAGCTTGATTTTGAGAAATCTTAACCAAAAATCTTTCCATTAAACTATTTTAGGTGACTGTTGGAAGAATTTGATTTTGAGGATTTCATTAGTAAAGAAAACATGAGAAATGCGTGATTTGAAAAAAAACCAAAATACTTGCATCACTGTTTTTGGTTTTGTTTTTTTGCGGGTACTGGGAATTGAACTCCGGGCTTCGCACTTGCCAGGCAGGTGCTGTGCCGCTGAGCTACATCCCTGGCCCTGGCTGGCATCGCTGTTTCGTCTGCTTAGAAAATGTATTTATGTTTATCCTTTTTGGAAACTTGTTTTTCTTTTTTGAGTACTGGGAATTGACCCAGGGCCTTACATGTATGGTAAGCATGTATTCTGCCACTGAGCTGCAGCACCTAAAATCTTTTTTTTGTTTTGTAATAATGGGAGGTTGAACTCAGGAGCACCCCACCACTTAGCTACATCCCCAGCTGTTTTTGTACCTTTTGTTTTGAGACAAGGTCTAAGTTTCCCAGGCTGAGCTGGAACTTGTGATCCTCCTGCCTAAGTCTCCCTGAATGCTTGGATTACAGATAGCCATCACTGTGCCTGGATACCTGGAATCTTCCTTTATTAAAACATTTAAATAGACGCAAAATTTGAGAAAAGATAGCAGTTTAATACGCTTTCATGGCACTGTCATTTACTGTAATAAATTTGTAAAATTTAAACTTTCAGTGTATTTTTCAATCACACTTCGTACATCCTGGAAGTCCTTCTCCCTCAGTGTATGGAGATCTTGTCTTTCCTTTTCTTTGTTTTCTTTGAAACTCTGTAGAACTCCCCTGTGTATATGTAGCAGTTTTCACTGACATGTGCATTTGGAGTTTTTCTTCTTTGACACATTCATTGTTCTTTTTCTTTCTTTCTTTCTAGTCTCTTTTTTACTTTTTGACACATTGTTCTTACTTGGTGCTTGTGTACTTTTTTATTTTAGACTGGAACTCTTACTGAAGATGGCTTAGATCTGTGGGGGATTCAACGAGTGGAGAATATGCGGTAAATATTAGCTAGATGCGATGCATTGTTAGTTGATTTTTACTATTTTAGCACATGCAGCCTTCAAACATAACAAGTAATATAACACACAACTGTGTCCTGCCACCAAGACTAAGCAGTTGATGTTTTACCATATTTACTTCAGATTTCTTTTAAAAGATTGAAACATTCAGAAATAATTAGAGTCCCTTTCTATCCCTTTTCCTATTCCTACCACCATTCTGAAGTTTTTATTTTTGCATATATTTTTTATTTTCAAAACATACATTTTTTTATTTTTATTTTCAGAACATATACATGGTATATGTTTTGAATGGTATTAGTGATTTTTGTTATTTTTCCCCTTTTAAATTACTTTAAAGATTCATGTTGATGAGTATGGATCTAATGGATTAATTTTAATTGCTCTATATTCCATTACGATGAAACCATAGTATCTTTTCTACTAGGGCCAGTTTCATGTTTTCTCTTTCTTCCCTGTGCTTTCAGAAGTAGTGCTGTGACTGAAACCTTACAGACAAGTGAGAGTGTGTGGCTGGGCGTGGGCCCAGCTGCCTCCAAGTGTGGATGCAGTGTCCACTGGGCTCAGCTTCTGCTTTGCCTCCAGGCCTGGCCTAACTGCGAGGTGGCAGAGCCTGTTTGTGCTCTTCTTCCAGGGCAAAGATACTCTTGCTCCACATCCTTGCCAAGCTAGGTATTGTCAGGCATGTAATTTTTTGCCAAATGGATGGGTATGAAATGGCTGTTTCATTGCATCTTTATTTGTATTCTCTTCATTACTTACAAAGTTGAGCATCTTTTTACATTTTCAGAGCAGGATCACTTAGCACTCTTTGTTTTTTGAGACAGGCTCTTGCAATGTAGTTCAGGCTGGCCCTGAACTCACGGTGTAGCCCAGGCTGACCTCAAACTCGTGGCAATCCTCCCAGTGCCTCCCGACTGCTGGGACTACAGGCGTGTGCTTCATGCCCATTTAGCATTCTCTATACTGTCTGTTTATATCTTCCTTCTTTTATGTGGTTCCTTTATCTGCTGTCTTCATTTGCTAGAAGTCCTGTGTATTTTCTGGGTTGTAACTTCTTTTGGTACTGTGTATTGCAGATTTATTCTGCCAATCTCAGGCTCATCTTCTTACTTTATTTTTATTGTCTTTGAAGCTCAGAAGTTTTACTTCTGTAGTTGTGTTCATGTCGTACTTTTCTCTTCAAATAGCTGCTAGATTTTGGTTTAGGTAGTTGAGAGACTGTTATTTGGTTGTGCAGTTTCAGGAGTTCTGTCTTCTAGTCATGTTGCAACCTTATTTATTCCAGTAACACACGTTGCCTTAAATTCTGCTTAATTTAAATTCTTTCCCTTATTTTCTCAGAATTTATGCATCCTAATCTTTTATTACCTGTTCTTAAATGAATATTCATAATTAGGGCCTTAAGTTTTAGATGTCTGTACTGTCTTCTCAATCCCCCAAAAACCTATGCTGTAGGTGAATTTTACCCTGCCTGTTCCTCTCCCTTATGCATATTTGTTGTGTAATGTTTTATGATTATCATTTTGGTTTTATATATTCTTTGTGCTTGGACTTACATAGGTTTGTAAGCACCTTAATCATAGTTTCTTGTATCCCATTAAATTATCTTCTGTTGGGCAGGGGATTTAGCTCAGTGGTTTTGCTGCCTGCTGCGCGCAAGCGCAAGGACCCAAGTTCGATCCCCAGTACCAAAAAAAAAAAAAAAAATTCAAATTTAAATTATCTTCTGTAACTACTACATTCATTAAGTTGGTTTCACTTTTTTTTGTGTGTGGTACTGAGGACTGAACCCAGGGAGTTTACACTGAGCTTTAACTTCATGCCTTTTTGATTTTAATTATTTTATTTTATTTTGAGACCAGATCTTGCTGAGTCACTAAGTTGTTCAGGCTGGGCTTGAACTCGGGATCTTCCTGCCTCACCTTCCCAGAGTGCTGGGATTACAGGCGTGCACCATTGTGCCCACTCTCATTGTCACTCTTCAAAGCTGGCATAGCTGGGGCCGGGAATTTAGCTCTGGTTCTGCTGCCTGCCTTGCAAACACAAGGACCTGAGTTCCATCCCTGGTACCAAAAAAAGAGATGGCATAACTGTTCAGATTTTTAGGTCGACAGTTGTGTTTTCTCTGTACTTGGAAGGTGTTCACTCTTTTCTCCTGACAACTTTTGTTACTGCTAGGGAAGTCCTAGTCTCTAGTAGTCCACTTTATCTCTTGTTCTTAATCCTTGATTTCTGCAATTACACCATGCTCTTGGTGTGTTTTTTGGTACCGGGGATTGAACTCTGGTGCTTGTGCTTGCACAGCAGGCAGTGAAATCACTGAGCTAAATACCTGGCCTGCTCATGTATTGTTTTATGGGACTCATTTTGCTTCTAAATCCCAAGGATTCATGTGTTTCATAAATTGTGGAGAGTTTTCAGCCTCTACCCTTTCACTGTGGCTTTTCCCCTTTCTTTGTTTCCTTTTCTGTCTGAGCATCCTAACCATATTCTGGATGAGTAGCTTCACTTGGTTCTTCATTAGTCTGCCCCGGCTTTCCTTGCAGTCTTGTGTTTTATGGCATTCTTTTGGTTGCCATTTTATGATCTCAGATTTATGGCATTCAGATTCATCATTATTTCTGTTGACAATCCAATGAGGTTTTCCTCGAGTGCCTTAGAATGATAGGCTGATCCTGAGCTGGCCTTTCTGTGAGCCACTCGCATGGCTAATCGTGGGGTTCCCCTCTAGAACAGTTTCCTCCTTGCTTGGCCAAGGACCCCGTGATGTGTGTGGTACCAGGCCAGCATCACTGTTGCTCTCTTAGTTTGGGGATCTTGAAGCCAGGCAGCACTGTGTGTTTAACCCTGCTGTGTGCTGTAGAGTGTAGTGGCTCAGAGTTGGGCTTGTCTTTTAGTCCCTGCTCAGCTGCTGACAGGCAGTGCAACCCTGGACAAGTTACTGCACCACTCTGCTTCAGTCCCCTGGTCTGTGGTGGGGATAATCAAACCCTTCCTGTGCTGTGAGAAGGAAGTGAGTCTCTGTATGTGAAGCTCTTAGAACAGTGCCTGGTAGGTAGGACATACAACATGGATGTTAGCGCCCCAGCCCTCTGCGGTACTGGGACTTGAACCCAGGGCCTTGGCACTGAGAAGTATCTCTAGCCACTTTAAGACGTGGTCTTGCCAAGTTGCCCAGGCTGGGCTTGAAACTCCTGCCTCAGCCTCCAAATCCTCTTGGCTCAGTCTTCCAAGGTGCTGAGATTACAGTGTGTATCACTTTATCGAATAATACTAGCTTTTGAACTTTGGGTGGTGGAAGAGATAAGCTTACACTTAGTTGTGCTTTTGGTTTGATGGGTAAACTAGTGGGCTCCTCTCCTGCAATGCATAGCTCTTCAGGAGCACTAGCATTCTTGGGTGAGAGGGGTTCTGTCAGTGTGAGCACCCCGTTTCACATGTGCTCAGGACTTTGTTTCCTGTTGTGTGGCTAAAACCCCAGTCCACCAGGTGCCATGGTGGACTCCACCCTTCCTCCTCCTCAACAGCTGCAGCATGGGCTCTGCTCACAACCTTCTGGGTTTGTTTCCCTCTATTTTTGGTACATGGAAATTTCCCTTTCTTATGAGCTCACTTTTGAATTGACACCTTTTTTTTTTCACAAAGCCTAAAAAGCCCTGCTAGGGATTTATTATGAACCTAACTGAGTGTATTTCTGTTTAGATTTCTTTTGCCAGAAGAAAATGTTTGCAACGAGATGTTGGTGAAATCTCACTTTGTCGCGTGCATGGGTACTTGTCACTCCCTTACAAAGATTGAAGGAGTGCTTTCTGGTGACCCCCTGGACTTGAAGATGTTCGAAGCCATTGGATGGGTAAGCTCTGCATCTCACGGGACAAGTGATCTTCAGGAAAGTGCAGTGAAAATTAAATGACCTCACAGAAAGATTAACCCTCAGTTCTGTGACTGTTAAAAGAGTGAATTATGCAGAGATGTAGAAATGTGCAGTGAACTAGAAGTGTCACTGCCTTATGTGGCAGAATCTGTTGGCACAGAATAAAAGTATCCAGCAGCCTTCCGTCCTCAGTGTTCTTCTGTTCCCATCTTCCACTTGCTTGCGTGTGCACGTGCATACTGATTTACACTTTCCTTCTACTTTTGCCACTGGTAATTTTAATTTGTAAGTGTGTGGTTCTTTGGTTGTTACCATTTTATGGCATTCATTCATTCTTCGGTCTCATTATATAGTCTAGGCTGGCCTCAAATTTGTGATCCTCCTGCCTCAACCTCCAGAATTCTGGAATTACAGGCATGTGTGATGATGTGCGGTTCATTTCTTTTATAGATGTGATAATTGCTTTTATTTTCCCTGGCAACGGGTTTTTTTGTTTTGTTTTTTTTTATTTCTTGGGCTCTCTCCTTCTTGCTGTTGGTTTTCATTGCGTATCTTGTCAGTACTTTTCCACTCAAGTACAACGTGGCTGGGTTGTAATTGTGGGTCACGGTGGTGAGGTTGCCCGGGGCTTTCTGTGTTGTGAGGTCCCCTCACCAAGCATGCTGCGGTCACACTGTCACTGTGCTTATTCACCAAGAGCTTTGCTCTGGCAGCCCTCGCCTTGTCTGTCCGGAGAAGCTGCCTGACTTCTGCTGTGCTCTGTTCTCAGCACGGTTCAGTCAGCTGTGGTGGCCCCTCAGTGTGTGTTTGGGCCACTCTTACCTTCGCCGCTGTCAGTCAGCACTGTGCAGTTCACCCTGTGTGTCCATGTTTGAAACCTGCCCCTGTCCCTCCTTGGCTTTCTGTTTACTTTTTAAATTCTTTTTGGTATTTTGTTAGGCTTTTGTAAAGGAGGGAGTGGATGACTAGCTGAATACTCTCTTTGCCATCTTGTGAAGGTTCACAGTTCATGGCACTGAAGTTTAGTTCCTGAAAGGAAGCCCCATTTCTTTTATAGAAAGAAAAGCAAAATAGGGCTGATTTCTCTGAAGCTCCTAAACTTTCTTCAATGAAACAGATAATAGATAACAGTGTGCAGTGTTTGAGCTTTTAAAAAAAATGGGTTTCATACGGAAGTTTGTGTAGCAGCATGTTTCATGGCTGTGAGGTGCTTTGGTGAGTGACATGACCGGGTTTGTCCTGTCAACAGAACAGAGCCAGCTAGGCACCACAGCTGCTTACATGATTGTCGTTGTAGAATGAAGGTGCATCCAGGTCCAGAGATTTGAAATGTTTGTGTGTGGGTGTAGAATTTATAAAACTGGCTAGTTGGGCACAGTTTCCCTCACACAGTTTTCATTGTTTGAACCCTCCAGTTATAGAGTCAGATTAGTTTATTGTTCCTGTTATATGTGTATTTAATAGAAGGGTTTGTTTAAAAAGTATTTTTAGAAAATTTTTGCTGGAGATTGAACCCAGGGCCTCATACATACTAGTTATGCACTCTTACCCACTGAGCTATACCCCTGCCTGTTGGACCCCCCTCCCCAGTGTTATTCAAGTAAATTCCAAGGGGTTCAGGTGTAGTAGTAATTTAACTAGAAGTGATTAAGCTGAAATAAGTGTTTGTACCTCAGCCTATTCCTTTTTTTTCTGGTGCTGTACTAGGGATTCATCTCAGGGCCTTCACACTGAGCTATTTCCCTAACCCTTGTTGATTATATTTTTCGTTTAGTTTGGTTTTTAAATTTTTGAGACAGGGCCTCACTGGGTTGTCCATGTGGAACTTGAACTTGTAGCCCTCCTGCTTCAGCCTTCCAGACTGCTGAAATTATGGATGTGCTCCACCAAGCCTGACCCACAGCCCGATCATTTTTTTTTTTGGTACTGGAAATTGAACTAAGGACCTTGCGCTTCCCAGGCAGGTGCATCACCACGGAGCTAAATCCCCGGCCCCCTCAGCCCGTTCTTGACCTAGTGGTTGTACTAGGGAAGAATCTTCCATTGGTAGAAAGCCATCCCCATATGATAGACAAAATTCTTGTGGTTGCAAGAAGCATTTATTTTTCACAAAGCCAGTCTCTAAACCTAAGAAGTTGTGAAAGCACAGTGAAAGATGTTTGTTTCTATATCTTTACTCTATTTCTTAACACTGTTTCACCCTTCCCATGGATTGGTAGGTATCTTAGCTAGCTCTGTTTATCTTAATCATCTTGTATTGTTCATTTGTTTATTGGACAGCACTTTTTAACAAATTTATTGAAAATGGCCATTACAGTCACTGAAACCAGTGATTCAATTTTATGAAGCAGGATGTTGAATGTTTTCCTTTCAGATTCTGGAAGAAGCAACTGAAGAAGAAACAGCACTTCATAATCGGATTATGCCCACTGTGGTTCGTCCTCCTAAGCAGCTACTTCCTGAATCCATACCAGCACGAAATGAAGAAATGGTATGCACCAGGGAATGCTGGGTGATGCTGATGATGCTTCCCTACATTTAGCTCTCATTTGGAAATGTTGCCAGAAAGAGTCAGATGTCTTTTATTTAATCTTATGCAAAAGGGGAAATTGTAGCCGTCCATGTTTATCTAAAATCATACCTCTGTTATTGAACAGGTAATTTTGTAAAAGGTTGAGATTTATACTTTTCCCTTTACTAAGCAGCTTTAGCGCCTGCTGACTTAAACATGTGATGGTCCGGTCTTTTAAGTTGCATTTGTATTCCTAAAATTGCATAAAAATAATAAAAGAAGCCTTTAATAAGAAAGGCTTTGTTTTTTGATGAATTTTGAAAATATGATCCCTGTACTTTATTTCATGAGAGTGGTAGACAAGTAATCTTGAATCCTAATGGAAATAATGAAGTTCCTTGCTATTCTCCAAGTAAAGGTTTGTGGATGCTTAAGTTATTTCTAACTTGAGTATATTAATGGACTTAATATGTACTTTCTTTTGTTTATAGGAGCTGTTTGAACTTCCAGTAAGTGAAGAATGTTTTCTTGTTACGTAGGTATATTTGTTTGTATTCTTAAAGAATAATACGTGCTTTGTACGTCTTTTGAAATTGTGTAGGCTATTTATGAGATAGGAATTGTTCGCCAGTTCCCATTTTCTTCCGCTTTACAACGCATGAGTGTGGTCGCCAAGGTGCTAGGGGAGAAGAAGATGGACGCCTACATGAAAGGGGCCCCCGAGGCCATCGCCAGCCTCTGCAGACCTGAGACAGGTGAGGGAATGCCCAGGTGGAAAGGGAGGCTTTGCACTTGCTGCTGTTAGCAGTTCTAACAGTGAAATTGCCTTTTTCTCTTTTAGTTCCTGTTGATTTTGAGAAAGTTTTGGAAGAGTATACTAAACAGGGTTTCCGTGTGATTGCTCTTGCACACAGAAAATTGGAATCCAAACTGACATGGCATAAAGTACAGAACATTAGCAGGTAAGGTCGTCCAGCTCTCCTACAGCTTTTCCAGTAGTGCACTGTTTGTGTTTATATAAGTCATGCACAATAATTTGCCTGTAGTTTGCTATTTATTAAGTATTTATTGGCCGGGGATTTAGCTCAGTGGTGCTGTTGCCTGCCTTGCAAGCGCATGGTCCTGAGTTTGATCTCTGGTACCGCAAAAAAAAAAAAAAAAAAAAAAAGAATGTAAATATTTATTGAACCTATCCGTGTATGTGACACAATACTATGTTAAGTGATTAAGCTAAAATTATGTATATTTTCCTCATTATCCAGTTTCTTTTCATTTTATATTGACTTTTTGTATATGTTTGCTTATTGTAAAATTCTGTTTTTCCTTACAACTTTTGGAACTACTTTCAATTTGTTTGTTAAATATTTCTCAAATGTGTACGTGTGTCATGAATGTTGGAGGAATAGAATAGTTCTACAGAAGTTTATTTTCCTCAAATGATCTTGCTTTTGCCCAGTGGTTGGATCCAGGTAATATTTGGTCAGTGTCATGGTCACTACTCAGTACTCTTCCTTCCACCCCATTTCTCTCGATCTCTGTTCAGATGGCATTGTGGACATCACATTTCCTTCCATAAATGTAGATTTCACATTTCAAGGATTGTTTGTTTTGTTGTAACTGATCCATGTGTACCTTTGAAAGTGTACTTGCATTTTTTTAAGCAGAAAGGAGTATCCTGTGGTTTCCTGCTAACTCTGCCTGTTGTGGGGAGACAGTCTATGCTTGAGTGTTGCAGAAAAACCAAACATAAAACCTTTCCCAGTGATCTGTGGCATAGGCCCAGGTGGGAGCTGTAGACCTATAATATATTGTAATTTCCCCAAAGGGCACATTCTCTCTTCATAGCTTCACCTTTTGCCATTTGCCCCTTAAAGAGGGTTGGATTGCCTGTGGGTCTTGAGCCTGTCAGTCGTCCTTCCGTGCTCTTGGTTAGGCTCTTTGTTCTGCCCAGAACCTCCTGTCCCTCCTAGTCTACCTTTTCTTTCTACTTCCAGGTTTCCTCATTCTTTAGCCACCAAGACTTCCATGTTGCTGTTCTGCTTTGTAGGGTATAGGTTTTAACATTTCTCTCACAGCTTAAGCCTTTATATCTTGAATATTGTTCTCTTTCTTAGTTGAAGGGTGAGATTTCCATGACCTGTATTACTTGTGAGAGATTCAGAAGACCAGCTGAATCTAGGAGCTAGTATCTCATAGGACAATGACCTAGTGCTTTTGCCCCAGTAGTTTATCATTGGCATACAGCGTGGGGCTTTGAAGATTGTTTCAGGTGTTGTGGCTTTTTTCTTCTGTTAACACCAACAGCATCATTCATTTTTAAGTTCTCTAACCCTTAATATCTTTACTACCTACCCATTGTTATAAATTATATATTCCAAAGATATTTAGGTTTCATAGGTATATACTCCAGCACCTTTATTATTAATTCTTGTGTGGATAAATCACTTGTTTATTGTAAATAAGAAATTCTAGTTGCTAACATCAAGTCCCTTTTCCCCATTGCAAAAAGAAGGTTCTATAGTATAGTTTTAGTAGCTTGAGATTTCATACCAATGTGACTGTATGCAACAGAATTCATCTCCATTACATTGTTGAAGTACGTGTTATTTTTGCATGTTTAGTATCTCATTAGTTGCATCCTACTTCCCCACAGAAGTGTCTTGAAGGTAGAGAGTCATGCCTTTTCACCTTTGACTTTCCAGTAATTAGCATGGTGCTAATACATAGTAGACTCAACTGTTTGAAGAATACTACCTTGATAACAGTATTATCAGTGTTCTAGAAGATTCTTCCGGGGTCCTGAATAGTTCTCACTGTGTGGACTACTATAGTAATAGTTCTGGTATCATGTATCTGGGATCAAGAATTGTTTATGAACTGGGCATTGGTGGCACATGCCTCCCAACACTTGGGAGGCTGAGGCAGGAGGATCAGAACAAGTTTGAGGCCAGTCTGGACTACCTGGTGAGACCCTGTCTCAAGCAAAAGCAAAAACAAAACAAAAAGAATTGTTTATAGAGTTGGTGGAGACTTGATAATGCGTCTACTGTAACTTCCAGCTGTGCTTGTGGTTCAAATTTTTCCGCCTTTTACTTAACATTTAAATTACGGTATGTCTTATGAGGGACAGGATATGCTTTTGGATTTCCGAGTAGGATATTTAGTATTTTACATTTTCAATTGATCCTTGTATTTCATGTTTCAAAGGAATAAAATTTTATTTTAGTATATCAGAAGTAGTTTTGGGGAATTGTTTTTTCAGATTGAAAATTTTTGAGATATTCAACTTGTAAACACACACACGGTTTATTCAGCATATAAAATGTTTTACTTCATAATATGTAGATGTTTTAAATTGTCAACATAAAGAGAGCAACACCTGTTCTCTTGACTAAACCATTATGTGTTAAAACTTCTTTTTCTGCAGAGATGCCATTGAAAACAACATGGATTTTATGGGATTAATTATAATGCAGAACAAATTAAAGCAAGAAACCCCTGCAGTACTTGAAGATTTGCATAAAGCCAACATTCGCACTGTCATGGTCACAGGTTAGACTTTGTGAAAGAACACAGGAAAGAATGAGTGTGACTGGAGTTCAAATTGTATAATGCTGAGGAATGATGTCAGTTTTAAAAGCTTTTACATAGTGGTGCCATCTCACACTGTGTTTTTTCAGCTCTGAATATTTTCCCAGGGTCCAAGATGACCATGTAATATTCTTTTTGAGATCTAGCAAATTCTGTTCATAGGAAGTATAGAAAAATAGTGAATGGAACACTAGAAAAATTTAAATTCTTCTCTTCTTTGTTATCTGTCTCTAATCTCAAAGCACTGACTTACCTTGCCTTGTGTTACTTATTTGTAGTTTTTCTTTTATACTGGAATGTAAAGTCAGGTGAGGATTAGGAGCATGGAGTCTTTTACAAGCTGCCAGGTACATGGAAAGTGTTTAATAGGTATTTGTTACAGTTAGATATTCATATGTAAGCAGTGGTGAAAATAGCCTATTTGGGGGCTGTGTTGTTGTTTGGCTGCCACATTCAGTGATTCTCCTGATGTTCTTAGGGTTGGTAATGTTAGATAATTCCTCAGCTGTGTGAAATTATGGCAGCTCTTTCTCCGTAAGCAAATAATTGGATTTAAGTTACTTCATGACTTTTTTGTGTTCAGTAAGACTTACGTGAAAAAAAGCCTGCATGTATTTTATGTCTTAGAGTCAGAAATTCATTTAATATACTTCTTATTATACAAGGTCACTCAATCTAGTAGCATCCCAGCAATGTCATCTCCTTTGGGGCACTTTCCATCTATGTCTCCTCCTCTGTCACAGGGGCTGAAGGGAGGCACCTGTGGAAGTAGTATGGGCATCACCCTTCAGTTATGGTAGAGATGAGATCCCTGACTCTTTGCTCACTTCTCCTGTCCTTGCGTTTCTTCAGTTGGTTCTTCTCATAACTGAAAGGTTCTCTCTCTTACTGCTCATTATATCCACTCTGATCACCTCTCTCATTTTGTTTTGTGCGATGCTTTGTAACTTACCCTTCTCTGGTTACTGCTCCAGTGACCAGAGATCTCCTACACAGATCATCCCTCCCTCCTAGGTTATTTCAGCAAATGTTGATTCAGTCTCTGCTCTCTGTGTCACACTGTGCCATTGGTTGTGGGCCCAGTAGAACATGACTGAAAAGATCATATTTGTATCGAAGAACTGTGGGCCAGAGCTGGAGTGTGGTGCCTCCCTCTCGAGCTCAAGGCCCCGTGTTCCACTGCTAGCACCGTAGGAACGTTCTGGTTATCCGGCACATGTGCACTTGCTCTAACGGTGTCTTTCTTTAGTCAGTGCTCCCTGCCTGATGTGCTTAGTTTACAACTGGCCAAGATCAAGACCATCTGGCATCTGTACTCTGCCCAGCTTGGTCACAGGGACCACAATAGGTACTCAGTGAATACTTGTTTGATACAGTTACATTTTGATTGAAATTTTAATACATTTAAAATATTTTGAAAATTAGGTGACAATATGTTGACTGCCGTCTCTGTGGCCCGAGACTGTGGAATGATTCTACCTCAGGATAAAATTATTATTGCTGAAGCATTGCCTCCAAAGGATGGAAAAGTTGCCAAGATAAATTGGCATTATGCGGACTCCCTGACTCAGTGCAGTAATTCATCAGCAATCAGCTCAGAGGTAAGGCCAAGATTAATGTTCTGTTTTGAAGCTTGCTTGTTTGAATTTACTCTGAAAAAATTAAAATAAAGAGGGCTGAAGATGTAGCTGTGGCACAGCGCCTGCCTGGCAAGTAAGCACAAGGTCCTGAGTTTGATCCTCAGTGCCAAAAAAACAATAAATATCCCATTTTTAAGTAATTAGTAATAAATGATGCAGGTGCTTCACAAGCTTCCAGAAACAGTGGTATCTTAGTTCACGAACTTGATTCTTTCCACAGCTCTGGTCGCAACCTGAGTTGAAGGAAAACTGAATCAAATTCAGTGGTTAGGTTCAATGTTGACCATATGGGGAAATTTGGTTCAATTCGCATCCAGTTCAGTTTACAACCAGAATTGTGGAGAGAATTGCGTTCATTAACTGAGGTACCACTGTGTTTAATCTTTACATCTTCAAATTAAAGATGATATTTAATCTTAAGTTTTAAAAAAAAAATAGGAATTTTAAAAAAATGAACATTATACGTGCTTTGTTTTTGGTACCAGGGCTCGAACTTGGGACCTTGTGCTTGCGAGGCAGGTGGCGGAACCACTGAGCTAAATCCCTGGCCCTATAGGTGCTTTTAAAAATAGATTTTCCTGTGCCAGGAATTTAGCCTAGTGGTTCCGCCGCCTGCCTCGCAAGCACAAGGTCCCGAGTTCGATCTCCGGTACCAAAAAAAAAAAAAAGTTTTTCCTTGGGCTGGAGATTTAGCTCAGTGGTTTTGCCACCTGCTGCACAAGCGCAAGGACCCGAGTTCAATCCCCAGTACCAACAAAAAAAAATTTTTCCTCAGCACTCAGGAGGCTGAGGAGGGAGGATTGCATGAGTTCAAGGCCATCTTGAATGACACTGTGAGATCCTGTCTCAAAACAAAAAATTTTCCTTTTGAATAGATGTTAAATTTTCAATGCCTTGAATGAAATATCAAATAAAACAGTTCAGTTTTGGAAACAAGAATACATAACATAGATCATGTGATGTGGTGTGGCTGCCTAACTACAGTTCCGGTGTCTTTGTCCACAGGTGATTCCAAAGAAGTTGGCTCACGATAGCTTAGAGGACCTGCAGTTGGTGCGTTACCATTTTGCTATGAATGGAAAATCATTTTCCGTGATTCTAGAGCATTTTCAAGATCTGGTTCCTAAGGTGAGTTCATTCATGAGTTCATGAATGTGTTCACATGAGTGTATTGTGGAGAGTATTTTTAAGAAGTTAATGTTTTTTTCCAGTTGATGTTGCATGGAACGGTGTTCGCTCGTATGGCACCTGATCAGAAGACGCAATTGGTAGAAGCTCTACAAAATGTAGAGTAGGTATTGTGGATTTTGTGTTTTGGGATATTTTCTGAGTTATAGTTTCATCTTCAAACTGAGTAGTAACTAATATTTCTTATATATATGTCAAACATTCTTAATCCAGATATCCACAATCTGAAATGCTCCAAAATCTGAAACTCTAGGAGTATTGCAACAGAATTTAGAGTTCAGATTTGGGGTTTTTGAGTGAGGAATGCTCAGCTGTTGAAGTCCAGATATTCCAGAATCCAAAAAATGTGGAAGTCTGAAATACTTCTTTTCTCAAGCATTTCACAGCTCAGCACACACATGTGTACACACATGCACGTGCATGAAGATAGTCATCTCTGAGAAAGTGAGAACTCGAAGTGCCTCTTTAAAAATAGGCCCATGTGCTGGTTTATAGCTCAAGGACAACATCCATGATTTCTTCTCCAGGTGACACCTTGGGGTAGAGTATAGTCAGGTCTCTATCCTGAGAGAAGTGACTTCATAGTTTCAGTACATGGTTGTGTTTGATGTTTTTAAGGGAGGAGTCCTCACCAGTGGATTAAAAGTAAGTGTACTAAAGAATATCTGAGCATAAGCCCTTGGCTCTAAAGTTAGAAAATGGAGATTCCAAGATGAATTTCCCCTGCTGTGACATACATGGGACCGTGACATGGACCCGTTCCCTTTCTGGCCAGTGCTGTCAGCAGAGTACCATGGCTGTGGCTCTTGTAATGGAAAAATCCATAGGTTCAAGCCAGGGCCTCATGATCACTCAGGTCTTCATAATGTGTACTGAAGAAGTCTTATTAACTTGGGTGCTGTGCCATTCAAGAAATTAATGCTTTCTAATTATTTTGGTCCTTAGTTACTTCGTTGGCATGTGTGGTGATGGAGCGAATGATTGTGGTGTAAGTATAGTCCTGCCATTTACTCTGTAATTCTTACTGTAGCCTGAATGCCATTCGCAAAACTTATTCCGCTTTCTTGTAACCTTCAGGCTTTGAAGAGGGCGCATGGAGGCATTTCCTTGTCAGAACTTGAGGCTTCTGTGGCGTCACCTTTCACCTCTAAAACTCCCAGTATTTCCTGTGTGCCAAACCTCATTAGGTACCACAAGCTGAAATTGTTTTTATGATTTCTTTGCATTATTGCATTATTTCTTTGTATAAGGGCAAATTTAAATGGTTAGTAGCCCATTTGACCGGTAACATTATTAGCAGATTACTGTTTTCCTTAGCTCTTCCAGTAGGCATGCACTTTGGTAGCTGTTGAATGTTTCCGAGTACCTGTCAAGATATAATTGTGTTTAAAAAAAAAAAAAAAAGATATAATTGTGTTTTGGACAAAAACAGTTTGAAATGCCTTCCTTCATACCTAGCCTTTCTTTCCCTAGGGAAGGTCGTGCTGCTTTGATGACTTCCTTCTGTGTGTTCAAGTTTATGGCACTGTACAGTATCATTCAGTACGCCAGTGTTACTCTCCTATATTCCGTGAGTACAGCCTTGTGTGCAGGGGTGGGGTCTCATGCTAAGACACATACATGTTTGTTTTTTTATTGTTGTTGCTTTTGTTTTGTTTTGTTGTTTTGGTCTTCTAAGACCGGGTCTCATTGTGTAGTTCAGGCTGGCCTTGAACTCAATATGTTGCCTATGCTGGCCTTGAACTTGCAGGATCCTCCTGTCTCAGCCTCCCGAGTGCCGAGATGACCAAGTGCTGGGATGACTGGCAAGTGCCACCATGCCTGGCTAATACACGTTTGATTTTGACAGGGATTTTTTTTTTTTGGTACCGGGAATTGAACTCAGAACCTTGCACTTGCGAGGCAGGAGGTGGAACCACTGAGCTAAATCCCCAGCCCCACATGTTTGATTTTGAATGGATACTTAATAGTGACCTTTATGAAAGTAGTATCTAGATTTACCTTGAGTTTGTGTTGAGTAGTAGATTGAAAATGTCATTAATGTGGAAAGCATTTTCCTTAAGGACAGCAACTGTGACTGAAGCCTGGTGAGAAAAGGACAACCATTCATTTTAGCTTTAGTGCAGGTTGGACATCTCTTTTTCCCTTTAATATTGGGTATTGATCCCAGAGCTTCATCCTCAGCTTTTTAATTTTTTATTTTGAGTTAGAGTCTTTGCTAAGTTGTCCAGGCTGGGCTCAATTTCACAGTTCTCCTGCCCCAGGCTCCCAGACTGCAGTTCGTAGGCATGTACCCTCATACCCAGATGGACGTCTGCCTATCTTTCCCTGTTTAAAATGTCTGCCTGTGGCATATTTCACAGTTGCAATAAAAGTCCAGAATGAGGAAAGTTATTTGTAGGGTTTTATTCATTTGAAGAAGAAGCATAAACAGTGATGACCATACACTACTCTGTAGAATTTTATAATTGAAGCGAGTTCACTATAGATTTTTCTCTTAATAAACACTGGTGACATCCCAAGGAATCTTTATAAACTATCCCCTTTTACCATTTGTAAAAAGTAACCGGTGGGGTGGTATCAGATATTAAGGAAGCTTAAAGATAGTAACTTGGAAAAATGTTGAATACTTAGAGTAAAAGTTTATTAGTTTTTTTTTTTTTCTTTTTGGGTGGTGGGGTAAGACAGGATTTTGTTGTGTAGTTCAGGCCAGCTGTGAACTCACTGTGTAGGCCAGCCTCAAACTCTTGGCAGTCTTCCTGCCTCAGCCTTCTGAGTGCTGGGATTATAGGCACGTGCTACCATGCCTGGCTTTTAAGAGGTTTTTCTTGGATGAATTTTAAGGAGATATTCTTTGTACTAATATATTAAATCAAATGTTTAGGAACATATATTTGATTAAAGGCACAGGCCTTTCCATTTTTAAGCAGTTTCATGTGTTCTTTTGAAGTTGTCATTATGGAGGAAAAAATAAATTATAACCTGGGAATAGTACAATAAAAATCCTTTCTGAAACTAACTGTGTTTTAAAATTATTTCTGTAGATCTTAAGTAACCTAGGAGACTTCCAGTTTCTCTTCATTGACATGGCAATCATTTTGGTACTAGTATTTACAAGTGAGTATTTTGCTTTGTTTCTGATTTGATATGTGAAATTCTGATCTGATGTACTAAACTTTGGTGAATTTACCTCGAAGTTGTAACATGGCTTATGTCTCTGCAGATTTCCTGTAAATGTGCTCTTTTATTACCTCTCATTTATACTTGGCCTCATTGGGGTTTTTTTCCTGAAATATTTGAGAGTGAGTCTGGCATCACCATGCCCCTTTGCCACTGAGTATTTTAGTGTACATTACCTAAAAGTAAGTGCAGTTACAAAGTTCAGGAAACTGACCATTCATATATTATCCAATCCAAACTCTTCTATTCAAATTTTGTCACTTAACCCCAATAATGTCCTTTGTGCTTGTATTCTTCCTCGTCCCCTGGATTAGAATGAGCATGTGATGCAGGACCCTCTAGCTTCATTTCGTTACTGTGTTTCTTCAGCCTCTTTCATCTAGAACAGGCCCCCAGCCTTTTGGGGCATCTCAACATTGAAAACCTCATTGTTTATGAGTATGGTTGGTCTGATTTAGTCTCCTTGGACTCAGGTGATGAAGCTTTGGAGGGATAGCATGAAAGTGACACTGTGTCCTGTAGATGGGTCATAAAAGAAGGCACACAGTGTAGATTTCCTCCAGCATTAGTGATACTGAGTCAAAATAAATGATGCTGGTAGGGTATGGCCTATTGCATCAAAGATTGCTAGTCTGTCCCTAGAGAAGTAAGTATTTGTGCCATAAAATGCTAACAGGATTATTGGACTGAGACCACAAGAGACCTTGGTCCCACTGACGTATTAGGCAGATAATTCTCTGGGGTGCTGTCCCAGGCACTGTAGGGTGTCAGCAGCACCCAGGCTCTTCTCCACCATACTCCAGCAGCATCCTCCAAGGGTGACAGCTGGAAGCGTCTCCAGATGGTGCCATGGGGATGCAGAAATCCCTGATTGCAAAGCGTGAGTAAGCCAGTCTTTAGTAGATGGTGAACACAGTGACTGAGAGAGGAGCAGGCTTTGACAGTCCCGATGTTACTCTTCAAAAGTTACTATAAAAAGAAAAACAAAATACATATTGAGAATTTAACAGTTTATTTTATTGATATTTTATATTCCTATTAACTACACTTTGTATAGTATAATAAGAACCTCCTGACAAAACATCAAGACCAGCGAGATGTCAAATATGTCCTACTGGGCCAGGGATTCAGTGGTTTCGCTTCCTGCTGCTCAAGCGCAAGGACCTGAGTTTGATCCCCGGTACCATTTAGAAAAAAAAAAAAAAGTCCTACAAAAAAGCCAGGAAAGCAGAACACGTGTGCTGTCAGTGAAGGCGACACCTGTGGAAGATTGTCTTTAGTGTAGAGTTCTATTGGTATTTTCATTGTACTTATAGGAATTTGTTTCTGTTCTTCTTTTTTAGACTTTGTAAACCAAAAAATCAGTTGATGTTGAAAATTTGTCCTTTTTAAATAAACTAAATAAATATTAAAATTAAAAATAAAAAAAAAAAACCCAGAAACTATTTAGCTCAGTGGTTCTGCCTCCTGCCTCGCAAGCTCAAGGACCTGAGTTCGATCTCTGGTACCAAAAAAAAAAATCACTTCTCTGCCTTTTGGCTAAGATCAAGTGTAAAAACCCAGAAACTGTTCAGTAGAAGCAAAGCTCAGGGGATACCACCTTAATAGGTGATCAGTTTGGGTTTTTTTGGTACTAGGTATCAAACTTGGGTCCTTGCACTTATGAGGCAGGCAGCAGAACCACTGAGCTCAATCCCTGGTCCGGGTGATCAATTTTTTGATGTTACTAGTATGTTTACATTCCTTCAGACCATTATTAGTGTCTTCTTTAGAGGCAAAGTATATATTGTTTTACCTGCTTTTGCAGTTAAGTATTCAGAAAATAATGGGCTTTAAGAGTGGTGATTATTTTTATAGTTTTTGTACTTATATTTAGTATTTTTATTTTTATTAGTGTTTCTGTTGAATCTCAATAGGATTGTAAATATTACTCTTGAGGCTTTTTTGAAAAAGCCTAAGTTGTTTATTTTTACAGATTACTTAAATATGTCTGTCTCTGTCTTGATTTGGGGGAACTTTCCATGTTAAAGAATTGTTAGAAACATTTTAAAGTTTCCAAATGCACTTCACTCTGTCTTTTACAGTGACTTAGACACAAACCTTTCCTCTTTCTTTTCGAGACAGTGAGTTTAAACCCTGCCTGGAAGGAACTTGTGGCACAGCGACCGCCTTCTGGTCTCATATCTGGGGCCCTGCTCTGCTCTGTTTTGTCTCAGATCATCATCTCCATCGGATTTCAGGCTCTGGGTTTTTTTTGGGTCAAGCAGCAGCCTTGGTATAAAGAGTGTCCTCCACACTTAGAGTAAGTAGGTCAACCTGTGCAAAACATCTGTGTGAAGGTGTGTAAATATGCTTATAAAATGGGTGTAGAAATGTGTATAAAAGTTGCATGCAGCTGATTTAAATACTTGCATAACTTGGCTTACATTTCCCTTTAGGTTACTTCCTATCTGTAGGAAGGGTGTTTGTTCTCCATTGCTAATTACAAACCACAGGCTGAGGTATAAAGAGGCTGATTTGACTCACTGTTCTGCTCCCCGGTCCTGGGGCTACATCTGGGATGGTCTCCTTGCTGGCAGGGTCCCTAAGGCAGTGCCCAACATCCATGGGAAGAGACGGAACGAAAGAGACCTGGCCAGATTGGCTTCTGTAATAGCTGCCTCACGGATAACCTGTGAACTGATGAACTGCTTGAATAGATGAATTCATCCATGAGGGCAGAGCCCTTCCCGCCTGGCCCTTTCTCTTCACATCTCACAGTCGGGGTGCAGTTTCAGCATGAATTTTGGAGGGGACAGACTTAACATTTCTTACCTGTGAAATAAGAAAGTTGCAGTCTTCTAAACTCAAGAGTCTTTGCACTTCTAAGTTGTCTTCCTCAGTTCAGGAAATGGCATTTTAGAACATTTTTAAAATGTGATATTAGGGCCGGGGATTTAGCTCAGTGGTTCCAGTGCCTGCCTCACAAGCGCAAAGATCTGAGTTCGATCCCCGCTACCAAAAAAAATGTGATATTAAGTGCATCTATTTGTTTACTGGTATTCTATGATTTACAAATTGTGCTAATATTATTTTAATGAAAAATGTGAGTAATTTTATTGAATTAAATATTCAGATGTATTTTTAGTTTGCTTGATTGAGGGAGATTGTTTTTAAAAAGTTTAATGTTATTTTCTAACCCATGGTCAGGAACGGGTAGGGCTGAAGGTGTACTCAGTGGTTAGTGTGCTCTCTTGGCATGTGGGGGGGCCTGGGTTCTGTCTGCAGCACTGCAGGGTTGGGGGGCAGGTGGGATTATCTTAAGACTCTCAGAGTGCAGGAGTAGCAGTTTATCATTTTGTCACTGCTTACCCTTGCTTGCTGCAGTGGCTGTTTGATTAAGGGTGGTGTGGGCTTCACATATTTGCTTGTGTGTGTGCTGGGCAGCACTGCCCACCTGGAAATGGAAAGGAGGGCCAGGCCTGGCTGGAGACTGTCGAGGGCCATCCCAGTGCCGTGCCCTGCTGGGCATGTGTCCAGTACAAGGCTTCTTACTCAGTCCCCACAAGCCTGTGGCGGACCGGGTTGGTCCCACGAGGGAGGAGACAGGCTGAAAGAGATGAGGTCGTACTTCCCAAGTTGCTACTAAAATGTGGTAGAGCCGATGTCAAACCCTGGTCTGAGTACTCCCAACATTTTAACAAGGAGGGAGATTTATTAAATATTTCTTCTAGTTTTTTATCTGATTGTAATGTCTGGCTAACAGAAAACCCTTATTATTCTTGGATCTTTTTTGTATATCCAATATTGATATTGTTGGACCTTTTGCTCTTGATTTCATTTGGGAAGTGGAAATTGTGTTTACTAATGCAAAAATTTTTTGTGTGCCCTAGTGCTTGTAATACCACAGGAAGCCTATATTGGAATTCTTCACACTCATGCAATGAAACTGACCCTGATAAGATAAGAAATTATGAAAATACCACAGTGTTTTTTATCTCCAGCTTCCAGTACCTCACAGTGGCAATTGTCTTTTCAAAAGGAAAACCCTTCAGGCAACCTTGCTACAAGAATTGTAAGTTTGACATTTACTGTGATTTACACCCTGCCTTTCCCCTTTAAAAATGATGGAGAAGAGTTTTTAACTGTCTTCCCAAAGTAAAATAGGTCATCACAGCTAGAATGAACCAGTAATTTAGATGTTCATCTTGTTTTACTCTCATGAGAATTGCACCCCTCGATTTAAAGTTAAAGCCTCTCGTGTTAAGCATTTCTGGTCTTCACAGTCTGTTACTTTTGGCTGCAGCATCTGTAGTGAATTGCAGAGGGCGTTAAGACTGGACGCAGGAAGACAGCCCTGGGAAGGAGACATGGGCATTGTCTTTTCTTCTGGGTGGTCTGTGCAACACCAGCTCCCCTCCCTCTCTCCTCCCTCCCCCTCCCCTTTTTCATTTCTAACACGGGTATGGCCAGTGTCCACCTGGAGGCTTGTGCCAACGTGGACTTGTCTGCCTGTGAGAACAGGCTATAGCATTTTAAATGACCACAGTTAAGAGTTATCAAGGGGCAAAGGGGAGGGGGAAATGAGAGGGGTAGGGAAAAGGAAAGAAGGGAGTGGAATAAATATGAGAAAATGAAAAAATGGAAACAAAGTCTTTATAAATAGGGAGGGTTGGAGGGGTTGAAGGGAGAGCAGGGGAAGGGGGAAAAATAAGAACCAAGAGAGTATGTAAAGGTGCAAATTTCCAATGATGAATGTCATTATATTGTATACCTAAAATGTACCAATAAAAGGATATACAAAAAAAAAAAAGTTATCAGTATATATAAAGAGCCAGTTTTTAGAAATCAGGAGCATACTGATTACTATACGGAGCACCTTTTAGACTTGTATATCTTGGAAGGGAGTAGCAGATATTCTTTTGCTGTAGTTGTGAAAAGAGCTCAGTGTTCTGGCTGGCAAGATTCCAGGACAGTTTTTTTGAATGGCACAGGGGAAGTAAGAGACTGTCTCTCATGTTGGAGTTGATGAGGCATTGCCACATGCATTATCTTTTTTACTTCCACCCTGTGTAGCTTTCAGGGCATGTATTACTGTATTTTGGAGAGGTAGGATTGAGATTTGTTTTACCAGTAGTTTTCTCCTTTTTTTTTCTTTTGGAACTCATACTTCTTTTTTAGCTTTTTTTTTTTTGGTACTGGGGATCAATTGGATCCTTGTGCTTGTGAGGCAGGTGGCAGAAGGTCTGAGCTAAATCCCCAACCCAAGCCTTTTTTTTTTTTTTGGTACTGGGGATCGAACTCGAGTCCTTCTGCTTCCGAGGAAGCTGGCGAAACCACTGAGCTAAATCCCCAGCCCTGGAACTCATACTTCTTATCTAACAAATAACTGTTGCTATTTTTTTTTTTGGTACTGGGGATCAAACTCCGTACCTTGTGCTTTCGAGGCAGGCAGTGGAACCACTGAGCTAAATCCCCTGTCCTTAACTGTTACTTTCTATATGTGTTGGTTATATCTAACTGGCATCATAACCGTTACTGAGAACCCTATTAGAACCATGTTGTGGTACAAAAAGCCTTCCTTAGAAACTTTATCTCTGTACTTATAAGAGGATTTCTTAACTAAAGATAACTTTGTATAAGCTGATCTTAATACTAAAGTTGATATATATTATTAGTCCAATATTTTTAAATTTCAAAGAAATACTAAAAATGTCCAAGAACTAAAATACATCTATGAAAGAACAATGCTTTTTTTTTTTAAATGAGAAAACTGGTACACAGCTTTGTAAGCAAGATGACAGCCCCGTCAGAAAAGCTAACTATAGAAATCTAAGCAAGCAAATCTATCCTATCCTTAATAAAAAAGAGAGAAAGAGAATGTTAGTTTTTAAAGTACATCTTTATGTGATTTGGAAAACTTGAAAAAAAATAAATCCTGAAGAAATGTCATACTGCCATTAATTTCTACTTGACTTGAATAAATGATAGACTTTATTATTGACCACAGACTAATTTTTTTTCTGGTATTGGGGATTGAACTCAGGACCTTGCGCTTGTGAGGCAGGCAGTGGCACCACTGAGTTGACTCCCTGGCTCTATGCACTAATTTTTTTAAAGTTACATTGTGGCAGACTTGTAATCACAAGACAGTTGTCCTTACTATTAGCAGCATGTGCGTTTCTGATAGTGGATGAGCAGAAGTGTGTCCTGTTAAAAAATCTGCCTCCTGGAGACTAGGAATGGAGCAGTGTGGTCGATCATACGCATTTTGCAAATTTTCACTCCTTGTGTCTTGGTCTGTTGTTGAAGTGCATTGTCTTTGGAGTTCGTTGGAACAGTTACTCGCTAGGACCCAGTACAGTTCTTTTATGTACTTAAGCAATATGACAGATTAAATTATATTGTGATTATGAGTTTTTAAAACAGTACATTAAGTCCCTGACTTATTAATGAGTTCTGTTCCAGGAGAACATTTGTTAAGTTGGATTTGTTTCTAAGTTTGACAAAGTGAATCTTACACACCTTTAACACAAATACACAGTGTACATTGCTTTGTGCTTCTTGGCAGCCCCCTCCACATCACCACCGCTTTCCCTGTCGCTTCCGGATGTCCTGGGCTCTGACTGAGCACTGTACTACTGTACCCTTGCACTGTACAGTAAGCACACAGCAGCACAGCTGTGACAGTGTCCTGCAGACGCATGAGCTACTTCTTTTGTTTTGGTACCAGGGATCGAACTCGGGTCCTTGCGCTTGCGACGTGAGCTACTTTTGAGATTTGTTCACATCCTCGAATGTTTGTAATTCAAGGTCCATTTGTATCTGTGAAAGATCACAACTTGAATATTCGTATGTTGGGGACTTACTGTAGTCTCAGTTTTAAGAATGTTTAAGTCACTCTTTTCAGAGGGCCACCCTCCCCTTCTGGTTCAGTTTCATGTTGAGTAAGACTTAACTGCAGTCTGTGGTTACCTACCCATTTTCAACTTTACCGTAGTTATATTTTCTACATTTGCTCATGCTTTCTGTTAAGGATCATGATGATACACACTTAGTAAATTCTTACGTGCTCATTGATTTTGTAGAATTCAGCTTCAATTTTTGCTACAGTGTCTTGCTTGAGCCCTACAGTTTGGTACTTGTTAGTTAAGTCCAACGTCTTTCTCTCTCCGTGGAGGCGTTATCACTGCACTGCCTGTGTGTCTCCTGTTCAGGGCCTAGGATGGGAGTAGTTCAGAGCCCTAGATGCCCTGAAGAATAAGCTGGCCTTTCAGAGACCAGGAACTGAGTAAGGAAGGACTTGACATCTGTGGTCATAGTCAGAAGTTCCCTGGCCCCAGGAGGAATAGGAAGGAACAACAGGTCAGGGATCAGCAGCATATGTGTATTACTTTACATAAGGCTATATATCTGAATCACCAAGGGGAATATGAAGGAATTCCTTCATGGTACCTTATTTTGATGCCACATTTCATTAAAAGTATCTGGCATCTGTAACAAGTTCACATTGCCATGAGGTGGAGGGTAGGTAATAACTTGGAATTTCCATATTGCTTTGCTTTTTTGAATATTTAGACATCTCTTGGCTATAGAATCCTCATCATATCCCCATTTAATAGGCAAAATAGTTAGACTTGGAATGACTTGTTTTGTTCATTTAGCTTTGTATATGTCCATCTAAAATGCAATCTTAAGTCTTTATAACAAGGGCCACCCTCCCTCCCCTGGCCCATGTTTCTCTCTACCAGTACACAGTTTGATTTGATAATGGTCTTTGGAGACGACTTGTTGGTAGGGTCAGGGCTTGATTGGCAGCAGTGCTGGAAGTCAGGTGCTGAGAGCAGTCTACTGGACACTCCTCTAAACGGAGATGCCTGGTATTTTCATTCTTGGCTGAAGTCTTTACTGATTTTTAAATTTTTGTGTGGCTATATAAATCTGTTAGCTATCTATCTTTCCTGTCATGTAGTGCCTTTTTGAATAGTCTCTTTCCAGGCTAAGCAGAGATTCAGTTATTTATTTCCTGGCTCAGGGAGAGAGATAGGGACATTTGAGAGATGATCTCTTTAAGTAGGTGTAAGAAGTTTTGGAGCCTGAATTATCTTCTGATAACATACATTTATCAGGAACCACATTACAAATCTGGTTTTGCTACAATTATAAAAATACAGTAGGATTTGGAAAATATTCAGTATTTTTTTATTTTGTTAAATGAAACTCTTTTTCTTCTCCATGTCTCTTTGGCATTTGTTTTCTTAACATTTCTTCTAGTCCTTTCTTGATTTTTTTTTTTCCTCTGTGTACTTGCAAACAGTGCTTCCTAAACACTTTTTTTCTTTAAGTGACAATAACTTTTAAGTGACTAACTGATATGTTACTTTTGCATTTATGGAATAGGATATTATATTTTTTGTTGGCAGTTGTGTAGAATTTTTTTTAATCTAGGAAAAAAATGCTTTTTACCCAAAATAGGTCCCCTGTTTTTTCATCTTGTTGGTCAGTGGCTCACAGCAAAATAGTTTTCCCCACTTTTGACATGAGTGGTAGTATAGTGTGCAGTGCTAGAACTGTATATGTGTATAGCGAGAGTAGTTTCTCTGAACAAAAAATACTGCCTGTACTTTTGAACTGACACAGTAACACTTTATATTTACAAATGACTTTCACATTTAAAAGAGCATTGAGACTCTTTATCATATAGCAGTGAGACGTCACTTATAGTCAGTAAGAAGGGCATTAACTTCTTCACCCTATTTAAAGGCTTCATGGTAAGGTTTTGGTTATTTATGATCTTAGTAAATTTCCATTTGAAGCTGATTCAAGTAGCAACTGGTAATATCAGATTGAATCAAAAAAGAGGAAGTATGTGGGGCTATCAGTATAATCAGGAAATTTCTAAGCTTTCTTCTAATTTGTTGTACAGAGATATGCATATGTGTGTGCCTTCTCATGTATTGATACGTGTATGCTTAGCAAAATGGCCTGAGAATAGTTTTATTTTTGAATCAGGTTACTAATGGATGTATTTTCTATCCCCACCTTCCCTAGCAAGCCACAGGATAGCCTACATTTAAAAACAAATCAACTCCTGTGCTATTTTCTTTTCTTTTTTTTCTTTTTTTTTTTTGGTACTGGGGCTCAAACTCGGGACCTTCTGCTTGCAAGGCAGGTGGTGAAACCACTGAGCTAAATCCCCAGCTTTCCTGTGCTATTTTTTTGGAAAATGTTTTTGTGGGTAGGTTAATGAAAAAATAGGATTCACTTTCTAGAAACACATAAATTCAACTTAACAGTGCCTTTACTTAGGATTTTCACATACCTAATACTAAAAATAAATGTTTTTCAGCATTTTTTAACAATCAGTAATTTTAATTGAATACATGTAAATGGTGAACTCATTTAGCTGTACGCGTCTATAGTTTCTTATTTGTAAATTACGTAGTGGCTCAATGATCCATAGAAGTAAATATCTATGAAAGATCTAGATTTTATTTGTGAAGTGCTAATTATTTTCTGAAATCCTTTGAAGGTTAAAGTAAATGGGATTCCGATATCTGTAGCCTCATACTATGTACATGAATCCGGGGAGCCTGGCACAAGGGCTTACACTACAGGAAATAACTGAACGTGTCTTAGGTGTTAGCAGAAGTGTTCAAAACTCAGTTCAGAAATGATAGTATACCGCTTGTTACTGGATCCCATTTCTTTACAAGAACTTCTAATTTACTTGTTTTATTTTCTTTTCCAGATTTTTTTGTTGTATCTGTGATTATTTTGTACTTTTTCGTATTATTCATCATGTTGCATCCAATTGCCTTTGTTGACGAGGTTCTTGAGGTAAGGCTGACGCACATCATTTACTACTTCTTGTCTCCAGGTTGAGAGTCACTGGTGTGACTATCAGTATGACAGCAGTGTGACAGTGACAGAAGGGGACACTGGTAGTACGTGAATTTTACGCAGCATCATGAGACCCTGGGCCTTTAATTCCACAGATCACTCTCTGCGCCCCTCCTGTGCCCTTCTTTGTCACTGGGGAGAGGTGAAGCTGCCTCCATTCCTCTTTTCTTTCCCTTTTTTCTGAGGTGCAGTTGGAGTGAAGAAGGCTACTCTAAAACAAATGAAATCATGTTTACACCCGTGTAGCCTGTGCTTCTGCTGCCATTCCCTGAGCAGAGGAACTGAGTGCCCCTTGGCCTCTTGGTCTGTGTGCCTCGTGGCTTTCCTGCCCTTTATCCTACTTCTTGGGTGGTCTACACATGCGCTTTCTTCTCTGATCATTTAGTTCTTTATTCTTGCCACCAAAAACTTAATGGGGTGAAATACTTCTCTGTACAAAAGGAAACGCACATATATGTAAGTTGCAGTAGTAACAGCAATGAAGTAACACCACGAGTCCATCCTGCAGTCTGTGAATAGGTAGCATTATTAATCATCTGTGTACCTTTCTCCAAACACTCCATGGTATTTTTCCTTATATACTTAGCATTCATGTATGAGACATAAAAGATAGTCTTACTTGCTTTTAACTACAAAAATGATACCTTGCCATTCTTTTTTACTTTGGCCATCGACATTGTTTCTAAGATTATCTGTGTGGACACATGTGTTTCATATTCACAGCTGGCTAGTATAGAAGTATACTATTAATTTCTCTGATGGCAAATAGTAGCTTTTTTTTTTCTGGTACCAGGGATCGAACTCAGGACCTTGTTGGCAAATACTATTCTTGGGTTGTTTTAGTGTTTTTCCTGTACTAACAATTCTGATATGAACATTGTTTTATGTATCTCTTGGTGTATGTGGGATAAGCCATAAGGTACCAGAGTAGAGATAGGAGCAGTTCACCCCAGGAACAAACAACAAGCTGGGAGTGGTAGTGCACATCTGTGATCTCAGCACACTGGGAGGCTGAGCCAGGAGGATCACAGGTTCAAGCTCAGCCTGAAAAATTAGTGATTTAATGAGACCCTGTCTCAGATAGAAAGTAGGTAGGTAGTTCTGTTGGTCGGGCTGGGGCTGGGGCTCAGTGCAAAGGCCCTGGGTTCAATCCCCAGTACAAAAAAAAAAGAACAAGACCAAAACCAAGGTCACAAAAAATCCATCTGCTTTTAAATACCACCACGTGTGCTGGTAATTCCAGACAGTGTCAGTGGTTATGTCCCTTTCCCATTACTGCCCACCCTGCTTCCACGATAGCACTAGGAACAAAGGTAGCCTCTGGTGGCTTAACCCCGATTTGATTTCAGCACACTCTTTCCACTTTCTGCACGTGCCAAGTTATTTTCCACAGTGATTGCATCAGTTTCGGTTTCTGTTGATGTGTGAGATTGTTCGACATCATTGCCAATACTTGGTCTTGTGAAGGGGGTATAAAATGTTTTATCATGATTTTAATTTGCTAATTATATTCATTTTAATTTGATTTGTAGTATTTGAGATAGGGGTAAAATTTCTTCTTTTTCCCATTGAATGCCCATTTGCTACAGTATGACCTGCTCAGCAATTCCTCTGTCCTCAGTCAGTTTTCCCTGCATGCTGCTCAGCCATTAGCCTGTTGAGGGCTCTGTTTTGTTCTGTAGTTCTTTGTCTTTATACCTCATCGTCCAGATTACTGTGACTTTCTAAGCAACGATCTTGATACAAGGCAGTGCAGAACCGCTCTCCCCAGCTCACATTGCCACTCAGCGTGGACTTGTGTCTCTTGCGACCTTTTTCTCTTAAATGTAAGTTTAGCTTGTCGGATACCAGGAAAAGAACTCTGGAATTAATTAGAATTGCACTGAGTTTATCAGTAAGTCTGTAGGGGATTTGATGAGTGTATCTTTCCATGAACAAATGTCTGTTTCTTCAGATCTTGCGTATCTTTTAATAAATCTGATAATTTTCTTTTAAAAGATTTTTGTACTTTTTCAGTCAAATTTATTCCTAGAGTATTACAGTTTTAGTTCCCCTAATCTATGCTACTTAAAATTACATTTTCTAATTCTTTGCTGCTGGTGCATTCAGTGCAATTATTTTGGATATTCTTCCTGTATTTGGAAGTTTTGTCAGACTTTACTCTGACACATTTTAGATTCTCCAGGATTTGCTGTTTATATAAATTTTAAACTGCTCGTTCTTGACATTTCACAATCCTTTCAAAGAATTGTACAGATAGTGATATCTTGTCTTGTTCTATATTAAATATATATATATATTTTTTTTTGCTGTGTATTTCCAAGGTTAAGTAGGCGTCCTTCTGTAGTGTTGTTAACATAGACACTTTTCAAAACTTGGTCTTTTGCTTTTTTTTATGTGGACGTCAGGTCTCACTGTTGTCCAGGCTGACCTTGAATTCTCAGTCCTCCCATCTGTGTCCCCACGTAGCTGGGAGGACAGTGCACCACAGTGCACTGCAGCTATCTAAATGATCACTGTGTGAGCTTTCCCTCGCTGTGATGAAACAAAGGAGGAAAGATTTATTTTGGCCATGGTTTCAGAGGTTTCAGTCCATAGTCAGCCAGTTCCCAGGCAGGAACAATGTGGTAGAAGGGCCTGGGGAGGACAGCTGCTCACTTCTGGTAGCCAGGAAGCAGAGGGAAAGAGCCAGGGAGGAAGGGTCTGGGGACAAGGTATCCTGTTGCCCAGAGAGGCACAGTGACCTCCTTCGTCCAGTCCTGCCTCACCTCCCGCAGCCTGTTCGCTGTGATCGCATCAGTTGGTTAACACCCCTGATGACATTAGGTCCTTATGACAGTCACTCCTCTGGGCTCCCCACTGCTGAATTGGGGATCCAGCCCTCAAGTCTGGCAGACATTTCTATTTAACCATAACAGCCACAGCTTTTCTCCCAGCACAGTGTGGTGAATGACATTTGACTGAATTCAGTTGTTAGCTTTGCATTCCTAGGATAAATCCAGTTTGATCATGATGCGCTGTTGTGAGCCCTCTGGATTTGAGATGCTGTGGTTTGGTTTTAGATTTTTGCCCCTATTGTGTGAGTAAGATCAGATTTAGATTTCCTTTCTTGTCTGTTACCAGTTGGTTTGGGTACTAAAGTTATAGGAGATGGGTATGAAGCCGTGCTGCTCTAGTCCCACTTTCTCAGCAGCCTGAGGCAGAATTGCTTAAGCTTAGACTTAGAGGTTTAAGGCCAGCCTGAGCATCATAGTGAAACCCCATATTAAAAAAAAAGTCACACGAGCTTTTAGAATGAGTATTCTGTGGCGCGGACTTTCCCACAGGTTGTATGAGTAATCCAATTTTGATAGCTGTTTAGGTTGTTTCCATTGTTTACTGTTGTAAATAATGCTGCATTGCAAATTTTTGCACAGTTCAATACAAATTTTATTATATGTTAGGTAAACAGGGAAGTGGAATTGCCTGGTCAAAAAGTGTGTTAGGCTGTTTGTTGCTATAACAAGATACCTCAGTACTGTATAAAGAACAGGGTTTGTCATGGAGAGTGGAAAAGTTGATGGGCAGGCTGGCGTGTGTGGGCGGCTCGAATAGTAAGGGTGCTCTGGATTCCTCCTCACCAGCCTGGCCTTGAATGCCTGACTTCCGTTCAGTCCCCAGTGCCAGTCCCCACTGAAGGTGTTGCCTCCCCAGCCTGTAGCCCTCATCCCCATCATATTGGGGATCAGGTTTCTGCACCTGTTTCCATGGGAACCGGCCAAGTCCAGACCACAGCAGAGGATGTATAGAGTCTTCGTGTTCATTTGCACTGCATTAGACCAAAAGTCCAATGGGTTTGTGTCCTTAAATTTTTTTTCCCTAATGTTGCTTGACTTCCCTGCAGTGTTGGACCACTTAACGACACCATTACTGAGATGTGTTCTTCTCTTGAATTCTCTGATGCTCTGTTCTCATCCATCCTTTCCTGACTGTGGACTCTTCATTCTCGGTCTTCTTTGTGGTTCTGTTCTCTCTGCTTGCTCCTTGAATGATGGTGTTCCCCACCTTTCCTGCCTTCTCCCTCTTCGCTCTGTGCCTCAGCCGATCTCACCTACAGTCCTGACTCCACCCCTAGTTGCCATCTGTGTGCTGAAGACCCCCCATGTTTATACCCAGCGCTGAGCTCTCACTTGGGAGTTTTAGCCCCACATAGCCACAGACAGAGTCTGTCACCATGCATCTGGGTCAGATGAGAGAGACGCTGTCCACCCATCCTTGTCCTTTTCCTTCCTTCATAGCCAGTCAGCTGTTAGTTTCTTTCATTCCCTCACTCACCAGGGTCTAGTTCGTGCTCCCATGGCCTTTGCCTGGATGATGGTTGCAGTCTCCAGAGCCCATCCCTGGCATCCAGCACGGCAGCCTAGGTATCTGGTGACAGACATGCTGACTGAAAGGATGGCTGCATTTGTGGGATCTTTCTCCTTTATTTTTTAGGCCTTAGAAATTAATCAGATTTTAAAGTGAATTTTAAATTATAGTTCTTAAATTGAACATTTCTTGTGAATGCCTTTTCGGTAGTAGGAGGTTAAGCAGTACTTCGTTATTAGACTAGTATTTGCCTTGTGGTTGAAAGACAGGTTTCTATTTTTACTATAAGTCCTCGTTAGACTTTGATCTAGTACAACATGGGCTGTTGGGTCTGGGGATGAGATTTGGCACTAAGATCAGCCACTTAATTGTTCTTTAAACTCAGCATCATTTAAACTTGAATATAATCTATACCTTGTGGCATTGTTGAGGGCTAAATGATAATCCATTTAGAGATTTGGTAAATAATAGGGACTCAGTAATTTAGAAATTGTGGGATAGCTGCATACACAACTTTAACCTTCCTTGTCTTGCAGCTGGTGTGTATCCCATATGAGTGGCGAATAACCATGCTGGTCATTGTCCTCCTCAATGCCTTGGTGTCTGTCATGGTGGAGGTAAGCACTGCAGGCCGCTGAACGGCTCCCTGGTTGCTCTGAGGTCCCACCCTGGTGGTGAGATGGAAAGTGGGGGAGGAGGATAGGTGATGGGACAGAGCCCAGAGTTTCAGAGTCCTCTCCTGCCGAGGCACTGAGCCTCTCTCTGGCCTTTTCCATCCTGGGAAGAGAGACAGCAAGGGAACACACGGGAGCAAGGGCAGGGAGCCCCCCAGTTCCCAATGACCGGGAAGTCAGAGTGGGCTGTGCCGTCATCTGCTGTGATGTAGGGTACAATGTCCCATTTGAGGATGGAAGCAGAGGGGGAGGCTTTCTCTAGGAAGTACAGGAGACACAGCAGTGATGGCGAACCTTTTAGACCCAAGTGCCCAAATTGCAACTCGGAATCCACTTATTTATCGCAAAGTGCCAACACTGCAATTAAACCTGAATATCTGATGCTTGGCTGGTGGGGTGACTTAGCTCATATGCCTGCTGCAGCATGTGTGCCATAGATTCGCCACCACTGACTGCCAGCAGGGGTTTAATAAAAGCGTAAAATGCTGAGCATTATGGACTTAACTAATTTCAGCATTGGTCACCAGAGCTTGGTGTTTCATTTTGAGTGACCTGCAGGAGGAGTCTTCAGTACTCTGGGAGTCTTTGTCCATCACGTATCACTCTCCTGTTAGGATTTCCGGTATTTGGGCCAGCTTCTCTAAAAGGAGCTAGCAAGCCCTCACTTACTGCTTATTAATAAACCCTGGCTTTTAAGTTACGAGTTTCATAGTCATAGCTTTTGAGTTAAAATTAAGGTAATTTGTGGGGAAGTATGGATATTTTAGTGATAATAATAATTCTCTATAGAGATAATTCTGTATGAATTCTGCTTAATTTAAGTTGTCCTGTTAAAAAGATGACTTGGTATATAGATTTGAGAGATGACCGGCAGCATGGTTTTTTAGAGTAGACTTTGAAATTTATCAGTGGAATATATTTTTTCTGTGACAGATGCTAGAAAGCGTATCTTAAGAAATCATTCTAAAACTATTCCTTCTTCTCCAATATAAGCTTATCTTTTCACTCAAATGTTACTGTTCTTGCTCATTAAAAAATCATTTGTGTTGACAGAATTAATGTTAGATATTCAGGGAAAATAATTCATTGTTAACAAAAAGGCTTCAAGTTAATAAGCATTGTTTGAATGTGGGGGTGTACTGAGGAATCCTAGAAGAGCCATATTTTCTGAAGGATTTAGCAGTCCCCCTTTATCAAAACTTAGTGATTTATATTTGTTACAGAATTCCTGGTGTTGAGTCTTTATCCTTTTGTAGTATGAACTGAAGTTCTCTATATGAAACTCAAACCATGTTTTTGACTAATGATGACCCAGTGTGTGAGTGACTGTAAATGTGCATGTTAAAAAAGAACAGCCTGGTCATTTTAATTCTTCCTCACTGGACTGTCTCTCAGAGCTTCTTCCTTGACATGGTCCTTTGGAAAGTTGTGTTCAATCGAGACAGACAAGGAGAGTGTCGCTTCAGCACCACACCGCCGCCACAGGTCAGGAGTAAGCGCCTGCCTTCATCCTGCGAGGCCCCGCTTCCAATTGTGCACCCTGCACGCTAGGGTGTCTGTGTGCTGCCTCAGCCTTTCCCCTGTGCCCCTCATTTCATTTCTGTGGAGTCCTAGAAAACTCATGGCAAGTATTGCTAGACCTTCTCAGGACTCCAGCCGTTTATGTCTCTCCATCCCAACTCTAATGCTGTGTGTGGAAGAGTGGTCTGCAAAGGTGAGAGTGTGTTCTTCCACCCCTGTCCGCTTTGTTTTGTGTTTTTGGTTTTCATGAGTCTCATTAGAGGTAAGCGATACTCATGTAAATAAAATTTTGAAATTGAAATTTTCTTCTTCCTGGATTGGAATCCAAAGGGCGAAATTTTAAGAAAGTGTTTCTGTGCATTAATTTGGGTGGCTTTTTGGCTTCCCCCAGTGTCTGTCTCTCTCGAATTTGGAAAATGGTATGTTCATCTCAAGTAAGCATGGCTAGGACTTTAGGAGTCACTTGAATCACCTACTATTTGCAAGGTATCACAAGCTATGTGGGTAAAAAGAGAAAGAAACTGATGATGAATAAAGCCCATTTCCTAGCATCCAGATGTTGGAGTGTAGCTGTTGATAAATGAGTGCAGATTTGTTTTGCAAGTGCTGTCATTGAATCAGACCCATGAGCCAGCTGTCCGGAGAGTGCCTGACACTATGAGCTCTCGCCCCTCCTTACCTGACCCATTGCTCTTTGCAGGGGAGTGAGGTGCTTTCGGATGTGAGTCTGTGTCTTTCACTCATGCCCAGCCACCGGGACACTCACAGAGTTTAAGGGAACTCCGGGCGTTTCTCAGTGGGGTCACTCACTTCAATTTAGCTACCTTTTACTTAAATGTCAACTTCCTGAGCTTTACTTGGGCGACTTAGCAGGCTCCTTGTCCAGGTGTAGTTCCACAGGACAGCTTCATAAGGGTCCACTGTCTGTTTTCTAAGGATGTGTGGTGAGTAGTGATGGGTTTGAGAGAACTGGTGCTCAAGGCCTTACCCACATTTCCTCGGGGCCTGAATTCTCCGTTTGAGGCCTTCGCCTCTAGTACTTCAGAGGTTAACTTAGGGTCTTATCTCCAGTTCTCGGGCGAAGGAATTTGTAGTGGTAAGGCGCAGGCCTAGGGAAAAATTTAAATTGAATTTTCCTCTTCTCCAAAGAGGTGTCTAACTATCAGTCTGAGAACCAGTGAGTAGGAAGAATTATACCCTTCTAGTTTGGTGTTCATGATTAAGAAATCACTGTCAATTACTGGCTTTAGTTGTTTGTTTGTTTGTTTTCAGTTGTTTGTTTTTTGGGGGTTTTTTGGTACCAGGGATCGAACTTGGGTCCTTGCGCTTGTGCAGCAGGCGGCGAAACCACTGAGCTAAATCCCTGGCCCCAGTTACTGGCTTTAGAATGAGACTTCTTAGAGTAGCTTAGTACAGAATTCGACACTGCCGTCACCTGCCGCTTCTGCATGTCCAATCAGGCAAGTCATAGGGGGCCGTGTTCTCAGCTGGGGTGACCGTCCCCCAGGGAACACTCATCAGTGTCAGGGGATGTGTTTGGTGGTAACAGTGAAGGAAGGGGGCTGCTGTTGGCAAGTAGAGCACTGCAGGTCAGAGAGCTGGGGAGTAACGAACCTGTGGTACATGGGACATCGCCTCCTAGCAAGGACTTTTGTAGCCTGGATGTCACTGGCCCGAGGTTGACGACCTGAAGGTGGACAGGAAAGCAGAGGGAACATGACTCGCTACTCAAGACTTCTTTGATGCTGTGACTCCTCTCAGCCTTCCCTTAGCCCTGGGCCCTCTTCACACCTACGACACAGTCCCATGAGGTCCTGGCAGGCTGCGACTCCCAGCTTCTGTGTTAGTGCTGGGGAAGGAAAGCCCCTTTCTTCTTCTCCTTCCTTACTGTGTCGATGGGGCGGGGGTGGAGACCATGGAGTTGGGTTAACAGTTGCAAAGCTAGGGACCCTGAACTAGGCTTCAGGTTGATGGTGAATCAGGAGGCCAAGAAATTCACTTGGAAATCTCTGCAAGGTGCTTCGTCCCACCTCCAGGGGCCTCCCAGACTTAGGGTATTTCTGACTCCATTTTATGCAGAAACCAACCGGATTTTCCAGCTTGCCACCCTTAGGCACCCCTGAATGGCACAGCTGGAACTGAACCCAGGATTTCACATTTTAAGAGAGGGGCTCTTTCCATTTTGCCATATGGCTTCCCGAGCCTCATTTGTGGGGACAATAGAGACAAGACTGACTGAATGGTCCAGGGACAGGATGGGACAGGCAGTAGCTACTGTTAGCAGCTGCTTTGTGGTGGTATGGACAGGAGTAGCTTTCATCTCTGCCTTCAGTTCTTACAGACAAGAAGACAGTGTTTGATGTGGAATTAAAGTCCAGGTTGTCATGTTTCTGTAGCATATGCCTCCATCCATGCTTTAAAGCCCATTTTATCGGGCAGTGTAGATATGACATGTTGCCTGGGCCCCCGAACATTCTTGCAGCTCGCCTGATTTATAGCAGGAATTTTGCTTGGACTCGTTCTGTGCGTGTGTGCTGAAGATGAGACCCAGGGCTTTGTGCATGCTAGACGATCCCACAGTGGTAACCTCGATAAATGTCTGTTGAATCAAATTAAGGAAGCCATTTGCAAGTAATGACAGCTTAAGCCGTTATGGAGCCATATATTCCTATCATGTTCTTTAGCAGCCTTAGATATTAGTATCTCTTCTCTAACAAATATTCTTGATATACCAGTGATTCCTCTTAGGACATTCATCAGCAGTGCCTCAACTGCACTCTTCACCTGGAGGAGAGTCCTCAGTGGGACCCCATCCGGGTCTCCCTAAAGCTTGCTCCTCTGTGGAGATTGTGTCTGGTCTCCTTAGAAGCAACTGTGTGTACTTGGCATCTAGGAACAGAAGCCACTTCGTAGTAGATGTAGCGCTATCATTGTACTACTGTGTTCTACAGTTTGATACTGCTGGAGCCGCTTGCTTTCTGGTTGATAAATACAAGTGTTAACTGTCTTCCTGCCATGCAGAATGTTATTTGAGCTTATTTAGAAGGAATGCTAATTCTGATTGGATTGGTATGGGAAAAGACTTATGAAAACCACAGTACCGTTACAACATTTTTTTTCATGCAAACATAACTTTATACTTTAAATGTCACTCCTAAAAGAACCTGCCGAGAGTAAACTGGCAGTTGGGTTCCAGGGTAAACAGATTAGAATGGTCTAAGAAGCAGGACAATTACAGCCATAATGTCCTTGAAGGCTAAATCCCCAGCCCTGATCCCCGGCCTCTTCTCTGAGGGGATAATTTTAAAGTTTTTTATTTATACATTTACTTTTGAGACAGAGTATTGCTGTGGAGTTCAGGGTGGCCTCAAACTCACTTTGTAGCCCAGGCTGGCCTTAAACTTGCAGTGATCCTCCTGCCTCAGCCTCTGAAGTGCTGGGATTATAGGTGTGCGCTACCACGCCCAGCTCTGAGGGGATTAAATTTGGTCTCTTAAAACTATTCCTTTCAGAAGCAAACACAGAGGTCGGGTTGCTATGCCTGCTATATTCTGCTTCGGGGGCTTAGGGCCTGGAAGTTTGGGGAGCAGCACCATGCTCGTGCCAAACTCCTGCTGCTCTGCTACATTGCCTCCAAGTTGCATAGCACTTACCTCCCCTGATCGTCCGCCATGTCTCCTCCCAGCATGCCTCTCATGCCTGTTCTCTGTCATTATGTAGTATCTGAGGACATGTGTGGCATGTTTGTATTTGTAAACTAATCTGTGCTTGTATATAATATTTTGTGTATGATACTTGGGAGAGATGAAGATACAGGAAAAATTATGTTTCTAAATTAAAAGTGGAGTTGGGAAATCCCTGGTGTCCTTTATGACTTGATTTTTTAAAACAAATTATAGCAAATGCATATTGTCTTTAATAAGGAGATGAGGAATATTTTAAAATACACCCTTGAATGTAAAAAGCACACCACTCAATCTTGCTTCTGTTTGTAATTAAATATTGCTGGGCCTCCCTGCTCACAGGCAGGAACATGCAACAGGGCTGTGTGCCTAAATCCCACAGCCTTGGCCTGGGCTTCCCACCTCAGCCTCTCTCGTGCTGGCCCTTGGACTCAGAAGGCTCACTGGACAGATGGAGCCTATTAGGTTCTGGTGCTTGTCTTTCTTTTTGAGAGTCAGCAATCACTGTGAGCCTTTTTCTGTGATCCTTTAACAGTGCTACTCGCTGTAAAATAAAAAATGACAGCTTTCATATTGATTTAGGAACAATGAAATTTTCTACAATTGGACTGAAGAATTGAAGCACTTCGGAAAAAAGTAAACCCAGGGTAGTGAGCCGCCCTCAAGGTTAAATCCCCAGCCTGGAGTGTGCTACATGTGGTGGTGGTGGTGGGGTCACTTGTCTGCCGTATTGTCACCCAGGATACCTGGGTGCGGGGACGTCCGCCCCTCCTGGTCCTGAGTGTTTTTCTGTGGGTTCATTGAAGGGGCTGGTAATACAGTACAGTGACTGTGTCCGGCCCAATGACAGATGGATCATCTTTGGGGAGGTCCTTCCTAGGAACACAGTGCAGCTGCCTGTGACCACAGCAAGGCCTGTCAGCCCTTGGTAGTGTGGAGCACAGGGTGCTCTGGTGACAGACTGACTCGACCAGAGACTATTGTAGTCGTCTGTCATCTTCTGAAGAGTAGCTGGTTCCTGTCTCCATAAGATGAGAAAGATCTCTCAAGTGAGTATCGGAAAAGTTTTTAAGAGCTTCATTTAAAAGTGTTTTTGAGTCAGGTGTGGTAGCACACACTAATCCCAGGAACTCTAGAAGGTGAGGCAGGATGATTGCAAATTTGAACCCAGCCTGGGCAATTTAGTGAGACCCTGTCTCAAAATGTTAGAAGGCTGGGGAAGTAGATCAGTGCAGAGGCCTTGGGTTCAGTCACTGCACCCCTCTGAAGGTATTTTTGCTGTTCTCTGTCGGGCCATTCAGCAACATGTTTCCAGTGTACATATGCAGACTTGCCTCCCTCGGCCATGGCATTTAGGCGTTCACATCTGAGTATGTTCCAGTTATGATGGTGTCTTCCAGGCTGGGGGACTGAGATGAGAGCTAGTTGTAGGCTGGATGGTGCAAGCCAGGCTTGAGTTTATCTCAGGAGAAGCAGCAGCGGGACAGTGCACCGACTGGCTCCAGCAGTGACTGCTGCTATGGTCGCCGGGCTCACTGCATTTGTGTCCCATTTCAGCTATGAGAAACTGAAGGCACCTCCTGGCCTCTGCTGAAGTTATGTTTCTAGACCTTAACCAAGGACTCTAGGTGACACTCGTTAGTAACTTCAGATGGATGAGGACTTCAGTGGTAAGAGAGCTCTTAAAAATAATACCAAGAAACAGTACCTGATTTACCCCTGTCTGTGGATCAGCTTCCGGTGTGGAGCACCAAAGGAAACCGTTGTCCCAGAGTGAAAGTACTGTTTTCTGTAGGGAGAGTGTGGGTTTAGGCATCAAACATGATCTTAGTTCTCATTTTGACCTATTTTCTTCATGCTTGGAAAGGTGATATTGACAGTAACTGTTATTTCCCATTGCTTTCTTCTACAAGTGGTCAAGTGGCTGAGTTCCTAGGGGCAAATAGTAGCAAAAGATAATTTGGGATGGAATATGAGAATTTCCAAATTAAACATTAAAATGACTTTCTAAATAAAGTTATTCTTAACGTATTTGTTGTACATCTAGATTCTACCAAATGTGCAACTTACAAATTTTTATCAGTACACCGGAAAATAAGTACGTAAAACTAAATAAAGTGAAGTAAATTACAGGATACCTGTACACAGATGACCAAAAAAATCTATAAAAATGAGGGCCGGGGCTTTAGTGCAGTGGTTCTGGCGCCTGCCACACAAGCACAAGGTCCCGAGTTTGATCCCCGGTACCAAAAATAATAATAATAATAATAATAAAAATGATATGTTCCTGGGCTGGGGATTTAGCTCAGTGGCACTGCACCTGCCATGATCCCCAGTACCCCCCAAAAAAGATCTGTTCCTGGCCAAATGTGGTGGCACACACTTGGGAGGCTGAGGCAAGAGGATCTCCATGAGCTTAAGACCAGCCTGAACTACATAGTGAGACCTTGTCTCAAAAAACAAAATAAAGAACCAGGGATTTAGCTCAGTGGTTCTACTGCCGCCTGCCTCGCAATCGCATGGTCTCAAGTTTGATCCCTGGTACCAAAAAACAAAATAAAACTCCAAAATAGAACCCTCCCCAAAAAATCTGTTTCTAAATAACTGAAAGCTGGCTTTTTTTGCATGAATTTTTTTCATTTATTTGTCATGCTCAGAAATCATTTCCTCTTGTTTTTCTGTTCCAGTGTATACATTGATGAACCTCTTAAGAACAACCCCTTAGTCAACTTAGGATGCTTTTTAAAAATTTGTCTAATTTTCCTAGGAGTCAGTGGATCGGTGGGGGAAATGCTGCTTTTCCTGGGCGGCCCTGTGCTGTCGGAAGAAGGCTCCAAAGGCAAAGTACATGTACCTGGCACAGGAGTTGCTGGTTGACCCAGAGTGGCCACCAAAGCCCCAGACAACAACAGAAGCCAAAGCTCTCGCCAAGGGCAGCGGATCCTGTCAGGTCATCACTATACCGAGCGACCCGGTCTCAGTGGCGTACTGATGGGTGCTCGGGACTTCTGAGCCCGTGTGGGAGCAGCAGCCGTCACATCTGTCAGTTCTCAGACTAGTCATGTTCTCAGAGATAAATTAACTGTCAGCCATCTCTATCTTCAGTCACCAGCCTTGGTATGACATACATTTCCAGGGCTTTGTTACTCTCAGTGATGCTCTGTGTTGGATATAAGAGAAATCTGGTGTATGCGGGGTTTTGAGACCAGCTCTGTGTCTTATTTTCACAACTCTTATTAGACAAAGTTCCTATTCCTATTCCAGACCCTACATGTGTGATTGGTAAGAAATGGGTGTTCATTAGCAGCCAGTAAAGACAAGTGGAAAGGCTGTTTGCTTAGATTCCAGTACTTCTTCCAAAGATTTCTGCATAAGGTGCACCAGCTCCCTTCCGTAGTCAGGCGTGAGTTCGATGGTGTTGCTTAGGGATCTCAGGTTACTTCCATTGTAGTTTTCTGTTTTCTGGACAGCTACCTGGGTTTGGTGTTTGTAATCAGCAGGGCTCTGCTGCCTCTGCGGTGCCCCACACTGCCCAGTGGCTCTCACGTGTGTGGAGGTGGAGTCTGGTGTGCTTCAGTTTCCTCACTAAGAACAAATGAGGATTTCTTTTGGCAGTACAGGTAGAACTACCTTTCTAATATATCTTCAGTCCTGTTTTCTTCAGGATTTGTATTATTTTAAATATCTTTTTATCCTATTTTTGATTACCTAAAGACATAGGATAAGGGTGAATTTTGATTTAGAATTTTACCTTAAAAGATGTTTTAAGGTTTGGTATATGAGTCTCCTGTCAGCAGTGAGGCTTTCACTGTAGAGTACTGGACTTGAGTGACTGATCCTTTCCAAAGCAGCGTGAGCTGGGCGAGTTTGTTCTGTGCCGTCAGGTGGCGCCAGAGGCCCGAGCACACCTGCTTTGTCACAGAGGAGCACAGGGCTGTGGCGAATTTCAGGAAGAAAAAATCCTGAGGAAATAAAGTTAAAAGATATTTGCAAAAGAAGTACAGTTCCACTTTTCTTTTCTACCTGGTTAATGTTTAAACTTTAAAGGCACTTAAGGTAGCCTTTAAATTGCCTTTATAGGCAGCACTTTGGCAGTGCCCACAGGGCAATTCTCACTGTAAAATGGCCCTAAATATTAAAAGCATAACTTTAATCTGTGCTCTTCCTTAACTACTCGTGCTTGTGCATTTCACTCCAGCAGGTCATCACTTTCCCAACACACATTTACCATTTAACCAGACATCACCCAGACTTGTGGACCTGCACGATGTTGGCCAACTGGAATCCTGTGTAGCGCTCAGGGTTGGCCTTCCCACTGTTGCCACTGACGAGTCTTACAAAATACAGTCCAAGTTTTCAGACATTAATACACATGAGATGATACAGTTTTTCCACGAATGATTCTATGAAGCTATGCATCTTAGACCTCTTGAGCTGTGAATTAGCACTGTTTTCTATAGTCATTCTCTTGATTATTTTATAATTTCTATATTAATTTTAATAGGCTCAAGTGCTATTCTTCAGTGATTTCCAGAACTGTAAATTTTATTCTTTGGTTTAAATATTGAAGCATATAATTAAAGTGATTGCTAAGTAGCAGCTGACAAATCCAAATATCAGATTGTATTTAACATCTTTAAGAGCATGATCATAAAGAACTATTTTTGACACATGCAGGCTTTTAACATTCAGAGTTAGTAAGGGCTTTGTAGCTCATCTGTCCATGTTGTTTTAGAGGAATGCAGTTTAGGTAAACACACGGTTGTAGGCAGGGTGGGTTTGTCCTGTTGAGAATGTCATTTGAAGGACGTCCGTGAAGCCAGGTTCGGCCCTCTCAGTGCCATAGACAGACTGAGTTCTCTCTGTGGGTCACTGTGGCATAATAGTAATTTTGGTTTTGAATTTTACCTTAAATTATTTGAGTGTATACAGAACTAAATTTTAAAATCTGTACATATATTATTTTGATGTATTAAGATTGATAAATATTGCTGATTTAAATTTTATTTATGCACCTAAAGGACAGAAATGTCCAGGACAGTGATTGTTAAATAATGTTATGTAACTTTTTAACTTTTTAAATAAATACCAAGATTTTTAATGTGTGTCTCCCTCAGGGTTGTTTAAAGGTTTTCCCCTTCCCTCAAATATAGTGGTAGCTATGTTTTCTGTCTTCTAGCACCGACTGCTGTAAGCAATGCTGCAAGTAATGCTTGAATAAAAATGGCTACGCCAACAACAAAATAAACGCTTTTTATAGTAGTTTTATAATCCTTACATTCAGAAGCTTTGCAAATCACATTTGCATTTAAACAAAACCATTGCGGTTTGAAAGCACTGCATAGTTTCCGAGGCATGGTGATCACACAGCCGTGTTCATGTAGTCAGCTCCAGAACACGAGATGGCAGCACATCCAGCGAAGAGCAGAACCCAAGCATTACAAGACATTCTGATATTTCATGCATGTAATTTTGACATAT
The DNA here is from genome assembly GCF_000247695.1 of Heterocephalus glaber. The sequence continues at coordinate 63,378,491 of NW_004624730.1, forward strand.
CTGAAAATAAGTTTTTGTATATTTATGGTGGGAGGGGACAGGGAAATTTTAACAAAGTAGGATGTTAATTTTTGTACAGTCGTGGGTATTTACACATATTTTTAATGTATTAAAATTTGATAATTATGTGCACATGAAATTAATAGTTATTTCCTGTTATGATTTGTGAATTCCCTAAGGCCTTGGATTTTTTTAAGTAACTTTTTATCAGAAATGATTCTGCATCTTTATATTTTTAAAATTGTATTGCTGCTCAAGAATGGTACCCTGTTGTCAAAAAGGCTTACATTCATAATTGTACGTTCAGCACTGTAAATAACCTTATGAAATCTTTTTTGATTGAAGCTATTAAAATAAAAATCTAAATGAGTATTTCCATTTTCTGTCTTCATATGTTTGATACTTATGTGAATACTGCCCTCTGAATTTATTTTCCTGCTTAATTCCTAATCGTTGCCTTTTTTTAAACTTTGGACTTTTGAAGACGGTAAGAACAGTGTGCCATGGACCTGTGGCCACCCTGGGGATGCCCATCCATCATCAGCTGCATTGCAGAGCCGCTGTTAGCCTCAGGAGGGTGAGGAAGAGCAGGGGCTTACGGTCTGCCCAGACTGTAAGATCTGGTTATTCTGGAGGAACCATGGCTGCAGAAAGCACTTGAGAAAGACAGAGAACTTGGGCTGAGTGATGGTGGTAGGAATCAGAGAAGGCAAGTTTGTGTCCAGCCTTCGTGCCTGGGGAGGGCAGGTATTTCGGGCGTCCCTGGTTCTCCAGGTGGCAGGCTGGGTTGGCTGAGTGAAAGCGTCCCTGGAGCCCAGGATGCAGAGGATACAGGAGGTTAGGCCAGCTGCGGATCCTAATGGAGGGGTCAGACACCTGACATCTAACATGCCAGATACACAGAAATCGGCCCCAGGTGAATCAGACCTGAACACGAGGGACAAAACAAAGTTGAGGGGATATAAGAGAATATTTTTCTGACTCGGGAGGGAGACTTAGCTGTAGGAGGCACAGTTTGTGAAGGGAAAGAGTAGTAACATTGCCTCTGTTAGGACTCAGGGCCATCAAAAGACACCTTAGAGAAGGTGAGAAGACAAGCCCAAAACTAGCTGAAGATCATGACTCCGCTCCAAAACGATTAATAGCCAGAATATAGAGTGCCTACAGTGCAGTTGTATTCAGAAAAATGAGCAAAAGGAGACAAAATATTTCAGCAGATGAAGCACAAGTGGCCCTTAATTCTATAGAAAGGTGTTCAAGTTCATCCTTAAAGAAGGAAACAAAAGTAATGCCCTGCTGCTGTGTAATTCTCGTTGGTGTCCCCAGAGGCCTGTGTTGAAGGCTTGTTGCCAGCTGGTGGCGCTGTAGGTGACGGCAACTGGGAAGTGGGCCTAACTGGAGGAAGCATGTCCTAAGGTCTGTCTCCCCACCTCCACCGTGACAGGACCAGAAGCAACAACCCAGTGGAGATGGACGGCAGCCTCGGAAACAGCCAGAGTAAATCTCCTTTAAATAGACAAATTTTGTTAAAACGGCCTCGCGCTATAGCCCAGACTAGCCTCGAACCCGAGATCCTCCGCCTCAGCCTCCTGAGTGCTGGGATTACAGGTGTGTGCCACCACGGCTGGCTCGGCATTTCTTTTTCTGTAAACAGTGGGCAGAGATTTGAAGCCGTTTTTAGCCTTACCTCCAAAAGGCAAGGGACGAACTGGCACGACGTGGCGTGAAAAGGCAGTGCGGCCCATCCAGGGTGTGGCTGCTGGGATGATGAAGCGCCCCGGCACGAGAGAAGCCAGACCAGGCCATTTATGGAAAACCTCTCCCTCCTGCTCCCGGGGCTTCCCCCGTGAGACCCAAGTTATGTGTGGTCTCGGTTTTCAGATAACTGCCACTAAACGCTGAGTGCCTGCCTGTGAGATAGGGCTTCGCTGGCCCTGTGGTGGGGAGGTCCTTATCCTCAGGACGCAGGGATATGGCCTTTTCCTCTGCAAAGTGCAGAACCACATGCGCAGCCGCAAACCTCTCAGTCCCTTTGGGGTGGACAACCATTTCAGGTAAGGCAAATATTTTTTAAATTAGTATGGACAGTCAGAAGGCTGTGTGCGTGCTTAGGAAGTACAATTTGGTACAAGAAACACTGGATTTAACTTGGTAAAGAATGTTTTGTAGACCAGTATTACCGTGTGTATTTTGCAGATAATTCTACCCCAAGTGTGAATTTGTGTTAAGCATCTTAGTAGCTCCTTATTTATGGCTGTCAGTCTGTGGCCCCAATTACGTAACCTTTCTGGGCCTCCGTGTCATCGTCCTTGAGTTCAGGATGATAACCGTGCCCAGATCATAGCTACCGAAAAGATTTGGTGAACATAGGTGTAAAATGCCAAGAGCCACGCCTGGCATAAAGCGGTGGGTATTGGTTGTGTCAGCTTTTCTTAGTTTGAAAACGCTTTGATTTCAATGCTTTAAACTGAGAGTAAAAATCAGTACCAGAGAGACTTGGCTGTGCAGAACGATGCCTTTGCCCCCTCAGGGAGATCTGCACCCCTGAGAGAAGAGGAGTCTCAGCCGTATGCGGACAGCGAGCCTGAGCCTCCGGGGGAAACGACCGCGCCCCGGCAGCATGCGCAGGGTCCCCGGGTCGGCGTGCGGCGCTGCGGCGCTGCTGCGGGGCGCGCTGCTGTGCGCGCTGCTGCGGCTCCCGCGCGCGCAGCCCTGGCCCTGCCCGCAGGCCTGCAGGTGCCCGTTCCGCGACGCGGCGCAGTGCTCGGGCGGCCCGGTGGCTCGCGTCCCCGCGCTCGGCCTGCCCGCCAACCTCACGCACCTGCTGCTCTTCCGCATGGGCCCCGGCGCCCTGCACAACGACAGCTTCCGCGGCATGACCGTCCTGCAACGCCTGATCCTCTCCGACAGCCCCATCTCCACCGTCGCCCCCGGCACCTTCGACGACCTGATCAAGCTGAAAACCCTGAGGCTGTCCCGCAACGGCATCCCCCACCTGCCCGGCGCCCTCCTGGACAGGACGCTGCCCCTGGAGCAGCTGTTCCTGGACGGCAACGCACTGCGGACCATCGACTCTGGCCTGTTTCGGAACCTGGCCAACCTGCAGGAGCTCGTTCTGAGCCACAACCAACTCGCCTCCCTCCCTGCAAACCTCTTCGCGAACCTGGGGAGGCTGAAGGTGCTGGATCTATCCGGAAACAACCTGACGCACCTGCCCGAGGGACTGCTCAGTGCCCAGGCCAAGCTCCAGGTGCTCCTGCTGCACTCGAACCAGCTCACCTCGCTGGACGCGGGGCCGCTGGACAGCCTGGGCTCCCTGGTGCGGCTGGAGCTCGACCGGAACCGCATCCGCTCCATCGCCCCCGGCGCCTTCGACCGCCTGGGAAACCTGAGCTCGCTGACGCTGGCGAGAAACCGCCTGGAGCTCCTGCCGCCCGGCCTCTTCCTGCACGCACCCCGCCTGACGCTGCTCACGCTCTTCGAGAACCCGCTGGCCGAGCTCCCCGGGGTGCTCTTCGGGCCCGCGCCCGGCCTGCGCGCGCTGAGCCTCAACGGCACCCGGCTGCGCACCCTGCCCCGCGCGTTGCTGCGCAACCTCAGCTCCCTGGAGCGCGTGCGGCTAGACCGCAACCAGCTGGAGGCGCTGCCGGGCGACGTGTTCGCGGCCCTGTCCCGGCTCGCCGAGGTCCTGCTGGGCCACAATCCCTGGCTCTGCGACTGCGGCCTGTGGCCGTTCCTCGAGTGGCTGCGGCAGCACCCGGGCGTTGTGGGCCGGGCCGAGCCCCCGCGGTGCTGGGGCCCCGAGCCGCGCGCCGGCCTGGAGCTCTGGGCGCTGCTGGAGGGCGACCCCTGGTGCCCGAGCCCGCGGGGCGCACCTGTCCGCGCCCCAGCCCTGAGCGCCCGCGGAGGACTCCCGGGCACTGCCGCCTTGCCTGGCAGCTCCGAGCCCTGGGCGCAAGCCCAGCCGGTGGCTGCGGGCGAGGAGAGTGGAGCTCACAGCCTCTACTGGGCTCTGTATATCCTACTTCTGGTTGTCCAGGCCATCGTAACCGGGGTCATTATGTTTATTATGATCAAGATCTCTGGGCTCTTTCGGAAATTAATCAGGGAGAGGGCGCTTTGTGGGAAACCTTGTTGTCAATGAAAACGTGACCAGGGTATTGTCAGGTGTGGCTGTCCCGGAGGCCGCCTGTGAGTGTCCACTTTATTTCCTGGAACTAAGTGCCACCTCATTTTACAAGCGTTTTTGTAGCAGCGAGCGTGTGACAGGTGTTCATGAGAGTAATGATAAGGTTGGTGTCTGGTTTATTGTGCTTGTATCATGTCTTCGTTTATTCTTCCAATTGAAAGCAGTTAAACCCTTGTTGCTTTAATTGGATGTCACAGGCTGGGGAGATGACAGCTACGGGTTCCGTCCTGGCTCTACCACTTATTAACTGCACTGGCTCTGGACAGGACGCCTACACACATTCTCCATGCCTGGCTTTCCTCATCCCTGAAAATGTTGCTGCCCCATGAGTCGCAGTGAGCATCCGCTGCCACCAAGCATATAAAGGCTTAACCCAGTGCCCTGAATACAGCAAATGGCCAATGAGGGATGGTGGAGATTACCAAAGCCATTGTTATTGGCATCAGGATTTCTAAAGACAGCTTTGAGTTGGTGTTTTCGTCTGTGTATGAAAGTAAGAGCAAACTTTCTCAAACTGGAGGTTCCATTCAGCTCAGTCTGGTGTCACCTGGGGTGGTGTCAGCCCAGTGCAGGCATGCTCAGGCCAGAGCAATGGATTCTCCCACAACATCCATTGGCTGGAGAGCAGAAAAAGCCGGATCCTGGCATTTATGTGTGTACTTCTCCTAGATGCCTTAGGCTCCAGTTCATGGGTTGGGCCAAGTTCCAATGTCTCCTCCTTGCTTAAACCTTCACATGGCCAGTAGACTCACCTTGCCTAGTTTGTTTCCTTTTTTTTTTTCTGGTACTAGGGATGGAAGTCAGGACCTTGTACTTGCGAGGCAGATGAGGTACCACTGAACTAAACCCCCAGCCCTGTTTCCAAATTTTGCAACTACCTGCAGATTAAAATCCAGCTGTTTCTGATGGAATAGAGACTTGGTTCTAACCGCTGTTACACTCAGGCAAGCTTCCTGCCCTGCCCAGTGAGGATAATAATGGTTCCTCCTTTGTTGCAAGGACGAAATGAGAGAAATGAGATAATGCACATCAGAGAAGCATAAATGATGCTACTATTGCTATAGCATTCTTTCACTTTTTTTTGAGCTAAAATACTTTTCAGATGTAATTATATGAAGTGCTAGGCTCTAGTTCATTTATTTTAATAGCTATGTAATATCCTTTATGAGAATACATCACAAATTATTCCTTTGTTGCTGGACATTTATTTCTGTGGTTTTTCTTGCCTTTTTATTCCCTTCCTCCACTCTTGTTAATGTCTGACTTTTTAATTTTGGTCAGTCTGATAGGTATGAAATGGTATCTCACTTATGTGTTTTACCTTATATTTCCCTGATAAATACTAGGGTTGAGATTGTTTTAAAATGTCTGTTGAACATTCACATTTATTTTTCTGAGTATTACCTGTGCGTATAATTGGCCAGTTTACAAGGGGGTATTTTTTATTGAATTGTAGGATTTTTTATATATACAGACACTTATAATTTATATACTTTGAGTTATTTTCTAATTATGCCTTCTTGTTTCTCTATTATTGTCTTTTTTGAATAGTTTTCTTCTTTTTCTGGTCTGCATATCAGACTCAGGACCTCACACATGGTAGGCAAGCACCACTCCTAAAGTTTCCCTTTTAATCTAATTGTATTAAGCAATATAACATTATGGTTCATGCTCTTTAAAAATCCTGTTTATGACATTTCTTCCTACCAAAAAAAAAGAGAAAATTTCTTCCTCCTTTCAGATCATAAAGGTACTCTCCTACGTTTTCTTCTAAAAGTTTTATTTTTAATATTGAGATCCTTAGCCCACACGGAATTGGTTTTCATAGGGGGTGTGGTGTCGGGAACCAAGTGGAGTCTTTCGGAATGTATTACCCTGCTGTTCCAGAACACTAATCATGCAGTTCATTTCCTCCTGTTGATTTCTTAATGCCACCTGGAAATTTATCATGTTTCCCTGAAAGCCGGTGCTGTTTCTGGCATCTGCGGCCAGAACACGGTCTGTGTCCAGCTCTGTCATACTCAGAGCCTTCCTTCTGGAGCTTTTGTAATTGTTTTTTGTTTTTTTTGTACCGGGGATCGAACTTGGGTCCTTGCACAGCAGGCGGGGAAACCACTGAGCTAAATCCCCGGCCCTTTCATAGTTTTTGCTATGGAGTTCCCCTTCCACAGATTCTTCCCGTCTTACCCCTTTATGCACATTTTAGAGTCAACAAGTCCCGCTCCACTCCACTCAAGTCCTCCACATTTGCCAGGAATTACGCTGAGTTTATAAACCAATTCATGAAAGAATTTGCTTTTTTTTTTGCTATGGGAATCGAACTTGGGACCTTGCACCTGCGAGCTGGCAGAACCACTGAGCTAAATCCCTGGCCCCAGAATTTGCATTTTTAAAAAAACAATAGTGTCCTTGCCATTAAACACAGCTTGTCTTTCATTCATTGAGGTCTTTTTTAATCTTTCAGAAGTTTTTCATAAAAATCTTGTACAGGTTTTTGTGAGGTTTATTCCTAGCTATTCTCTCTCTTTTTGACTTTTTGTCACTACTGCAGATATTTTTTTAAAAAAATAACATTTTGTGATGTTTTTACGAGCATATAGGAATGAAATTTATTTTTACATACTTACACCTTGCAATAATTTTAACAATTGGCTGCTTTTTATTAAAACCTTACATCTGTTTTATTTATTTTTCTATTTTAAAAATTTTTATTGGCACTGGCTATGTCCTTTACTATCATTTTGATGAGAAATGGTGAAGAGCATCCTTAAAAATCTTTTTTTTTTTTGGTACCGGGGATCGAAGTCAGGTTCTTGTGCTTGTGCAGCAGACAGCAAAACCACTGAGCTAAATCCCCAGTGTATCCTTAAAATCTTGACTGTAAATTGAATGTTTTATCAATGCATGTGGCACTTCCAGCCCTAGTTTGATAAGTGTTTATTAAAACCATGAATAAATGTTAACTTTTATTGATTTTTGTCTTATCTATTAAGATGCTTATTTTTTCTCTCCTTCAGGGTGTTAAAAAGGTAAATAAAATTGTAGATTTTGAAAAATAAACTAATGATTGTGTCCCTGAAGTAAACTAAACCTCTTAGAAATATACTGTTGGATTCGCTTTGCACATGTTTTGTTTAAAACTTTTAAGCGGGCTGGGGATTTAGCTCAGTGGTTCTGCCGCCTGCCTCATAAACGCAAGTTTCCGAGTTCGATCCCCAGTACAAAAACAAACTTTTACGATCCATTCACTAGTAACATTTACTTGTGTGTTAAAAAAATAATAATTTGGTATCAATCAAAACCTCATGAGTGAGGGTGTTCTTCCGGGAATGGCGTATAAAAAGCAGGATCATCTTTCCCTTGAATAAACAGAACGCCGCTGGAAACCCTTCTTGGCCTGTTTTGTTAGTTGCGCTGCCCTGGCTGCCTCGATGTCCCAAATCGATTCAAAACGCTGACCTTTCCTGGTCATTGTGACTTTGGGAAAGAGCCGGAGTCACACGGTACTAGGTCTGGTGAAGGTGGATGGGATACGCCCGTGTTTTCCCCAGCCTGCCTTTCTGCTGGACGATGCTCGGCGGCAGCACTCAGAGCTGTAGCTTTGATCACACCTCCTAAAGACACTCAGGAAACAGCACTTCCAGAGCTGCTTCAGAAAGTGGCAAGGACGACGGGACGAGTGTGTTGGAAACAAGGGGGAGAATTCCGAGGGGGGTTAATAGTCATGTGTCTTTTACTGTAATGAAATTTTTAAAAATGTAAAACATTAGCTGCCTATTTTGACCACCCCTTGTGTATCAGTTACTTCTTCAGCATAATCTTGTCCAAATCTTAGGGTCTTAACAACACAACTTGTCACCCCGTTTCTGACAGTCAGTACTCGGGAAGCAGCACCGAGGGGTGGTTCCAGCTCAGGTCACTGTGCTGTTCACTGGCCTGGAGGGTCTGCTCCCACACCCTCCCACCTGCAGGCTTGGTGGCCCGGGCGGCTGCTGGCAAGAGGCCACAGGCCCGTGTCCTCTCTAGTCTGAGTGTCACTGTGATGGAAGAGGAAAGAAGTTCAGCTCCAGCTCTGGAGGTGCGAGCAGCGTGTGATGTGGGTGTCCTGAGGCGGGTAGAAGGTGACCCGGCCTGTGAGGTGGCCACATTACCACAGCTCGGTGTCACAGGGGCCAGTGTGCCCCACGGGAAAGGTATTCATTGTTTTTGTTCTGATTTTTAGTGACCTTGGTTTCCATCTTAATGGGATTCAGTGTGCTACTTTCATCCATTCCTAGACCCAGCACTGAGTCCAAACTCCCTCTGCCTCTCTCCCTCCCCTCCCCACCAGAATACTTCTGGTCCCCAGTAATCGCTATTCTACGTTCAGGGCACCTTAAAGCTAAACAAACAATGAAAAAAACCACACCGAATTTTCCCTTTTTATTTGGTACCGGGGATCAAACTTGGGTCCTTGTGCTTGAGCAGCAGGCAGCAAAACCACTGAGCTAAATCCCTGGCCTGGCCCCTTTTTTTGAGGCAGGGTCTCGCTATGTAGTTCAGGCTGGACTTGAACCCACTATGTAGCCAAGGCTGGACTTGAACTCCCCGTGACTCCTGCCTTAGCCTCCTGGGTGCTGGGATTACAGGATTGCACCACCATGGCCGGCAAGTTTGGGGACTTTTGAAGAAGTTGAAACAAGCCTAGAGGAGCCAGTGCCATTGCTTCTCTGTAAGTGTTGCTTGCTGTGGCATCCTGTGTTCACACAACTCCGTGTTCTCACTAGCACTTCCTTCATTTCTAGCAATTCCTGGGCCTCTGTGTCCTGAGCTGCTCATTGCTGCCTCTCTGGCTGCCCCCCATTTCTGACTTCTGCGTGTTCCTGACTTACAGCTCCTTGGCACAGGTGCTGCACAGGACCCCCCACCCGGCTGCTAGTTTAGCTGGGGATAGAATTTTGATTGCATCACCTGGCTGCGCAGGCCGCTGGGCAGAACGTGCGGTCATTACTGATGGAGATCTCTGGCTTCTTGGTGGGAGTCTGCAGGTTTCTGCATGTCCTCTGCGTTCTCTTTATTCCATTCACACTGACGCAGTTCCAGGCTCTGCTGGAGACTCGTGTTCCTAGAGTTTGTGAAATTCTCATATCATTTTTTTGTCTTCTCTTTTCATCTTTTTGTTCTTTTCTTGCTTCTTTTTTGTTTGTTTTCCTTTTATTGTTTTGTGTGTGTAGTGGGGTGCGGGTGGGTGTTTGAGACAGTGTCTTGGTATGTACCCTAGGCTCACCTTGAACTTGAGACAGTCCTCCTACCTCAGCCTCCCGGGTGCTGAGATTACAGGTGTGTGCCACCACACCTGGCTTCTCTCATCTTTTTAATCTCTCTTTTCTGCTTTTTGAGAGACTATTCAACTCTATCTTCCAATACTTATTTAAAATTTTAGATTCTGAAATCATATTTTTAACTGCAGAATGAAAAATAGACTTTTATTTTATGAATGCTATTTCTTTTTGAAATTTTCTTAGGATACTAGAGTTCAGCGTTTTTGAGCTTTCATGAGTTCCCTTTTACTCTGATCTATATCTTTTCCCTCTGGGATTTCTTTGTTGTTATTTGTTGCTTATTTCTCTTAAATAAGAGTCAGTTCATATTTTAGTTTAATTTAATTTTGGGGGTTCTTTTTGGCATTTGAGACAGGGTCTCGAAATATAGTTTAGGCTGGCCTTGAACTCACTATTAGCCCAGGCTGGCCTCGAATTCATGGCAGTCCTCCTGCCTCAGCCTCCTGAGCCCTGGGATTACAGGTGTGCACCACCACACCTGGGTAGTTCATATTTTAAAAGTGAAGCAACACAAATAATTGACTTTGGGAGCTTTGGGGGTTACCGACTGGAAGCTTCATCCTGGGGTGTTGGGGTAATGAGCTGACAGTCATCACGGAAGCCCCTATGAGCAGAAGTTTGTGGAAGGCTGCTTCTCAGGGCTTGGGGGCCCCTTGCATAACTCTTCTGTTTGTGTGTTTTCCCGGGGTGGAGGCAGAGGCACCTGTGAGATAACAGCTTCCCAGTAATGCCCTGGCTCCTGTCCCCACACCTCTCCCCACCTGCCTGGACCAGGGGCCCCGACAATTAGATGGTGGCTTCCTCCTGGCCCCTGGCTGCCCCTTCCTCTTCTGTGCCATGAACCTGCGGAGCCTTCCATCTGGGGGCGACCCATCCCCTGTCTGTGATGCTCAACTCCTGTATGTCCGAAGTGGGCCCCTGGGAGCAGCAGCGATGGGTCGATATTTGAAAGTTTGCCCACTTTTCTTCTTCAAGTCTCCAGCTCTAGGTGCCTCCTTGACATCTCTGAGGCGCAATTAGCCCGTCCTCTCCGGCCTTCCTGCTGGCCTTTGTCCCCTCCCTCCTGGCCTCCCTTGTGTGATGCTTGACTCGTCCTCCTAGCACCCACAGGTTGGGCTCTGCGACGTTGGAGCTGCCAGGTGTGTCTGGGAGGTCACCCTAATATCCCCACCCCTCCCGGGTGTGCCCACGGCGGGTGAGCCAGGGCTCCTCCCAGCAGCCTGCACCCCCTCATTAGGCAGTGGAGTGTCACAGGACGATCTGTCAACACCATAAAGACAGACACGACAGTCCGGGGCCTGGGTCCGAGTGCAGAAGGCCCGGTGCCCGGGGAGGAAAACAAAGAGCAGCCCTGCCAGGGCTGCCTGTGCACCTCCCACTCACAGCACTTCTCCTTGCTTGCTGGGTTTATTATTCAGCGTCAGCCTTGGGATTTCCAAAGCTACCTCATGGGACAGTTCTGGGTGCCAGAGCTGCTGCCTTCAGTGGGTGTTTGTTAAACATCGCATGCACTCCCTGGCTGTGAGTGCAACTTTCCCAGCCCTTCCAGGCACCTGGGGATCCAGGCATGGTTATCCCACGTTAGAGCTGAGAACGCTGGGGCCCAGACTTGGGGACTCCGGCTACAGCTAGGGCTGGCAGAGCTGTCACATAACAGTCTCCTGGCTCCTGCTGGTGGGGATGGGTCAGCTGCCCAGCTAGGACCTGCTGGTCAGGGGGCATCCTGATCTGGGGTGCTAGTCCTTCAAGATAGAGGGGTCTCCCCCGAGCTGAAGTTATTTGTGAGGGCCATGGCTGATGGGAAGGAGAAAGAAGAGGAACTAAAGAGACAGGAAAGCAGTGTAGAGGAGCATGACTGTGATTCTAGCGCTTGGGGGCCTGAGGCAGGAGGATCGCTGTGAGTTGGAGGCCTGCCTGGGCTGCACAGCAAGACCCTATCTCAAACAAACAAACAAACAAACAAACACACATACACACACACCAAGAAACAAGATAAAAACAAAAAGAGAGGACTATGGAAGAAAAATGGATGGGAAGAGAGGTAGCTAGGAGGGAGGGAGGGAAGTGAGAGAAAGGAGGTAAGGTCTAAGTGACAGTCACACTGAAGAGGCCGCAAGTCAGCCCTGGGCCAGCAGGATCCACCCAGAGCCCCCTGTGGTGGAAAGGGCAGCGTTGTCTCAGCTCTGCCTTTGACTCAGCTTCCACATCCTCTCCAGGGTGCCCGGAACCAGAGAAGGTGAAGGGTGGAAAGGTGCTTTGAAGTGTGGGGTGCCCTGGTCACTGGCTTGCTAGGAGGGCAGGGTGACATCTTGGTCACTTTCTTGTCACTGGGACAGACACCTGACACCTACAGCTTAAAAGGAGGAGAGGTTTATTTGGTCCGTGGTTTGAGAGGGTTCAGTCCATGGTTGCCTGGCTGCAAGGTAGAAATGGCCCGGCAGAAGGGGCCAGCTAGGAGGACAGCTGCTCACCTGCTGGCAGTCAGAAGCAGAGAGCAGGAAAAGGCAGAGAGAGAGGGGGGACCCACCCTCCAGAGCCACCCTGAGGCCCACTGCCTCCAACACCTTCAGCCACAGATGAGCCCGCTGCTGAGTACCGTGCTGTGATCCAGTCCCCTTCCAAAAGCCCCGGCCTGGGGGACATTTTAGGCCTAAGCTGTGTCTGTGCTACCCCTCCACAGCCCAGGGGATAACCAGGACCGTGCTGCGGAGCACGAGGGCCCCCAGGGATGAGGACATCGACAGGACTCCAGGAGGGCAGGCATGTAGGGGAGAGCTGTCCCCAGCCCCAGCTCCCTCCATGGTTCTCCCCTGACCTCCCGAGGACCCCACCGCTGAGGCCTGCCCAGCCCCAGCCCCCTAGGAACTTAGGTTTCCAGTGATGTCAGGAGAGAAAAGAAATAGCTTAGTTTTTCTGTTTCTGTTCCCCTCATGTTCCAGTTCAACCGCATCCTCTGCTGAAATTCTTTCTTTTTTTTTCTTTTGTTGTTTCTTTTTTGAAACAAGGTTTTGCTATGTAGTTCAGGCCAGCCTTGAACTCATTATGTAGCCTAGGCTGGACTTGAACTCATGGAGACCCTCCTGCCTCAGCCTCCCAAGTGCTGGGATAACAGGTGTGGGCCACCACGGCCTGCTCTCAGTTCAGTTTTTTGTTTTTTGTACCGGTGATCGAACTTGGGACCTTGCGCTGATAAGGCAGGCGCCAGAACCACTGAGCTAAATCCCGGGCCCTTTAGCTCAGTTTTTTTTCAGTTGATTTGCAGGATGAGAATAGAGATGGCGCCGGTGGAGTTCTTTGACCTTCCTCGTGGGGAACGGGATTTCTTTACTCAGGCCCTGGCCCCTTCTCTCCGGCTCCCGCCAACCTGCAAGCCGCCTGCCCACCGGGCTCCTGGCAGGGCCGGGTGTCACCCTGGCCTTCCTGTCTGCAGAGTCCCCAAGGAAAGGACGGGCAGAGCCCGCCTGTTTGCTTGCTAGGAAGGAACCAGCCCATGCCGGGGAGGCCCCCTGCGTGGCTCTAAGACTCAGGCGATGGTGTTTGGTGGCAGAACTGGACTCGTGGCTGGCATTTCCCATGCATTAGACACCACCTGGGCTGGCAGAGCTGGGGCTAGACTGGCACAAATGTGGCGGGCAGAGCCGAGGAGCAAGAGGGTCTGAAGTTGGTCGAGGCAGGTGGGAAGGAGAGTCGGGTGTGGTGCACGCCTGTCATCCCAGCACTCGGGAGGCTGAGGCAGGAGGATGGCCTGGTTGCACTCCAGAGTGAGTTTAAGGCCAGCTGAAAAGGGAAGAAGACTCACATAGCAGAACTGGCTGTCATATTCGGTTGCCTTGTGCGGTGTCCCCACGTTATGGATGGGAAGACTGAGACCCCAGGAGGGAAGAGATTGCGAAGCCCTTGAATCTTCCCCAAACCTGTGCATTCGCCTGCTGGCTTGGTGACAGCCTTTTCCTGTTTCTTTTGGTGTCACACAGGAATTGGAGGGCAGTGAGGATCCAGTGCGGGGGCCGGAAGATGAGGGTCCCGGCTGAGCCCCATGCCCCGTGTTTCTGGGGAACAGACCGGACCTCCCCTCGCTGACTCAGGAGCACACGCAGCCCCGAGCCCAGGGCTGGAAGCTTTAATTAGCTGCGGTGACGCTGGCAGCTGCGTTCGGCAGGACTGTGATGTTCGCTCAATCATTTCAAAGGCAGCTGCATTTTACTGCGGCGTAAAATTTGGAAGTCTCCTCACAAAGCCTGCAATTAAATGTTACTTGAATAAATGGCTCCAGGCCAAGAACAACTTTTCCCCTCTTCTCCCTGCAGCCAGTCCCCCTCCGCCCCCACCTGCCAACTGTCTGAGCCCCTCTGAGGGGAAGCAGTGGGGGGTGCTTTGAAAATCCATGTCTTAGGGTGCCTTTGGCTGCACTCGGAGGATCCCCAGGTCTTTGGGTCAGGGGGGCTGAGGTCCCCGAACAGTGAAAGCAGTAAGAGCTCTCCGCACCCGGGCTGATTCCTAGGCACCTATGGGAAAAGGTCAAGTACCACAGCTCGCCCTGCACACCAGGCCTCATCGTGCAGGCCCTGCCAGATCAGCCCCACTGCAGCACCCTGCCCTGCCTGGCCTCTGCCCCTTTCTAGAGCTCCTACCCCAACCCATGGCTTTCAGAATCCCAGCCTCCTCCAAAGCTTTCCTCCACCTCCCCTCCCTCCGACCTGCCTTCTTTGATATGACCTGGCTGGATAAATCTTTCCCTCCTCCTTGGATTGGGACTCAGAGCGCACTGGTCCCGGGAGGTTTGGCTTTGGGGTGCTTTGTGTTCCTTGTTTGTGCGTCTCTGTCCCCCGGGGCGGGAGCTGACGCTCAGCTCTCAGCTTGCTGGGCCACATCCCAGCCTCAGCCCTGGGCCCTGCTGAAGGCCGCCAAGTTCTGGGTCCGGCCCAGCCTCAGGAGCCTGGTGGTGATGAAGCTGGGAAGGGACGCATCACTGTCACCTGGTGTGGGGGGCTAATGCCAGGTCCCCTGCGGGGGACGCGTGGATGACAGGGTCTTTAAAGCATGGAGAATTCAAGGAATGTTTCCTCTGCCATAAAAACCACCCGTCAGTGACAGAAAAATGTGAAAAAATATAAAAGACAAAATTATAGGGGCAGGAGTGTTGGCTCACGTTCCTTCCCCTTGAGGCAGGCTGGCCTCCCTCTCAGGCCCAACTGCACCCCTGGGCAGGGGAGCCAGAGGGCTGGGGGGCCATGGTGGGCTCCTGAGCATTTCCAAGCGGCCATATGTCCACCACCTCGTGGTTTTTTTTTTTTGAGGCAGGGTCTCAATGAGTACTTCAGGCTATCTTGAACTCACTATATAGCCAGGCTGACCTCAAATTCACAGCGATCCTCCTGCCTCAGCCTCCTGCGATATTTTTGCAACGATCACCCCACGATCGTCCCATTTATAGAACACTTTCATCTTCCCAAACAGAAGCTCTGTACCCAGTGGGAACAATCCGCACCCCCTTCTCCAGCCCTGGCAGCCACTATCCAACTGTCTATCTCCACGAACTTCACACACGTGAAATCCCCCAGGACTGGCTCATTTCACTTAGCGTAACGCCTTCAGGAATTTCCTTTTTTTTTTTTTTTAAATTGAGCTGGGCATGGTAATCCCAACACTCAGGAGGCTGAGGCAGGTGGATCGCCTTGCATTTGAGGCCAGCCTGGGCTACATAGTGAGACCCTGTCTCAGAAAAAGAAAACAATAGTCGATTAACAACCCCTCGTATGTAGCAGCACATTTAGTTCTTCCATGTGCCTGTAGGTGGCCCCGGGGTGCCCGCACCCTTGTCCCTGTGAATAGTGCTGCGTGAAGCAGCTGTGCTCATGTCTCTTGCTGATGCAGTGCAGTGTGGCCCGGCCCCATGGCGTGGCCGCGCTGTGTCTGGTTTTGTGAGGACTCCATCCTGCTTCCCACCATACTGTACCCTTTACGCCTCTGCCAGCAGTGCAGCAGGGCCGTGTCTCCACGCCCACATACCGTTTTCTGTTTAGTTTTCTCTTAGTTTTACCTGGAGATGAGTCTCACTAAACTGCTCAGGCTTGGCCACAAACCCTGGATCCTCCTGCTTCGGCCTCCAACTGAGCTGGGACTGCAGGCTTGGGCCTCTGTCTGGGGACTGTTTTTGGGTTTTTTTGGTACCAGGAATCGAACTCGGGACCTTGCGCTTGTGAGGTAGGTGGCGGAACCACTGAGCTAAATCCCCGGCCCTGGTCTTCTTTTTTGACAGCAGCCCTGCTACCTGATGGGCCTGCGGTGCTGTCTCACGATGGGTTTGGTGCCTTTCCCCGGTGACAGTGCTGCTGGCATTGCCGGTGCCTCGTGGCCATTCGTCTGTCCTTCCGCCTCGGTGTTTGTTTGGAGCCCTGTGCCCTGGCAGCCAGCCGCTTCTCACTCAGCGGGCAGCTTCTCACCCGGGCGGCACTCTCTCCTCCACCCACCCTGGCAGGTGACTCGTCACTGTCACCAGGCAGGTGCCGGCGGGGCCGGGGCGAGCTCAGGAGAGCGTCTTGGAGAAACACACTAATGACTGGGTGCGGAAGCCACGAGTCCGGGAGGTGTCACCGGGATTCTCGGGAGGTGACTGTCCACTTGTTTGTCTCGTCATTACTCTCTAGAGCTCCAGCGTCCCTGGTTCCCTTCTCCCCGAGTGAGCAAGGTGCTGCTCTGTCATGTGTCACAGCGATGTTTCAGTCACGCTTGGCCCACGTGGCGGTGGGTCCCCGAGGTCCTGTCTCCAGTGACCTCCAGGGTGGCCTCCAGGGTTTGTGTCACTCGCCTCCACCACGTTGTCATGATGAAGCCACCGGCTGCACATTATGGGAAGGCACAACCGTCCTTTGCATGGATCAGGCTCCGTCCCTCTGGGACAAGTAGGGACCTGATGGAGTCATTCTCAAAAAGGCTGCGTCTGTCCCTTGCTGACAGTGCAGATCCCTCCCCCTGGGACCCTCAGGTTGTGTCCCCCCCCCTGTTTTCCTCGGATCCCTGCACAGATGGGGTGAGGGGCTGTCATTGGGCTCAGGATAGGACCGAGCCAGAGGGGGCCGTCCGGAGGCCGCCTGACTCAGCCCCTTCTGTGGCTCCCAGCTGCTGGGACCCCAATGCCCCCCTCCGCCCGATGGTGCCCCACTCTGAGTGTGGGCAGGGTCTGTTCTGCCCCATGTGCTGGGAAAATGTTCGGGACGCGGTGTGATCAGCAACCAGGGCGAATGCTTACATCTGAAGAGAGTTTACGAGACACAGTGCCACGAGTCCCCTTCCTGACGCTCAGAACACCACACTGGGGACCCCGGAGCCAGCCCAGGTCTCGGCAGCCCATCCTCGCTGCGGCTGGATGGTCAGTGGAAGTGGTCGCTGGGTCCTGCTGCCAGGGAGGACGGTGGCAGGGCCAGGCCTCACCGACTCCGGTCCCAGCCACACAGGTGGAGCCGGACAGGAAGGAGGGCTCCAGGCCACGACTCCATCACCCGAGGGGGGCGGCCCTGGTGATGGGGCAGCACCACAGGGGGGAATGGGGGCTCTGAGCTCCCGCTCGGCACAGTGGAACCTGTAAGAAAGGACAAGGACAGAAAGTGTGTCCCTGCCCGCTGGCTTCCTCCCTGCCCTCCCCACGGATGCCTCCCCGCCGGGCTCCTCCATTTCTGGGCTCCTCTTCAGTGGCACTGGGGACCTTGGGCTGCCTCTTTTTGTTTTGACACAGGGTTTTTCTATGTAGCCCAGGCTGGCCTTAAACTCATGGAGATCCTCCTGCCTCAGCCTCCAGGTGCTGAGATCACTGTTGTGAACCACCTCACCAGGCTTCCTAACCTTCTCCTCACCTAGCTCTACACAGACCATAGAAGCAGCCTCCCCGGGAGGCGCAAGTCCACACACACACACACACACACACGCGCACACACACACACGCCTTCCAGCACAGGCCGAGCCTGCCGCCCTATGGTGGGCCTGAAGCCCCAGGCTGGGTGGGGGCCAGCGTCAGCGCCACTGCTGGGTCTCGACCTCTTCCATCACCAGTGCAGCCGAGGTCTGGGGTTCAGATGCACTGGGCGTCCCAGACAAGGCTGCCACCGTCACCCCTGTTCAGCCATCTGTGTCCAGGCCCCGGCCATTGGGCTCCTCAGGGGACAAGGGCACCAGGGTGGAGCAGTGGCTCAGCCCAGCCACCCTACCTTCCACTGGGACTCATGGCCCATACTAGGACAGTGCCAATGGACCGGGGCAGCAGTGACCCCAAGGTCGAGGACACTGGGCCGGGGATGGATGGTTTGGGCACAGGAAAGGGCAGGGGAGGTGGAAGCAGGGACAGCAGATAAAAGTGATGGCTCCGGTGGGAGGTGATGCAGGGTTCAGCGGAGCCAGACCTGTGGGGACAAAGGGAATCCTCGCTCACGGGAGACATGGTGATGGGGAGGCATGGTGCCAGGTGGGGCCGCTGGGATACAGGTTAGGCCGCCATAACCAGGTAAGCCAAACACAGCAAGAGTTAAAGGACGTGGTGGCTCATATCCTGCCTGGAGGTGGAATCACAGTTCGGCTCTACTGGGAATGAGGCCCTGTTTGTCTGTCTATTGCTCTGTCATCCCACAGTTGCCCTCTAATGTCCAAAATGGCTGCGCTGCCTCCTGCCCTCACATCTGTATTCCAGCCTAAGAGGAAGCTCACTCTTTCGCTCTAGGGCATGATGTGGAAGCCCATGCATCATTCCCGCTCCCATCCAGAGCCCAGAACTTAGTCATGTGTTTGCTCCTTCCTGCAAGGGAAATGCAGCCTGGAGCTGAACACCATGCACAAAATTAAACCTCTTCTAAGTTTCGAAGAATGGGGTGAGGAGCCTTTGGAGGGATCAGTGGCCCTCGAATGTGCAAGGTCCTGAGTTCGATCCCCAGTACTGCAAGAAAAGAGAAAGAAACAAAACTTCCTTTCTTTCTTTCCCACTGAGAACTGAACCCAGGACCTTGGCTCTGAGCCTTTTTTAATTTTATCTTTTCAAACAAAGTGTAGCCAAGTTTCTAAGTTGCCCAGGCTGGGCTTGAACTTTCAATCCTCCTCCCTCAGCCTCCCAGAGAGCTGGGATGACAGGCTTGTGCTGCTGTACCTGACTAGTGCTTTATTTTTATATTTTAAAATAGTTGTCCTAATTACCTACTAGATGCAAGTCAAGAATGCAAGTTTATTTCCATGTATCAAAAAATACATAGCAGTTATAAAAAAGAAGCCATCTCACTAATATTGTAGCAGTTCTGTATATATTCTTCTATTCTTCTAACATTTTTCTGTGTGCATTTATATATATATATACCATTGTCTCCTTTTTTTTGGAGACAGGATCTCACTAAGTATCACAGGCTGGCTTTGAACTCACAGAGATCCTCCTGCCTCAGCCTCCCCAGTGCTGAGATTCAGAGTCTTGTGGTGGGATGCCTGTGAGACCCCAGTCTGGATAACTGATCCCTCCTGCATGGCCCGGTCCCTGTACCAAGCCTGTGTCCTGTCAAGTGGACTGGAGGGGCAGCTGGGTGCTTTCAGGGTCCTCCAGGAAACCTGGAAACCCCGACACAACACTCTTCCTGCTGCAAGGCCCTCATTGTGCTTCTCCTTCCCTCCAGCACCTGCCATGGCTATTGCCGAAGAAGGTCCCTTCCTCCCAGGGAGCCACCCCGCCCTCCTAAGCCGGCACTGCAAACCTGGCTGCAGCCAAGCTGGGCATCTGGTACAGTGCTTCCTTGTTCCCATTCAAACACACTGCCCCGTGCTTCCAAGTCCTGCCAGCATTTTTTTCTTCTCTTTTCTCCTCCTCCATCTCCTTCTTCTTCTTCTTCCTCCTCTTCTTTCTCTTCTTCCTCTTCTTTCTTTTTTTGAGACAGGGTCTCACTATGTAGCCCAAGCTGGCCTTGAACTAGTGGCAATCCTCCTGCCTCGGCCTCCAGGTGCCGGTATTACAGGCACGCACTGCCATAACCGCCTTCCTGTCCAAATTTTAGGTCCATCTTCTATACGGGACTGCGGTGCCAGCCCCTGAAATGCACCCGCATTCCTGGCTGTGGGCGAGGACTTCACCCCATCTTCATTGCAAATCCCCGCTCTGCGTGGCCCCGATGTGGCCACACTTGTGTCGTAGCAGCTGCGTGTCCCACACTCAAGTGTGGGGGTGGAAAGGGTGCACAGTTTGTAGACGGGGGCTCAGTGCCCGGCTCTGCCACTTGGTGTAGGGCCTCGGGGAAGTCAGGTAGCTGGCCTGGCCTCAGTTTCCTTGTTTGTGGATCAGTGGCTCTTAACTGTGTGTGTGCGTGTGACCCCAGAGGGACATCTGGCAATGACGTGGTGTGGGCGATGCAACTGGCATCTAGAGGTAGAAGCCAGGGATGCAGTCAAGCTCCTCAAAACTAAGAAGCAGCCGGGCCTGGTGGTGTACACCTGTCATCCCAGCACCTGGGAGGCTGAGGCAGGAAGATCCGGTGTCAAGACGAATGAGGTCCCCTGGGGTCCGTGTCCCTCCTTGTCTGTGACCCATCCTGTGTTGTCCACAGCTCACAGCCCAGGGCCCGGCCCCGAGCGGCGGAGGGTCTGGACCCGGGGGAGGAAGGAAAGGTGGGGCGGTCTGGGTCACACAGGCCGGAAGGACTGGCAGTTGCCGCCCTGCGTGGGATGTGCAGGCTTGGGGGACACAAGGGAACAGCACGTGGAGGGGACCCCGGGACTGGGTGAGGCTGAGGCCGGGTGGCAGGGACTCCGTCCTACACCTGGCCGCCCTGCTTCCCCCCGCTCAGGGCCGTGTGTGCCTGTGAATCAGGCCCGGGCAGGAGGAGGGAGGAATGCGCATGATTCAGGCTGCAGGGCTGGATGTGCCGCCCGCCCAAATAAAATGACTATGTCCCTAATGACACTGGGCACTTTTATGTCGCCTTTCATCGGGTCTCAAAGCCCAGGGCAAACAGTAATTAAGGCTCTCAGTCCTGGAGCTTGGGGAGGTGCTCTGTGTAAATAGCATTCTCCACACTTGGCTTGGAGGGCAAACTGAGCCAGGATCGGAGGGAGCCTGGGGGTGGGGGGCTTTGATAGGCTCCCACCCCCCAACTGTGACTTGTCTCCCACCCCAGACCCCTCTTGGCAACACCATGAACAGAAGTGGTATCATTTTTTTTGAGACAAGGTCTGCCTATATAGCCCAGGCTGGCCTCAAACTCTTGGGGATCCTCCTGCCTCAGCCTCCCGAGTGCTGAGATTTCAGATGTGTGCAACCACATCTGGCTCAGCAGAGGTATCTTGGTCCCCCTTCTGGGGATATGGGATAGTGGCAGACAGGGGCGGCTACAGAGCAGGGCACAGGGGAACCCCTTAATCATAGGTACGCCCCTCAGCTGCTATCCCCCGCTGCGAACGAGACCTGTGTGTTCCCTCACCCAGGAGGGGGCAAAATGAGCCCAGGAGGAGACTAGACACCAGAAAGAAATGGAAACGCCGTTTTGGAGGGACCCTATAGGGGTAATTCCTTTGTTTTTAACGTTGCACTATTTATTTATTTATTTATTTATTTATTTATTTATTTATTTATTATTTTGGTACCAGGGATCGAACTCGGGACCTTGTGCTTGTGAGGCAGGTGCCAGAACCACTGAGCTAAATCCCCAGCCCTGCACTATTTATTTTTAAAAAATGTTTATCAGTCCATGTTTGCAGTGCAGAATGACTTTCTTCTCCGCGTGGAGCTGGTGATGCACAGAACACACCTTAATTCCTTTCGCTTCCCCTTCCCCTTGCCCTCTGTCTCTTGGCCCCCTTGCCACCTGAGGGCCTCTATCTCCCTCCTGCCTGCTATCCATTTTACTTTGCTCTTAGTTCCGCTGTGGGTTTCCCAGGTAAGAGGTGGCATTTAATCCCAGGTGGTATTTAAGCTGGTGTGTCTGATTTATTTCCCTTAGCGTTACAGTCTCCAGGGGCACCATAGAGATCATCTTTATCTTTCCCTTGGAAATGAAGAGAAATGCTCTTTTCCAAAACGTTACCCACAGGTGAACTGGGCTGAGCCTGAGTGTCCCTTGCATGACTTTTACAAAGTTTCTGTAAATCTGAAGCTATGTCCTTAAAAAAAAAAAAAGTTAAAATAGAGCGAGCGAGATTGAGAGAGAGAGAGAGAGACTGATTGATTTAGCTCAGTGGTTCTGCTGCCTGCCTTGCAAGCCCAAGGTCCTGAGTTTGATCCCCGGTACCAAAAGAAAGGAGAACCAGGACAACCAGGACAGTTTTGCGGGCCAGGCGGTGCCGGGGTCTGGGCTGGACCGCCTGGGCCTGGGGTCCCCGGCAGGGACAAGTGCGGGGAGCCCCTCCCAGAGCCACGTGGCAGCCCGGGGACACCGCGCGGAGGTGGGGCCGCCCCTCCCCTCCTCCCCCAGGGGGCGCCGCGCCCGACCAGCCCCGCCCCGACTCCGCGGCTTAAAAGCGGAGCGCCCGGGCCGCTGCACTCATGCTGCAGCCATGAGCCCCACTCGGCTCCCTGGTGATCGCGACCGCGGGCGTGGGCGCCGAGCTCTGGTGAGTGGCTCGGAGGGAAGGCGGGAAGGGCCAAGTCCCCTGGGGTGGGGGCCAGGAGGAGGCAGCGGGAGGAGCCCCGTCCCCCTGCAGGCCCCATCCTTACCGTGGGTGATTGGGCCCCGGGCTGGGAAGCTCGGGGTGCACTGCTGGGTTGAAGCTGCCTGCGGCCATCCCAGCTCCCCAGCGTCACCCCCAGTACCCCCACCCAGCGTCACCCCTCTGGACTGCGCCCTGCGCTGGGTGTCTCTCTGGTTAGGCTCAGCCCATTTGAAGCCGAGTCCCCTCTCCCTGCGTGGACCGTGGTGGCCCCAGGCCCTGCCCCGCCTCTGGTTTGTTCCGACCCATGAAACCTTGGTTCCCCCCGGGTCCCCAGGGGTGCTCTGGGTCTGACTCAGTCCTCAAAGTGACCTCGGCAGGCCGCAGCTCCGGTCCCCGGTGGGCTTCACCCAGAGAGCCGGGTTCCAGCTCCGAGTGGCTGAGGCAGCCCGGTCTGGCGGCTCCCAGGCCTGGGTGTCGGCGTTGGAGCCCTTGTGGCGAGGGGATGGGAAGCGCCCGATGGACAGGGCCTCTCTCCTGGGTGCTGCCTGGTCCCCAAGACGGACTGCTCCCCGCGATGACCCAGTCACGGCTCCACTCCTGCTCCAGGTTATCTGGGGTGGCTCCACCTTGTCTCCAGCACTCTCTGATGCGTGGTGCAGTGGCCGGGAACTTAGACTTTTGTTCCTTAGTGGCAGGCACGACCTGCATCCTGGGTCCACCGCACATCTGGGGCAGATTCGGGGCCAGACAGCCCAATTTGCCTGTGGTCTTGAGTCAGCCCGGATGGCTCGGTGGGGACAGTGACGCAGCGGGTGGGAGCGGGGCTGGGGCCCAGGGCTCCGTGCGGACCCTGCAGAAGGCCCCGGGAGCTGCTCCCCAGGCTGGGGACCCTGCTTGTCCTGCTCTGTAAACGAGGGTGGGAGGATGTCGAGGTGGAGGCGGAAGTCATCCAGATGTGCAGAAATAAGAAAGAGAGGGCCGAGAAGCTGCCAGGAAGCGCTGGGAGCCGTGACTACAATTTGCATCCCAGATCCTGACCACAGGCTTCAGGGGCTCACTTGGTTTTGGGATGTGGAATTGGGAAACTGTTTCCAGCACACTTTGATCGGGGGCTGGTCCATTTCCAGCAGTGCTGGGCTCCTGGGTGCTGCTGAGAAGGGGCGGTGTTTGAAAGTGCTGGGAGCCAGGTGTGTGGTGCACTGCTTCATCCCAGCACTCGGGAGGCTGAGGCAGAAGGATTGATTTGAGTTCAAGGCCAGCTTGGGCTACACAGTGAGACCTGTCTCAGAGCTCCCCAAACATAAAAGCCCTAGGAAGTCCTCCCTGCTGGGCTGCCACTCTTCCCAAGCTAATTACAGCCCTGCTCTGGCCTCCACAGGAAGCTGCGTTCCACCTCCCCCATCCCCGGGAGGGAGGATTCCCCACAGAGGGGCTGGGGAGGATTTGCTTTTTCTCACTCATTTTCTTTTTTAGAACAGTGAACAGCATTTTGGCTTTGCAGGCCTGTGAGAGGTGGGAGTCAAATATGGAGCCAGGCAGAGGGTAAGGGTGGGCCAGTTTTGTCCTGGGGAAGTTGACCCCTTCAGGTGACTCCTGTCCCTTCCCACCTCCTCCTCCAGGCCACTAGGGTGAAATGGGACCATGACACACACCAGAGGAGCTTTAGGGGAGAAGTCCCCCAAGCCACACAGCCCCAGAAGTGGAGAGGAACATGGCATGGGAGAATAGCGCTGGACAAGTGGAGGCTGGGTTGTATAGGAGTCCTGGCAGTTTAAAATGGAGGGAACAAGGGGCGTGGTGGTGTTCAGCTGTAATCCCAGCACCTGGGAGGCTGAGGCAGGAGGGTTGCCATGAGTTCCAGGCCAGCCTGGGCTACATAGTGAGTTCAAGGGCAGCCTGAACTACAGAACAACAAACAAACAAAGATGGAGGGAACAGAGCCCCCTGTTTTCCTGCAGCACGGGCAGAGGGGAGGGGACAAGTCCTGAAGCCTTGTGGTGAGGTTCAAGGGTTCACTATGCTCCACAGTTAGGGCCCCTGATCAGGTGCCAGGAATGTTGACCTGACCGTGTGACCTCGGGCGGTCTCCTCCACCATTTCCCATCTACGAAATGGCAGGATGGTTTGACCAGCTCTCAGAGGGCCCTGGGTTCTTTTTTGTTTTTTGTTTGGAGACAGGGTCTTGGCCTCCAACTCCCAGAGATCCTCCTGCCTCAGCCTTCCTAGTGCTGGGGTGAGAGGTGAGCTCTACCATGCCCGGCTCGTGTATGGACTCATTTAATGCTCCCAGTGGCACAGCGGTGAGGTCTAGACTAGTGAGGATGCTTCCTTGGCCATTCCTGTTTGCTGCTCTGGACAGTCGGGCAGGGTGAGCGGGACAGAGGGCCGGACACCCTGCAGGCTGAGCTCCAGGCAGGGCTTCTCAGATGGTGACCTCAGACCCTTTGCACGAGCACCGAGGAGCAGCCTGACTGCGGGCTCCCTGGCTGGGAGGGGGTGCCTGCAGCCTGGCCAGGGTCCAGCTTATGCCCCATGAGGCCACGCTCAGGAGGCCCTGTGCAGGGAGAGGGCAGAGGCCAGGAAGAGTGGTCCCCTTCCCAGGCCTGAATCTCCCCATGTGCACTGGGTGGGGCAGGACCCTCTCAGGTCCTGGGTCCCCTGGAACAGCTGTTGGCTGGGTGAAGATGGGGTGAAATGGCTCTGGCGGGATCGCTCTGCTGGGGAACTTGAGGCAAAGTGAGCCTGGAGAGAGGGGTATATAGCTGGATGTGGTGGTGCATGCACGTCATCCCAGCACTCGGGAGACTGAGTCAGGAGAATCTTGGAGTGTGAGGCCAGCCTGGGCTACATAGTGGGTTCAAGGCCAGCCTGAACTACGTAGTGAGACTCTGTCTCAAAACAAAGAACTAAGCAAAAAACAAAGAAAGACAGAGCCTGCCGGGGGACTGGGTGTTCAGGCACTGTGGAGGATGTTAAATATCAGCTGAGAAAGGCCAGCCCGGGCTTGCGGGCTAATGATGTGTTCGCTGATCAGAGTCACAGGATGTTTCTGCTGAGGCCCGCGGCTCCTGCCCTGCTTCAGCGGCTCCTGTCCCTGGGGCGGGGTGCATGTGTCCAGGTGAGCTGGCTGTCTGTCCCCCGTCTGTCTGCCCGGCTCGCTGACCTCATGGGCCAGCGATGGATGCCAGGGGCACCCCCTGCCCCGGGCTGCACAGGGCTGGCCGAGTCCCTGCCAAGATTGAGGACGCTCACTTCGGGCGCAGGGTGTAATTACGGCCGCTTTGCCCTGTAACTGCCGACCTCACAGCTGTCAGGCGGCGTGGGCTATTAGGCGGCTGTGTGCCAGGGCCGCCAGGCCTGCCCAGGGCCCCCTTTGTCCCCGGAAGGTCTGCACCGGATGGGGGCTCCATGGAGGGCGTCTGGCTGGGCAGTGCCAGCTGTGGCCTCACCAGTGCTGGGAAGCAGGAAGCGGCTGCACGGAGCGCTGGGTGGGCTGCGCAGGGTGAGGTTTCTGAGAAGACAGCTGGAGATGCTGGTCGTGTTTGTCACCGAGTGTGGTCCCTGAGTCTCTGTGTGTGCCCGCTCCCTCCCCGCCGGGGGCGGAATATGGCTCCATTCCCTTGGCGTGGTCCTTCCAGGGCTGGCTCCAGGCCTCCTCTCTATGGGTTCCTTGGGGAACCCTCCGCCTGCCCTCTCCTTTGCCTTACAGAGTGGCACTCCCGGGTGCTGGGCTGTGACACATTTTCAGGGCACGCCGGGCAGAAGAGTGTACATGAAAAATAAACCCGCTAGAGCTAGGTGCACCCGGGAGGCTGAGGCAGGAGGATCGCTGTGAGTTCCAGGCCAGCCTGGGCTATGTATGAGTTCAAGGCCCACCTGAACTACATAGAGAGAACCTGTCTCAAAAACACAAAGCGGGGAAAAAAAAAAATCGGCACTTGAGTCCTGGAATCAGGGATGCAGAGGCCGGTGGCGGTTCCGGTCTGAGCCTCAGCAGCTGTGGGAATCTTCTTGACGGCTTCCTTGTCAAGCGGGTGCTCGGCCCTGCGTGGATGCTCCCCGCCCAGGGAGCTCCCCACCTCCCCGAGGTCGTCCATGATGCTGCGGTGACTCGTGCTGCTGGTGAAATGACGGCAGCATTCTGGCCCGACCTGGAGGCGCACGGTTAGGTTGTTTCTTTAGCCCACGGTACTCAGGAAGAGAGTGGACTCTGCGTGTCCTCTCTCCTGTGGCTACTCCTCCGCAGCTCCCTAATGGGTGCTCAGATGTTCTGGGGTCTGGGCCCCTCGTCATCCTCTACAAGTTCTTCAGAAGTCCAGTGTGCCTTCTGGGAGGCTGAGGCAGAAGGATCAAAAGTTGGACAATTTAGCAACATGGCAAGATCCTGTTTTAAAAAATGAAAAAGGGCTGGAGTGATAGCTTAGTGCTGCAGAGGCCCTGGGGTTGATCTCCAGTACCAAAAAACAAATTCTCAGTTTGCCATTGACCTTGTGTGAAGTTCAGAGTGGCGCTGAACATGCAGGTGTGGCCGGATCACTCTGTGTAGCTGGAGACCACATTTCCTACTCTTGGTACTTCTGTCCCAGCTCCCGGGAGTGTCTGTGGGCGGGCTCCTTCTTTATTACTGTGAAACAGGACAAAAACAGCCCCAAGGACACTGAGTCAGTCTGTGTCTCTCTTTCTCTCTCTTTCCTTCTTTGAAACGGTCTCCCTAGGTAGCCCAGGCTGGCCTGCAAACTGGGCGATCCTCCTGCCCCAGCCTCCTGAGTGCTGGGATCACAGGTGTGCGCCACCACGCCTGGCTCTTTTCTCTTATTTCTTCCCCACTGCCTCAGTCCTTTGCCAAGTCCTTGATGAAGGATGGAGGGCTTGGGGGGCTGTGAAGGAGTGAAAAGCTGGGCTTCCAGTGGTGCCTGGGCTGAGGCTGGGGCTCCAGCTCGGGCCTCCACCCTCTGACTCAGGGTTCTGAGCATCAGAGAGACTGTGCCTTGCTGCCCCAGAGCTCTCCCGGAGCCCCTGAGCCGGCTGTGAGACCTGAGCCTCAGTTTCCCTAGTCCTGCAGCCCAGTAAAACGATGAGGAGCAGCCAAGCCTTGGGCTGCAGGAGGCCCGGGCCCTTTGAACTCAGGCCCTGGAACCTGCAGGCGGGAATGCCAGTCTTTCCATCAGCCAGTTGGGGCGGCAGCACCCTGAGCCCTTTGGGAGCCGCAGCTGAGCCCAGGAGGAGCCTGGCAGGAGGCACCCGTGCGTGGGACCACCCTGTGCCGGGGCTCCCCTCTCTTCTCTCCTTTGCTGCCCACAGCAGCCTGGGGGTGGGCGGAGGTCAGCATTCTCCCCTCACAGAGGAGGAAGCTGAAGCTCAGAGGCCTTCGGCTTTAAGGTCAAACTCAAGGTCAGACTGTAGCACTAGCTGGGCTTTGTGGCGGACGCCTGGAATCTCAGCACTCTGGAGGCTGAGGCAGGACGCTCTCCTCGCGTTTGAGGCCAGCCTGGGCTACATAGTGAGTTCAAGGCCGGGGTGCAGACAGTCCCATCTCTTTGCCTACCCTTCTTCATGGGCTTCACTGGGTGTGGCTGCACGCGCCTAGCTGACAAGAGGCCATCACATTGGTACCAGCTAGGAGCTGGGAGGGCCTGGAGGAGCCCCAGGAGCCCTCTGTGTGGGGTGCCTGCCTGGGCAGTAAATGGGCGGGAGCGCAGGGTGGGGTGCAGGGGACAGGGCTTCCAGCCCAGCCCCTGTTGAAACTGAAGGTTGGTGTAGGTTTAAAAGTAGCCTTGGGAAGCTGGGCTTGATGGCACATGCCTGTGTTCCCAGCACTCAGGAGGCTGAGGCACGAGGATCGCCATGCATTTGTGGGCTATGAAGTGAGTTCAGGAACGGCCTTGACTACATATTGAGGCCCTGTCTCAAAGGAAAACAAAGACCAGACAAAACCCGGTAACTGCAGTGCCATTGGTTGGGAACCCTGACTAAGCTGAGCTCTCGTCCTCCCCAGGCCATGCCGCTGAAACACTACCTCCTCCTGCTGGTGGGCTGCCAGGCCTGGGCAGCCGCCTCAGCCTCCTATGGCTGCCCCAGCGAGTGCACCTGCTCCCGCACCTCACAGGTGGAGTGCACGGGCGCGCGCATCGTGGTGGTGCCCACACCCCTGCCCTGGAACGCCATGAGCCTGCAGATCCTCAACACGCACATCACCGAGCTCAGCGAGGCCCCGTTCCTCAACACCTCGGCCCTGGTCGCCATGCGGATCGAGAAGAACGAGCTGTCCAGCATCCTGCCTGGGACCTTCCGCAACCTGGGCTCGCTGCGCTACCTCAGCCTGGCCAACAACAAGCTTCAGGTCCTGCCCGTCGGTCTCTTCCAGGGCCTGGACAACCTCGAGTCACTGCTGCTGTCCAGCAACCAGCTGGTGCAGATCCAGCCGGCCCACTTCTCGCCGTTCAGCAACCTCAAGGAGCTGCAGCTGCATGGGAACCACCTGGAGTACATCCCCGATGGCGTCTTTGACCACCTGGTGGGGCTCACCAAGCTCAACCTGGGCAAGAACAGCCTCACCCACCTGTCACCGCGTGTCTTCCAGCACCTGGGCAACCTGCAGGTGCTGCGGCTGTATGAGAACAGGCTGGCCGACATCCCTGTGGGCACCTTCGATGGGCTGGGCAGCCTGCAGGAGCTGGCCCTGCAGCAGAACCAGATCGGGGCTCTGTCGCCTGGGCTCTTCCACAACAACCGCAACCTGCAGCGGCTCTACCTGTCGAACAACCACATCTCCCAGCTGCCGCCTGGCATCTTCATGCAGCTGCCCCAGCTCAACCGGCTCACGCTGTTCGGCAACACCCTCAAGGAGCTGTTGCCGGGCATCTTCGGGCCCATGCACAACCTGCGCGAGCTCTGGCTCTACGACAACCACATCACCACCCTGCCCGACAATGTCTTCAGCAACCTGGACCAGCTGCAAGTGCTGATCCTCAGCCGCAACCAGATCACCTTCGTCTCCCCCGGCGCCTTCAATGGGCTCACGGAGCTCCGCGAGCTGTCGCTGCACACCAACGCGCTGCAGGACCTGGACGGGAGTGTGTTCCGCGCGCTGGCCAATCTGCAGAACGTCTCCCTGCAGAACAACCGCCTCCGCCAGCTCCCGGGCAACCTCTTCGCCCACATCAATGGGCTCATGACCATCCAACTGCAGAACAACCAGCTGGAGAACCTGCCGCTGGGCATCTTCGACCACCTGGGCAACCTGTGTGAGCTGCGGCTCTACGACAACCCCTGGAGGTGCGACGCAGACATCCTGCCGCTCCGCAACTGGCTCCTGATCAACAGGGCCCGGCTGGGCACCGACACCCTCCCGGTGTGCTCCAGCCCGGCCAACGTCCGAGGCCAGTCCCTCATCATCATCAACGTCAATGTCGCCATCCCCAGCGCCCAGGCCCCGCCCGTCCCCGAGGTGCCCATCTACCCGGAAACGCCACGGTACCCGGACACACCCGGCTATCATGACATCACGTCCGTCTCCACCACCACGGAGATCACCAGCGCTGTGGACGACTCCACCGACCTGACCACCACCGGGGGCACCGGCGCCCGGGATACGGACAGCACGAGCGGGCTGGCCATCGCCGCCATCGTCATTGGCATCGTGGCCCTGGCCTGCTCCCTCGCTGCCTGCATCTGCTGCTGCTGCTGTAAGAAGAGGAGTCAGGCAGTCATGATGCAGATGAAGGCCCCCAACGAGTGTTAGGGGGGCTGGGCAGGAGCGGGCTTCGTGGGCAGGGCCTGGGACTGTGACCGTTCTGCCCGCGGCCCTGGGCCATGCAGTAGCCCGGCTTCCTGGGAGAAGCAGTCTGGCAGGACTTTGTCCCCCAGCGAGACCCACTGGGCCATGGGGGAGTCTGGGGGATCCCCAGGGCACATGCTCGGTCCCCACCTTCTCTCCAAGAACAGCTGTCTCCGCCCGGGCCCCACGCGGTGCCGGCAGAGCCCGCTGGCTGGCTTTGGGTCGGTCCTGGGAACAGCCCCTCCTCAGGTTCCGGAAGTCCACCTCCCTGCTCTTCTCTCCTGCCTGCTGGCGTGATGCTGTCCCCTCAGATGAAAATTCTGCCCTTGATTTTCTGCCTCTCAAGGCAGAGTGGGCTCTCTCCCCAGGAGGGCCCAGAACCAGGCTGCCGGTTTCTTCCGAGCTGGGCAGTGCTCTGGCTCGAAGGCTGCTGGGCACAACAGCAGCAGGAAGCCCGGCCACCTGCCTCCTGGCACGGCGCTGGCCTCTGCTTCTATCTGGTGATTGTTACCTGGAGCAGGAGCGAAGCCACCGATTCAACACACTCGGCCTTGTAGAGAATTTCCAAACTTGGAAAATGTTAGCCTTTA
This sequence comes from Heterocephalus glaber, assembly GCF_000247695.1. The sequence goes on from NW_004624730.1 coordinate 63,408,968, forward strand.
CGGAATAAAATGATTTAGAGTTTCTGACTTCTAAAAACATTAAAGCAGCTGACTGGTCCTGGATGGAGAGGGGAACCTAGCGCGCCGGGTGACCCCATCCACCCTGAGGGTTTTCCTTTTTGATTCTGTGCTGGAGTTAGTATTCATAGCAGGAAGTGGGATGTAATTGTGTGCAGCTGGATGGGTTCCACAAGCACAGCAGATCTGTGTAATACACATCAGACCAAGAAACAATGTCGCTGGGAGTGGTGGTGCACGCCTGGAATCCTGGCACTCAGGAGGCTGAGGCAGGGGAATCGCCGTGAGTTTGAGGACAGCCAGAACTACATAGTGAAACTCTCAAAACAAAACATGCACACACACACACACACACACACACACACACACACACAGAGTAAGATACTACAGAACATCGCTAGGACCCCATGTCCGCAGATTTTACCAGAGCGCTGTCCTCTCAGTGCAGTGCTGTCCTCTTAGCAGGGACTGGGCTTCGTCACTGACCCCCAAGCCAGCCCCTCCGAGAGTCCAGCAGCCCGGGATGCAGGAGAAGCTGTGGGTACAGACAGGACCGAGGCTCTGGCCCAGACAGGTGAGCATGTTAACCCCCAAGACCCCCAAGATCGTATCCGCCCAGGCCAGCACGCTCAGCAGCCCTGAGCACAGAAGCCCACACCCCCTCCTGCCAATGAGCCACCACTGATTGGAGGGCTCTGGCCTGCCTTTTATGGGCACAATGCGCCCGTATCTGTTTGCAATTTTCACCTCCATTTGGGGGAAGTGAAATAGCTCACAGATGAGATCTTCTCCCTGAATGTCCATATCTAATGGGAAGCATGAGCCCTGCTAAAGCCATGGCGAGGTCTCCACGGGCATGAGTCAGCCGGCAGCGAAACCTCAATGTTTCCACAGACAGCAGACAGGAGTGCACTCGGGCAGGGCCATGGGAGCTGCCCCCCGGCCCCAGGTCTGGGATGTGCCGTGGGGTCCAGGGCTTCCTCCTTGAGTTAGAGTCACATGGATACTGCCCTGTCTGCTACAAACGTGTTCATACATGTTAAAGACATGTTGTGCTGCCTGGGCACTGTGGCTCATGCCTGTAGTCCCAGGAGATTGAGGCAGGAGGATCCCAAATTTGAGGGCAGCCTGGGCCACTTAATGAGGCCCTGCCCGGGGAAGTGGCTCCGTGGTAGTGTGCTTTCGTAGTGGGTGTGAGTCCTTGGATTCAGTCTCTAGTTCTGGAAAACAAAATTACACTCAAAGCAGTATGTGTCTTTCTCTGTAGTTCAGGAGTAAAAGCAGTGGTGTCAGAGAATTGCAGGTTTCTGCCACCCACGAACACTTCAGCTACCACAGGGATTTGGAAACCCATCCCCCTGTCCTGGTAGGCTTTTTATTTTCCTTTGGTATGGGGTCTTGAACCCAGGACCTTTGAACTGAGCTACATCCAGCCCTTAATTCTGAGACAGGGTCTTCTAAGTTGCTAAACTGCCCAAGCTGGGCTTGGATTTGGGTTCCTCCCACCTCAGCCTCCCAGAGTGCTGGGATTACAGGCACGCTCCACTACACCTGGCTCTCTAGTGGGCTTTTATTAGTATTAGGTCCCTCTGTTCTACAAGACAAGGAAGAACTCCCCCTGCTGCAGGATGACCTGGCCTCCTGTCTTGCACTCTGACCCTGAAGGTCCAGGTAGGAATGTCTGTTTATAAGGACCAGTGCTCTTGGCCGTTTATCCCTTTCTGGGACTCTGGTGTCCATCAAAAGATATCATGGCCCCAAGGCACATCTGGGCCTGCAGGGTGTTTCCCAAACAGCTGTAGCAACTGGAGGTCATGTGCCACAGCTGCCAGGGCCCAAAGGAAGTGAGCCCGGAGCTCAGGGTGGACACTGCGGTGTGGTCCTGGGCCTTGTCCCTCAGGACCAGCATGGCCAGGCGCTTCCTGTGACCTGGGCCCACATCTCACTGAACCCAGGCATGAGCAGTGCAGGGACCGAGGAGGTGGGGACCCTGGGATCCCTGCCGGTCTCGACAGAAAGTCCGAGTGTCTGTGCCTGGCATGACGCTGCAGTGCCTTCCTTGCTGGCCTGGAGGCTGGCCTGGGGACAGCTATCTCGCCCCAGCCAGGTGTGGGCAGGGACTTTTCTGGGAGCCTTCGGAGCTCACCTGTCCTTCCTGCCAGTGAGCGGCCAGACATGTCACTGGGCAGCCCTCCTCGGATGTGTGGTCTGGCCAGGGCATTGGGGACAAGCCAGGAGCCCCTTCCCTAAGGGGTGATGCGTGTGTTGTGCTCTTGGGGTTGGAATGAGCTGCTGCATGGTCCCCAGAGAGAGGAGTAGGGGACAGCATGGGGGGCCCTTTGCCCAGGGCCCAAGGGGGCTGCCAGGCCCCCTTGCTGATCACCAGCAGCTTCGTGTGGTGTGGAGCTGGGATCAAGGTTGGAGGAAAGGGGCTGAAAGACAGGCAGGACGACCAGCTTCTTGGTTTTGTTTTGCTTCTTGAGACAGAGTCTTGCTATGTAGTCCAGGCCGGCCTGGAGCTTGCCATGATCCTCCTGCCTCCTGAAGGTTGGGCCACTCCACCTGGCTGGGATCCCTCATTTTTTTTTTTTTTTTTGGTATCAGGGATCCAACTCAGGACCTTGTGCTTTCGAGGCAGGCCCGGCGCCACTGAGCTAAATCCCCAGCCCAGGGATCACTGATTTAAAAGTGCCATCAGAGCTCTTGCTGGTCTCTGCTTTGGACTCTCTGGACACCCGGATGTGAGAACCATTACCGACCGCCCTTGGGGTAAGGCCTGTGACAGCTAGCTTGCTGTTTTGCTCATTTAAAACTCTGCAGTGAGTTCATGTCTCCCTCCAACCTTTGCACAAGACCTCTGGGCCGTCTGGGGCCTTCGGAAGCGGGTGCTACCTTCTGGGGCCCCCACAGCCTCAGTTGCTGGGGACCCCACAGCCTCAGTTGCTGGGGCCTTGCTTGTCCTCAGGGGCCATAAGCTTTGTGAACCCAGGGAAGGATCTTGCTCCTCCATCCAGAAAGGGAAACCGGCCCTCTCCTGGACTCCCTGGGTGTGTGTCTGCAGTTTCTCCTCTGAGGATGTAGAGGCACAACTGAGTTCTTAGAACTCTTCATGGTCGGCCACACGATTCCCAACTCAGGAGACTGAGGCAGGAGAATCACAGTGAGCTCAAGGCCAACCTGAACTACAGAGTGAGAGAAACCCTGTCTCAAAAAACAAAGAAAGAAAAAGAAAGACAGAAAGAAATATAGAAAGAAAGTAGATTCAACCCATTTTAAAGATGAAGAAAGTGGGCTTGAAATGGGACATGAACTTCCTGTTACCTCATGAATTAGCAGCCGAGCTGGTATGCGGCCCTGGCTTCCGAAGTCCCAGGCTGGATCTGTCTTTGCACGAAGAAGGCACAGCTCACGCACACCTGTGCACATGCACACCCGTGCACACCCATGCTGCACTTGTGACCTGGGGCCAAGCCGTCGGCACCCTCTGGGTTCTCACTGGTGCTTGGCTCCAGGCTCCAGGCTCCAAGACCCTGTGAGGACCAAGGTGATCCCTGGAGCCTGGCATGGGGGTCCCCTCCTTCAGGCCTCCTTGTCTCAGGGCTGCCACTGAGGTCGGGAGGTGTCTTCCACTCCTGAACCCCACTGTCCTGCCGTTCTCACAGTCTATATGTCTGTCTGTCTATCTCTGTGTCTCTCTCTCTCTCTCTTCAGTACTGGGGATTGAACCCAGGGGCTCTGCACTGAGCTACATCCCTGGCCCTTTTCTATTTTTACTTTTTATATTTGACACAAGATCTTGTTAAGTTGCTCAGTTGCCCAGGTTGGGCTCCAACTCTCATGAGATCTTCCTGCCTCAGCCTTCTTGAGCACCAGGATTGCAAGCCTGGGCCACCCTGCTTGGGTTCCAAGACTTTTTATGCTCCTGCCAGTTGGACATCTGGCCCAGGAGGTTGGGTCAGGACAGGGGTCAGTAATGTTCTCCCTATTCCAGGGCTGTGCCCCTCCAACGATGAGGTGGGGCCTTGTTTGCCCCCCCCAACCACGGCATGGGCATCTGGGAGCATGGGTGATGGGGGAGGGGGTGTTTTTATCACTTCTGTTTTAAAAGCCCTGGGGTTCCTCATGCCCATCTCTCTGCACATGGGCAACACTCCTGGGGTCCTTCCAGTCCCACGCACCCGTGGTTTGATTTCACACACGTGCACGCGCACGCACAGGCGCACGCGCACGTGCACCCCTCCCCAGGCACCCTGCGGCACCCGTCCCACAGAAGGCACAGCAGGGACTTGCGGACGAAAAGCCCTTGTGCAAGGACCGCCAGTTCCCGAAGAGCCAGGATTCGAACACTGGCCGAACGTGAGTTTCTCTTGTGCTCTGCGACACGCTGAGGTCCTGGGGGTGAGGTCACTGTGAGAGCCGCTCAGAGAGCGACAGCCTGCCCTGGGTGTCACCAGGGAGGGGTCGGGCACTCTCCGCTCCGCACAGCTCTGCTGTCCTCCGCCCGGTGTGCACCCGGAACCTGCCTCGCGCTGAGCCACAGTGCCGTGCTGTAGTCCGCCAGCCCTCTGCCGGCGGATGCGGCCTGCCCACTTGCACAGCGCTCCTTCACAGTGGTAAACAGTGAGATAAATACTAATACAGTGCACTGATTAGAAGCCGGCAGACCGAGCGGGGGCGTGCTGCACACACTGTGATCCCAGCACTCGGGAGGCTGAGGCGGGAGGATCGCCACGAGTTCAAGGCCAGCCTGGGCTACACAGAGAGGCTCCGTCTCCCCCCATAAATAAATAAATAATTTTAAAAATGGAATGATATAGATTCCTGTCATTGGCAGCGACCTCAGTGTTTAGTCTTGGTCACCCCTGCATGTTGCACACCTTACAACATTTGCATACACACACACACACTCATCACACACTCATCCCTGCTGATTGGATACCTCCGGAGACAGGCGCATCCCTACCTCTCAAAACTACTGCTTGTTCCTGGGTAGTCGTTAGTGAAAGTGTCCCACTTTATATTGGGACAAATTAATTTACTGTAACCGCCCCCGCCACGGGAATTCAGAAAGGCTTTAGTGAAATTGTGAAATGAACCAATCAGCAGGCAGAGTACAGAGCCACACCCCCTTAGGGTTTCTTCCTGGGTTGGTCCGGGGCTGGGCAGATGCCTGGGGCTGCTGGTGGCTGAGGGGGGCCCCTAGGCCCACTCTGTTCACAAGTAGGGTGAGCGGGGACTCTCCCAGCACAGTGGGGGGCATTCTAGCCTCCCTCCAGGCCCCGATGGTGCCACGTGTGTGACCCTTTGTGGGATTCGGACCCCTCAGGCGTCTGTCCACCACGGGACCAGCTCAGGGTCATTTTGTAACCTTGTGCAGTGGCCTTGGTGACATTCTGGGAAAGCTCAGGCCACGTCAGGGGTGGAACCACTGCCTAGAACTTTGATCGGCGCTGGGGGTGGCTTCCGCTGGCTACAGGCTACACAGGACGCCCTTCTGCTCTCAGGAAGAGCTGGGTCGCCATCCCCACCACTGGGCCCCTCACGGTAGGACTCCTGGGTCTCTTCTGGGTCTGGGGGTGTACAGGCTGGGGGCGGGAGAAGGGGCTGTGGCCATTGCTGTTTCAGGGCGTCCCCAGGTGCAGAGCTGCAGTACCCAGGTCCCCTTCCCCGGGGGCAAAGCACTGGATGGGCTCAGTCCTCTTGGGTCTGGGGGGGCCAGAGGAAGGCTGGGGGGCTGGATAGGAAACCAGTTCCCTGAGAGCCAGGCAGGTGACGCAGTGACCAGGCCCTCGCCGAGTAGGACAAAGAGGGAGGCCTAAAGTTGGGGTCACAGGTAGCTGCCAACACACCCACTCAATTCGGCTCACCTGAGCCAGGTGCGGGGTACAGAGCTGGGGACCCAAGCGCTGCAGCTGGACCCAGGGCAGAAGGGCCCAAGCATCCAACACAGGGAGCAGGACTGTGGAGCCTCAGGGCGAGCAGGCCAGGAGGGCTCTGGGGAGGCGAGACTTGTGCTGGTGGGGCGGGATGAGAAAGGGCTAGATGGCCGCAGGGAGAGTCAGCCAGGGCACCCTGCGGTGTCAGCCAGGGCTTGGAGGGGCTGCGGTGGGAGAGGACAGCGCCCCAGCTCTGCTACTCCAATGCAGCAGCTGTTCTCTCCAGGGCACCAGCACCGCAGGTGCTGCCCCCACCGCTGGGGCTGGTGCAGGTGTATGTCGAGCCAGTGGGGGCCACCAGAGCCAAGAGCCACGCCTCACTCTTCCAGGTGGTGCTGGGCTCTGTGCCTCGTGACTCACAAGACCACCGTCTCCATTTTGGTAATAAAAGAGCTTTCCCCCTTATCACAAAAGTGATAATGTTTCTCACCTTTTGAAAATGTGGAGTGTACATTTTGAGCAAAAACTCCCACCAAATTAAAATCACCCATAAATCTCTTTTTCAAAGATAGTTGTAGGGAACAGGGGAAGGGGACGTTACCAGAACCTCTGCAGTAAGTCCTAGTCTCCTGTGAGCCACGGCAGCACACGGTGAATTACAGGAAAGGTAGAAAAATGAGACTGAGAAGAAGCTGAGCTTTGGGTCTGATCAGTGCTGCTCTGGGCAGCAAAGACAAAGACTCCCCTAGCTTCTAGCACCTTTTATTCAGTACATGGGGAAACAGATGTAACAAGTGGAATGCAGAGTTCAAGTACTTCACATTGGGATAAACAAGGTGTAAAAAGACTGGGGGACAGTGGAAATCTAAGAACAATGAGGAACTATGCAGATGAAGATTTGGTTCCTCTCTGGCATCGCTTGCTGGTGTGGTCTTGTCCTGGAGCATTACAGCATCCGAGGATCACTGAGGTCTCAGTTGTGACCTGAGGCCAAAATGGAATTATGTCTGGAATGTCATAGCTGGCCTGTAGGCAGGAGAACTAGGCCTACTCAAATGATTTTTCCCTGGAATTATGTAGCATTGCTCCCAACAGATAGTTACTGCAGATATTCTGTATATAATCTATTAAGGTTTCTATGCACATATATACCTTAAAAATGGAAATGAGGCATTATAGGTCTTTAAGATTTTTTAAAAGATATTGGAGCTGGGGATTTAGTTCAGTGGTTCCACTGCCTGCCTGGAAAGCACAAGGACCCGAGTTCGATCTCTGGTACCAAAAAAAAAGAAGATATTGCAAACATCTGGGCACTAGATACACAGCTATGATGTGTGATAGAAAAATATGGTGGAAAAAAGGAAAAATATGGTGGAATATTTATAAATTTTTAAGACATTTATTACAGTAAGACATGTTGTTATTTATCCCCTCTCCACCCTCCCTTTTGAGTGCACTGATCCCACCATCCTTGTACTTTCTGCAGCAGCTCTGGAGTCCTCTTTCCTGAAGGTCTTTAGCTGTGCTGTCCTGGCTGCCTTGATGTCCTGAATTGATCCAAAACATTGACCTTTCCTGGTCATCTTGACTTTGGGGCAGAGCCAGAAGTCCCAGGGTGCCAGATCCAGTGGATGAGGTGCATGAGGACACAGTGTCGTGTTTTTATGAGCTGCCTTTCTGCTGGATAGCACTAGCCAACGACATTCACCGTGTTTTGATCACATCTCAAGAAGAAACTCAAAAAAGAGGACTCGAGAACTGCTTCAGAAAGTGGCAAGAATGATTCCGTGAACGTGTTGAAAGCAAAGGGGAGGATTTTGAGAAGGACCTGTGGCAATGTGTCTTTTACTGTAATGAATTTTTAAGTTTAAACATTCACCACGTTTTGATCACACTTCATAATATATATGTATGTATGCTTTTTGAGAAAGGGTCCCACTATGTAGTTCCGGCTGGCCTTGAACTCACTATGTAGCCCAGGCTGGTCTCAAACTCCCATTGATCCTCCTGCCTCGGGAGCCCGAGTGCTGGGATTACAAGCGTGCACTACCACACCTGGCCCATATAATTTTTAAAGGCATCACAGATTTCCGCTTCATCCGTGTGTTTAATTCGCCTAACCCACCGCTCCCTGGGCTGTGTGGGTCGATTGTGCCGATGATGCCTGACGCTGTGGAGTGGGCCTTAGGACCCTGGTCATCACGACCACTCTGGGTTCGCAGAACAGGGGCGCAGGGCTGTCCACTCTGGGGACTCGTGGGCAGCATGGTGGGCGGGGCTGGAACCCCTGATGGATTTGCTGGGAGGAGAGGAAAGGTGACCCAGCCAGGCCCAGGTTGCAGAACCTGGCCGTGCAGGCGGGGCTGATGCCAACGCAGTGGGCTGAGCACAGCCGCTCAGGCCCGGGGAAGGAGTGGGGTTTGGCTTTGCCGTGGGTGACAGACAGCTGGGGCACTCCCAGACTGCACCATCCAGGAGCGATTTGAGAAGAGAGAGGAGTCCTTTTGCACCCAAACAACCAAGAGAAATAGACAAAATTCTAAAAACGCAGAAAGGACAGACTTCCCCGGCCTGCTGAGTGTGGAACATTTTTGTGGGCGTTTGCTGGTCCTGTTCCCAGGCGTGAACCAGCAGCTTGGGGCTGTGGTCTCGGGCTGCTGGCCTCCCTGGGTAGGGGAGCCCCCTTCCAGAGCTCCGGGGCATCGCCGTGAGCACAGGGGCAGGAAAGGCGCGGTTGACCACGTGTCCTGGCCCCCACGGAGCAGTGGGGGAGATGATCTCATTCGGTTTTCCACAGCAACCCCTGCGACTACATCAGAACAGACCTAGGGCAGGCTGAGCTTGAGAGAATCAGGGTCACCGGTAGGGCAGGGTCTCACCGTGTGCCAGGCTTGGGGTCTGCCAAGAAGGCCCTCACTTGATCCTTACAAGCCCCCAGGGAAGGCAGTGCTTTGAAGATGGGGAAAATGAAGCACAGAGAGGTTAAGCAGTTCCGTCAAGGCCACACAGCAAATGAGGGATGGAGGCAGGATGTGAGCCAGGCTGTCTGACTTCAAAGTGCCAACTCTTAGTCACTCTGGAGTGATGTAACACAGAGTCTCGGGCTGGGAGTAGATCATTTGTGCTGGGTGTGATGGTGGGCGCCTGTCATCCCAGCACTGGGGAGACTGGATCACTGTGAGTTCGAAGCCACCCTGGGCTACGTAGTGAGTTCAAGGCCAGTTTGAGCTGCATAGCAAGACCCTGCCTCAAAGAAAGAAAAAAGTGCATTATTTCCAAATGACAGTGGGTTAACCAGGCCCAGGCCAGTGGGAGAAATGACGTGGGGCCCAGGGCCCCTGGCTCTGGGTCATGGCCCCTCTGCTGTGGCCTGGTCTCCCAGCAGGAGATGCAGGGAGCACTGGGCTGTGGCTCCAGTCCTGCTGGACACCGAGTGGCCACGCTGTTTCCAGGAGGCGCCCAGGCTAGGAGCCTCCCCACCCCGGCCTCTGATCTCGTGCTCGGTCCCAATGGGGAACAAGGCTCCCGTCGCCCTTCCTGGGCCAGGGGCTTCTTTCGGACTCCGGGGTTTTGATGGAAGGAGCTGTAACAGGGCCACCTTCAGGCCCCCAGAGGGTGGGAGTGTGAAAGTCCTGGCTCCCCCTCCTGGCGTGGAGGTACGCAGGCGCCCGAGGGAGGTGTGCGTTCTCCCAAGAGAAGTTGCCCCTTCTTTACTGATTTACACGGAACACTCCTGGAAAAGCTGAAAGGATCTGGGTGTCTGAGTGGGCGGGTGCTCGGGGTCCTAGGTTTTATGGCGACCTTGGTGAAACGGAGACGTCCTAGAAGGGTCTCGAGATGGAGGAGGCCGCCGGCAGGGGGCAGCAGAGGGACGACCAGCGGCTGTGCTCTAATCTTGGTGAGGGAGCTAATCTGAGAAAAACGGATTATGCAGCAAGCAGCCTTTCTCCCCTTTTCATTTTTGACAAAGCCAAATGTATTCTACCTTGAAGATACAATGTTTTCCTATGTATTGTTCAAATAGCCTTTTCTCTAACAGTGGTGGCTGCAGCTTTTAATGTTGAAGTTAATATAGTTTACAAATGGCTCGCGCTCTGTCAGACGTTGCTCTGAGTGTCACTCGAGTCTGCTCTTTTTATCCTCACCGTTGCCCTAGTGTGGTAGGTGCTGGTATTGTCCCCATGTCACAGATGAGGAAGTTACGGTGCTGGTAGGCTAAATAACATGCCAGAGGTCTCGTGGCTGGAAAGTGGCAGACCGGGGATTTGAACTCTTGGAACCATGTAGATGAGTCAGGCGAGCATGATTGGAATGTGAAAGGAGCCTTGGAATGGGAGCCCACTGCTCCCAGAGTTTCCTGAAATCTGGCCCTTCAGTGACATTTCCAATCTTTATGTGCAGGTTACTGCTGATACATATAAAAAGGCCACTGAGCAGGCATGGTGGAGCACACCCATAACACTCTGGGAGGCTGAGGCAGGAGGATCACAAATTCAAGCCCAGCCTGGGCAACTTAGCAACTTAGGGAGACTCTGCCTCAAAATAAAATTAAAAAGGGTTGGGAATGCAGCTCAGTGAAAATGCTCTGGGTTCAGCCCCCAGTACTCCCCCCACACCAAATAAAAAGACCACCAAGGGGTAAACAAAATACACTTGTCAACTTTATCATCCATTTGTGGCCTGTGGATAAACACTAGCAGTTTTGAAAAAATGAATATTTAGTGCACAAGAATCTTGGTCTCCCTGGCCTCCTGGACATCCCCAAGTCTGGGACAGTTCTGCCTGAACTCTGAGAAGCCTCCCAGCTCCACCATGGAGGGGAAGGAGGAGGCAAGGGGACAGTGCCAAGCCCTGGCCCTGTGCTGTGTGACCTCGGCAGACGGCACAGAGCGCAGGGGGCAGGGCCCCTTGTAACAGGCCCTGAGTGTCATGATTTGGAGACTCAGGAAGAGTCACGGCTAAACATTTTCCACTCAAGGGTAATCTGCCCGTAGTTTACATATTATCGGGACAGTTCCCACACGTGCCATGGTCTCCTTTGTACCTGCCTTCCCTGTCTTTTTGCCTCCTTTCCATTTGTTGCTCCACCCTGGGAAGAACATAGAAGGCCCAAAAGACCTAGCTCTGGGTCCTGCCACAGCTACTAATTTGCACGGTGTCCATCCCCAGCTATTGTGTAAGGCTCCTGTAAGGTGACATGAAAACAGCTGCTAAAAATATAACCTGGGAACTTGGGCGCTGTGGCGCAGGCTGGTAATCCCAGCCCTCTAGGAGGCTGAGGCAGGAGGGTTGCAAGTCCGAGCCCAGTCTTGGCAACTTAGTGAGATCCTATCTCTGAAGAAATGAATGAATGAATGAATGAATGAATAAAAGGGCTGGGGGTGGAGCTCAGTGAAAAAGACCTGGGTTCAAACCCCAGTGTCACAGAAACAAAACGGCTCAGTGATGGAGCGCATGTGCAAGGCCTCCCCGCCCAGGCTGACCCCCACTCACGCTGACCCCGCCTTTGTCTTCAGGATCCTGGCCTTTGCTCTGCCCACTGGGCCGCACTGCTGAGGTACAGGCTTCTTCTCTGTTTTCTCTCCTCTGACCCAGATGATGCCCAATGGTGCCTGGCTGTGCTGGGCCTCCCTTCTGCTCCTGGTCAGGCCCACCCAGCCCTGCCCCTCGGGCTGTGACTGTTTCGTGCACAAGGTTTTCTGCTCCGATGAGAACCTGGCCGCCATCCCGCCAGACGTCCCCCCGGGTACCACAGACCTGGTCTTCGTGGAGACCTCGTTCCTCGAGGTGGGGCCCTGGGCCTTCAGCAGCAGCCCTAACCTCACCAAGCTGGTCTTCCTCAACACCCAGCTGTGGCGCTTCGAGCCTGACGCCCTCAGGGGGCTGCCCGGGCTGCGGGACCTGGAGGTCACCGGGAGCACCTTCACCCTCAGCGACCACACCTTCGCCAATCTGACCTCTCTGGGCCAGCTCACCCTGAGCTTTGATGCGCTGGACGCCCTGCCTGAGGACCTGTTCCTCGGCTTGGACGCCCTGGAGTCCCTCCAGCTGCAGGGCAACCAGCTCCAGACCCTGCCCTGGCGGATCTTCCGGCCCCTGCAGCATCTGAAGTCCCTCGACCTGGGCCAGAACCACCTCGCCTGGCTCCCAGAGGGGCTGCTCTACCCCCTCTCCAGCCTGCAGTCCCTGAGGCTCAGTGACAACCGGCTGTCCCAGGGCCTCCGTCCGGGCATCTTCGCCCACCTGGGCAGCCTGCAGGAGCTCTTCCTGGATGGCAACGCCATCCGAGAGCTGCCCCCGAGGCTGTTCTCGGGGCTCTTCCACCTGGAGAGGCTATGGCTGCAGCACAACGCCATCCACCACCTGCCCGCCACCATTTTCTCTGACCTGCGCAACCTAACAGCCCTGAGCCTGCAGGGCAACGCGCTGCAGACACTTCCCGCTGGCCTGTTCACCTGCACCCCGCACCTGCGCAGCCTGTCCCTGTCCCACAACCAGCTGGTGATGTTTGCGGATGGTGCCTTTGCCAACCTGTCCAGCCTAGAGTTCCTTGCGGCCTCACACAATGCCATTGCACAGCTCCCAGCCGGGCTCTTCCGGGATCTGCAGGCGCTGCTCCAGCTGCACCTGGGCAGCAACAACCTGACAGCCCTGCCCTCTGGGCTCTTCCACAACCTGTCCAGCCTTGAGCTGCTCAACCTCTCCCGGAACCAGCTGAGCACGCTGCCTGCTGGCCTCTTCAACACCAACTACAACCTCTTCAACCTCGCCCTGCACGGCAACCCATGGCACTGCGACTGCCACCTGGCCTGGCTCTCAGGGTGGCTGCGCCTCTGGAGCGACCAGTTGCTCCACACCCGCACCTACTGTGCTAGGCCTGCCCACCTGCGAGGCCAGGTGGTGCCCACCTTGAGGGAGGAGCAGCTGGTGTGCCCCGTGTCCGGGCACCCAGGGCCGGACCACAGACTGGCCGGGGTAGGCTGGGACGCAGTGGTGGCTGACAGGGCGGCCCGGAGCCGGTGTACCTACAGCAACACAGAGGGCACAGTGGTGCTGGCCTGTGACGAGGGCCAGTGCCGCTGGCTGAATGTCCAGCTGTCCCCCCGGCAGGGTGAGGGCTTCCTGGCGATGATGTTCAATGCCAGCCAGGGGTGGGACCTGAAGTCCAGCTGTGGCTCTGTGAGGGTCACCGTGTCCCTCAGGGCTCAGGCAGTGGGGCCCTAGGGGCACAGAGCCGGGAGCCTGGGCAGGTGGGGGCAGAGGAGCGGAGTCCTTGAAGCTCTGAGGGACGCGGCCGCATCTCCAGGGTGGGAGGTGGAGTCTGGTCCCCTCCCTTCTTCCCTCACCGGCCCCCTCTCAGAGTCTGAACACCCTTGAGAGCTGCTCTGAGGCCACAATACCCCCGCCATCCATCCCCCTCTCCAGGTCCCGGTCCACGGTCCCCCACCGGCACCCAGCCCAGCAGGATGGTCCCCACAATCCCAAACACCCCGGAGTCTCCATGCTTCTGACACCCAGTTCAAAAGCCAGGGTCTGTTCAGATTTCTTTGTTCTAATTGGATGCGGAGGATAAATGAGGACAATAGGGGCAGAGGGGGCTCGGAGCTGGGGTGTGGCCTGGATTCCTGTGGGGAATCCTGTCCACCATCCACCTCCTCCGCTGCATCCAGGAGAAACCAAGGCAAGCTGGTACCGTGGGAGGGCCAGCCCAGTCCGGGCCTTGGTGACCCGAAAGCCCCAAGGACGGTAGTGGCTGCGCCAGGTGGGCACTGAGATGGCGGCTCCCTGAGGAGGGAGAAGAGCCCCGGAGACACGGAAGCAGCAGCAGGGGTGGCCTGCTGTGGTCCTTGGCTTGCCCGATGTCCCTGGACACCCGCACCCCGTCTCCATGTGGGGCTCTGACGCCAGCGTCTGAGCCAAGCTCTGTCCCCACTCCTCCGCGGGCCCTGGCTGAGCACTTTCCTGGCCGCCCTCCCCTCATCCGGAAGGCTGGCTCCAGCTTCCATGGCGCCTTCTTCAGCCCTACTTGGTGCCCTGGACCACACCAAGGCGCAGGCTTCCTGGGTGGAGGGAGAGACGGCCCGAGGTACAGCGGCCGGCTGCAGCTCAGAGTGTGGGGAGACACAGAGAGAAGACACAAAGCAGGGGTCTCAGGGAGCCTGGCCTCCTGTGACAGGAGTCCTAGGGAACCGGCAGTCTGTCCCGGCCAGAGGCCAGGGCTGGGCTCAGCCGGGAGGGCACAGGCAACCTGGGCAGGAGGGCTGGAGATCTACACAGGCAGGGCAGGGCCAGGCTGCCCGGGCTGGGGGGCGGGGACAGGGCTGGGGCCTGGGCGCCAACTCTGGGGTTCAGGAAGGGCGCTCAGCCGTGTGTGCAAGGCGGGCATCCCCGCTGGTGCAGTTGTTCTGCAGGGTCTGTCGGGGCAAAAGACAGGCAGGACCTCTTCAGCCAAGAGGGTGGGACACTAAGGAGAAAGCCTAGCCACACACACAGGTGGGTGCAGAGCCCTGACCAGGAACCACAGAATTGCAGCAGAAACACAGATTGGTGCAAGCACTGTAGAAATTGGGGTGGAGATTCCTCAAAGAACCAACATGAGAAATTCCATTCCACCCAGCTATTCCCCTTCTAGGTGTCTTCCGGAAAGAGTTAAAGGCATCCTATTACAGTGATCCATGCACACCCATTTTTATAGCAGCACAATTCATAACAGCTAAATCTTGCAAATAGCCCGTATATCCATTAGCAGATGAGTGGCTAAAGAAAACGTCATATTTACACCCAATGGAGTACTACTCTTCCACGAAGAAGGATAAACAGGGTGGGGGATTTAGCTGAGTGGCACCGAGCCTGCCTTGCAAGCTCAAGGTCCTGAGTTCAATCCCCAGTACCAAAAAGAAGGATAAACTTGTGTCATTTGTAGGAAAATGGCTGCATCTTGAGACCCTAGGTTAAGTGAAATGAATCAGACACACAAGTTTAAATATGGTTTATTTTATATAAGAAACCCAAAGTATAAATAAGTGAATGAACAAAATAAAAAGCAGGCAATAGGAGACAGAGATAGATCTTTCGCAAAAGGGAAGGGGATCGAGAGATGAAGGGAGGGAAGGGGATGAGAAGGAACTTCGATGTGTTACACGCCTGCACCAACTCTTCACAAGGCATGTGGTCACTGCACTGCAAAAATAAAGCTGAGAAATGAAAGTAGCGGAGGCATCACCTGCATCTGTTGGTCCCAGGGAAACTCGGAGGCTGGGGACGTCGAGTGGGGCCTGGCCAGGGCTCCAGTGTCGCCCTCTGAGAACAGTCCCACAGCTCCGAGCCCAGGAGGCTGGCGAGGGAGCTGTGTGGGTGGGGTTGAGGGGCAGGAAGGGGGCCCCTGGGGAGCCTCAATTCTCCCCCCGTGGGTGAAGGGCATAATGAAGCAGTGACCAAGGGCAGCTTGAGGGGAACGGAGGGGCGAGGGCCTGAAGCTGACAGGAAGGGAAGTTCTCCTTCATCTCCCTGGGGGCATTTTACCAATGGGCTTCTGGAGGCCCAGTCTGATCCCAGTGTAAGGGGATGGGAAGAGGGGTGGTGGCTCACACCTGTGATCTTAGCACTCAGGAGGCTGAGGCAAGAGGATCTCTGTGAGTTCCAGGCCAACCTGGGCTACATTGTGAATTCAAGGCCAACCTGGGCTGCATAGCAAGACCCTGTCTCGAAAAACAACAACCAAACAACAAATTAAAAAATAATAATAATAAAGTGAGGGGAAGTCGTCAGCAGGTTGGCCAGAGCAGCAGATTCCCAAGTGCACTCAGTTCTGTTCCCAGAGTCACCTGGTGTGACAGTAATCGTGACCACATTTCCTGGGGCAAGGGACGTGACCTGGAGAGGCTGAAGAGGCCCCCACCGGGGAAGGGACCCCACCTCCCTGGCACTGGAGCTCTGGGAGTTTCAGTCCCTGCAGTGGCTGTCTGGGGTCAGATGTGGCCCACGCAGTCCCGTATCCACTGATAGGGACAAAGGGGCAGGGTGATGTGGCAGATGGTTCTCAATGACACTTTTGCTTGTTTGTTTTATTTTTATTTATTTATCTTTGGAACCAGGGATCGAACTGGGGACCTTGCACTTGTGAGGCAGGCGGCGGAACCACTGAGCTAAATCCCCAGCCCTGTTTGTTTCATTTTTTAAAATGGTCTCATTAAGTAGCTCAGGCTGGTCTTGCTCCCCAGTGCTGGGCTCCCAGGCGTGCACCACCATGCCCAGACACTCTCTGTTACACTTTTTTCCCACACACATAATTCTGGGTTAAATTAAAATATAATTTCTCCCAAGGGGAAGGAGCCCTGGGCAACAGCCAGCCTGGAGGACAGCACCTGCAGGACAGAAGTGGAGAGACTGTGAGCCGAGGAGGAGCCTGCAGGCTCAGGCATGGTCAGCTTCACTCCCTTTCCTGTCTCCACCCTTTTTTCCTCTTTTTCTTCTTCCAGGGAAAGTGCTATGGATCACTGGTCTGCAGGGACACCCCCCAGACCACACTGGGGTCCCCAACCGCAGCCGCAGTGCACCTCCCTCCAGGGCCCACAGTAATTTAGAGGTGTGTTTCTTCCATATGTGTAAGAACTCTGCCCAGACCCCTTAGAGCCCATCCAGTGACATCCTGGCTATTCAGGAGGCTGAGGCAGGAGGATCACCTGAGCCCAGGAGTTGCAGGCCACCCTGGGCAACATAGGGAGACCCCATTTTAAACAAAACAAAATGAAACAAACTAAAAAATCTCAGCAAAAACCAAACCCGGGTCCTGGGGCTCTATCTGGTAAGAAGCTGTTTAAACGACCTGTGAGGTAGAGGGGGGCCTGACACCAGCCTTTTTTTTTGCAGTGGTGGGGATTGAGCCCAGGGCCTCTCGAGTGCTACACCAACGCCAGACCACTGAGCGGCCTCCCTAGCCCCAGGTATCCACGGTGCTGAAACCCAACTATCAAGCTCCTCTAGTGATTTGCACACACAGCCCGGGTCCACAGCCCAGGGCCCGGTGTGCTCTCGGGTGCTGTCCTGTGGAGGTCTCCCGTGGTCATTTGCAGCTGGACCCGGGGACACAGGGCTCACATATCAGCTCTGTCCCCCCAACCGCTGCATGCTCTTTGACCCCAAGAACGCACCCGGGCTCAGGTCCTGCAGAGAAATGCGTCTGGCAGGCTCTGCTCCTTTCTTGTGGATGTTTTCAGCATCATCCCTTAGGGGTCTCTGGAGGGCTGGCATTTTTGCTGCTTGTTTTCTTGCAGTACAGGGTGGCTAAATCCTGCCTGCCAGCAGGACTCCCTTCCAGGACACCGTTCAGCAGTTCTCTGCTGCTTGTCAGCCCTGCACCTCCAGGCAGGTTACAGAGCTTTCTGTGCCTCAGTTTCCCGGCCAAATGGCTCATCACCTAATGGTGCCTGCCTCATACTGTTACTGGTGAAGATGAAAGTAGTGAGTTCGTGGCTGGGTGTGGTGGTGCATACCTGCAATCCCAGCACGTGGGAGGCTGAGGCAGGAGGATCTCTCTAAGTCTGAGGCCAGTCTGGGCTACATAGCAAGACCTTATCTCAACAAAACAAAACAAAACAAAACAAAACAAGAAAAAAAAAAACTTTCATGGAAAGTACCCAGGATGGAGGTACAGAATAAATTCCTCAAACTGTTATCTAATTTTATTTCAGGACAGGGTTTTGCTAAATTAAGTTGGGGTTGAACTTGTGATCCTCCTGCCTCAGCCTTCCAGGATCCTCATACCTGGCTGAGTATGCTGTTGTTTTCAGAAAGCTCGCTGTAAAGCAGTGTGCTGTTAGCCCACAGCGGCCTCCCACACCTGTTGTTTACAACCCTCACTGGCACCACGAGGCCACATGGAGTGACTGGCCTGTACCAAAGGTCACCTGGCCTGATGACGCTCTGACCCCTGCATTAAGCAACACTGGGTGGGGAAGAAGCTGGACAAACACTGGCTGATGGCTTCCCCAGAGCATGGTTCTGCCCACTGCGGGGTCCTCTCCTCATTCGCAGTTAATTTCAAGCCCGCGGCTGTGCAGAACCTGGTCTCAGGACGCCCCCTGGTGACCCGTTGGAAGAACGGCTGTTGCAGTGGTCCGGGGACACTCCAGGCGGTGGCTGGTGTCTGCTGGGACTGAGGAAGGGCAGGGTCGCCTGGGTGGTCAGCAGAAAGGTGGGCTTTGGGCAACTCCCCCGCGGGCGGGACGCCACCTCGAGGGGTTGGAAATGTGGGGCGTTCCAGATGGTCCCAGGGGTGTTGCATGTCCTGCACGATACTGGCAGGCCCTGTGCTTCCGGCGGCTCCCGAGAGCACCACCAGACGGCAGAGGAGTGCATGACATCGCTCCTGGAGTCACTCCTGGAGTTTGTCTATCCGGACGTGCAAAGCCCTGTGCGTACACCAGGGGTTCCGGGCTAGAAGTGGCTGCTTTGTGCCCCTTGGAATTCTGTCCGGAGTTGTTCAGCTGCCGTGGTGGCGCACACCTGTCATCCCAGCACTCGGGAGGCTGAGGCCCCTCGAGTTTGGGGCCAGCCTGGACTACATAGATCCTGTCTCAAAAAGCCAAAAGAAAAAAAAAGTATTATGATAAAAGACACATTGCCACCAGTTCCCCTCAAAACACCCCCAAGGACACTGCTGCCTATACCCTGGTCCTCCATCTGTCCTTGACCTTAAGGGAGTGTCTGCCTTTTGGGCCTTTGCTTCCAGTGTCTGAGGGAGGGGCATTGGTTCTGGGAGACCCTCTGTCCCCCTCCCTCCCTTCGGCAGGCTGTGGCCTCGGTGTGAGGGCTGATGGAGCGCAGGGCTTAGCGGTCATTTTGCCACCCCTTCCTTGTTACCTAGAGACGAGTGATGGAAATTCCCTCACACGGCCGAATTGTCTATCAGATGGCAGAGTGGAGTCCTGACCCAGGACAGGGCCCCGTAGAGTACATGGGGAGGATGTGGGGACATCACAGAGCAGGGGGTTACCATGGGACCTGTCCGTGCCCGGGAGGGATGCCGGGCCAAGAAAGTCAGGCTGTGCTGGGTGGGGCGGAAGCTGGAACGCAGGCTGTCGAGGCGGGAGAGGTGGGAGGCGAGTGCCCTGCCCTGCTGAGGTGGCCTGCTGTCGCTGATGGCCCCGCTGGGGCATCAGCCACCCCGGGGACACTGACCTGCTGCAGCACAGCCTGTGGCCCTCTGCCTGCTTGTCCCTCGGCTTGAGGGATGTCAGCCTCAGAGACAGGGACAGCCTCAGAGGTATAATAAGGAGGCTGAAAACTGGCTTGGGGATGTACATTGAAGTCTTCTGTTTGGCTTTGTGGCTTGTCTGTTTCATGGTGGGTGTGTATGTGTGTGTGTGTGCGCGCGCGCTCTTATGTAATGTGCCTGAGCTTCCGTTTCCTATGCTGGCCCAACACCATGGGTCAGGGGGCCAGATGGGTACTGGGTGCTAAGAGAGTGGGGTGTCCGGGTGACCCAGCCCCTCATGCACACAGCAGGACTCTGCCTGTATCCCCAGCAGCCCTGGGGACAGTAGCCAGGGGTGTCCTTGTTCAGCCGCTTCCCCTCCCAGTGACGAAGGCCCCTCTGTGCCTGCCTGGTCTGCTCCCAAGGAGGGTGTGGAGACCCAGTGTCACTGGCTAAACTGTGCTGGGAACTGCAGGGCGCCCCTGGGGGACCTCAGTGTGTACTGACTCTGAGCAGGAAGCCCCAAGCTACTAACCATACAGATGAATGGATTTTGGCACTGTAATCTCAGCCTTAAAAATGAATATCAAATGGGTTTAAAATGTGGGCAGATTTACTGAGCTGCAGCTTAACACTTTAAGCAAACTTTCTGTGGCATAAACCAGGACTAGGACTTTTTTTTTCGTGTACCGGGAATCGAACTCAGGATCTTGCGCTTGCCAGGCAGGCACGGTGTCACTAAGCTACATCCCGGACCCTAAGACTTTTCAATATTGCATTGATTACGATTAGTTTATATTCAGATGTCCCCCTAAGCCTCATGCGGTTATATGCAGGGATTTACAGCTGTTGGGAGACCGGGTTAGTCCTAGGAGGGGTCACTCTGGGTGTGGCCAGGAAGGGTTATCTCAGGCCCCAGCTCCTCCTTTGATCTCTCTACTTCCTGTCCACCATGGCATGAGCAGCTTCCCCTCCCTCAGGCCCCTGTGCCCTGCTGTCCTGCCTCGGAGCCAGCTGACTAGGGACTGAAGCCCACAAACTGTGAGTCAAAATAAGCCCTTCTTCCTTTAACTTGAGGGGGTTGGGTACTGTGGCTCAGTGACAAGGAAGTGTCTAAGACAGAGTTTAAACAAGGTCGAAATGGTTTCTTGGTCCTGTAAAAGTCTAAGTGAAGGTGCCAGGCTGACATTGCTTCCAGATATCAGAACCCCCCCATACTCATGCATTCAGTCATGGAGTCGGCCAGCAAGCATTGCTTCACACCAGCGAGGCCATGGTTACAGCACATGGCGGCGGGGAGCAGACAGGGTCCATGCTGTGTGTGTGCCCTTCACTTCCAGGTCCAAGGCCGCACCGTCCCTGTGTTCCAGGCCGCAGGAGGGAGGGAGGGATGAAGAGGAGGAAGGCAAGGGATGCACCCTGTGGCCTCTGGGAGCCTGGTGAGGAGGTGCACACCTGTAATCCCAGCACTCTGGGAGGCTGACGCAGGAGGATCACAGGTTCCAGCCCAGCCTGGGCAACTTAGTGACTTAGCGAGACTCCTGTCTCAAATAGAAGATAAAACAGAGCAGGGGACATAGCTGAGTGCGAAGGGCCTGGGTTCAAGCCCCAGTACTGCAGAAAGCAAAACAAACCAAACACCTGGGCTTCTCAGGCCTCACAGCACCCCTGAAAGCACCCCCTGCACGGAGTCCCTCAGTCTGCAGCACCAGCGCGGGCCCTGCTGCCTGCTGGGCTCCGGGCTGATCCGGGGATCACACTGAGTCAGACAGCATCATCGTCAGGGTCTCTCGCACCCCACCTCGAGAGTCCACAGACTGCGCCTCTGGACCCCCCTCCCTCGGGCCGCCCTGGATGAGCCCGCAGCCTCCTGCAGGGGCTTCCTGCTAGCCACTGCCTCAGTGGCCATCCTGATGGCACCCACAGCTGTCACCAGGCCTGCCATTCCCCAGCATGCACTTCCTCTGCTGCTTATCTCACACATCCCTTAGCTTGAGCTGCAGAGTCTACGGATTCTTCCTCCTGCAGGGTGGGCTGCGTGGATAACTGGGTGGGCTGCGTGGGCAGCTGGGAAGAAAACAAACCCCTGCCACGTTTTAATTCACAATTAAAAATGGATCACTTTCCCAGATCAATTATTCTTTGGGAGTAAACAGAAAGGAACTCGGAATGTTGTACCACGGCCCGGCAAGACCACCAGAGTGGATAAAGAGTGGCACTGTTTTTCTCACAGGGCCAGATGCCCCAGCCCCATGCTTCCAGGTTCCTCCAGCGTCACTCCCTACAGCGTCACTCCCTACATCCGCTTCCGCTGTCTGCCCCAGCCCGGGTCACCGGAAGAGGCCTCCGCCGGAAGAGGGCGCCCCTCCCGGTACCTGGGGCGGTCCAGATCGGGCCAGGCTGGGTTGCAGTCCTGCTCCACCACACCTTGGGTGTGGAAGCCGCAGCACTTCCAGGAAGCCAGCTTGGATTTTCCTGACTCTGCTGCATGGACACTGCCATCTCTGTGGAGTTGTGATATCGATTTCATCCTGGTGATTGGCGTGTTTGTGTCTGCCTGGCCTCTGCACTCTGGCCACAACAGGTCTAGTACTGGTCTCTGTGTGCAGAAGATTAAGACGGGGCCACAGGGCGAGGGACGCTCCCAACACAGTGACACCATCCTCACTGTACACAGAACCAATCAGAAACCTACTATTTTCAACCCTGTATTTGAATCTGGTGCTTCAAGGGACCAATCAGAAGACGCCTCCAAACGCGTGGGTTGCTGCTTATACCCAACTGGGGACACTGGCGGCCTCCTGCTGTCTTCTCCGTGGTGGCAGTTTTCCCTCAGGTCTTCCTGCCACCCCTTCTTTCCCAGGCAGGCAGGACAGAGCTCCCCGCACCCCGAGCCGTGGCTGCCTGACTGGTGCATGGAGACCGGAAGGCGTGGAGCCACCTACCAGGGGTGCAGAGGGGATTGGGCGAATAACGCAGATCCAAAGTGTCCAGGACCGTGGGGGAAGTTCCTTCCAACTCCGGGCCTCGGTTTCTCCACCTGTCACGCCAGAGAACCGGACGGGATAATGTGGACCCTGAGGAGCAGTGGAGGAGATGGGATGGGTCGTGCTAGGCCAGGCCGCACACGGCTTGGAAGAAGGATGTGGGACCTAACGGTGGGTGTCTGGAGTAGCCTTCTGAGCCACCGTCCAGATGAAAGATGTGAGGGGAAGAGGATCTGGCCCCGCCCACAGGCCCCGCCTTGACACGCGCTGGCCCCGCCCCTGCCAGCCCAGCCCCGCAGCTGATTAGAACTGCCCTGGAGGTCAGCCCAGTTCGCTAGCAGGCCTGCTCCTGTCCTCCTCCAGGCAGGCCTCCAGGGTCACCCTGGCTCACTCTGTACCCACAAAGCCCCAGTTCCCTTCTGGATATTCCCTGAGGGTCCCAAGAGATCCCCCAGGGCAGGGCCTCTGCAGCTGCAGGAAGGCACCCCCTTCCTCTGTCTTTCTGCGTTTCTCTCCTCGCCTCTTTCCAGCTGTCCTCCCCTCACTTCCTTCCCCACTTCCTGCTCGTCCCTTTCCTCCCTTAGCTGGTATTTTCTTCTCAGGTGTCTTCAAGTACAAAGGTGGGAGAGAGGGTGTCAGGGCGTGCCTCAGTTTACCGTGACAGTGCAGTGCATTTGCTGGGTATTGATGGAACTCTGGGTCACTTCCCCAGGCCCCTGAAGACACCCCTCTTCTCGGCAGGGCGCCGGGGCTCCCTCCATCACAGATGCACCGCGTCACACTTCCACCCTCCCCGTCTGCTTGGTTCTGGGCCTCTGGACTGAGGCTGCGCTTGGAGAGAGGCCATGTGGGTTGAAGCGGCCTGGCTGGCAGCCACAGCTCCTAATTCGGAGAGTGAGAGGTGGAAATGCAGCAATTCGGGGAGAAGAGACTGCTTCCTGCCTGGTGCCCACCTCTCTCCCCAGTTCAGCCCTGCTGGTTTCCCCCTGTCACCCTGGTCCCCCAGCCTGGTCCGTGGGCAGGTGGGCATTCTTTGCAGCCTGGAAGGGGCTGATCAGATGGGGGCAGACAGTCACACTGGACAGATGGCAGGGAGCCAGGCCACCTAGGAAGGGGCAGGGACTCGCCCCAGGTCACACACCTGGAAGTGGAAGCTCCTGCTAGGGCCGGCGTGATGCCTCTGTGTGTGGCTCCAGTGGGCAGGGAACAGAGAGAGGGTTCAGCCTGAAGAGCCCAGTCTCTCCTGCAACCCAAGAGCAGCCCTCCTGACCTGCAGATGTCCATGTGGTGCCCAGCAGACCTGGATAGACTGGCCCGGGTCCCAGAGGGGACAGAGGCGTGGCCTGTCAGAGTGGACCCCGCTCCTCCCAAGGTGGGCTCTGATATCAAGGCCCAGGCCTTGAGAGGGCCTTGCATGGGGCTGGGCTCTGGCCAAGGAGACTGAGGTGACCACACGTGATGGGAGGCAGGAGTCCCACAGGTAACTGCACTCTCAGGAGATGTCAGCTCTCGTGGGTAAGTCAGAGTGGACGCAGGGAGGGGCTGACTCAGGGCACGGGGAGTGAGCGGCACAACTGGAGCCTGGACACACGCTCTGCACAAGGGCCGTGTGTCCCTGCGGTTGTCCTTTTCCTGTGGACAGACGCCCGGATGCCGCTGTTCGGAACATTCCAGCTGATGTTGCTTCAGGCAGGGCTGACGACTCTGGAATTTGCTCCCTGGGCTCCAGGCTGGGTGTGTGAGGAGGAAAGCTCACCTCTGGGTGTGCATGTCTGACAGAGCTGCCTCAGATCCAAACTGCAGTCCTCAAGCCTCTGCCTGAGGCCTTTTTTGTTCTACTTTGTTTTTGTGAGACAGAGTCTCCTTGTGTAGTTCAGGCTGGCCTCGAGCTCACTGTGTAGACCAGGGTGGCCTCAAACTCATGGTGATGCTTCTGCCTCAGCCTCCCGAGTGCTGGGATTCCAGGCATCATGCCCGGCTCGGCCTGACATCTTGAATGCTGCTGCTGGGGACAGTGAGG
Source organism: Heterocephalus glaber (assembly GCF_000247695.1). The sequence continues at coordinate 63,433,064 of NW_004624730.1, forward strand.
GTGCTGGTGGCAGCCAGTGGTTCATCATCTGTTGCTCAGAAATGACTTGTTCTTTTCTGCTGGCAGGAAGGATGGAGGGAGGGGAAGGGGAACGGTGGGGGTGGCCCCAGAGATGCCTTACGACTGCCCTGACAGGTGAGCAGCAGTAACACCACCTCAGGAGACAGGGACCAAGCTCGCTCCCACCCAGAGGCCTCAAAGTCACTTTCTGGCAGGAGGCCATTGTGTGCAGACTTCCACCCGAAGCCAGGCAGGAGGAGAGAAGCAGCACTGTGCATCCTGCTCTGGGCCCATGGATCTGTGGCCTCCTTCACAGGTGAGAGAACCCACGCTCGGGATGCTAATATTGACTAAGGTCACAGAATGCGGGTGCAGAGCTGGGACCCAAACTCCCATTCAGCCAGGGCCAAATTTCGTGTTTTCCCTGGGCCAGGGTTTCTGACCTGGGCACTTTACCGTCAGCCACTGGAATTGCCTCTGGGCTGTTGTGATTTTAATTTTATTTATTTATTAGTGGTATTGAACCCAGGGCCTTTGCACAGAACTACATTCCCAGTCCTATTTTTTTTATTTGAGACCCACTAATTTGCTGAGATGGGCTCCTCCTGCCTCAGCCTCCCAGAGTGCTAGGGCTACAGACATGTACCACCATGCCTGGCTCTGCATGGTTGTTTTAAACAGGTGGTTGCTGACCCAGGCACTGTTGTAGGCTCATGGGAGTCAGCAATGAACAAGGCAGGCCCTGCCCCTGTGGACTTCCTGTGAGGCTGGGGGGGGACCAAGAACAAGCGTAAATGTAAGTGGATTACACGGGTAGTAGAAGGTGACAGAGCTTATGGGGAAAGGAACACAACATAAGGGAAGTGAGCAGGAAGTGTATGGGGTGCGACTGTGAAGACAGCCCTCAGATAGGAGCTTCCTCAGGAGGTGACAAGTGAGCCAAGACTCGGAGGAGCGCATTTGGCTATGAGAACTGTGCTTCCTGAGTCCACTGCAGTTGCTCTTTCAGAGCCTGGAGGGTGGGCCCGGGACAGGTTTTCCCAGGTCACTTATACACGCCCATGTTTGGAAATCGCCAGAGGCTCTTCTCCATGCAAAAGACTTTCCCTTCCCAGGTGAGGAAGAATTTGCTTGAATCTCAGTAGAGTTGCAGCTTGTACCCTCTGCACGCCTGCTTCCTAGCAGGCTGAGGCAGGAGGATCACAAGTTCCACCCCAGCCTGGGCAACTCAGCGAGATCCTGTCTCAAAAATAAAAAGTAAGGGCCGGGGATTTAGCTCAGTGGTTCCACTGCCTGCATTGCAAGTGCAAGGTCCTGAGTTTGATCTCCAGTACCAAAAAATAAAAATAAAAAAAATGAATTCAGAGTCACTGGAATCGAGTCCTGATGGTGATCCCTGTGATGTGGTAACTGGATAGAACATAGCAAGTCAAGCTTACAAAGCGCTCCTGTGGCTATGACAGACTGGAAAGCTCTGTGTCGGCTTGGGGCAGGAGGTGATGTCCAGTCCAGTGCAAACAGGTTATCGAAGCAACGCTTTGGCATCATGGGGAGGCGTGGCTTACTAGACTTGGCTTCCAGATCAGCCCCTGCGACAGGCCTGGGCCCATCACTTGCTTTGAGGAGTTTCTGCTTCCAAGTTTGGAAAATGGAGCTGCTGAACTTCCGCCACTTAGCACAGCACCGTCTCTACCCCAGCCAGTCGGTGCATCTGTCCGTCCATCCGTCCAGGCATCTGCCGATCATCTGGGTGTCTGACATGCTCTAGATTCAGACCCACGGAATTCCAGTCCCGTGAAGTAATTTGGAACATGCCTAGGACTGACGGTAAAGCAACCTGACCTGGGAAAATAATGAACGAAAACCGCATGGGGAGTAATTAACTGGGACCTCGAAGCCTTTAATCTTGGAAGCTCTGCCCTGGGAGGCCCCCGAGGTGGGCTGGTGTCGCTTGCCGTCTGGGGGAGCCAGACAAGTGCCTGTAACCGCAATTGCAGTGGAAGCCACCCCAATCGGTGGCAGGCAGCCCTGCCCCGTGGCCCAGCCCTGTTAACTGCTGGCATCCCACTTGCTGGATGGAGCCCAAACACCCCGCACCGTTTAAAGTGCTTATTGGAAAAGCAGATTTGGTCTTGGCTGCAGCTCTGAGCAGTTCCTTGTGTGGGGCGCTCCCCAGGGCTGTGATTGAACCCAAGAAAGCACTGCCTACTTTCGGCGTTCTTGCTTTCATCTTCACATCACATTTGAAAATTTATATTTAAAGAAAGTCAGGGAAAGGGGCCAAGAGGACTCACGTGGCCTGTGGTGCCAGAACACCCAACACAGCCACGCAGAGGAGGCTGTGGGGGATTAGAGGGGAATTAGAACCAGTCAGGAGGAGCCGGCAGGCGGCCTGACCCCCTAGGGCCCCAGTGGCCTGGCCGTGGTGCCATCAGGCTTTACAGAGCACGAGGTCTGAGATTTGGATCGGATGCCAGCCAGTCCAGTGGGGGAGAGTTTTCCAAAAGCCCTGGAGGAGAGGTGCCCAGCCCAGCATCTGGCCAGTCGGGCCAATAGGAAGTGGACTCTGACCTGCTTCCGGAAGCTTTATTGACCCTGGTGACCGTGAGTGGGAGAGAACGGTTGCAGGAAAGAGCCCAGCCTGGGGCCCTTTGCCTGTCTCTACCGCTCCTCCAGCAGGATTCTGAGAACAGTGGGTGGTGTTTGCCAGCAGGCTCCCTCTTGCAAAAGGCTATGAGCACCACACAACTTTCCCTGCAGCTCCTTCTAAGATCCCTTCTAGGGCTGGTAAGGCTAAAACATCTAGGTTTAATGTTTTTGCTTTTGAGTGCAGAGATCAAACCCAGGACCTCATGCATGCTAGCCAAGTGCTATACCCCCAAGCCACAGAGCTACAGATATCCCAGCCCTTAAAACATCAGGTGTGAGCCGGGTATGCTGGCACGTGCCTGCCATCCTTGGGAAGCCAGGGCAGGAGGATCACTATGATTTTAAGACCAGCCTGGGCCACAGGGTGAGAACCTGACTCAAAAAACAAACAAAAAATCAAGTGTTATGGAAGAGTGAAAAGAAATAGCATTCTGGAGAAGGAAAAAGGTTCCAGTACAGAGCATACCCAAAGTCCTAGTTTCTGGGTCCAGCTGTGATATTTTCATCTTTTCCAGAAATTTTTGTGTATAGGAAATCATCAAACTTTCTTTAGTTGGTTTCTTCTTTGAGCATAGTATCCTGTACTTATTCCTGTTATATCTTATGTTTATCAATACCTTATGTTTTAAAAAAAATAATGAAAAAGAAAATGCATGGTTTACAACAACAACAATAACAAAAAAATATACTGACCAGGATTATTCAAACAATCCTCCTGCTTTCAGAATTACAGGAAGAGGGAAGTAAATATACAACACTTAAAATGATTATATTTAACTTTGAGGTCCTAGTTGCTAAGAAAAAGAAGAGTGGGTGGGGAGAATAATATATTGGTTCCTTGGGAGAGAGAAAGCTTATTTTTGTTTTTGAGGCTACAAAAAACTTCTGAGGGGCTTCTGTGAGGAATAGGCTAGGCCAGTGCGTTGGCCAGGGTTTATGCAAAGCACAAAGGTAGTTTGTGCGTGGATATTTTGGTGATGAACCATAGTGGTTTTCTGAACCACAGTGACTAGTCTGGGGGTGGGTAGAACAGAACGTAGGACACCCCGAGAGGACTGGCCACATCACCTGGCCTGTACCTGGTGCACCCCCACTTGAAGGCTCCCTGAGTTGGATGTGGGGCAAAAGAGAAGTCAGGCACACTAAGGACTATGTGAATGGACAGGACAGAACACGTCTCCAGGGGAAAGTGTCTCATGCCCTTCGTTAGGGTTCCTAGCTGGTGTCCCCTAAAGCCTCGTGTGCTCAAAGGAGGGGCTTTAGAAAGGTGACCAGGTTGTTGAGGTGGCACAGCTGACTTGCTGTTAGGAGGTGGGTGTGGCCCAGAAGCGTCTGTCTGCCCCCAGCTCCTCTCTGTGCTCTCTCTGCTTGCTCCCACCCTGCTGTGAGCAGCCGGCCAACTATGGACAGACCCTCGAGCCGAAATCAACCTCTCCTTCCTTGAGCTGTGGGTGTCGGTGGGGTATTTTATCCCAGCAATGAGGGAAGTAGCCAAGACGTCACTGAATCAGCTAATACCTAAGTGTGAATGTATGTGTGTGCACAGGTGTGAAGAGAAACCCTGTCCCTCGACCTCGACCCCCATGTCCCTACACACGCCCAACACAGTCGGCGCCTCTGCAAAAGACAGAACCTTTGCATGAACTAAAGATCATGAACTTGGTGGAAGAACCACAGCACAGTTTCGGAATTCACAGGGGCAAAAGGCTTAATTACTCCAAATAAGTACTCAGGCTCAGAGCCAGGGTGCTGCAAGCCAGCAAGATGAGGGAAATGACCTCTGCCTCTGTCAAAGCTGGGCGAGCCGAGCTCGGGACTGGCTGATTTCAGCAGGGAAGGGCGTCTGTGATGTCACTTGTTCTCTTCTTGCCAGGTGGCCTGTCCTTGACCCCTGAGAGGCCACTGACTGGCTGTAGGACTGGCACACACGCCCCTTCTCTTCACATCCTGGAGCATCCAGTGTCCCCAGCCTTGTTTGTGCCCCAATAAACACAGCCAGCTGCAGGCCTAAGTGGAGGCCTGAGGGCATCACCTGGGAACGCGCCAGGAGTGCGCATTCGAGATTCGGTCTCGGAGCTCTGCTCAGAAGCCCTCAGGTCTTCTGATGTGGGCTGGGATTTGGAGCTGAAACTGCAGAAGAGATGCTTGAGCGGGGGCTGCTCCTCTGAGGAGAGGGCCAGAAGATCTGGGACAGGGCAGGGGGTCCGTGTAGTTTGAAAAAGCCCCCGGGATGATTCTAACCTCTCCCCCCACCAACCTTATCTATCTGAGATCTAGAACCGAATTCTGCAACAGACTGCACCAGTCTCCTTATTTTGATGATTTTTGTTAGCTTTCAAAATTGTGTAGCAACACTGGAGCAACTGGGGTTGGCGCTGGGAATCTCCCTCCTAGTTGTTCTAGTCCAAAGACTTCCGCTGTGGAAGGGGACTTGAGCCAGGAGACCCCGAACATGAGGAACTGTGAGCTGCTTTGCTGACGGTCAAGCAAGCATGCACATCTGCCTTAATTTTTTTAAATGAGTTTTTTTATGGCAGGAATCTTTTTTTATTGCTTTCAACAGGGGAAAGATTTGTCCTAAGTTGCCCGAATATTTGCACACAGTGGTGGATACAGGGTTCTCTCTGCTGGTCGGGAAGCGCCCTGGCTTCCTGAGGAGTGGGTGTTACCAGTCAGGAGCGGCTCCCTTGCCCATCGCTCATGGCCCCCTGCAGCTGTGCCTGCTGATCTGCCTGCCAGGCGAACACCAGAGGCCAGGGGATGACTTCTTAGAAAGTGTGTGCTCCTGCCCAAGTGGCAGTGCTTATCTCGAGCTTATCTGGGTGACAGGCTCCTCCTCTGGGGGTGATATTTCCGCTGTGGCTACTGAGGCAGGAAGCAGGTGGCAGGCAGCTGGCCTCACTGCAGGCCCCAGAGCCACCTGGGTTTGCCACCAACCGTGGCGGTGGCCGATCTGGCTGATTGCTATGTGTTCTGTGTCTCCGGGAGGCGGAATTGCAGATTTGATCAGCCTGGCGGGGGCCTCCATCCTGGGAATTGATGGTCTTCGAGGACCCTGTGCTGCTGCTCTCTGAGCAGAGGGGGGAGGCAGGCCACTTAGTTAGTCTTGTTTGGTTTTTGAGACAAGTTCTCGATATGTAGTCCGGGCTGGCCTCAAACTCATGGCAATCCTCCTGCCTCAGCCTCCCAAGTGCTGGGATTGTAGGCATAGCCACCGCCCCGGGTTAAGCTGTGCCCCTCCTAAGCTCAGCCAGAAGGCGGGGCAGGGCCTTCAAGGCAGCTGTGAGATCTGCCTGCTGTAAACAGAAGTGTGACTGGGAACGGCACTGACTTCTGAGCACGAGACTAAGGGCTCAGCTCCCGCAAGTGCCCGTCCCGTTGTGCCACTGGTCCTCAGTCAGCGAGTGAGCTCGGGACTCCGGTGGCCCGCTGCGCCAGCCCTGAGTTTCCACCTCACTGCCGCACCCTGCCACAGGGGTGCCGGCTTCCCCTAGGACAAAGCCATCAGAGGGCCGGTCCTGGCTCTGCCCCTCATCACTCCACCCCACCGTGGCTCGTCTGCCTCTGCCGGGTCCCTGTGGACGCCCCCCCCCATCCTGGCCACTCCCCGTGGCCACTGTCCCAATCACGCTAAACCGAGGGTCATTTCCCAGCGCTGTGCTCCCCGCCTCCCGTCCTCATCTCTCTCCTTCCCTCCTCTCCCTCCCGCTTCTCCCCGCCCCTCCTCCTCGCTCTCCTCTTTCTTTACTGGGACCTGGACCCAGGGCCTTGCTCCTCGCTCCAGCCCCAGGCCTTCCCTGTCTCTCACTGCCGCACAGGGTCTTGCTAAGTCTCTGACAGTGCGCCTGCCCTGTCATCTTGCGGCACTTGGCAAGGCCAGTCCCTGCTCCACGGTGGCCGGCTCACATGTGCCTGGCTCTCCGTGGCCTGGGCCAGCTTCCTGTCCATCTGCTTGTCACTCGTCTCCTCCCACACCCCGACACAGGCCGTCAGGCCGGCCTTGGTGCTCTCCTCTCTCTGCTGCCTGTCACTTGCGCCGTCTTCCTGTGAGGCTTCTGTGCGGACTCTGACTTGGGCCCTGAGGAGCCCTGGGCTCAGCAGTGATGGCCCAGGTTCCCGAGCTGACTCTGCCCCTTCCTGTGTCCATGGTGCCCGGCCCAGGCCAGGTGCCCCCTTCGATTCTTCTCCGAGTCTGCCACTCACATTGGAGTCCCCTCTCCACTTTAGCACCACTCATCAGCTTCATCGCTGTCATCTGGCCCAAGCCACCACACCTGGCAGCATAGTTAGAAGACTCCTCACTGGCCCTGCCCGCCTCTTGTCCCTGCCTCTCGTCCCTCCCCACCTCGTCTCTTCTCCTCCAGTCTCCAGGGGGAAGCTGGGTGTGGTGGCCAGGCCACGTGTCCCTCCATCCCATTCTGTTAGCCTACCCTCCCATTTGTCACCTTTCACTCACTCTCTGCTGCCTCAGGGCCTTTGCACTTCCTGTTTCTTCTGCTCCGACCTCTTTCCCCCAAGCACATGTCACCTTGGTGAAAATTGAAGCTCATTTTACCCACATTCCCTATCACCTCTCCCTTCCCTGTTCCTGTTTTGTGTATTACCCTTTCATCCAGACGCATGCCCACTCAGCCATTCTGGTTGGGGAACCAGCCCTGGGTTCAGATAATCAGGAGATGGGTTTTCTAGAGAACTTAAAGATAATTGTTCAGTGTGCTAAAAGCCCGAATGCTCCTCATGAGGGCCACAGCTCTCCACTGTTCCCGGGCACTGGATGTCCCTTCTGTTAATTGTCCCTGTCCCTGCACAGGGGCAGAAGCCCCCGGGGGTGGGTGGCTTTCCCTACTTTACTCAGCCCTGGGACTGAACATCTGCCTCCTGGTAAGTGCGCAGAGAGCTCTGTTGAATGAATGAATGAGGTAGAGCAGTGCCCTGAGCAGGGTTCTCAGGAGGACCAGGCGTCTCTGTGTCCATAACAAGGTGGGAGGCACTCTGGGCAGAGGGCAGAGCAGGCACAAAGGCCTGGACCATGTCCCTCTCCAGGTCACCCATCAAGGGCAGAGGCAGGGTCCCCACATGCACTCACCGGGCAGCCTCTGCTCCATGGCATCACTAGTTAGTGGCAGATGGACTTCTTCATTGCTGGAGGGCACTGTCACCTGTCCCCTCTCCTGCTGCAGCACTTCATGCCTGGCCACCGTCAGCACCTTTACCTGCCCCTTGCTTTCCAACTGGGAGACAAAACCCATTTGAAACCCAGGGAAGGGTGACGAGAGCCGGGGTGAGGCACCCCAGCACCACCTCCTCTGGGGAGTCCTCCCAACTTTCTCCTCCCTGCCTGGGAGGGTTTCCCACATGCTTCCTCTGGGCTCCTGGCTCGCTTCTGTAGCACATCTCACCAGTTTCCATCTCCACTTGCCTGCCTTTGTGTCTTACTCAAGGTGACTCCAGGGACAGAGATGGCACTGATTGACTTCAATTCCAGCTCTTATAAATGCTGCAGCGGCGCCGGGTAGACCCGTGCACTCCAGGTGCTGATTCAGCCACCGTTGGTGAGTGGGTCCTGCCCCCCCTAACAGAAACCCGACAGGCTCCAGAAATAAGTCTGCTGAAATTAGATTTCTAACTAGTTATACATCAGAGTTCAAAAGCAGTTCACTTAATATTTTAACTGCCAAGCTAGGATAGGAGTTGAGCAAAACTGATTTTGAAACTTTCAGAGTTTTAAGAAAGCAAAACTATGGACTTCAAATCTACTGTCTCTTTTCTGGCAACCACAAGGTCCTGAGTTTGATTCCTGGTACTCAAAAAAAAAATATGAATTTACTGTTTCATTCTATTCCATCCATTTGAGAAGTAAATAAATGGGAAATCTTTCATTTAGCAGATTCTTTCATAGACTCTTTTTTTTGGTACTGGGGATCGAACTCAGGACCTTGCGCTTGTAAGGCAGGCTGCAGAACCACTGAGCTAAATCCCTGGCCCTTCCATAGACTTTTAAAACCACTGGCAGCAAATATGTACACATGCTTGCCCCTCACTCTGTGTCCACGCATGCACACATGTGTGTGCAGACCCCCTTGCTCCAGAGTAGACAGGCTCCCCATCCAGGTGCAGCCCCGACCTCCTGCTCCCGCACAGCCGGGGTTCTGGCAGGAGGGTGTGGTGTCCTTAGCTGTTCCAGAGGACTGGGAATTTCATTAGGCCATCTTGGGTGTGAGGCAGGGAAGCGCCCCGCTCCGAGAGAGGCCAGAGTGGCATCCTCTGACCTGCATTTTTTTTTTTGGTACCGGGGATTGAACTCGGGTCCTTGCGCTTGCAAGGCAGGCGGCGGAACCACTGAGCTAAATCCCCGGCCCAGAGTGCCATCCTCTGACCCTGGCCTCAGCCGCCTAGCCCAGTGCCATCTCACCTAAACTGTGTTCAGGGCTGCCAGCAGCTGAGCTGTATTCAGGTCACTGCCTGATGGACAGACTCATGTGGGAAGCCTCCCTGGGCTTCGGTGACAGCGTCCCTTTGTGTGGGACAGGGTGGGTGTCGGCCCTCAGGTTCAGCAGGCTCTGGAGAAGGGAGCTTCACTCTTGGAAATGAAATCCTCTTACCTTTGAGGTGAGCAGCGTGCTCCTCAGGCCCCATCTGTGCTCCACACGTGTTTGCATACCAGTGCCTGGACATCCCAACATCTCCTGGCTGAAGTTAAGTCTATTTCACTATCTTCTCTGGAACACCTCAGTTCGCAGACTGTCCAAGGAGGCTTGCTTATTTTTCAGTAATTAAGAACACTTTCACAATTACTTCATGATCACTAGAGGAAAAATAAGGTGGACATACAAATAAAAGGTTAAAATACGTACACATCAAAGAAAGCAGCACATTCAGGCCAGTTAGGCAACTTTGCCAGCAATAGATAAGGAAGGGAAAAAGAGGAGACACAGTGCAGCTATCTGGGTGCCTGCGGATCGCCCTTGGGAGGCTGTGCTCTTACTGGGCTTTTCCTCTCCCCGTGCCGTGTGCATGGGCCGGCTCCTCCAGGAGGAGCAGAGCAACTGCCCTACCAGCGCCCAGGACCATCTATCTGTCCTGATCTCCCCTGGCGTCACATGAAGTGGGCAGTGTGGTTTGTCTTTGTGGCTCAGGCATGGGGAGTCACCTCGGGAGCCCTGCCTAGAGGGTGCTGCAGGCTCTAAACAGCAGCACAGTGCAGGCCGAGGGGCTCAGTAGATGGGGCTACCTCTCAGGGAACAGCGTCCATTACAGCTTTTGGGCTTGCTGTCTGCCCACTGCCCTCACAGCTCTGTTGGCAGCACACCCCACTGCTGCTGCCCTTCGGTGCCCACTGCAGTGATGTAGAGACACTGCAATTAGGAGTTACGTGACGAATACGTGACTGTTCACCGTTACCTGCCCAGCTCCACCTGCCCAGCAGGAGGCCTGGAGTGGGTCCAAGGCCATACATGTGCATCTAAAATCAGTCCTGACCTGGGAGGGCCTGCTCCTGGCCATGAGGGTCACACAGCCAGCAGGCAGGAGGCAGTGTGCGCCCAGCTGGCTCTTCCATGAGGTGTGACCACAAAGTACAGTAAATGTTTAAAGTTAAAAAAAAAAAAAATTATCACAGTAAAAGATGCATTGTCATGAATCCCCCTCATCCTCCTGCTTGCTTCAAGCACACTCATCCCATCATTCTTGCCATTTTCTGAAGCAGCTCTGCAAGTCCTCTTTTGAGGGTGTCTTTAGTTGCACTGTTGTGGCTGCCTCCATGCCCTGAATTGATTCAAAATGTTTCCTTTTTATGGTCATTTTGACTTTGGGGAAGGAAAATCCAGAAGTTGCATGTACCAGATCTGGTGAATAAGGTGGATGATGACACACTGTGATGTGTTTTTTGTTTGGTGCCAGAGATTGAACTTGGAACCTTGGGCTTGTGAGGCAGGTGGTGGAACCACTGAGCTAAATCCCTGGCCCTACACTGTGACGTTTTTACCACCCTGCCTTTCCCAAGTGCCAGTTGGATGGGAGTTGGAAGCAGCATTCACCATGTTTTTGATCACGCCTTGCAAAGACCCTCAAGAAAGAGCTCTTCCAGAGCTGCTTCAGAAAGTGGCAAGGATGATGGGATGAGTGTATTCAAAGCAAGGGGGGAGGATTTTGAGGGGGATTCACGGCAATGTGTCTTTTAGTGTAAAGATTTCAAAAAAACATTTAAACACACTTTAATATTTTGATCAGCCCTTGTAAAAAATGTGGCCCCTTTGGAAGGAGGCTTAGATGGGAATCCTGCCCTTGAGGCCTCTCCCTACGTGGGCGGGCGTGGGGTCAGCTCCCCGGCAGGAGAGGCCTGGAGCAGGGTGGAGCAGGGTGGAGCCAGGCTGTCTGCATCTGAGTGAGGGGAGAGGCGTGGCGTGCAGAGCTGGCGCGGGCTTGGGGTACAGGGCAAGGCTGAGGCAGGAGGGGGCGCCGGCAGAGGGCAGCCCAGAGCCACGGACGAGCTCTGTGAGGACGAGCCGCAGGCCCGCTGCTGTGGCCGGGAGTCCCGGCCCCTTTGTTCGCCAGAAACCATTTAAAAAGCCAGTCCCAGCACGCATGCGGGGTGCAGGGAGAGCTAGGGGGACAGTGGCCGGCGGGGCGTAGCGCTCCCTTTCAACCGCGCGGCCCCAGTTTTCAGGCTCTGGGCCTAACAGTAACCCAACAGAGACTAAGGAGAAAAACCCCGCCCCTGCGGCGGAGCGACGCTGGGGCTGCGCGGGTCCCTAGCAGGTGGCCCAAGCTGCCTGGCTGTCCCCACTTGGCATGGAAGGAAGGAGGGACTCGGGCCGACTTCCTGAAGGCACATTCTGGGGTTTGCAGGGATCGGGAAAGAGGAGGATCTTTTTTGCCTTCCATCCTGCCCTCTCCCTCCTGCCTGGGTTTTTCTTCCAGGAATGGAATGATCTACTTTAGCAGTTCAAAGGACATTCCATTCCCGTGACCGACAGAGCCCAGACGTGGGCATACCTCAGCACTCTTTCTTATGGGGAGGTACAGGCAATAAATCAGAATGCGCAAAACTTTAAAATAGCATTCTTTCAACTTCTAATAGCCTATCTCACTTAAACTCCAGCTTGCCACCAGCAGCTGTGTCTTTATGTCCCCAGCAAGGACCCAGAAGTGCTTAAGTGGAAAGGAAATGGGTTGACGGGGTGGATTTGAACTCTCTTAGCACTAAAATTCTTTGTCTGTTACTGAACAAAGGTTGACGGAAGACTTTAAAACAAAGTTGAAAAAATGACCATTATTGAGAAGATCATTCTGTTCTATCCTGTTCTCCCCCACGTGGCCCCACACCAGCCCCGGCTCCAGAAGCAGGGACACATGCAGAGTTAGACACTTGGGTGTCTGTTTGCCAGAGAATCTGGAAGCTGCTGATCAAAAATACTCTCAGTCCTGAGCCATCCAATAGGAGACACCAGGATGGATAAGCATGAAAGGCCAAGAGATATTTCCCCAAAGGAACAGAAATATTTGAAAAGTTTGAACCCATCTTGAACCCTCTGGTCTTGCTCTTTAGGCTCTGAATGCGTTGTAACTTACAACTGGGCCGGAGGGTGAAAGACGATCTTACTAAATAATCGCTTCTGGGAAGGGTTTTGGTCAGCTTCCCCAAACAAGACTCCAATAAGTTGCACAGGTATTTTTTAGTTCGCCGGACCAGCGGGTCCAGGTGAAAAAGTATCTGAAGTGTGCCACAGGGAGGAGACCAGGGACAGGGCGATTAGGGGCTTGTGCAGGAAGGGACAAAGGGCCAATTACGAGCGAAGCCTGCGGTCTCCCTCGGAGAGGTTAAGGAGGAGAGCTCAGGGGGCCTTTGAGCTACCCTGTCATTTGTCCTGGGGCGTAATCAAGTTATCATAGCACCCGGTCTCCATGCATCTATTTGAATGAAGACAAAAATTTGCAGACAAATTTCTAGCAGCAGGAAGTTGGTGGTCTCCTGCGAGGCTGGATGAAAAGCACCTGTAACCTTGCTGGCCTCGTCCAGCTCCTGCTGGGAGCCACTTCAGGCAGCTTGTCCATGCAGGCCGGCCTGGGGGTGGGCACACTGTTATGCACCTCGGGAGAGTGACCAGAGGCCCGGCCAGCCAGGGCAGCTCGGTCCGGCCAGCTGCCCATGTGTGGCGAGGTAGACACTGACCCCTCCTGTCAGTAGTGGCCCGGGCACATTTAAGTGAAGACAGAGCAGGCTGGTAACCACCCTCATCTCTCTCGGGAGGGAGGGTTAGAGGTGAGGAAGTCCCCAGCCTGCCATCTGGACCAGGCAGCTGCGCCTCTCCGAGCTATGCCTTGATCCCCCGTGAAGTTCGGGGGTGTCGGGCTATCCACCTCTTCTGTGGGATGGAAGGAGAGGGAGTTTGATGTCGTTGGTGGAGCATGGGTGTGGGTAGGATGTGTCTTGTAGACCTGGCTGTGTGGCTTGAAGTGGCTTAGCTGCTTTGTGTCTTAGTTGTGTCACTTGCAAGATGGAGAAATGACAGAGCCTGACTGGTCAACGGAAAGCCTTAAAACCGAGTTACCAAACAAACAAACAAAAAAACCCCCAAACCCCGAGTTACTAGTGCCCCTAAAGGCCTTCCAGCATCAAAGCTCTGTGATGCTGGGTCCTGGAGAGAAACAAAGGAAAGAAGAGAAAGAAGGGACTGTTGGACATAGATTTCATAACCATGGCAGGACAGGCCAGGGGGTGTAATCTGGAGCACACTGAGGCTCGCCAAGCTGGTCACAATCAGCCTTCCTTCCGAGGCAAGCGGCAGAACCACTGAGCTAAATCCCAGGCCAGCAATTGGCCTTCCTAAAGGCCACAAGAGCTGGACTTTTTGGCATCCGGATGCAAGGCTCATAGCCTAAGAGGCCTGGTCAGTGCACCATGGCTCCCCCGGCCCTGCCCGCCAGGCCATATTTATGTTCATCTGCTAATTGGTGACAGGGGACATCCGGCTTGCAACCTAGAGGGCAGCTCTAGCCTTCTCCCTCAGCTATAAAGTGGGGCACAAGATCTCTACCTCCTTGGCTCATGGGCTCGGAGGCAGAGGGGACTGGTTAGTAGGAAAGGAAGCACTTTGTGAAGTGCAAGGTGCAGGCTTAGTCACATGCAGCCCATGCGGGACCTCTTTTGCCACTGCACGGGTAATGCAGCTCAAAGCTGAGTTACTCACTTAGGGCTCCTGGCTCTGGGGCCCCGGTATAGCGAGCCTGCCACTGTCTGGGGTGGCGGGGGCTTGGGCATGGCTGGGACACTGATGCCCAGCACAGAAGTAACCAGGCAGCAAACAGCTAAAATGGGGGCCGAGTGCTCTTTGTTCTTTCATGACCATGTATCTGTCCCTAAGCCCCACCCCCCAAATAACCACAACCTGCACAGATGCTGTGGGCCCCCCTCTGCCTGCTCGCTCGTCCCACTCTGTCCCTGCTAGCGCTGGGAGCTTCCCAAGAGCAAACCAATGGAATGAGAACCAAATCAAGTTTCTCCATAAGGCCAACATTGGACCTAACCACTGAATTTGATTCGGTTCTCATCCAACTCCGTTTGCAACCAGAATCATGGAAAGAACTAAGTTTGTGAACCAAGGCAACACTGTATACATTTTACAGGAATGATTTAGTGACTTTTTTTTTTGCAAGCATATGTAGTCATCATGTAACTATCACCACAATCATGATGTAGAGCATTTCTATCATTCTCAAAGCCCTTTTATTAACGTTACCTCACCATCAGTGTTCTTCCCAGACCTGGCTCCGGATAAGTGCCAATCTTGCCATTGGAGTTCTCATTGTCTGGAATTTTATATAAAAGTTGTATTTGGAATTTGACTTCTTTCACTTACTGTGATGTTTATGAGATTCATTCACGTCTTTGCATTTATAGGTGTTTTCCTTTATTACTGAGTGGTATTTCAGAAGATAACTCAACCTACCCATTCACCAGTCAGTGGACACTGTTGTTTCTGGATTTGGGGCCGAATGTATATGTGGCTGTGAATGACGTAGCCATGAACATAGGCACGTAGAAGCTTTGCGTGGGCTGTGTTTTAGTCTCTCTGTCTCTCTCTCTCTCTCTTTTTTTGGTACCAGGGATCAAACTTGGGTCCTTGCACAGCAGGTGGCGAAACCACTGAGCTAAATCCCCGGCCCTGTGTTTTATTCTCTTGAGTGGAATTCCTAGGTTGGGCAATAGGAATTTAGCTTTAGGAAATACAGCCAAACACATTTCTCAAGTGGCCCCATTGTCATATAGTCCTGTCAGTGGTGTGAGTCCATTTGTCCTACATCCTTACTAATACCTGATGCTGACCACTTTTTAAAAATTACCCATTCTAGTGGGTACATAGTGACGTCCCACTGCAGGTTAATTTATTTCTCTTGTAACTAGTCATGTCCATATTAGCTACTTATATATCTATAGCTATTTATATATTGGGGGATATCTACTTGTTATGGTTTAAATCTAGATGTTCTGCCAAAGCCTCATACTCTCACAGGTGGGGCTTTGGGAGGTGATTGGATTATGGGGGTGTGATATTCATCAGCAGATTGGTCCACTGGTGAGTTTATAGCTAAATGTGATGTTGGGAGGAGGAGCCTGGTTGGAGGAAGTGGGTCACTGGGGTTGTGGCCTGGGTCTGTCTCTTCTGGCTTCCTCCTTTGACCTCTCTCTGCTTCCTGTCTGCCATGCAATAAGCAAGCCTCCCCTCCAAGCCCCCCTGTCATGTCCCCCTGCCCTGGAGCCAGCCAACTATGGACTGAAACTGCCACAAACTGTGAGCCAAAATAAACCTTTCCTCCTTTAACTTGTAGGTGTCAGGTATTGTGTCTCAGCAATAAGAAAAGTAACCAAGACATTACCTTTATCCAGTTTTTTATTGCATTGTTTTCTTTCCTAGTATTCTCATTGAAAAGGATCAAGCCTTTTCCCAGATATGTATTTTGAGAATATTTTCTCCTAGTCTGTGGATTATCTTTTCATTTTCTTAGATGTATCTGTAGATGAACAAAAGTTTTAAATTTTGATTAAACTCATTTATATCTTGATATATAAATGTTTCTGACAATTATATGACATATATGTTTATGACATATACATGTATATGCTCTTTGCGTCATGGTTACATAATCTTTGCTAAGACAATATTACAGAGATTTTCTGCTATTTTTTTATTTTTTATTTTGTTTTATTTTATTTTTTGGTACTGGGGATCGAACTCAGGACCTTATGCTTGTGAGGCAGGCGTGGTGCCATGAGCTAAATCTCCAGCCTTGCTATGTTTCTTTTTAGAAATGTTATCACTTTAGCTCTTATGTTTAGGTGCATGATCCATTTTGATCATTTTGTAAATGAAGTAAGGTAACTTTTAAGATTCAATATTTCTACCCCATAAAGATATCCAGTGCCATTTATTGAGATGATATTGGCAGTTTTGTAAAAAAAAAAAAAGAAAAAAAAAGCCAGCTGATTAATAAGTGCAAATTATTTTAGGATGCTCTACTCTGTTCTTCTATTTTTAATATAGTTTTAAAGATGGGATCTCACTGTGTTGCCCAGGTTGGTCTCTGAGCAGCTTCCTGAGTAGCTGAGACTACAAGTGGGTGTGTGGCTGCATAGATATAAATGAGATAAGACTTGGTAAGGATACTTTTCTCCCCCTGTGTAGAGATCAAACCCAGGGCCTTGCCTGTGCTAAGCAAGCACTGTACCTCTGAGCTAGATTCCCAACCCTGTTCCCTTCTATTGATCTTTATGTCTATAATTTTGTCAGTGGCGTACAGCCTTGATTAATATGGTTTCATAATAAATCCTGAAATCAGGTAATATGAGTCCCTCACACCTGTCTACACTTAAATGTTATTTTGGCTATTTGTTTTTTTTTGGTACTGGGGATTGAACTCAGGTTCTTGCGCTTGTGCAGCAGGTAGCGAAACCACTGAGCTAAATCCTCCACCCTAGTTTGGCTACTTTTGATTCTTTGCTTTTCCATATATTTTAAGTTACCAATTTCTTTAAAATAGCATTTTTTAAAAATCAGGATTGTATTACTAATGATCAATTTGGAGAAATGAATTTTTGAAATAATATTGAGTCTTCAAATCCATGAACATGGTATACCTGTCTATTTATCTAGGTTTTCTTTAATTTCCCTTAATATTTTCTATAGGTCTGGCATGCTTTTCTTTAAATTCTTTCATATTTTAAATTTTTTTATAGTTGGAGTTTTGAAAATCTTTATTTCCTAATTGTTCATTACTTGTATATAAAAGTATAATTGATTTTAATTAAGCTTTTATTTTGAAATATTTATAAAATCAGAGGTAGTTGTAAACATAAAGATCTATGCTGGCCGTGGTGGCACACACCTGTAATCCCAGCACTCAGGAGGCAGAGGCAGGAGGATTGCTATGAGTTTGAGGCCAGCTTGGGCTGCATAGTGAGTTCAAGGCCACACTGTAGTACATAGTGAGACCCTGTCTCACAAAATTAAAAAAAAATCTATATACACTTCACCCAGGCTCTCCCAGTGGCTACCTTTTAAATGATTATTGTGTAGTATTAACTAGGAATTTGACATTGATGCAGTATGTGTATAGTTCTGTGTCATTTATCATATGTATTTATGTAATAACCACCACAGTCAGTATCACAACTATTCCATCACCCAAAGATCTCCTTTGTGCTACCTCTTTAAGGTCACACCCATTGCCTTCTCCCAGCCACCCCTAACCTCCGAGTAGCCTGTTTTCCAACACTATAATTTTGTCATTTCAAGAATGTTCTATAAATGGAATCACATACTATGTGACCTTTTGAGCTTCAAATATTTTTTCACTCAGCATAATGCTTTTGAGATGAAATTCAAGTTGTATCTATCTATTGCTGAGCAGAGTAATACAGAAATTTGTAGTATGAATGTTCCACTGTTTGTTTAATCATTTACCCATTGAAGGACATATTGGTTATTTCCAGTTCTGGCATCTTAGAAATAAAGTGGTTAAGAACAATTATGTACAGGTTTTGTGTTGACATAGTTTTCATTTCTCTGATATAAATACTGAAGAGTGTAATTGCTAGGAGGCATTATAGTGCCTAATAAGTTTTTAAAGAAACTGTCAGAAACACTAGCAGTGTTTTGAGATAGTTTCTCTGAATCCTGGTCGTGATT
The DNA here is from genome assembly GCF_000247695.1 of Heterocephalus glaber. Next base: position 63,450,898 of record NW_004624730.1, read on the forward strand.
TTGTAGTGTGGGTGTTTTTTGATGTTAGTTCTTTTAATAGATGTGGAGTGATATCTCATTGTGGTCTTTGCATTTCTCTAGTGACTACTGATGTTTAGTAACTTTTCATATGCTTACTTGCCATTTTTATATCCTCTTCAGCAAAATATTCCTTCATGTTTTTTGCCCATTTCTTAAATGAATTGTTTGGTTCTTTTACTGTTGAATTTTGAAAGTATATATTCCAGACAGAGTTTGCAAATATTTTCTCCCAGCCTATAACTTTTTTTTTTTGTACAGGGGATCAAACTTGGGACCCTGCACTCGCGAGGCAGGCGGCAGCACCACTGAGCTAAATCCCAGGCCCAGTCTATGACTTTTTAAAAATTCTTTTAAGAGAATATTTTGTTGAGAAAGTTTGTTGGTTTTTTTTTGTACTGGTGATTGAACTCGGGACCTTGCACTTGTGAGGCAGGGGGCAGAACCACTGAGCTAAATCTCCAGCCCCAGGAAAGATTTTTTATTTTGATGAAATAAAATTTATTAGTTTTTTTTCATTTTTGTTGTCTTTTTCTTTTGTACTAAGAACTCTTCTTCACCAAGCCCTTCTCTTATATTCTGAAAGTTTTATAAGCCTGTATTTTACATTTATATCTATGATCTATTTGGAATTAGTTTTGGTAAAATATAATGGTTAGGTTAAAGTTTTCCTCTCCTGCCCAGGGTATTGCTTCAGCAGCACTGGTTTAAAGGATGATCTTTCTCCATTGAATTGCTTTGGTATCTTTGCAAAACCAGAGCTGGCACACTTGGGTGAGGGCTATTTCTGGGTCTGTATTCTGTTCTATTGATCTATTTATCTATCCCTTTTGCTTACTCAATTACTAAAGCTATGTAGGAAGCCTTAAAATCACATAAATTGTTTTATCTTAAAATTATTTTATTTAAAGTAATTTATTACAAAATTATTTTAAGGGCTGGGGATTTAGCTCAGTGATTCCGCCACCTGCCTCACAAGCACAAGGTCCCAAGTTCTATCCCTGGTACCAAAAAAAATAAAGTAAAACAAAATTATTTTAATTATCCCATTTATTTTGCTTTTCCTTTTAAATTTAGAAAAAGCTTGTCTACATCTACATAAAAAATCTTGCTATGATTTTGGTAAGAATTGTGTTATATCTGTATATCAATCTGGGGAAAACTGACATCATTATTTTGTGAGGCTTCCTATCCATGAAATTATATATCAACCACATGCTTAGATTTTTCATTGATTTCTTTCATTAGCATTTTGAAATTTTGTCTTGTACATATTTTGTTAGATTTACACCTCAGTATTTAATTTGTTGAGTGAATATAAATGGTACTATGTTAAAATTTTGGTACCCATGTATTTGTTGCTAGTATATATAAACATGATTGATTTTTGTCATTTATTTTATATTCTAAGCCCTTGTTGAACTCACTTTATTAGTTCTACAGCTTTTGAAATTTTAAATTTTTTTAATTTAAAAATTTTTTTGGTACCGGGCATCAAACTTGGGACCTTGCGCTTGTGAGGCAGGTGGCAGAATGACTGAGCTAAATCCCTGGCTCCCTATGTGTAATTTTTCAAGTTGAAGAGGCTCACCTCTACTCTGTATTTGGGGGAGTTTTTAAAAAAATCATAAATGGGTGTTGAATTGCCTAATTCTTTATCTGCATCTGTTGATATGATTATGTTTTCATCTTTATTGATATAGTGAATTATAATTTTGCATTTCTTGGTTCAATACACATGGTCATGATATATTATCCTTTTAATATATAGTTAGATTTTTTTTTTTTTTTTTTGGTATCAGGGATCAAACTCAGGTCCTTGCACTTGCAAGGCAGGTGGCAGAACCACAGTTAGATCTTATTTTTGAAAATCCTGATCTTTGTGTCTATGTTCATGAAGAATATTGTCTTCAGTTTTCTTCTGATCTCTGGTTTTGGTATCAGGTAATACTAGTCTCTTAAAATAAGTTAAGAGGTGTTCTCTCTTCCTCTATTTTATAAAAAATTTTATGTACAATAATATTTCTTCTTTAAACAATTGGTAGAATATACCAACAAGGCCATCTAGGCCTGAAATTTTCTAATTGAAACATTTGTTTATCAGTTTAGCTTCTTTAATTGACATGAGGCAATTCGAATTTTAAAATTTCTTTTTGAGTCATTTTTGGTACTTATGTCTTAACAATGGATTTACTCTCTTAACCTAAGTTGTTAAGTACATTGCTATGAAGTTATTAATAACAAGCCCTATTAGCCTTTGGAGGAGCTATATTAATGTTCTTTTATTTCTGATAATTGTTAAATTTGTGTCTTCTCTTGTACTTTCTTGATCAGCATGGCTGTAGTTTATTGATCTTTTTAGGAACCCCATTTTTGTTTCATTGATTTTTTTTTTTTTTTTTTTGTACCAGGGATCAAACTCAGGACCTTGCACTTGCGAGCCCGGCACCAGAACCAGTGAGCTAAATCCCTGGGCCCTTCATTGATTTTTCTGTGTAATTTTTTCATTCTGTGTTTTATTGATTTCTGTGGTTTATTATTTTTTCCTTAAATTTTACTTGGGTTCAATTCTCTTCTTTTTCTATCTTATAAGAGTTATGTAGGTTTCAGCCTGTCATGATTCCTGAACAGATGATGTACACTTGAAAAGAATATGTATTCTTGCCATCATTGTAAATATTATCTTACAAATATTAATTAGGTCAAAGTGGTTAAAGTTGTTCAAATTGAGTCTCTGCTGATAATATTTATTTAATTGTTCTATCTTGCTGAGAATGAGACATTAAAATCTCTGACTATGGTCATGGATTTATTTGTTTCTCCTTTTAACTGTTAATTTTTACCACACATATTTTTAGGGTCTGTTGTTAGGTACATCTATATTTATGATTGTTATGTAATTCTATTGAATTGATTCTTGCATTATGAAATGTTTTTTTTTCTTCAGCTTTTGATTTTATGTCTATTTTTATCTGATAAAATATATATTAGTATAGTTTCTCAAAGTTTCTTAATATTATTGTTTACATGGCAAATATTTTTTACAATCCACTTATACTTTATCTCACTATATATAACACCACCAACAACAGCAACAACAATAATTGGTCCTGGCTTTTATTTTCATTCATCTGTTCAGTTCTGTGTATTTAGTCCCTTAAATGTTAATGTCATTATTAATATGGTTGAGTTGGGCCTACTATTTTATAATTTGCTATTTGTCCCTACTATTTATTTTCCCAATTCTTCTTTTTCTGCATTTTTTTTCCATTCAAGAGAAGTCATTTATTGATTACACAAGATAATGGATGATACATAGCTTCAATCCCATCTATCATCTTATCTGGTACCATTATTCAATTTAGACATTGTATAGGATGTGCCAACAATCATTTTTATAACCAAATAACTGACTCTGCTTGCTTGGGTGATCTTTTTAATGGTCAAATTCAGAGGTCAGAACAGTAGCTGTCAGTTCAACTACACCGAGGTTTCTGAAGACAATGGCTTCATTACCCAAGCAATTGTGAAGAAACTTTTAAATGGAACCTGGTATCACCCTGAAGGAATTCTAACTTCACACTGTTGGGGATGTTTACCAAGTTGGCTTCACAGTAGACTAAGTTTACACAGCACATTTAAAAAAAGACACATTTATTCAGCGTCATGATCAGACTATTACATTTAGCAATCAACAGCATGGGTGCAAAAAAAGGTCTACATTCAAACCCTTTGTTGGAAGGCTTTACACTTTCCACAGAACAGAAACTGAAATAACCTGTTATACAATTAATCATGAGTCTCGAGTTCTTTTGCCCATACACATGAGTATTGTCTAAAACATGTCTTCTTTGTAGCAGCTAGGCCCTGCCACCACTGTGCTTGGCTGAGTTCACAAATCTGCTGTAATCTGTAGCTTCCCTGTCACTTCTCTGGCTCTCTTCCCCTGCTAAGCTTTGTTTCCTGGCAGTATTAAAACCTTCTGCCACCGCCATAGCTACTGCTGCTGCTGGATCTGCCATAGCCTCTGTGATTTCATGGTTTGGCAAAGTATTGGCCTTCACCACCATAGGGCCCAGAGCTTCTGCCTCCAAAGTTTCCTCCCTTCATGGGTCCAAAATTTGAAGATTGATTGTTGTAATTGCCAAAATCATTGCAGCCTCCACCACCTCCAAAACTGCTGTATCATTACCAAATCCATTGTAGCCATCCCCACTGCCACCATATCCACCTCCACCACAGCTGTCACTAAAGCCACCTTGACCACTGAAGTTTCCTCCCCAACTGAAATTGTCCTTGCCACCAAAACCAACTCCATGGTCAACTCCAAAATTTCCAGAAATACTTTGACCTTTTTGGCTAGATGAAGCACTAGCCATCTCCTGTTTCGACAGGGCTTTCCTCAGTTCACAGTTGTGGCCGTTCACAGTATGGTATTACTGAATGACAATCTTATCCACAGAATCATGGTCATCAAAGGTTACAAAAGCAAAACCCCTCTTCTTCCTACTGCCTCGGTCAGTCATGATTTCAATCACTTCAATTTTTCCATACTGTTTGAAATAATCTTGTAGGTGATGTTCTTCAGTATCTTCTTTAATGCCACCGACAAAGATCTTCTTCACAGTTAAGTGGGCACCCGGTCTTTGAGAATCTTCTCTTGAGACAGTTCTCTTTGGTTCCACAACTCCTCCATCCATCACTTGTGTGGCCTTGCGTTCATGGCTGCCTGCATCCACCTCTTCCACAGTGGCATAAGTGACAAACCCAAAGCCCCTGGAGCGCTTGGTGTTTGGATCTCTCATTACCACACAGTCCGTGAGCATTCCCCATTGCTCAGAATGGCTTCTCAGACTCTCATCTGTTGTTTGAAAGCTCAGCCCTCTGATGAAGAGCTTCCGCAGCTATTCAGGCTCCTTAGAAGACTCTGACTTAGACATGACAGTAGTCGGAAGAGAGACCAAAGATGTTTCCTCGGCGGTGTCCACGAGCAAAAAGGCTTTTTCTGCATTTTTGTTGGACAATTTCTGGAATTCAATTTTATTTTACATATTGACTTTTAGCTATATCTCTGAATGATTATATATTATACATATCCTTAAATCTTCATAATCTGCTCATAGTTACTATATGATACAAAATGACAAAAGTTTCAACTATCATTTCATTCACTCTTCCATTCCTCATGTCTTACATATTATTGGTATTACATTGATATGCATTATAAACCACACAAGGCATGACAAAGCTTTTGTTTTAGGTAGTCATATATATTATAAAGAAATTAAGAGGAAAAAATAGTTTTGGATAGATCTAAATATTTGTATTTCTAATACTCTTTCTGAGGATTGAAGTTCCCAAGGGTAACATCTAGCTTCAGTTTGGAAAACTTCCACAGCATATTCTGTAATGCAAGTCTATTGGAGACAAATTTGCTCAGTTAATTTTCTGACTTATGACACTCTGGTTTGTTGTTTATTAAATGTCTTGAATCTGTAAATTCATATCCTTCATTATATTTGAGAAAATTTGGCTAGTACTTTTTCTTTTTCTTTTCTTTTTTTTTTTTTTCAGACAGGGTCTCACTGTGTAGTTCAGACTGGTCTTGAACTCACTGTGTAGCCCAGGCTGGCCTTGAACTCATGGGAATCCTCCTGTCTCAGCCTCCCAAGTGCTCAGATTACAGGTATGTACCACCACACCCAGCTACTTTTTAAAGTTTTTTTTCTACTCCATTGTCTACCTTCCCTTTCGTTGAGATATTTATATTTATCAAAACCCTGCTGGGCCAGGGATTTAGCTCAGTGGTTTTTCTGTCTGTTGCGCAAGCACAAAGACCTGAATTCGATCCCTGGCACCAAAAAAAACCCCAAAACCTGCTAAGTTACATTTTCACCTTATTCTTTACATCGGCAATTTATTTAGGTATAAGTTCTCTTTCTTTCTGTCATCTCCATTCTGTTGTTAAATCCACATAATGATCTTTCAAATTTTTTTCTGATACTGTATTTTTCATTTCTAGAATTTCTGCTTTTATTATTTCTTTGCTGATAGATTTCCTATCTCTTCATTCACCATGAGCGTATTTTCTTCTTCATGTAATATAATGTATGCTAGAAATTCTTTGCCTGCTAATTACAACATCTGGATCATCTTTTGTTGTCTGAGCTTATGTTCTTCTTTTTTTGTTTGTTTGTTTGTTTTGAGGCAGGGTCTCCCTTTGTAGTTCAGGCTGGCCCTGAACTCACTATGTAACCCAGACTACCCTCAAACTCGCAGTGATCCTCCTGCCTCACCTTCCTGAGTGGTGGGATTACAGGCGTGCTCCACCATGCCCGGCTCAGCTGATGTTCTTTTGATTTGAGAATGCATTCTATTTTTCTGGTTCTCTGTATGTTAAATAATTTTGGGGTGTATTCTGAACATTATACATGTAAAATTTTATAGATTTTGGATTTTGCTCTTTTTCTCTCATGAGTGTTATTTCTTTTACCAGGCAGTTATCTTGGTTGGGTCCAAACTGAAAACTCTCTTAGGCAGAAATGCTAATATCAGGTCTTTCTCCAATAGCTCAGCTGCTTTGAGCCTGCTTTTTTCATTTATGGCTCAGGACTGGGACAGAGCTGTGGACAGATGGGATTTGTGGACCTTCTCTCTATATCTCACTCTTTCCTGTGAAACCTTTTTTCCATGGTTTCATTGGTTCCCAGGTCTGAAAATAATTTTTCCCCATTGGTTCCTTCCCACTTCCTAGTCAGCGTGCTCTGCCAACTGCATCTGGCCTCAGCTCAAAGCTGCAAACACAGGAACTCATTCTCCAGAGCACCAACTCTCCATTATATTCTACCTGCTTTTGTTAACTGAGTGTGATATTGCTCACTGTCATAAGGGAAGTTGAGTTTGTTTAACTTAATGACTAGAAAATAAAAGTTATTTCTTAAAGCAAATCAAAGAATAGAGTAATTTTAGTATTAGAAATGACTTTTTGGTCCTGACACAGAGTAAGCCCTAAGTGAACGCTCAGGGACTGACTGCCCCCCCCCCCAGCATCCCATTCTGTTTGATTGCCCTCAGTGATGGAGCGCTCACTGCTTCTTAAAGCAGCCCATCCCATTTTATTTTTTATATGAAACAACTTTATTAAACCAAACATCTGCACATCACACAGTTTACAAACTGAAAATGTAAGATTCAGTAGATCTCAGCACATTGTCAGAGTTGTACAACTGCAACCACAACCACAATCAAACATGGGTCAGTTTTGCCATTGTGGAGCAAAACAGTCTACCTTCTAGTTGTCAACTCCCCATCACTCCCCCTGAAACCTAGGCAACCCTGAGCTACTCCCCGTTTTCACAGATTTTCCTGTTCTGAGAATTTACTTTTTTTCCTCTTTCAAAATAGACCATGTTCACAACAACAATAAAGACCTTAATATATCCTGCAATGTGACCTCTCACACCATATTTGAATGAAACCGGAGAAAGACAACAAAAGCATACTTAGAATATAATTACTTTTTTTCCTGTCTCTGTTCTCTCTCTTCTCATTCCTATTAAATTTTTCATATAAGAGAGACCATATCATGGTCTGTAGTTCTCTTTTTCAGCTGGGTCTTTTCTGGTTTTGGAACCAGGGTAATACTTGCTTCTAGAAATGACTGGGAGTACTGTGTCCCTTTCTACTTCATTAAAGATTTTGAGGAGTATCGGTGTTAGGTCTTCTCTAAAGTTCTTACAGAATTTGGTGATGAATCCATCAGGACCCGGGCTTTTCTTCATAGTTTTTTTTTTAATTACTTTTTCAATTTCATTGACTGATATTGGCTTATTTAATTTTTTTAATCTTTTTGGTTCAGCTTTGGTAGTTCATAAGTATTTAGGAATTTATCTATTTCTTTTGAATTTTCCATTTTATTGCAGCACAGTTTCTCAAAGTAGTTACTGATAATACCATTTTAGACAATTCTGGGCTTTGGAATATTTTCCTGTAATATACTCCAAATATTTTCATTTTAGCTTTTACTCTTCAGTTTTAGGTCTGACTTGCAGGGCCACACAGAGTGAGCCCATTTCTTCTTTTAGCCCCTTCTTTTCTGTGAGGCAGCTTGGGTTCCTGTTGGTTCTTCTGGCCTCCATATTGTGACCGACTCAGTGAAGTGGGTGATCGGTAAGCACCCTGGGCCCTTTTGATTTTTCCCAAGTGCACATATCAGCTTTCCCAGCTGGCTTCCAAGAGCTGCCCTTTCTAAGGGATCTAACATCAAGTTTCAGGGAATTTGCCACCCTCAGAACCTGTCTTGCTTTGATATTTCCCTCAGCCACAGGGCATCGAGCTTGTACAGGGCTTGGAATTGCAAGGTCCTTAAATCTGCGTGTATTTCCACTGTATACTTCTCAAAAAATTGAATCTGCATCATACTTTTCTTCAAGTTAAGTTCTATATAGCTAGTAGTGGGGAAAACTTAGATCTGGTGGTTTGCAAAATGGTTTCTCTGTCACCTCTTTGAATCCTTGGAATAACAAAAAAACCTGACATGGGCAGGTGCGGGTGTGTCAGCACCATGTGATGGGTGACGGAGGCTGTGATGGGGCAGAGGATTCTAAAATCCAGGGAAGCTTCTGGGTATTTATTGCAAAACACTTCTCCTCAACTTCTCAGAGTCTCCAGAGTTGCATTTGAATTCACCTCAGCCAGCCTCTGGGCACAGACCATGGGAACTGATGTCCTGTGTGTTGCTGTCCCAGAGCCCAAGGGGTGGGGGAGGAGGACAGCTGTGCAAAGGCTGGAGAGGAGATTGCTACTGCAGCCAGTGGACCCCAGCCCCAAACAAAAGCTCAGGTATGGAGCTTGGCTGTCCCTGACCTTTTACACGCCCAGAGCCCAGCCATGGGGAGGAGGGGAGAGCTACACAAAAGGGTCTGCAGCATGACCCGGCCTGCCTCAGCTACCTGCTGTTCCCCACAATGGGCCCGAGGCCCGGGCTGCCTCCGGAGGCCAGAGAAAAGGGCCGAGATAATGACAGGCCCAGCTACCGCTGCTCTCTTCAGAAGACCCAGAGGAGGGAGGCGGCCAAACCCCGGGGATAATAAAGAAGTAACAAATGAGGAATGAAAGCTTATGGAAGACATCTTAACCCAGGGATGAAAAAACGTCAACATCTGCGGGCTTTCTGCACCAGCGGGCCCAGGGCCTAATGAAAACCCTCGAAAAGCCATTCACGGGCGCAGAGGCGAAAAGGCTACATTTTTCTGTGGGGCACGGAGGGTCGGCCTTTCCCTTTCCCTTTGGGCTGCTGCTGAACCAAGCACTAATGTTCATGCTCGGTGTCATTAGTGAGCGGGGCCATCTTTATCCCAGCTCTGCCGGGCGGGTGGATTTCTGAGCAGGTTAGATGTCTGCACCCTGACTTGAGGGAGAAAAGCCAGAGGAATTAGAGAAAACGCTGTTGAACACGGGTTCCTTTTGACCAGAGTCTTTCCGAGGGAGCGGGCCCCGGGAGAAGTAATCCTCTTAGTGCAGGCTTATGTGTGTGTACAAAACAGGGAAATCGAATCTGAATGTCCTCACGGCGGCGTTTGCTAAAATACCTAATGAAAACACAAAGATTCCGGGTTCTGATCTTCACCTTTCATTCAGGACGGGAGAGCGGGAGAGTGGCAGATGTTTGCTCATAAGGCAGACTTAAGACTGGAAGTTTGGGGTGGAGGAGAAGCTCACCTCGTCCTCCTGTGGGGCTTGGAGCCCAGGTATCTGCCCTTGGGGTTCTGGCGGGCCTCACACCACGGGGCGAGGAGGTGCCACCTGTGAGTTTGTTTCTAGAGTTTATGCTCTGTATTCTGTTGGACCAGGTCTCCCGGGGCTTAGGGAAAAAAACCTCAAATCCTCAGGAAAGAAATCCTCAGAACACGCCCCCCCGCACCCCACACCCCCTCACCCTGAGCCTGGATTATCTGAGACTTCCGGGCAAGCACCTTCCTGCCTCACTTCTTAACCCATGGGCTTTTAGGCCAAATGCTTCCGTTGTAGTTTGGCTCTGATGAGAAATAAGATGCAAGTGGGAGGAGTGAAATGTTTTGGGGGTTGCCAAGGAGCCTTTACTTCTGACCAAACAGGAGAGTACACTTCTGTTTTTCCTTGCTCACATCAGGGGCCATCTGAAGTTCAGCACTGTCGTTTGCTGTTGGGACACAAAGGGAACAGAGCTGTCCATCTATGGGTTGGCGCTGTCTTCCTAAACTGCCAGGGTAGGCAATGAGCTCCCAGGCCCTCAAAGTAACTAAGGTAGTAACTTGAGGACCTTTTCTGTCATCTGTGACCATAAATTGGAAGGGATTTCCGGGCTGGGTGTGTAGTTGAACTGGAGGCACGCTAATGTCTCTTCTGATCCTAATGATAATATTATTTATGACCACGAATTATGCACTAGTCACATTAAGAGTCTTAAATAGATTATCTCACTGAATTTTCACAGCTCTATCATACAAACTCCCTCATTGTGCCCAATTTGCAGACAAGGAAATGAGTTGGGAGGAGTCAGGGACAGAGCTGGCAACAACAGCTAGCATTTGAACCCAGGGCTGCCTGACACCAAGTTTAGGCTGGGGACCTCCCTCCACCTAAGTGACCTTCTATCCCCTTCTGTTTGTGGTCCTTTCTGGTTTCTTCCTGGCATGTCCTCTCCATTTCTTTGGGGAGGGGTCCCTAGCATTTGGTCCCTGCTGGAAAAGGTTCCACATCTGGCCACCAGGCCCAGAACCATGAAGGTGGCTGGATATCACACCATGCCCAGTCAGGAGCCAACCCCCGGATGTACAGATCCTGTCCTCAGCTTCTCCTGACTTTGACTTCCCCAACACCATCCCTCATTTTCCAGGCCCTCTCTGCTGAGGTGAGAACACTGCCAACTTGGAGAAATCCTACCTCTGACCCTTTTATGTCCACTGTGCCCAGTGTTCTGAGGTGCAGGAGAGACGTGGTCACAGAAGAGGACCTTTAGGGATTCTTGGATTTAACTTCCAGGGTTGAGTCTAAAGCTCTGTCCGCACAGTCTTTGATTCTACTCTCTCCACAGAGAGAGCTGACTTGTCCCCTTAGTTACCCTTTTCCTGGTGTGGACTGGGATTGGTGACTGCCACCAGAGACTAGAATATGGTAGAAATGGTAGGGTGTCACATTCAACCCTGGGTTAGAGGAAGACAGTAGCTTGCGTCTGGAGTTTTCCGTCTCTCTCTGCCTTCTTCTCTCCCACTCTCTTGCAAATTGCTTGCTCTGGGAAAGCCAGCAGCCATGTTGGGAGGCAGCAGATGGAGAGGCCCTTGCCCTGAGAAACTGAGGCCACCAGCAACCCCACGAGGGAGCTTCCCAGCCTACTGACAGCCATGTGCATGATCCTGGGAGTGGTTCTTTCCCTAGCTTAGTCTTGGGCTGATGGTAGCCAGGGAGGTCACCTTCTGCCAGAGCCACTGAGCTAAACCTTGCCCAATTCCTGACCAAGGAAGCTATGGGATAACAAATGGTTGCTGGTTTGAGCAGCTACATTTGGGAATTAATTTGTTATGTGGCAGAAGATGATACACTCTCCAACTGCGTAGCTGGAAGCTCTGAGGCCCTGTCTGGGAGGTCACTTACCCAACTTCACAAAGGACAAGTCACTTCTTGAAAATTTCAAGTCAGTTTTTTTTTTAGTACCGGGGATTGAACTCAGGTCCTTGGACTTGTGAGGCAGGCGGCGGGACCACTGAGCTAAATCCCCAACCTTCAAGTCAGTTCTTGAAATTAACTCATACATTGTGACTTCTTGTCTAGTGTTCTTTCTGCTACACCAAACCTCTCCCTCCCATCCCTCTAAATAAGCAAGAAGAATTGGACTTGACAAACCTCTGGCTGCCGGTGAGCTCAGGCCTGTGTTCCTGGCAGTGTAGACACGGCAGGAATCCATGTTGACACAGGGCTGGAAGGGATGGAGGGCCATGTAGGGACTGCTGGAGAGGGAGACAGCGCCCATCTGCCCCTCTGCCCAGCTTGTCTTGGCTGCTGCAGGAGCATCCACCCAAGCGTATGACTTTTGAATTCCACACAGCACTTACCACCCAGAAATGGCCATGTGAAGGAAATGCAGTTTGCGTGTGTTTGTTTCACTCTGATTTAAGCAAAGTTTCTGGAAAGAAAGGGACCTGATGTTCATGAAACAGAGCTATTTCCATGTCTCCCTCGTGAGTGCAGCTACCTGGTGTCTGCCTTACTTGAGGGTCCCCTGGTTCCCCAGGCTGTGGCTGGGAAGGTGAGAGCCCCAGCTCTCTGACCCCTTGGCTCTGCCCCTGCCCCCAGGGCCTGGCGCCCACTTGAAACCCAGCTGCACCCTGGGGCCTGGAGTGTTACAGCTCCTGGGCCTCCACTTCAGGCCATTCTGGGCCCTCAGCCTGCAAAGCTGGCTGGCAGGGCCCCGGATGCTGTCCTAGTTTGCAGGCTGCAGTGTCGCTGAGGCTCAGGGGCCTGAGTCCCTGTGCTGTAGCCGGGTGGGTTCTCTGTGTGGTATCCAGGCCTGGTCCTCCTTGGAGTCATGACGGGGCTTGTCGAATTGCAGGTGGCCACACCTTTACCTGGTCCTCCAGAGTCCAAGAAGGGGCCAGGAATCTGCATTTTATGACCTTTCCAGGGAATGCTGATACCTGTAAAATTGAAAACCACACCTCTGCTGTTCTCCCCTTGTTCATCATTTAGAGCTTTTAGGAAATGCTTGATTGGTAGCATATGCCTGTAATCCAGGCACTGGAGGCTGTGGCTGAAGGATCACCAAAAATTTGATCACACAGGGGAGGGCACAGCCCAGACTCGGGGACACTGAGGGAGGTGCTGGGGGGCTGAGCCTCTGGCTGCATCCTCCTGCTCCACTGATGGAGCCACTTCCAGGGCTCCCCACTAGGCTCCCTGCACCAAGAGAGAACCGCTCCAGACCTGCCTCACAATGTCCGTCACTCTTCTCTGGTGACAGACAGGCCCCTGGCCGTGTCCTGGGCCTCAGCAGTCCCTGCTGTGGGATGAGAGGTCTTAGATGGTCTGGGGAGTCCTTTCCAGCCCTGGGGCTTGTGAGTATTTGCTGCAGATGGGGTCTCTCAGAACCTGCTGGATCCCCCTGAGTGGGACCTCCTTGTTCCCTTTCCCTGGAAGCAGAGATGAAGGAAGGCTGAGCCTGAGTCTGTGAAACCCAGTCTAGGCGGGAGGGGAGTGGGGCTCAGGCAGCGCCTAGGGATGACATCTCTGCTGACATCTATTTACTCCTGCACCCGCTTATTTCCACATAGCAAGTGTCCCCGGGTGAGGTGGGGGCTGCTAGCAAGAGCAGCCAGCTCCTGGCTTTGCAGCTTTGCTTTGGGGTCAAGGGTGGTCTCATTGCCCCTGAGGCGCTTCCTCAGCTGCCTGCCCCTGAGAGGACCCTGCCTTGCTCCCTGAGTGACGTTGGCTGAGGCTCCTTGGGCTCTGGGACCTTGGGTCCTGGGACTACAGCTGTTGTCTCAACTCCAGTTGATGTCTCAAGTGACTTCCACGGCACAGGAGGACGGACAGAGCTCAGAAACCCTAACTCTGACATATGACCCCAGTAGCCACCAGAGGCACAGGAAATTCCCCTCCATGTGCCCCACGAGGCTTCTGGGAGCTACCCAGGGCCAAGGGGAAGTTGGGGTGAAGGAAGGGCCCCAAGAAACCTGCTCCCAGGGCTTCTTTGATAGAAGCTGGGGACCTGGGTTCCTACCTGACCTTCTGTGCTATTCCATTTGCCCTGTCTGCAGCCCGATGCTGGGCAGAGCCTTACCCACACTGTGAAGGGCGGTGTAGACTTGAGGGCCTGTTAGACACAGGGGCCATCGCAGTGTACTGTGAGCACCCTTATTTTCCTAAAGAAGCGGTGAGAAATTAAGAGACCTGCAGCCTTGCTTGCAAAAGCTTTATTTTTTTTTTTTTAGCAGTAAGGAAATAAAATGGAGAGAAAAGGTTAAAAAAAAAAAAAAAGGATTGGACCCCAAAGCACCGAGTCGTCGTCCGCCAACTGAGGGAAAGAAGTGAGTAGCAGAGGTTTGCTTCCAAGGGAGTTGGCGGTGCCAGGAGGAGCTGCTGCCAAGCCCCCAGGCCCAGGGCCAGGGCCTTCCTGGGCCAGTGCCCTGCACCCTGCAGGCCCACGTCTCCTGGTTGGTACAAGGCCTCTGCTCTTCCTGTCCCTGTCTGTGCTGAGGCCTGGCCATGTCCCCTCTCCTGCTCCAAGGGATGGAGGAGAAGGGGACAGGAGCAAACCCCTGCTGGGTGCCTGATTCTGAGGCCTAACACAGACAGTCCCAGGATGGTGACAGTACCAGGGCTGGGGTGGGGACAGAAGGAGCCTGGGTGGCGGGGAGGAGCAGGACCTGGAGGGGTGCCTCTCGCCCCCGCTGCCTCCTGCAGAGCCGGCCCATTATTCTCGGCCCCAGCCCTTATTTCTCCGACCAGGTGTCTTCTCTCCTGTCACTATTTCCTGCCTTTCTCAGCTGTCCTTTAGCCAGGTCCCCAGCTGTCCTACCTCCCCGGCCCTCAGTCCCCTCTGCAGCAGCCCATCCAGGCCACGCTGTGCTCCCCAGTGGCAGAGGAGCCCCGGGTGCAGCGGGGTCGGGGTGGGGGACCCGGGCAGTGGGTTTGCTGGTGAGTCAGGAAGTCCCGGGGAGGAGAGGAGGGCAGGGTGGAATGGGTCCAAGCTCTGCCCGGTGGCTGACATCGACTGATCCTGGCAGCTGCCAGAGCCTCGCTTGGGCCTTGTAGCTTGGTGGGGAGTGGCAGGTGGTGGGATCGACCTTCACTGCCCTCCCTGCAGTGTAAAGGGGTAAGTGGCTGCAGGAAAGGCCCACTGTGGGGACAGGTGGGGCTGAGTGTCCTGGAGAGGGAAGGTCAGAGACAGCAGCTACCGATGCCTGTACTGCACAATGGGGAAACTGAGGCCCAGAGAGGCGAGAGCACTGTCTGAGAGGGCAGCCGGGGCTGGCTCCAGCCCTGTGCCGCCGGCCGTAGTTCCTGTCACCCAGTCAGGCGAGGCCAGGCCTGCTCACATACCAAGGGACCAAAGGTGTGACGATCAGCTGATTGAGCAGCAGCGGGTACATTTTCTCCAAGGAAAATACCAAAAGTCTGGCACAATCAGCTGTGGTTCCCTGTGCCCGAGGTCCAGTCCACGGCTTCCTGAGGTCCATCAAGGGGGACCTTTCTGGCGCGGTCTCATTGCACCAGTTGACGTCGAGGGGCTGGGATTCGGGTCAAGGACAAGGCGGGTGGTGGGCGGAGGGGGAGCCTGTGCAGGGGGAGAGGCACTGTGGGCTGGTGCCCTGCCACCCCCACTTGTCCTGGCCCACACTTCTCGCCCCTAAACCGAGCCTCCCTGCCTGCCCATCGGTGCCTGGCACCTTCCTCTCCCTTCGGCTTCTCCTTTCCCCAGATGCGAAGCGGGGTCGAAACGGTCAGCCTTCGGACCCTTCTCCGTGTGGTTCTGCTGTGGCCATGCGGCTCCCAGGGCCGAGCATTTAGTGACCGCGTAAGACAACACCTGATGAGTCCAAATGACCTCTTTCCTGCCGCCCGGGAGACCCCGACTCCCTAACTGTCCCGCACAAGCTACCAGTGGGTAATAAACCGGAATTCAGGGAGGCCGCTTGGGGTAAATCAACTACAGCATTTGCTCTCTTTAAACAGCCCCTGCTTGCAAGAAATTTCCAGGCTGCTCCTTAGGATTGTTCCGGTTTGGAGAGGTGAAAAGCAGTTTGCCCCAAGCAGAGGATGACAGAAACTGGGGACAGAGAGAAGGAAAGGGGGGAGGGGAGAGGAGAGCGGGAGAGAAGCAGGGTGCCCTGGGAAACCCTGTGCCCGGCCAGGGACCGGAAGTGCGGTGCCCTCCTTTTCCGGTGAGGCCCTGGGAGCCTAAAGCACCAGGGTGGCCTAGGCGGCAGGGGCCATTCGAGTCGCACCCCGGGAGCCCTGTGTTCTGCCAAAGGTCAGGTTCAGCAACATCCCCGCGAATGGTCACCCTCCCCACCAACCGGGCTGTTCCCAACAGAAAGTGTGATTCTTGCTCGGTCACCGTCACCCTGGCTGTGTCCCCACTGGAGCCCGTTTTCCGGGTACTTAAACTCGAGGGGAGGAGCCAAATGAAACATGTATGTAAAAAAACAAGAAAGCATCAGTTAGGAGAATGTAAACTCGTGCGACCACTATGGAAACCAGTGTGGAGGGTCCTCAGAAAACCCAAGTGGGAAATTCCATCCCACCCCGCTGTCCCCCTTCGAGGGATCTTCCCGAAAGAGTTAAGGACATCGTATTACGTCCAAGCACACCTCTGTACAGCAGCAAAATTCATAACAGCCAACTCTTGGAAGTGGCCTATGTGTCCATCAGCAGATGAATGAAGAAAATAAAGAAAGTGTGGTATTTACACACAGTGGAGCACTACTCTGCCATAAAGAAAGAAACCTGAGTCACGTGTAGGAAAATGAATGCACCCTGAGACCATAATGTTAAGTGAAATAAATCAGTCACACAAGCTTAACTATTGGGTGGTTTCTCCTATATGAGAAACCCAAATTATAAATAAAGAGCAGAATAAAAGGTAGGTAATAGGAAGTGTGGAGACAGAGCTTTCTCAGATGGGAAGGGGATCAGGAGACAGGAGGATGAGGGAAATTCAGATGCGTCCTGTCCAAAGACCAACTCCCCACAAGAAATGTAATCATTAGGTACTGCAAACATGTACTAATAAAAACGATGTAATGTTGGGGCAGGATGCAGTGCTCACAGGCAGGGCTGGCGTCCCAGGGGGTCTATGGGGGCCGGGGCCCGGGTGCCCCAGGAACCAGCTGCAAAAGACAGGAAGAGCAGGCTGGGTGGGGGCGGCACACACAGCCTGTCCCTCCCTGTCCTGGGAGCCCGAAGTTGCTGTGGAGCAGGGCGTAGTGGGAGGAGACTGTTGCGGGCAGAGCCTGTAGGAGGACAGGCCCCGGGCGGGACGCCTTCCGCTCTGTCCCCCTCTGTCCTCTGCTTCACTCCCGGGTGACGTCTGACCACCCTCAGCCCAGCACAGCTGGCCATTCCCACGCCTGTCTATGGCAGGACAGATGAAAACAAGATAAACCCTAAGCCAGCCTGTCGTTCTTCATTTGCCTGAAGGAATCCAGTGCCCTCCTGCGCAGAGCTGCACTTTCCTGGGGGTCTGGGCAGGGCCCCCTTTTAAGATGAAGACAGCCTTTCCACTGTCACTACTCTTGGTTGCTGGTTTTCCTCACACCAACAGCTGCTCTGCAGCTGGCTGCCTGCTGGCCAGGCTTCGACTGATGGACAGGAGACTGCACGGAAGCCACAGGTCCCTGCCTCGAGAGTCACCAGCAGCCACCCCACGCCTTCCTTTCCCTCCCGACAAGGGTGCCTGCAGTGTGGATTTTGGCGGGTGAATGACTCACACCAAACTCCTGTGAGGCGACCGGGGACCACCCAGCCCTGTCAGACCCGCCACATCGCAGGCTGCATTCTCTCCATGCACGCGCTTGTTTATCCTGGCATTTCAAAGGCCACATGCTTCGTGGCAGTAAGTGTCCAGAGTCTCCGAGGGCTCCATTTGCCTAGTGATGGGAGAAAGATGCACTTTTTGGGTGTAACAGAAGGCAATGTGGGAATGGAGCCATCGTAGCCCATTGCACTTCCAGTCCTGGTTGACACCTACCTGGGGTAATGTGTAGGAGATGCCTTCTGTAAATGTCCCTCACCATGCCCTCCAGGGTCCCTCTCACAGGGCACCTGAGTCCCCTCAACAGTGGCAGCCTGGACCTGGCTGTGACCCTGTCACCACCCTGTCCAAGCTTTGACTTTCTTGGAAATATGGCTCCGCAGGTATGAGGCCTGGACAGAGGGAATGGGCGTTCCTGGTGTCCTCTAAGAGGTAGCTTGTCCTACCCAGTGAAGAGACGGAGATGCGCTCCAGGCCCCCTCAGATACATCCTGGGGCTCCATCCTGGCCTCGACCATGTGTTGCCCCCGCAGCCATGGGGCCGGGCTGTGCCTCCTCAGGGCCCGGGACCGCCCACGTTTGTGTCCAGCGGCTCCCCCTCCCCACTTCCTCCTAATCCTTTCATCCAAAGCAGCAGCCCTCATGTGAGGATTGTGCCCTTCGCGTGGCACACTCATCTTGCATGCTGAGACTTCAAGGCAAGCAGGGACAGAGGGAAACTGAGGCTGTGTGTGACATCCCACAATCTCACAGGTAGAGGGCAACACGACCCAGGAATTAAAGCCCAGAGTTTTAGGCCCGGTGACCCCAGGCAGCGGGATTGGCAGCGCTGGCTCTCGTGTCCAGCTGTTGCAGTGCTGAGGCCCCTGGGTCTCAGCTTCCTCCCTGCAGGAGGCAGCGGGCGAGGAAAGGAACATCTGTGGTCCTCCTGCTGCTGTTCCCTGGCACAGGGACCAGAGCAGGGTGTGCCCACCCAGCCTGGCTCTGGAGGGGACCGAGGGCCGTGGAGGCCGCTCTGCTGGCCACCCTTCTCTGTGCCTGGAAGCCTGAGGGCACAAGGGCTGGCGGCTTTCCCAGGAAACAGCTCACTGTCTGCCTGTTCTGCCCTTGAGTGCAGCCAGCTCCGTCCCATGACAGGATCCGGGCTGTGGGTGGCGGGCAGCAGGCTTCCTCCTCCTCCTGCGAGGCATGGGAAGGCTTCCAATCCAGTCCTCAGGCCGGGTCCCCGGGGGCCTGTCCCCAGGACCCAGGTCCCCTGGGGCTGCATGTGGCTGTGTTTGGCTGCTGTGTCTGAGAGCTCAAAGGAAGGACTTTGTTTTTGGGGAGCAGGAGGGCAGGGGCCACCTCCCCCTC
Organism: Heterocephalus glaber; assembly: GCF_000247695.1. The sequence goes on from NW_004624730.1 coordinate 63,469,778, forward strand.
CCGGAGGCGAGGAGCTCCCAAGTGGCCTCTCTCCAAGCGTCCCTGCCAGGGCGGGGGTGCCAGCCGGGCCTGCCGGCTTCTGCGGTTCTGTGGGCAGGGCTGTAGCCCCCCCCCCCGCACTGTCCCGAGCCACTGAGCTGTGTGGCTTTGTGGGTGGGTAGCTGGGGAGGGGGGTTCCGGCACCCACAGTGCCGGGCCCCTCGCTCCCCTGCAGGATGGCGGGCTCAGGCTGGCGGCTGGAGGAAGGCTGGCCTGCAGGTGTGTTGGGAAGGCAGAGTGAGGGGCACAGTCACAGCCTCGGGTCGTGCCAGCAAGGGTGGGGGTGAAGAGGACAGTAGTCTGTGCTCAAGATGGCGCGAGCTCCGTGCAGGGAGGGCGTGGGGCGGGTGGGCGATGGGCCAGGAGGGGTCGAGTGTCTGCCAGCAGATCTGAGCCTGATGCTCTCAAAACCCAAAAAGCAAACAAAAGGAAAAGACCTGGTTTCTACTTTCCAATCCCACTCTGCCACGGCCTCATGGACAGAGACAGACTCAATGCTCTCACCTGCAAAGTGGGTGCTATAAACACCCCCACGGAGCAACCACCAAGAAGTCTCCGAAACTGGACCCACGAGCCGTTCCCGCTAGGACCTGCAGCGGGCCCACACGGCTGTGGCGTCTCCCCGGGCGCCCACCAGGGGGCGCGCCGGCGCTTCCGAGCCGGTCCGGGCTGCGGCGGGCGGAACGCACTGTCCCCATCCCGGCCCCTGTCCTCGCCCCGGGACCTCGCGACCCCGCGTGGCCGGGCCCCGCCCCCGGCGCTGGCGGCTCTCTAGGCCGGGAGGCGGCCTGGCTGCCGGGAAGGGTGGGGCCGCCAGACGCTGCTAGCTGGGTGACCGGGTCCGGAAACTCGCCAAACCCGGACGGGCGCGCATCCGGCGGGGGCTGGGAGACCCGGGACGCCCCGAGGCGGGTGTGTCCTGCGCCCGGGTCGAGCCTGTGTGACAGCTCCGAGGGTTAGCAAGCGGTGTGCAGCTTTGAAAGTGCTTTTCCGCCTCCAGAAGCTTCCACAAGGCGCGCAGGAATTCTGGACTTATTTTTTAAAAATACAGGCGCAGCCCTGTAATCCCAGCACTAGGGTGAGGCAGGAAGACAGCTTGGAGTTCAAGGGCAGCCTGGATTACATAGCAAGAGCCTGTCTCGAAAACAAGTCAGTGCACATTGAAGAGTGTTATGTGCTGGGAAAATTGTTCAAAAATTTAGCTAGATAATGTTTAAGCCTGTTTCATAGATGAGGAAACCGAGACCCAGGAGGTGAGAGTCACTTGCCCAAGGTCATATAAATACTTGTGGTTGAAGTCTGGATTCAAACCCAGGTGGGGCTGGCTCATTCCATACCCCAGGTTCCTACACTTCCCAGAAAGCAGGGACCCCGTTTGCTCATCTCTGCATAAGACCCAGATCCTGCCGAGTACCCGATACATGCAGTTTGATCACAAGAAATGGTGTTTTAAGTAAAAAGCTTGTTGCAGTAAAAGACAGTGCCATGAGTCCCCTTCAAAATCCTCCCCTTCACTTAATGCACTCATCCCATGTTCTTGCCACTTTCTGCAGCAGCTCTGGAGTCCTCTTTCCTGAGTGTCTTTAACTGCGCTATCATGGCTGCCTCAATATCCTGAATCAATCAGACATTGGCCTTTTGTGGTGATTTTGACTCTGGGGAAGAGCCAGAAGTCACATGGTGCCAGATCCGGTGGGCAAGGGGATGGGACTCAGCGTCGTGTTTTTATGAGTTGCCTTTGTTGGATGGCACTCACAGCCCCAGTCACTATATTTTTAATCACATCTTTGAACACATTCATGAAAGGGACTTGCAGAACTGCTTCAGAAAGTGGCAAGAATGATGGACTAAACCCGTGGGAAACAAGGGTAGTACTTGGCGGGGCGGGGGTGGGGTGGGGTGGGGATTCATGGCAGTGTGTCTTTTACTGTAATACTTTTTAGAAAGTAAGCATTCACCAGTTATTTTGATTGCCCCGATAGATATGCAGAATGGAGCCCGCAGGCGTTTTCTGCCTGTCTCTCTTCCAGTATGGGAGCCCCAGGTGGACGCCTTGGCCCTGGAGTGAGCTGCCTGGCTGGTGGGGTAGTGGGGCTGGGCCTGGTCCCTCCCGCTGCGTCCCGCAGGCCTGCAGTGGGGCGGGAGGACACCTGCTTCCTGTGCTGACTCGAGGAGCCCTCTCCTCTGGCCTTGGTGACGGAGATGCCGGCCTACTCAGGGCCTAAGAGGCTGAGTCACACGTGCTGGCTCACGTCCTCAAGCGGCGCTGACTTTGTGTCATAGCCTTGAAGGGTGCCAGGGCTAGCGGGGCCCCGTGCAGCTTGGAGAGGAGAAGGGGCCTGTTGGGGATGGCCTCCTCACACAGGCAGACACAGACCTGGTCTTCCCCACCCTGCCCTGTCTGCCTTGCTCTTTGGACCTTGTGAAGCTGGCCAGGAGAGGACTGTCCCTTCTGCTGTCAGTTTGACCCCTCGGGGCCCGGCTCAACAAATCCACACTGACCTGGGGGCAGAAAATGGGCCCCACTCAGAAGCCACTCAGAAGCCTGGTTGTGCAGGTGCTGGAAGGAAAGGAAGAGCCTGTGGGAGGCAGCCTGCCTGCCCTCCCTCCCTCCTTTCCTACTTTCAGTCCTTCCCTGAGGATTGAGCCATATTTCCTGCCCATTTTTGTTCTGAGTGAGTTCCCAAGGCTGAGCTGGAACTTGCCATCCTCCTGCCTTGGCCTCCCAGACTGCTGAGGTCACTGACCTCCACCAGGCCCAGGTATTGAGCTGCTGTTTCTTTCCAGAACCCAGTGAGACCTGGGACCTGGAGAGGTTCTCTGGCATAAAGGAAGAGAGAGGTAGAGATACTGGCTTCTGCTCCGCTTCTCCTGACAGCCTGCTGGCCATGGAGACGGCCCCCAGTACATGCAGGTTACTGGGGGAGAAGCCTTGGGTTAGAAGACAGCAGAGGGGCTGTGTGGAGCCCACTTCTGCTTGGTCTGGTGGGTCGTGGAGGCGTGGCCTGGCGTTCATGTCTGGTCCCTCCTCCCTGGCACTGCTCCCTGGCTCTGTTTCCTGGTCCCCATGAGCCAAGCACCTTTGCCCTGCCAGGCCCTTCTGCCATGTTGTTCTTGCCTCGGAGCTAGCTGACCATGGACTGAAGTCGTGAACAAACTAAGCCTCTCCTCCTTCATGTTGTGAGGCTGGGTACTGTGTCCCTGGGAGGAGAAGGCACAGTCCCCTCAAGATACCCCCAGCCCTCTGTCAGTCATGCTGGGGTGGTCATGCCCTCCTTCTGCTGGGGAGGGAAGGTTGGTTTTGTAGGAGCCAAGGAGTCCTGTAAACACCTCAGATGGGGGACCCCTGGTGCTCACCACACACCAGGGTTTTGGTGAGACCCTCATGCCAGTCAGCAAGGGCCAAAGTGCCGGGGGCAGAGGGAAGGACAGAGCAGCAGGCTCTGCACCGTTCTGGGCACTGTCGACTGGAAGGGCTCTCCCTAAAGGGCCTGTGACGTTCTCCTCCCCTCTTTACCCTCCTCCTCCTCTGCTGGTCTTCCTCCCTTCCCCCAGGATGTTCAGCACTTACCTTGCCAGGGACCGTGCTGCCTGGTGGTCCCCGGAGTCTGCCGTCCAGCACTCCAGGTGCTGATGGTCCAGGCATCATCTCTGCTGAATAACTAACAACGGGAGGCTCACGACCGACCCTTAGGACAGCCCATTGTCCCTTATTTAGGCTGTCTCTCTTCCTGTCCTTCCGGTTCTCATTCCCTGGGGCTCTCTAGAGTAAGTACCACCCAGTTTCCTGTGTCAAGGCCCTGGAAACGTGGGAGATAACACAGTCGGCCAGCGATGGTCTCTGCAGTCTGAGCTTGGGAAAGGGTGCTGGTTTCCCAGGAAGCCACATTTCTGAAGATTGAGAGATGGGAGCCAGCGTGGGCTCTCAGCGGCGGGGGCCTGGGCTGGCTTCCCACTGCCCCTGGCCAACGGGGACTGATGAGGAGATGGGGTGAGGTTTGCAGGCAGTGAGGGAGGTGGGCTTGGAGGTCTGCGGTGCAGGTGAGGTGTGCCCTGGCTGCCTGCCCGGGACAAGCCTGAGCTCCCACTTCTGTCTGATTCACAGCCTCCTCTCTTCCCAAAGGGATCCCCTTTCTAGCTCTGGCGGCCCAACCCCCGCATCTCTGCGAAAGTCACATCCGCAGACAACTACAGGGAGCGCAGTGGCTGCAAGCTGATGCCTGGGCCTGGGAGCCACAGTGGGGATGTGGCCGCACTGCAGGCTGTCCTTCCACAGCAGGGAGCCCAGCCTCAAACACTTGGACAGGAAGCAACCTGGGCCAGCTGAGGGCTCCAGCTTCTCCTGTGTCTGAGGGTTTGGCCCGGGGCAGAGGGAGGCCAGGTGCCCAGGCTCCCCGAGGGCTGGGGTGGGGGTTCCAGGGTGTGAGCAGAAGAGCATCACAGGCCTGGCCGAAGGGAGCTGCTTCCTGTAGGGAGGGTGGGTAGCTGGCGGAGGCTGTGCCTGGAATGCCTTGCTGGGGCTGCAGACCACGAAACCCACACACAGCGGTCCCGTGGGGGGCTGTCCACTGTCCCGCTGGAAGGGTGGCTCCTCCCAAGGGAGCGCTGTCCCACACCTCACCACAAAAACTTGTGCTCAGCCAGGGACGAAGGCGCTTTTGCATGCAGTGTTGATAATTCTTGTCCTTGAATTGTATGCGTGATTATCTTTCCTTTTGCAGTACTGGAGACTGAACCCAGGGCCTTTGCACTGAGCTACATTCCCCGTCCCCTTTTATCATTACTATTATTTTTAAATTTTTAGACAGGGTCTTGCTAACTCACTAAGTTTCTCAGGCTGGGCTCGAACTCATGATCCTCCTGCTTCAGCCTCCCAGAGTGCTGCTCCACCACACCTGGCTAATGCATGATTACCTTTAAAGCAGTCTGTGCACCCATTCAATACCCACGGACAAACCTGGGATTGCAGAGTCAGTAAACTTTCCTGGGGCCATTCAGATATATTTCTTCCTTCACATTTGCATCCCTCAGTCTGAGGGCCCTGCAAGAGATGGCTGAGGTCAGCAGATGGGCCCAAGGTCACCCAGCGGTGGCAGCGCCCAGGCCACCACAGTGACTAGGAAGAGGACTCTACCTGTACCCTCCTGGGACGGCCTCCTGGGAGTTTGTCGGAGCCCCTCTCCGGGAGCCCTTGCTGGCTCTGTTTTCTCCTCAGCGTCCTCAATGCTCTTTATTTGTGCTTTCAAATAACTCAGATTTTATTATAGCCTTGGTCTCTGGTTTTGACACCAGACCAGGGGTTGGTAGCGTTTTCCTAGCAAGGGGTGCATAGCAAATATCTTAGGCTTTATGGGGCACTTGCTCAACTTTGCCACGGTGGTGCAAAAATAGCCATAGACAACATGTAAACAAATGGACACAGCTGTGTTCTGATAAAACTTTATTTACAACAACAGCCGGGCCCAGAACTGGCCCTGGTTGTAGTTTGTTGACTGCTGCTTTAGAAGTCCTCCAGGGCAGGCTAGCAGGATGGGGACATGCTGAGTAGGAAAGCACTCGGTTAGATCGCTTTTCAGAATCCCGCTTATACCAGCGTGGCCCCCAGCTGATTGTTGGCCTCTGATGGTTTCAAAGTGCTCAGCCCAGGGAGTCTGGAAGGAAGATGGCTCCGGCTGCAGGGGCCAGAGGATGGGGTCCCAGTGGGCTCCTCTTGGTGTTCCTGGTGACAATCGTGCCTGTCAACTAAGGGCAGATACCAAGGGCTGGTGATTCTAGGCCCAGGACAGTCTCGCCTCCTGCCCACTTCGTGTCCCTGACACCAGGATGTGTCCCTCTGCAGTGCTCAGGGTTGTCCCTGCCTCTTCCATACTGAAGCTGATTAATCAAGCTCTGGCCTTCTTTTCTGCTGAGATGAGTCTTTTCTTTGTTTTTTTGGAGACAGGAGCTTGCTATGTAGTCTGGGCTGGCCTTGAACTCATGGCGATCCTCCTGCCTCAGCCTCCCAGGGGCTGGGATCAAAAGCGTGTGCCACTTCTCCTTTTCTTCAGGGAGCAATGTATAAGGGTATAATTCTTCGCAGAGCTCACCAAAATCTGAGCTCAATACAAAGAAATGTTTTTCTTAAAAATAAGAAAAAGGCATTTGTTTTTGCTTAAAATCTGCCATTGTACAACTTCTCCGTTGCATAATTCCTGTCCCATTTTGAAGCAGTGATGTGTAGCGGGTGGAGAATGGAATGGGAAAATTCCTCTTTCTTAGGAAGGGAAATTAGATCGTCTCTATTTTATAAAATGCTACTTGGGATGTTTGCTGCCTCCTGTCCAGGCTGTGAAGGAGAAACCTTGCTGGGTTGACTTTCTCCAGGGCTTGAATTCTTCCTAAGAAAGTACTGGAAGAGTGTGGTTGGCTTTAGAAACCTAAAATATTGAAACCTCAACTTGCTGAACATACAGATGAATGGATTCTGGCATTGTAAAATAATCCACAGCGTTAAAAAATGAGTATCAAACGCACTTACATGTGGTTAGATTTACTGAGGGGCAGCTTAATATTCTAAGCAAACTTTCCGTGGCATAAAACAGGGACAGGGCTTTTCAATACTGTGCTGATTATGATTAGCTGTGGGTTCAAACAAGGTCGAAATGGTTTCTCAATCCTAGAAAGGTCTAAGTGAAGGTGCCGGGCTAACATTGCTTCCCGATATCAGAACCCCCCCATACTCATGCATTCAGTCATGGAGTCGGCCAGCAAGCATTGCTTCACACCAGCGAGGCCATGGTTACAGCACATGGCGGCGGGGAGCAGACAGGGTCCATGCTGTGTGTGTGCCCTTCACTTCCAGGTCCAAGGCCGCACCGTCCCTGTGTTCCAGGCCGCAGGAGGGAGGGAGGGATGAAGAGGAGGAAGGCAAAGGATGCACCCTGTGGCCTCTGGGAGCCTGGTGAGGAGGTGCACACCTGTAATCCCAGCACTCTGGGAGGCTGAAGCAGGAGGATCACAGGTTCCAGCCCAGCCTGGGCAACTTAGTGATTCAAGGAGACCCTGCCTCAAAGTAAAATATGAAAAGTTTATAAAATATGAAAAGGGCTGGAATGTAACTTAGTGTGCTGTTGTGTATATCTGCATGTCATTCCTTTTGAAGGCAGCATACTATTCCATGGTAAAGACTTACCACATTGATAAACTTGTAAAGTTCTAATGCAGAAGTCAGAGAAGAAGGAAACTAAGTAGGGAGGATCCCAAGGAAATCACAGCTTCTACAGAATTCAGAGCCTCAGAGAATCAGAAACATGAAGAACCTTAACGGCCACCCAGGGGCTGGGATGTAGCACCATGGTAGACCACATGCTTAGCACATACAAGGTCCTGGGTTCAATCCCCAGCACTGCAGAAATAAAACAAAACAGAAAACCAGTCACTCAGTGTCCTGCTGTCCCTGTGGGGACCCGAGTGCCTCCCACAGGGTTCTCTGCTACAAGATTGGAGTGGGAGGACCCCCAGGCTGTCCTGGCCACATCCACACCCAGGGGCCTCAGCGCTGAGTTTTGAGGTTGCCATGGAAACAGTTGCTCTTGGCAACAGCAGGAGCTGAAGAGCCTTTTCCTGTTGGTTGGTCTCCATCTTAGAAGGGGTGGAGTTTGGACCCCACAGCAGGCCTGGGGTTACTGTGTGTGAGCTTCCTGTCCCTGTGCAAACTCTGAGGTAATCAGCTTGTAAAGCCACCCCTGTTAGGGTTGGGAGGAGAGACAGGCAGAGGAGGGGGCCTGAATTCGCCATCCTTTTGGAGATGCACCCCCAAATCCCAGAGAGTGCTCAAAGGTTCTCCACCTCCTGGTAGCACCCCTCTCCTGGGGCTCAGCCTTTAGGATGCCTTCCTTTGGGGACACTTAAGGCCCAACCAGAGCGAGACAGTAGTGACGTGTTTCTCTGATATTCTGGACCTCTCATTGTCTTGCTGTCAGCTGTGTTTCTTATTCATCATCAGAAAGAATATATTAAAGCTTGCCAAGGGTGTGGTGGCACATGCCTGTGATCCTAGCACTTGGGAGGCTGAGGCAGGAGGATCTCTGCAAGTTCGAGACCAGGCTGGGCTACATAGTGAGACCCCGTCTCAAAAAACCAAACTAATAAATAGTAAAAACAAAAAAGAAAGGCCGTATTAAAACTGGAGTGAGGGGTCGGGGATTTAGCTCAGTGGTTCTGGTGCCTGCTGGGCAAGCCCAAGATTGCGAGTTTGATTCCCAGTCCAAAAAAAAAAAAAAAAATTGGAGTGCAGTGCCTCATAGGTGGTGTGCACCCTGTGCCACCTTTTGCTCAGGGAGCCTCCTCTGGCGTGTGGTGGTCAGCGTGCACACTGCCTAGGCCTTGTGCTCTCCCTCAGCTGGGGCCTTGAAGGCCGACCACAGGAGTTGTTCTCACACGTGCTGGCGCCAGCCCGGGACACTGGCTGCCTCTTGGCTGGGCCTCCCTCCTCCAAGGCTCCCTGTGGGTCTAGGCACTGAGGCCAGAGCAGGTGACTGGGGCACCTCAAGGGGTGCAGGGCCGATGTCTCTCCCCACGGGGCTGCGGGGTGGGGGTGGCTGTGGTCCCCTATTACGGGATTCTTCTAAAACAGGAAGACTGCGTGGGTACTCAGCGGTCACAAAACACCAGCTGGCCACGACCATTCTAAATATAATGTTCTCAAGGGAGGAGAAGCCGGGGCTTTGTCCTACCCAACAATACTGGCAGGCAGCAGGGGTGGGGACAGGATGAAAGGTGGAGGACTCTGCTAGGGCACCGTGTCCCCTTCCGGCTGTCCCTCAGGCCACCCTGGTCCCGCGGCCCCTGGCTTCGGGGTGCGGGGGCAGCCCATGCCCAGCACCTGGCATGGCCAGATGCCGAGTCCAGCCGGAGCAGGACACAGGCCTCCTCTACCCCCACCCTGCCTGTCACCACCTTTCCTGGGCCTGCTCATCAGCCAGGACCTCTCCGGCCACCCCTGTCCTGCGCTGCCTCTGTCTTCAGGGCCTGCTCCGGGGACTCACAGCTGAGAGCAGCCAGAGTCTGGTTCCGACTTGCTTGTGTCCCTGGTGCTTTGTTTGTATCACTGTGACAAACTCGGGTTCCGGTGGAGCTGTCCTGAGCCCAGTAAAGAGGTAGGGAGAGATTTTTGTGATTTATTCTTTTTAGAATTTCCCCATTGTTTAAAAATAAAAAATACTAAGTTTACTTTGTTTGTTGTTAAGTATTCAGGATTGAACCTGGGGCCTTCACAATGAGCTATATCCTTAGTCCATTTTTTATCTTTTATTTGGAGGGAGCCTCACTAAGGCACTAAGTTGCCCTAGGCTGGGTATAACCCCCCAAAAGCTTTGTGTTTGTATTTGGATGAGGCCCCTTCTCAGTGGGAGAGGAGATGGGCTTTGGGGTTGAGAATGCTCTCTTCCCATCTCAGGCTGGCTGTTCTGTTTATTCCAGGCCCTAAGTTTCAGCCCGGTGTGTGCTGCCTGCATACTTATTTTAAGCAGTCAGCCTGGACTTTATCACAGTGGCAGTGTGTTAAGGAATCCGGTTGTGGAGAGAGGGTCTGGGGTTTCAGTGTGACAGCTTAAGTCTCAGACCTAAGATCCAGAAGAGTTAAGGTTGGCACAGGAAGACGTCTTCTTGGGAGAAGTAAGTACAGTGACCACCTTAGCAGCAGGCTCCCCTTATTCCAGGATCCCCAGTTGTGCTGACACTGAGGATATTACCAAATCTATATTTATTTTTCCTTGACGTATATACAAGGTGTGATTGAAAAAAACAGTTTAAAAATTTTTAAATGTATTACAAAAGGCACATTCTCATGAATTCCCATCAGAATAATCTCCCTTGCTTTGAACACATTTATCCCAATGTCTTTGCCACTTTCTGAAGCAGTTCTGGAAGTCCTCTTTCTTGAGTGTCTTCAGTTGTCCTGTTCTGGCTGTGTTGACTTTGGTCATTTTGACTTTGGGGAAGAGCTGGAAATCATACAGTGCCAGATTCAGTGAGGAAGGTGGAGGAGGACACACTGATGTTTTCAGCAGCCTGTCTTTCTGCTGGACGGCGCTCGGCAGCAGCACTCAGAGCTGTAGCTTTGATCACACCTCCTAAAGACACTCAGGAAACAGCACTTCCAGAGCTGCTTCAGAAAGTGGCAAGGACAACGGGATGAGTGAGTGTGTTTGAAGCAAGGGGGAGGATTTTGAGGGGGGCTAATGGCAGTGTGTCTTTTACTGTAGTAATTTTTTAAAGACTGTAAACATTCACCATATATAGTTTGACCAAACCTTCAATAATGTTTCATCTCCAACCTAGGCACAGTCAGAGATTAACAGCAATAAGTGAGAATAAAATAGAACAATTATAACAGTGTACTGTACTAAAGTTACATGACTTTGGTCTCTTTTTCTCTCAAAATATCTTAGTGTAGTTGCTCTTCTTTTTTGTGACTATGTGAGAGGCTACTTAAAGCATTTCCCAGTGTTCCTTGGGCCTGGCTGAATTACCATCTGGTGCCTTAGGCCACCACTAAGTGAAATATGGGTGACTCAACCAGAAGTCCTGGCTGCTGCAGCAGTCAGTGTGGTAACCAGGAAGGTTACTAAGGGACTGATGGGTGGGTGGGGACACAGTGTGGATGGGCTGGACAAGGCGTAATTCTCGTTTGGGCCCAGAGCACAACATTTCATTGAATGACATGAAATTTAAAACTTATGCATTGTTTAGTTCTGGAATTTTCCACTTTGTATCTGGGCCATGGCTGAGTGTGGGTAACAGTCTGTGGAAAACAAGATAAGAGAGGATTGCTGTCCACCAGACTCTACCTAGGGGGTCAGTGGGGGCCAGCAGCTCCCACTCAATCCTGAGAACCTAAGGAGGTTCACACTGGGGTGTCCCAAATCCTTTGAGCACTCCCTGTGTGGTCAGCTCTGTGTTTGTGCAGGGAGGATCCGGGAGGGGGACAGACCAAAGCCCGACAGACCACACTGTGGGCTGCTGGGGGCTCCTTCCCCAGCTCCATTCTTCAGCGGGGGGGCTGCAGTGATCCCAGGCCCATGGGTCCCCTGGTGGGAGGGGCTGGCACTCTACCTCAATCCCCGAGTCTGCAGTTTTGCCATTAGTACTTCTCTTCCCATCTCCATCTGGGTCTCTGTCCCATGCCCTGCTCTTCCAGGCTGCAGCCACCCCATCTCTTCCTGAAGCTGCTCCCCATGTCCAGTCCAGAGGGCCATCGGCTCCCACCCCACCACTGTCCCATCAGCCTGCAGACCAGCAAAGCAAAGCAAGCCCCAGCCTATGGAGACCACCCCAGCTCTGTGCACACAGCCCGCTCTGCCGCTCTGCCTCAGGACCCGCCGCAGGGCTGCTTATGCCAATGGTTGAGCTGAGGGTTCTGAGAGTGGGTACCCTTTCCCCAGCCTCTCCCTGTCCATCATCTGAAGCCTGCACCAAACCCCCTGCGTCCTGGGTCCTGTCGCCTCTTCCAGAAGCTCCTCACTGCTCCTGTCTGAATCAGCCAGCTGCTCCCTGACCCTGCGCCCAGCCCACGTCCTGGTGAGCACAGGGCTGATGGCCTTGCCATCTGCACATGGATTCTCCTCATGAATTCCAGAAGTGAGGCCTGTCGCTTAGGAATCACTGCGATCCCAGCACTTAGCACACAATAGGAGCTCTTTAAATCTCTGTTGACCAAATGTGCCTCACCCCTTCCCACACTCCTCTGCCCCTCAACAGCGCCTGCCCTTCCCTCAGGCCGCCTGGATCCTGGCGCTGGTCCCTCTGGATGCGCAGGCGTCTCTTCCAGTCCTCCCCACGCCAGGCTGCCTGGGACCTTGCTGATTGGTCCCAGTTCTTTGACCTCCAGGGTCTGCTGGCTTCTCTGGCCTGTCCTGTCCCAAATGGGTTCCCAGGGTGCTCTGTGTGAAACCTGTCCCGGACCCCGGGTAGGGACCAAATCCGATTCATCTCGGCCACCTCCCTAGCCCCACAGCACCGCAACCCAGAGCCCACATGGGTCCCGGGAGAGGGCAGCGGGCTCTGCTGGGCTGACGGCAGGCTGGTGCCTTGCAGGAGGGTGGGGCCTGGGTTAGGGTGCTGGAGGGCACCGTGAGGGGCCAGGGGAGGGGAGCAGGGGTGGGGTGACGGAGGAGGCCGCAGCACCTCGGGAGCAGAGGGGACTGGGGTGCAGGAGGGGGGCCCTGCTGGACCAGCCTGGGGCTCCTCCAGCAGAGCCGGGCTGTGCGCACTGGGGGCGCCTGCAGGTGTCCTCCCGCCACAGGAAGGAGGGGACAGGAAGCCAGCGTCCTTCTCGGCCACTGGCACCTCTCACTCTCCTTATCAAGGTACGAATCAAGCCCTCCAGGTACTTCATGTCCCCTCCAGAGGATGTGAACCATCTTATCGGCTTCCCCATCACTGCCACCATCCCGCTTGCCATTTCTCACATAAATAAAGCCACACCGTTTCCTGGCATTCACCTCTATGAACTCACGTTAGGCATGATTTATGCTTAAGAGCAGAGGCTGGGAGAGGGTGAAGGGCTAATCCAAGGTCACTTGCCTGTCCCGGGGCGGCGTGGGGAAGATGATGGAGAAACCTGCTCTGGAATCCCGGCATGGTGGTGCACACCTGTAATCCCAGCACTCGGGAGGCTGAAGCAGGACGGCCACAAGTTTGAGGCCAGCCAGGTCGAAAGAGGAGAGAGGGAGAGAAACCTGCTGTGGAATTCTCTTGGCAAGTGTTGGTGGATACAAGCCAGAGCCTGAGTGTGCACGTGCGAGCATGTGGGTCCCGGTTCACTCGGGCACACCTGTGTCTCCGTGCTCAGTGTGGAGGTGGCCTTGCGGCCTGTGCGTGGGGAGCCGAGCTGGGCGTGTCCGGAGCCCCAGCGTGTGACATGTGGCCTGGGCGTGGGCGCACGCGTGTGCCGGGCCGTCCACCCCTTGTCAGATGTCTTGGCTTCGGCTTTGACTACGCAGACCCAGCTGCGCTCTGGCCGGGAAACATCCGCTGTGGAGACGGAGGAGGAGCTGACGTCCCCCAGGAGGGCCCGTGCACGCTGCCAGCGAGCGCTCCTGGCCCGCTGCCTAATTCCCTGCAGATGCTCCTTAAATCTGTTTCTAATTTGGACTCTGCCTATCCCGGCCCCCACCCTTCCCTTCCTACGCTCCCTGAGCCTCAAACCATCCAATTATGCCGAAAAGCGGCTGCCGCGGGGGGAGCGTGTCAAAGGTCGCCAACGGGCTGTTGGCGGGTGTAATAATGTCACATTTCAATTTATGCGGGGAGCTGCACAGGAATCAAAAGCAATAAATAATCTGGGCTGTACTAGAAGCTGCGGCCAACAGTGACGCCCGCAGGTCTTGCCGACCCGGGAAGAAACCACCATTGTTGCCCCCAACCGCGGGGCCCAGCGCCTGAGAAACCCACGCGCCTGCGCACAGACACGGAGCTGCACTTCCTCTCTGCCAGGCCGGGGACTTGTGACCAGAGACGCGCAGATCAGCAAGGCCCTCCGGTTTCCGAGTTTTACCCAGACATTCTGGGAGCAAGGGTTCTAGAGCAGCGTAAGTCTCCCGGGTGTTGTGCAGTCCTGACACACTCAACGCTGGGAAAACACGGCTCAGAGGCAAATGGAGCGAGAGAGAGAGAGTTCGGGACTGGGGTTGTAAGGATCCACGGGTGGCAGCTCATAGAGCTCATTTCCATGCAGACAGAGATGGGCGATGGGCAGAGCTGCTGGCATTTGTTGGAAGGAGCTCATGTGGAGGAGGTGGGGCTGTGATTAGAGATACAGTTGTTTTAGTGACTGATGTGGATGTGGAAAGAATGCATGGATTCTTTGTTTTTTAAAAAAACTTTTATTATTATTATTATTATTCATTATTATTACTAGTTTTTGTTTTCTTGAGACAGAGTCTTGCTATGTAGAACTATGTAGCCCAGGCCGACCTTGAACTCACGAGGCTCCTCCTGCCTCAGCCTCCTGCATGCTGGGATTACAGATGTGCACCACTACATCTAGCTTTGCATGCATTCTTTGAAAGCAGTGGACTCATCCTATGGTCCCTTTAGGACCCTTGCAGGCCAGTGAGTTGGGATCAGGGAGCCCAGAGCCTCCTGAGAGGTCTTGGGTTGGTTCTCACCTGTGCGTTGTGGCCAGAAAGCTGGGGAAGTCAGAGGGGACGAGGGCCTGGCCTTGCCCAGTGTCTGGCCTTTGTGGGGAGCCATGGGCACAGGGCTCTTCCCTTCCCTCACATCTCCAGACACCTGAGGACTTCTCTCCCTTTTCCTCGTGGCCACCAGGATGCCTGGGGAGCCAGAGGTACAGGGCCCACCTCAAGTTTCTGGTGTTGCTGTTTGTTTAGCTGTGTGTGATCATAAAGGCTCTGGATAGGTCAGGAGCTTCATGTGACCCCCCAGGGCCACCGGAAGGACTGTGTGGCACCAGAGGCCACTGCCAGGGCCACTTCCATCTCCTCAGCTGTCTGCTGCTGGGAGACAGCTGTTTCTGCACCTTGCTAGCCCTAGGACTCCGTTCTGACTCGTGGAACAAGAGCAGAAGCCAGGGCTGGCCTACCAGCATGGCCCGTAGGAGCCACCTGGAACGCCTTCTCTAAGCCCTGTCCCCTTCTGCCTGGATGGAGCAGGGACGACGCCACTGCACCTTGAAAGCCCCACCGAGGTGGCAGAGCACCGTCGGCCTGGCTGTCTGGATGCCTGGAGGGAGGACTACCTGAGAGCTGGCAAGAAATGAACTTCAGTCCTGTGGTTTCCAAGGACTTGTACTTCCATTGTACTCTTTGGCATTTGTTATAGCAGTGAACATACTAAAAGTCATTTGTTAGGAATTTTCACTCCCTTTGTACGATCAGGAAACTGAAATTCAGAGAGGAAAATCAGTCATTCAGTGTCACACCTTCAGTAAATGGCTGGGTCAAAATGCCAAGTCTAAGCTGGGCTTGGTGGCACATGCCTGTGATCCCGGCACATGCCTGTGATCCCAGCTCTTGGGAAGCTGAGGCAGGAGGATTGCCACGAGTTTGAGCCTGGGCTAATAGTGAGTTCAAGGCCAGCCTGAACTACATAGAGAAATCCTGTCTCTCTCAAAAAACCAACACCAAAACTAAAAACAAAGCACAAATGTGGGCCTTCCTGGTTTAGGGTTATGCTCTGTTCATGTTGAGTTCCCCAAGTGTGTTCCACAGAACGCTATAAATACCACCACCACCCAAATAGCTTTGGAAAATGCCAACTTCAGGTCTGCAGGGGTCTTTGCGGCAGCTCTTTTCAGGATGTCAGCCACCATGCTAGTGAGTGTGTGAGCAGTGATGTGGCCCCGAGCGTTTTCCCAGGGTGTCAGACCACAGAGCCCTGGCAAGGCCAGCGGGCGTGGGACAGGCTTTGGGAGCGCTCGAGCTCCAGTGGCACCTGCTGTGGGTGGGTGGACTCCCCCACCATCTAAGAGTGTGACCTTATTTGGAAACAGGGTTGTGGATGTGGCCAAGTTAAGATGAGGCCATTAGATGGGCCTAATTCAGTGCCACTGGGGTCCTCATCAAAGGGGAAATTTGGACACTCAGAGAGGCACGGGCTCCAAGAGATGCCCAGGTGAGGACACCTCGCAGGGGACTGGAGGGTGACCCCGTGAGCCACCGTGGCCACAGACACCGGAAGCTTGACGGGGCAAGAAAACTGTGAGACAGGGCCCATCCCTGCCCATCCCCGGATCTGCTCTTCCAGCTCCAAGCTGCGAGGGAATCGATTTCCCGGGTTGACGCCCTCGGTCTGTGGCGCCTGGCCCACCTCACTGTGGCTCCCTTTTCTGCCAGGCTGACCGGGGCTGCGTGACTTCACCGCCCGCAGCGCCTAGGCAGGACCTGGCAGGTTCACAGCGCAGGCGCAAGCGGGTGACTTGGAGGTGGGGAGGTGTCACGCCTGTTTCCAAGGCGCATCCACAGGACAGACAGAGTTTTGGGGCCACAGCGCGCTGGCTTGCGCAGCACGGGAGGGGGACCGAGCTCACCCTAGGAGTCGCTGCGTGTGATCTGTCCCCAGGCTCTCACAGAGCTGTGGAATCCGCTCCAAGGTCGGAAGGAAGCGCTCTAAACAGCACTCGTTCGTCTTGCAGACATCATAATCCTTTTGCTTATACCAGATTTCCTTCTTGTCTCCCACGTATTTATGTGTATGGCATGGGAAAGATAGATGAGTGCGTGAAGAAAGGCTGGTTGCTTAATAAGGTACGACCCTATTTTCATAGAAACAAACAAGCTCGGTGTGTGCAATGCACACACAGGCGTGGGTGTGTGTATACAAGTGCTGATTAACTGCAGACGAACACCCGGAAGGATACGCAAGTCTGTAAACGGTGGCTACCTCCGGGGGCGGGGTTGGTGCCCGTGAGGGCGCGGGCGCCTTTCGGGACTGTTTTCTACACTGTGCCGTTTAAACAAAAACAAACACCTACTTGGCCGCGTGCTAGGAATGAGCGACTTTGGAGGTGGGCGGTCTCCGCTGTGCTCCCACCGCGGGAGCAGTGCGTACACTGTGGCTTTGGTCACTGTCAGTAACTTGCATCCGGAGAGCCCCGATTCTCTCCCAGGCCTGTTCCTGGGAAGGAGCCAACGGGTCAGAGAAGCCTGGGCCGGGAACATGGAGTCCTGGAGCCTCGAGTCGGCAGCCTTGGGGTGTGGCACGGATCCAGAGTGCCCCCACCGCCAGCACTCTTAGGTGGGGCTTTGAAAGGAGGTTGGATCGGGTGCTGTCACTGACTTGCTGTCAGGAAAGGGACCCCATCAGAAGAGGTGGACATGCCTGGCGTGGTGGCGCCCCTTCTTGTCACCCACATCAGACTCAAACGGAGTTTTCTTTTCTTTAGTCCTTTCTACTCTAGACATTTCAGCATGCAGTATTGGTGTCAAAGGTGTCTAAGACTCCCTTTGTCCGATTTATGAATGAATCCGACTTGGGAATGTTCTCCCAGAATGGGACTTGTGTGGAAGCCCAGGGACTTACTGTATATGAATAAAATGTAGCTTACAACAATTTCCCATAAGTTCCTATTACCAAATGATTACCAATTATTAACTACTAAATTCTGGCCAATTTTCATCTCCCCCATTATTCTAAAGCATATCCTAGACCTCTTGTGTACCTGTGTTTACTTTTATATTTCTGTAAGATGGAAATTCCCAAAAAACACTACCCATAAAACTTTTAGGAAAAAAAAAAAGCATTTAATTTTTTTAAAAAGGATTTAAAAAAAACACAAACTTTTAGGTTCCTAATTTTTTTTTTTTTGAGACAGGGTCTCATTATGCAGCCCAAGCTGGCCTTGAACTTGTGGTGGTCCTCCTGCCTCAGCCCCTCGAGTGCTGGGATTACAGGCAGGTGCCACCATAACTGGCCCTGAAGTTTTTAAAACAGCAATTCAACAATGCTTTAATGCCTTTGACTATTCAGTGTCCATATCCCCAGGTTATCTTCGACATTTAAAAAAAGTTTTCTTATTTGAATTAGGATCCAAAAATAGTACGTTGTAATTGACTGTTAGGTCTTTAGGACTTTCAATCTATGCATTTCTCCTTGTTTTTTTTTATTGTTTTGAAGAAACTGAATCACTTGCTCTGTAGAGTTAACCACAATATAGATTTTGTTGATTCTATGGGTAAATATACGCTCACCACATGATCCAGCGATCATTTATAGTCATGATTCTTCTGTCCCCTAGATTTTCTAATGGTATTTAGAAATATGAAGCAGTGTTTATATCTAGAACATTGCCAAGATTCAGGTTTTTTAAAAAACTAGAGTCATGTTAGCATGATTTTAGGTTCATAGCAAAATTGAGAGAGGAAGGAAAGGGGTAACTCATTGCCTCCTCCACTGCCATCACCCTGAGATCCGTTGATCTTGGGGCCATGCTTGGTGGCATTTATTTTAGGGTTTCGGTCACATGGATAATGACCCCTATCTATGCTTGTCTTTACATGCATTGTGCTAGGGTGTGTCTGTCACACAGAGCAGTTTCCTTACCCTGAAAACCCCTGTAGCTGCTTGCACAGGTGCATACCTGTAGTACACAGGAGGCTGGAACAGGAGGATCATTTGAGCCTGGAAGTTCCAGGCCAGCTTGGGCCACACAGTGAGACCCATCTCAAAGAAAAAAAAAGAAAACAGACACCTCTGCCCTCTGTCTGTCTGGGCATCCCTCCTCCTCCCATCTCCTGGCAGCTGCTGCCTTTCCCTGAATGTCATATAGTACGTACCCTTTTCCAGATCAGATTAGTAATATGCCCTTAAGGCTCCTGAATGTCTTTTCATGGCTTGACAGCTCATTTCTGTTTAGTACCAAATAATATTCCATTACCGTGAAGTTTGTTCCCGAGGGCTGGTTGTAGCTCAAGTTGATCAGTTGCCTTCAAAGTCTCTCTCCTGTATCATTTTAGGCCACACTTTCTTCCAGATGGATCTCAGCGTCCTGAGCGAGACACTGGCCCAGGATTTCTCACTTAAGCCCACACAGGAAAGGATGCTGAAATGCTCCTTCCAGAACTCTGTAAGGGTTAAATCTGTATCTGACACCATCTGGAAGCACAAGCAGCTGGCATCCAGGTTGTAACTCAAGACTTTGGTTGGAAGTTAAAACTAAAAGTCTAGTCATAACCCAAGTTGTTCATATGTCAAGCCAGTTGTAACTCGAGGGTCCACCGTATCTGGGTAGACCAGAGTTTACTTATCTGTCTACTTATGAAATATATCTTGGCTGTTTCCAAGTTTTGGCAATTATGAATAAAGCTGAACACCATGTGCAGGCTTCATGTAGACACAAGTTTTCAACTCCTTTGGGTAAATGGGAAGGAACATAATTGCTGGGTCACATGGCAAGAATGTGTCTAGTTTTGTAGGAAACTGTCCTGGTGGTCTGCAGTGTGGCTCTGCCCCTGGGATTCCCAGCAGTAATGTGAGAGACTTCTTGCTGTCCATATCTTTGTTAGCACTTGATGTTGTCAGGTTCTGGGTTTGGCCATTCTAATAATTCTTATATGTGTGTAATGGTGTTTTCTCCAGATGGGGTGGTGAGGAGATGGACCTCTCAACGCTACCTGCTGAGTAGGTTCTTGATTCTCATTTTGTAAAAAGGAATTTCAGGATGTGTCAGGGAGAGACAGAGGCAGATGTATCGGGCAAAGTTAGAAAATCGGGAGGACAGGGAAAGGACTCTAGCTTAAGCAACTGGAGGGGCTCACTCTGATGAAGGGGCTCAGACTGGGCTGCTTGCAAAAGAACAAGGCCAGCTTTTCTGGACTGACTGAGGTGGGCTGGGGTCTGGCCAGTCATACCAGGGTCCAGAATTTTAGCTCCAGGGAAACCCTTATGGCTGGAGGGGCATTCAGTTCCCACGAGACAACATGCTGGGCTGGTGGACAGCCTGGGGGGCCAGGGGGTGATCACTTCTGTGTGTCTGTGGAGGGGAGTTGGTCTCATCGTGGGTGGTCTGCGAGCTCTGCTTTTCCTGGACTTGAAGGCGATTGGAGGTTTGAAGACTTCTCGGCAGCACTCCAGGGTCACAGTGCTGGGACCAGCATTGTGAAAGCTGATGATTGAGTCTCCCTGCAAACCCTGAAAATGACCCTGAGTTGCTCTTAGCCTGATGTCCTCAGTCTTGATGGGGGATGAGACAGATGGGGCAAATTTAGGTGACAAACCTTGCAATGAGGGCACCCCTTGATGGCTGAAATGTCTGCCTCAGTTTTCTGTCCCACCTCAGTGTCTCAGTGCTGTTTTCAGTTGTTTCCTGGGTGCTATGTGATGTGGAGCATCTATTTACATGAATCGCTTACCACCTGCACAACTTCTTTGCTGAGGTTAAGGTTGTTGGCCCATTTTTCAGTTGGGCTGCTTGTTTTCTTATTGTTGAGTTTAAGAGTTCTTTGTACATTTTGGACAGCGGACAGTGTATCTTATCAAATACATCTTCTACAAATATTTTTCTTCCAGCCTGTGGCTTATCTTTCCTGGACAGTGTCTTTCACAGAACAGAAGCTTTTAATTTCAACAAAGCCCGAATTATCAAGTCTTTCTTTTTGGGATTGTGTCTTTGGTGTTATATCTAAAAAGTCACTGTGAAACTAAAAGTCATCTCAATTTTCTCCCATATTATCTTCTAGGAATTTCACAGTTTTGTGTTTTGCATTCAGGTCCATGGTCCACTGTAAGTTAGTTTTTGTGAATGGTGTAAATTTTGTGTCTAGACTCTTTTTTTTTCTCATGTGAATGTCCAGTTGTTCTAGGTTTCTTTCTCAATTGTACACATTCAGTTCCTTTGTCAAAAATCAGTTGACCATATTTACGTGGGTCTATTTTGGGGCTCTCTGCCTTGTCTCACTGATCTATTTTCTTCTTCTTTTGCTAATTTCATACTGTCACCACCCCCTCCATTGTTAGGGATCAACTCCAGGGTCTTGTGTATGCTAAACAAATGTTCTGCTACTGCGCTGTACCCCAGCCACTACCACACCATTTGCTTCCTATAGCTTTATAGAAAGTCTTACAGTTGAGTAGTGTCACTTTCCTTCCATATTGGCTTGGTTATTCTGGCTCTTTTGCCTCTCCACAGAAACTTTAGAATCAATCTGTTGATATCTATCAACAAAATAGCTTCATGGGGTTTTTATTGGTATTATATTAAAAATATCTTTAGATGGAGATTAAGCTCAGGGGTTCTGCTGCCTACCTCGAAAGCAGAAGGTCCTGAGTTCGATCCCCGGTAAGAAAAAAAATTTTTTTTTAAATGTCTTCTGAGATTTTTTCCTTGACCTCATGTCCTCTGCAGCTGTGCTGTTCATGGAGTTAGGTGTGGTGGCACCTACCTGTAACGCCCATGTTTTGGAGGCTGAGGCAGGAGGATTGTGAGTTTGAGCCCAGCCTGGGCAACTTATCAATTTAGAGAGATCCTGTCTTAAAAAACAAAGTGCTGTTTATTTCCAATTATTTGTACATTTTCTAGAAGTCTTTTTGTTATTGATTTCTAGTTTAACTCCACTGTGGTATGAAAGCAGACGCTGTATTATTTTGTTTGTATTATTTAGCTGTTAAGGTGTGCTCTGTGGCCAAGAATGCAGTCTGTCTTGGCGAATGTTCCCTGTGACTTTGAGAAGAACATGTGCTCTGCTGTGCTGGACAAAGTCATCTATGGAGGGCCACTGTGTCACTTTGATTGATGGTGTCCTTGAGTCCTTTTTTCTTTCTTTCTTTCTTTCTTTCTTTCTTTCTTTCTTTCT
>NW_004624730.1:63491281-63566781 GCF_000247695.1 Heterocephalus glaber
AAATTTTGAGTCAGGATCTTGCTGAGTTGCCCTGACTGGGCTTGACCTTGTAATCCTCCTGCCTCAGCCTCCAAGAATACTAGGATTACAGGACTGAGCCACCAGTTACCTACAGCACTATACAATGCCTTCTTCTTATTCCTGATAACTTCCCTTGTTCTAAAATCTACTCTATCCAAAGTTAATATAGCTATTTTTACTCTTTCATTTACATTTGTATGTGACTTATATTTAAAGTGAATTTCTTATGGCAACATGTAGTTGTACCTTTTTTTCTGATCCACTCTGATAATCTCTTTCAATTAGTGCATTCAGAAGATTAATGTTAGAAATGATTATTACTGTAGCTGGGTTAATATCTACTATATTTCTTACTGCATTCTATTTGTTGTCCTTGTTCTTTGTTCCTATTTTTGTTTATTACTCTGATTTTTGTGGTTTTAACTGAACATTTTGTATGAATCCATTTTTTCTTTTAGCTTATCAGTTTTACTTTCTTTTTTAGGGATTGCCCAAGAGTTTGCAATATACCTTTATAAATAATTCAGTAACTTTCAAATAATACTTTTCTGCTTCCCAAGTACTGCAAGGACCTTAAAATAACAAGCTAATCATGATATTTTTTCTCTCATCATATGTATCATAGTCATTCACTTCACTTACCCATAATCCATAATGAAATGCATTATTATTATTATTTTGTTTTTTGGCGACACAATCTCACCATGTAGGTCAGGCTGGCCTTGAACTCATGGTGATCCTCCTGCCTCAGCCTCCTGAGTGCTGGGATTACAGGTGTGTGCCATCATACCCAGCCATATTTTGAACTATTATGCATCAGCTCAATTATGAATAAGAAAACTAAAAGTTTTAATTTTGTCTTTACATGTTCCTTCTCCAGTGCCCTTTCTTCCTTGATGTAGATGTGAGTTTCTAATCTACAGTTTTCCTTCTCTGTGAAGAACTTTTAGAAGTTCTTGCAAGATGGGTTTATTGACAACAAATTTTTAGTTGTCTGAGAAAACCTTTATTTCTCTTTCCCCTTGAAGAACACTTTTTCAGGGTACAGAGATTTTAGGTTGATGTTGTATTCTCTCAGTGCTTTCACTATTTCACTCCATTCCTTTCTTGCTTGCATGGTTTTTGAGAAGAATCATGCAATTCTTATCCTTCCTCCACTATATGTAAGAATAAGGTTATAAAAACTTATTCTTAAATGAAGCCATCCTAAAGCTGAATAGCCCTCTGGCTTATTTCAAGATTTTTCTTTGATTTTATGATATTTGAAAATCATATGCACAGGTGTTATCTTCTGACACTGACCCTCCTTGGTGTTTCTTGTGCTTCTGTGAGTGTGGTTTGGTATCTGGCATTAACTGGGGAAATTCTCTGTCATTTTCCTTTCAAATATTTCTTTCTATCTTTCTTCTCCTGATATTCTCATTGCATGTATATTGTACCTTTTGTAGTTGTCCTATAATTCTTGAATATTATGAAGTTTTTGCTTGTTTTGTTTTGTGTTTCAGTCTTTATTAACTTTTCAGTTTTGGAAATCTCAGTTAGGATATCCTAAGCTGAAAGACTCATTTTTCAGCTGTGTCCATTAAAAAACTTCAGCTGTCAGTCTATAGCTCGGGGTTCAGAGCACAGGATCTGGGCCAGTGCACCTGGACTGCAGGACCTTCACAGGAGCAGGTGGAAGAAGCTGGCTGCAGCGCACGTCTCCCCTTTCCTGGAGCCCCAGCTTACTCAAAGGGCCAAGACTTCCGGTCGAGATGGATATGACTTGCCCCTGGGCAGGCCGGGAGCATGCAGACACATCCCAGAACTTGTGTGCCTTGGACTCTTCGACCATGAAGCACCTGTCCCGAAAGGAAGGTGACCTTACTGTAGAAACGGAATCTCCAGGACCAACTTCTAGCTGCGTGTGTGTGTGTGTGTGTGTGTGTGTGTGAGAGACAGACAGAGAGACAGAGACAGACAGAGACAGACAGACACAGACAGACACATACAGGCAGGCAGGCAGTCCTCCATAAGAGTTGAACTAGTGAATGAACCTCAGGCCTTGCATTCCAGAGGATTCAGGTCTGGGTGGGACAGCTGTACCCAAGAAATGGTGGCTGAGTACAAAAATCTCCTAGGGTTGGTCTGGTGTGGCTCTAGGAGGAAAGCTCAAAGGCTCTCATCTCTGTGGGGGTGAGGCTTAGGGGCAGGAAGGGGTAGCTGATGTGTGTGTCACTTGGTGGGTTGGTTTGAAGTCAGGAGATAGAGGAAGTTAGGCAGATAGGACACAGGTCCTGAATAGTTAAACTGAGTAAACTCAAAGTCAGCGCTTAAGTATGTTGACAAAGGGCCCAAATAATTAATTTAAATAAACTATCAGGGTGTAATGGAATGCAAGGGACAAAAAACAGATCCATAAACAAATTTGAGAAGCCTTGGAGGAAGTGAACGCAAACAAAACAGCTTGCTTGTGGGACATCAAAGGCCTACCAGTAACCAGGAGCACCCTCGCATCTTGTCATAGCCACCTTTACCAAAAACTATGTAAAAAGCCAATGGACTTCAGTATCTACATTGTTTGCCTTATGGAAACCCTCCTAGACAAGGTTTTCCTTTTTATTCTTTCGAATAAAAACACCTTTGGCCATTGGAAAAAAAAAACTTAATCGAAGGCATTTTTCTTTCTTGTTACAATTTTTTTTGTTGTTGTTTTTGTTTTTTGGTACCAGGGTTCGAACTCAGGACCTTGTGCTTTCGAGGCAGGTGGTAGCATCACTGAGCGAAATCCCCGGCCCATCTTGTTACAGTGTTTTTGATCTCCATTATTTCTTTTTTATAAATTAGAATTTCCATTTCTCTGCTTACATTACCCATCTGTTCTTGTATGCTGTCTACTTTATACATAGTTGTTTTATATTCCAACATTCCTGCTATGGCTGAATCTGGTTCTGGTGCTTGCACTTTATTTTCAAACTGTTTTTTGACCTTGTAGTATACCTTGCAACTTTTTCTTCATAGCTGGGCATCAAGTATTGGGTAAAAGGAAGCACTGCAAATAGGTGTTTAGGGAAGTGGTAAAAAGGTGTGGGTGAGGCAAGTGTTCTACAGTCTTGTGATTAGGCCTCAGTCTTTTCATGAGCCTGTGCTCTGGATTATGAGCTTCACACATGCATCTCAGGTCATCCTCTTCCTCCTGGTTCCACGGAGTGGGATGGCCAAGTTGGCTGGAGTTGGATATTTTCCTTTCTTCAGGTCAGCTAGGCTGGTGTAAAACTCTAATAGTTTAGGCTCTGGAAAAATGGTTTCACTTGAAGAAAAACAAAGTGCTCCAGTATATTTTTAAATGGTTCCCTTTTCATCTCTTTGTGATTGAAACATGAGGGGGATTTTCTCTAATATTCACCTTGAAAGTAGGTTAAACCCCTGGAGGTAAAACTCACAAAAGTGTAGGATCGGCCTATGACTGGGTCCACCTGTAGTTTTTACTCTCAGATTCATCTTCACTGAGTTTCCAACAATTAGTTTATTAGAGTTTAGCTTTTCTACCCCAGTGCTGGTTCCTCTGGAGGCTTCTGCTCTGGCAGGTTGTGGTCCTCTGTATCTGCCTGCCTCTCCAACATGGAGGGGAAAGAGGAGTGCTTTGTCTGTGACCTTACTTCCTTCTCAGATCTGAGAAGAGCTACTGCTTTTTCACTTTGTTTAGCTTTTTGCTTTTTGCTGGAGTGGTGACTTCCAAGCTTTTTATATGCTAGATTGGAAACTGAAAGTCCTCTTTAGGCTTGCTTTATTTACTTATTTTTTTAATAGGAAGAACAGGCCATAGATGGTGTTCTTTTCCTCTCCCAGCCCCTTGGTTACTAGTCTTTTCTATTCCCAGGATCTAAAATGCCATTGTTAAAAGTTGTGGGGTTGGGTCGCGGATTTGGCTCAGTGGTTTCACCGCCTGCTGCGCAAGCGCATGGACCCGAGTTCGATCCCCGGTACCAAAAAAAAAAAAAAAAGAAAGTTGTGGGGTGGGAGTAGAGACACCAGGAACATAACTGATGGGCCAAGCCAAAGTGGAAATGGGTCAAGTCAACACCTTGAAAACTCAAGATCTTTACCTCTACCCTTTATTTAGGGAGGTTTTCCTCCATAGCATTGTTAATAATAACCTTGTACTGAGGAGGTAGTGCAGTGGTACAGTGCATGATTAGTATACACAAGGCCAAGTTTTGGTGCTCAGCACCACAAAGAAACACACAAAATAATAATAACCATCACTTCTAGCATGTTTGCCATGAGCCAGGCACTGTTTTGAAAATTGCTTTCAGTGTAAAAATTGCTTTATTCCTTTTCAACAACCCCATGTGATTGGTGCTAATGTTATTACCACTTAGAAATGAGGAACCAGGGCTGAGGATTTAGCTCAGTGGTTCCAGGACCTGCCTTGCAAGCTCAAGGTCCCAAGTTCAATCCCTGGTACAGAAAAAGAGAGAAAGAAATGAGGAACCAGGCCCAAAGAGATTCTATCACTTGCCCAAGATGTCACCTCTGTGTTTGCCAAGAGAGGAGTCCTGCCTCGGGGACTCCTTGACTCTGGGACTCTCCAGGTTGTTGTTCCATCAGCACGTTGTGAAATGCTGCCCTCTCACTCCGATGGATCATAGAATAGGGATCACAGAATAGCACATCAATGGCAAATTCCTCTTGTATCTTTTAGGGGGTTGCCTGCTAAGGCAGCGCTCACATCCAGACTTTGCACCTCAAGGGCCCCTTGCAGGTGTAAGAATTATGCTTTCTCACCAGGCAGTACTTTCCTAAGCTGGATTCAGGGGAGAGAACCATCTCTGCCTGGACCCTTAGGCTTCTGGAAGATGACAGCTGCTTACCTTCCCTTTGATGCTAGAAAACTACAATGTTGTTTTGCTGAAAAGGCAGTCTTTAGGTATTGTTTGGTTCAACCTGTGACCTATTCAGTAGTTACACTCTGGGGTTTGCAGGACCTGTTCCAAAATGAAAATGGGACAAGAGAGTCTCATCAAAATATCTGCTTCCTCCCACCATCTACTCCCTGCCCCTAAAACACAAAACAATACAGCACGACATGACATGACAATGATGCATCCTGTCAAAGGTCCTAGGCTAGAACTGTTCCCACCAACCCTGGGCTCTGGTCAAAGCCATGAATCTCTCTCACCTGCAGAACTAGGTAATGATCTTTATACTTCACATGGATGTCATGTGTCAAAGACTCGTCATGGGGAAAAGGGAACTATAATAGATCATGTAAAAGTTTCAAGAACCAATCCCCAAGAGTCTATTGGAGGCCAAACTTCTCTGCTCCCCAGAAATGTGGGCAGGAGGAGTGTGGGGTGAAGAGTGGACTTAGTCACTCTCCTTGTTGCTGGGACAAAATACCTGGCACAAACAGCATAAAGGAGGAGAGATTTATTCTGGCTCAGGTTGTTTTAGAAATTTCAGTCCTTGTGTGGTTGGTTGTTTCCAGGCAGAAGCAGCATGGCAGAAGGGTCTGGCGGAGGAGAGCTGCTCACCTCATGGCACCCAGGAAGCAGAGAGAGGAAGGAGGAGATGGCGGGGGAGAGAGACCCTTCCAGGTTGCGCCTCTTCCTATGGGACCCGACCTCCTAACAGCAAGAGAGCTACATGGCCCACCCAATCCCCTTCCAAGCACTCAAGGCTTTGGGGACTATTTTCATTTTAAAGCATAGCAGCTGTGGAGGGTGATCGCCACAGGCAGGGACAGGGCAGTTGCAGGATGGAAATGGAATAAGTGGGTCCCTCTGCTAAAACGTAGCTGTGATTTTCAAGACAACAACAAAGGAGCAATAAAGCAAACCTTAAATCCTACATCCAGGCTCTGTGCAGCTGCACAGGTTGGATTAGAGAAGGCTGGGAAACAGTGCCTGGGCTTCGCTTGGCGAGCAGCAGCACAAGAGATACACTTGGCGGGAGTCACTGACACAAGGGAGATGAAAGCGTGCAGTGGCAGTTGCAGAGGAGTGGTCCCTGGCGGAGGAGAGGGTAACAGCCACACTGGGAAGGCCAGCCAGGCCGCCGGGCTGGGCTGTGATATCTGGGGTCTGCACACCAGGCAGGGCTCCTGGCTGTTGCTGCGGATGTCAGATATGTATCCCTCAGAGTGAGAGCGCACTGACAGAGCCCCTGGCCATGTTCACACTTCTGCTGCACACACAGGTAGCTGGGCTCTGGCACTTTCCCCTTCCACAATGGATGCCAACATGAGACTCAGCGTCCTTCCCCTCCGAGGTTAGGCTTTGTCACTGGGCACAGTGGTACACACCTGAAATTCTAGCACTAGGAGGCTGAGGCAGGAGGATTGCCAGGAGTTCAAGGCAGGAAAATCGCTGTGAGTTTGATTGCATAGTTCAAGGCCAGCCTGAACTATATAGCAAGAGCCTGTCTCAAAAAACTAAAAAAGAAGGAAAAAGCAAGCAATGAGTTATACTATTTATTAGGGGTTGTTAAAGAAGGAAGTGGATTCAGATGAGGAAAGTCTTTCTGTCCTATAATGTGTTATCGTTATTGCTAAGTGAGACACACGAGTCATAAGTGAAGGCAGACATTCACCGTCCCATCAGAAAGGCAGCCCTCTGGGCGTCTGAGCACCTCTCGGAGGGAGGAACGTTTCTTCTTAGCAGCCGAGTGGGGCTCAGATCCCCCTACCTCGATGCACTGGGATTCTGCTCAGGCTTCCACGGGCGCGTCTCACCCCGTCGTTCCTTGCACTGGCTGAGGGAGATGGGAAAGGAAATACAGGGTCAAATACACAGACAAAGGCAGCGGCAGAGGGGGACCACACCTCCTCCGCTTTGATTTGACAGCAGGGGTTTCAAACAGGACAGGAAGGAGGGGGCTCCTCAGGAGGCCCCGCCCTCTGGGTCTGCGCATGCGCGCGCGGGGACCTGCTGGGGGCCTGTCCTCCCTGGGACATCGTGTCCTCCACCCCGGGGAGGGGAACTGACCCTCACACGCCCAGAAGCCACAGCTCCGACACGCCTCGGCCATGACGTCATGCGATGAGTTGCAAAATAATTGTATAATTATGTAAATAATAAAATAAAAATGACTACATACCATTTAAATGAAGCTTAGCAAATACAGACTAACTACAGCAACAGCCAACCTTTATTAAAAGTTTGGTGTGTTTTCTTCCAGACTTGAAAAGGAGAAAAGCCAGAGTGATATGACTTTAAAAAAATATAGTCGTGACTATATTGTAATATTCTTTCGTAATTATTTGACACAGTATGACAATATTTTGAAGGTACAATCGAATGGCTTATATTATTCTATCAAACAGATTCACTTTTAGTTAATTATTCTCTTACGAAAGCAAGTTTTGAATTTTCCCTATTTAAAATTTTTTATTGGTACATGTTTGCAGTACATAATGTTCACAAACCTTGTGTGGAGTTGGTACAAGTACACAACATCTTAATATTTTTTACCTCTCTTTCCCTTCCCTCTCTCACCCTTTCTTCATCCCTTTGAATGAAGCTCTATTTCCCTATTTCCTATTACCTATCTTTTATTTTGCTTTTTATTTATATTTTGGGCTTCTCATAAAAGAGAAACCATGTGATATTTAATCTTGTGTGTCCGATTTATTTCACTTAACATGATGGTCTCAAGGTACATTCATTTCCCTACAAATAACTCAAGTGTATCTTTCTTTATGGCAGAGTAGTACTTCACTGAGTGTAAATATCATATTACAATGAGTACTTTGTAAATAACTGCTTTATTGAGATATGATTCATACATCATAAAATTCACTTTTTAAAGTCTACAGAGCCATAGGTTTTAGCATTTATTTTACAGTTGTGAAACTATCGCCAGAACATTTTTATCATCCTATTAAAAAATCTGTTCTCATATCCCTCTCCTCCAACTACAAAAGTATTTTCAGTTTCTGCAGATTTGCCTCCTCTGGACGTTTCATACACATCACATTGTACAATATGAGGCTTTCCATGTCTGGCGTCTGGCCTCTTTCACGTAGCAGAACACTTTCAAGGTTCACCCCCATGGTCCCCCATGTCCATGCACTCATCCTGCATCCAGGGGCAGTGACTGCAGGACCCCTCCCAGTAATAAACGTCAGAGTCCCGGCTCCCTTACATACAGTGATGTGGTATTTGCAATGTAACTTGTGCACATCCTGTCGTGTTCTTTTTTTGTTTTTTGTTTTTGGTAGCGGGGATTGAACTCAGGACCTTACACTTTTGAGGCAGGCGCTGGAACCACTGAGCCAAATCCCTGGCCCCTGTCGTGTTCTTTAAATCATCTCTAGATTACCTAAAATACCTAAGCAATGGAAATCCTATGTGAACAGTTGTTGGGCTGTATTGTTTAGGGAACATCAAGGAAACAAACCTGTCCCTCTTCATGCAGATGTCATTTCACACATACACATATTCTGTCCACCGCTGGTTGAATCCGTGGGTGGGGAACTGATGGATACAGATGACCAACTGTACTTTATTCTTTTTATAGCCAAATAACATTTCATTATACAGTTGTTCTGCATTTTGTTTAGCCATTCACCAATTGATGGGCTCCTGTTCTTCCACTTTTTGGCTAATGTGAATAGAGTTGCATGAACATCCATGCACTGTTTTGGAAGAACATGGATTTCCCATAGTCTTGAGGCTCTTCCTAGGTGTGGAGTTGC
This sequence comes from Heterocephalus glaber, assembly GCF_000247695.1. The sequence goes on from NW_004624730.1 coordinate 63,499,983, forward strand.
AGGTTCATACGGAAACTCTATGTTTAACGGTCTGGATGATTGTCCAACTATTTGCCAAAGAGCCATGCCAGTTCACTGCCCCAACAGCCATAGATGAGGCTGTACCTTCCACCTTCCCACCCCTGTTCTTTTCCTTTCTTTTTAAAGTGATTGTCGCAGTGGGTGTGGAGCAGTATCTCACTCTGGTTTTGATTTTCATTTTCCTAGCAACTAGTGATGGTTACTGTCTTTCCATGTGTTTATTGATCATTAGATGTTCATCTTCTCTGGAGAAAAATCTGTCTAAATTCTTTGCCCACTTTAAGCTTGTGGGGTTTTTTCCCCCTCTGTGTTAAGTTCCAAGAGGTTTTTAAAATATTCTTGGATAAAAATCCAGACATATGGAGAAAATGGCCCCATTTTGGGGGCAGTCTTCTGACTTTCTTAATAGTACCCTTTGATACACAAAGGCTTTGAATTTTGGGGAGGCCCAATTTACCTACTGTTTTCTTTTGTTGCTTATGGCTCCACATCATATCTGAAAATCTGTTGTGTAGATTATGGTCACAAAGAGCTACCCCTTTGCTTTCTTTTAAAAGTTGTGTGAGTTCCAGGGAAACACCTCAGACTGTCTCTGAGAATTTGCCAAGTGAAACGATGTGAAAATTTCGATGTCTGTCAGAAGACTAAATAGCTCATGGTTTGTCTTATATGAGAAATCCAAAGTATAAATAATTTAAAGAGCAAAATAAAAGGAAGATGATAAGAAACAGGCAGGTAGAGTTTGTGGAGATAGGAAGAAGATCTGGGTGTTGGGGAGAAGGGAGGAAGAGGAGGGAAGGGGGCATTAAAGAGATCAAGATGCGATATGTATAGGCACCGACTCTCCACAGTGAGTGTATTTATATATCACATGCACTACCAGAAGAGGAGAAAAAGACGAAGAAAGTTCTGATGCCTGTGGAATTGTGTTACCAAATTGGTTTCTTGAGTCGTGCTGCCAGTTCCACGCCTCTTACCTAGTGAGTATGAGAGCCCGTGTCAGTGTACACTGTCAAGCTCAGGGTCCTCCTGATCTGGCCAATCACAGAGGTTCACTCTCCCCGCGCCTTTACCAGCGATGCCACTCACCTTTTTCTGAACAGATATTCCAAAGGCACCGAGACGGCCGGCGAGCGAGCTCCCACAGCTCGGGCAGTAAGAGGGGCGGCCGGCGACAGAGGGCTTGGTGTTGCTGGAACTGCTGTGAAAGCCAGGAAATTGGGACAGCGGAGAATGAATGCTCTCGTGGCTGGAAATAAACGACTTCTGCATCTCCGTGGCAGGAAGGACTTTTCAGGGCAAGGGAGAGAGAGGAGGGGAAGGGACACTGGGAGATGCTGTCCAGGCCCGGCTGCCAGGGAATGCGCTTGTACAGAGCTCGCTCCAGCTGTGGGCCTCAGCCGGGCTGGGGAGCCCCACAGAGCTCTGGGGACAGGAGAAGAGGAGTCACTCAACTCGTGGGGAAGGAATCTGCTCAGGGTGAAATGATGAAGGCAAGATCATGTCACTGGTGAGGTGGAACTTGGTGGCCGGTGCTTACCGATCCCCACTGTGCTCACAAGTGCTGATTATGGGGATGGATCTGGCCATGAAGGAAAAGTCTGCATTCCGGCTGAGGGGAGACAGCCACAAAGGAGAATTTCACACTGTGGGGTGAAGGAACACGGCTGGAGAGAGAGGGGGAAATTGGCTGTGTGATTGTGGAGTCTACAGAGCCCCGGGCGGGGCGGGGGGGGGGGCAGTAAGCCAGAGGCTGAGGGTGTAACTTCCAGCCTGGGCCAGAGACCCGATGCCCAGAGGGTCTATGCAGTGAGCTGCAGCCCAGGAGACCCCAGAAGAGCCAAGGCTTCAGGTGGGGTCCACAGGCTGCAAAGACGGACCTTCCAGCTTCTTTCTGGAGGGACACTTGGCCCGTCTTGTTCTCTGCAGGCCTTTGACTAGGAGAATCCTGCTTCACTCCCAGGTCTGATTCAAATTCTAATCTGCAAAAACTTGTTCCCAGCTATACCCAGTTCAATGCTCCAAGATATCTGGGCACCCCGAGGCCCAGCAAAGCTGACCCACGAAATTAACCATCGCTCTGAGGTTGGCAAGGGGCTCGCTGAGGTGGTGACATTGCCCTAGGAGTGTGACTCCTACGTGGGGAAGAGCTTGCTAGGGGCACACATTTTACGGGCAGCAAAAGCCCAGTGTGTCAGGAAGGAGATATGCAAGGAGGGAGCAATAGGAGGTGAAGGCAGGGCCGGATTGGGTGAGGTGTGTAGGTCAGGACCAGGAGTCTGGGGCCAGGGATTTAGCTCAGTGGTTTCGCTGCCTGCTGTGCAAATGCAAGGACCTGAGTTCAATCCCCAGTACACAAAAAAAAAAAAAAATGCAAAGGACTAGGAGTCTGGATTTCAGTTTAAGTCACAAGGGAAAGCATCAGAGTGATATCAGAAAGATCGTGGTGGTGAAATGCAAAAGGCACGTGTGTGTGTGTGTGTGTGTGTGTGTGTGTGTGTGTTGGGTTAGGGAGACCAGTGATAAGGTTGACATAATGGATGATGGTGGCTTGAACTAGGGGGATGGCTGTAGAGGTGACAGTCATAGTGTGATATGTTTTGAAAGCAGTTTGTAGAACGTGTTAGAGGATTGAATGTGAGATGCAAGATTAATAGATGAATCGAATATTCCCAGATTTGGGTTCAACAGCTGGATATATAATGGTGCCACTGATCAAGCTGCACAATATGTGCTAGAGTATTGGGGTGTGGAGTGAAATTTTGGAGAAAATCAGAAGTTCTCTTTGGCCTCCTTAAGTTTAAGTTTGTTACCTCTGACTAGAAACCAGGCCTGTCTTGGTCCTTTTGGGCCACTACAACAAAATATCATAGACCGAGTGGCTTTTTAAAATAATGTCAATTATTTTAGTGGTGCTGGGAATAAAACTGAGGGCCTCATACATACTAGGCTTTTTTTTTTTTTTTTGAGACAGGGTCTCCCTGTGTCCTTCAGGCTGGCCTTGAACTCACTATGTAGCCTCAGGCTGGCCTCAAACTTTCGGCAATCCTCCTGCCTCAGCCTCCCAAGTGCTGTAATGAGAGGCATGCACCACCAGCCTGGCTGTGGCCTGTTTTATATCTCCCCTGCTGTTACGGGTTAGAGCTGAAGCCACACTTAGCCCTTGGCTCTAAACTAAAGACCCCAAGGACAAGCGGAGGGGGCTGGACCAGGCTTTCTGCAGGGCCCCAGGCCTCCCTGAGGCTCCCGCCCAGGCTGTCTGAAAGCCATCCAGCTCCTCACCTCTGAGATCAGAGCCCTGTGAGCAGGGAGTAGCCCCGAGCTGAGAAGCACACAGAAGAGCAATTAAAGCAGGGGGCTAGGGGTGAGCCTGCCCTAATGGTTCGCAGCTGGGGTGCAGGGTGCCCCTCGGCTCTGCCTCGAGCCCCAGGCTGGTGTCTGGATTTCCCATCCCAAGCAATTAGATCCCCATGTGTGCTTCAGGCGAGAGAAAATAGAAAGTGAATAATCCTTCTTTTTCCTCCGTGTGGCGAGCAGCTTTGATCCCCTCAGAGCCATGGCCCAGTGCAGCCCTTCTTCGTTTCCTTCCTTCTTTCTTTCTTTTTTTGTTAACCCAGTTTCTTTGCTATAGAATGACATTAACATCCACCTGGAGACCTGTGCAGTGACCACACTTCGTCTTCAGACCCCCTCCGAGCAAAGCTGCTGTGCTGGAGGCTTTTCTTGGTCTCTTGGACTTTTACTACACAATCCCTCCCCCCTGATGTTGGTTTGCTGCCAAAGTTTCCAGGCTGAAATCAAAAGAAATCGTCTATTAATATCAGGCTGCGGTAACAAGGCCACCATTGTTTGCTTGGTTCAGAGTACCTGTGGGCTTGTGGGAGAGAGAGGGAGAGAGAGAGAGAAAGAGAGAGAGAAGAGCAGAAATATGTTGGGTGTGGTGGAACTATAATCCCAACACTCAGGAGGCTGAGGCAGGAGGATCACTATGAATTCAAGGCCAGCCTGGGCTGCATAGAGACCAAGTCTCAAAAACAAACAAACCAAAAAACCCCAAATGAACAAAAAGTGCAGGAACAGAGGGAGTTAATAAATCCTATTTCGGGTATGTGATGAATCTGTGACCCTGGTCATAGCACAAAATACTGATCTCCCGAGTCGCTCTGAAATCGCTAGGTCCTAGACAGGCATTTTGGTGGCAGGCCCATCTTGTGAGATGGTGGTGAAGCCGCCTGTGGTGTTGGCCGGGGAGCAGGTGATGGAGGTGGAGAAGGTGGAGCTTGCGGTTAGAAGAGCGGGTGTAGCCAGCATGAGGAGTTGGGGTGCTGCAGGTGGGGTGGAGGTACAGGAACCCTGGGTGTGTGGAGGGCCCAGCCCAGGCCTGGAGACAGCAACTGTTGGAAAGCACAGTTCTGCCCAGCTCCGTGTCTCACAGACACAGCTTTCCACACATAGGTTACAGCAGGGTCCCCAGGTGTGAAGGAGGGGAGGGGTGGCCTGGGAATCACCTGGATCGTCCCCACTGAACACGCCAGGGGCTCTAGAGCAAACTTCGCGATTCAGTAAGGAAAATTCGCTGGGCACCTTGGAGCTGAGGTGCAGACCTGACCTCTCAATTCCTTGGTCCTGGTTGTGTGAAAGGAATAAGATCTCTGGCATCTGCTCATGTCTGGAGTGGTTAATGCACTGGCTTTTAGGGAGTGGATTTCTGCTTTCCATTCCTTCTAGCTGGCCCTCCTCCAAAGATCGAGGATCTCGGTCCTTATTTGCCCTGTGGCAGCCGTGGGTGACTGGGGCCCCTTCACCCAGGGCCCATTGCCCTCAAGCACATCCAAGACCAGATCAGAGGCAAGCTGTCCTTTTGGACAAGAAGTCGGTAGATTGGTTGCTGGTGGTGAATGTTCTTAAGATAAAATCGCTTCTGTCGAGATGCCACGGCGTAGCAGGAATGCTGCAGATCTAGCTAGAGATTGGCACTGATATCGGTCCTGGAAGGTAGGGAGGTAGCACATGTGAGGCGCTGAATTTAATCACCAGCAATGCAAAAGGAAAAGAAAATAAAGGATTGGTTCCGAAACTTCCCTCTGAGACCTCTAGCACATCGCTTCCCCTCTGGACCTGACTGTCCTCATCTGCAGTGAGGCAGATGAGTAATCAAGCACCCTGGGGCCTGCTGGATATTGTTTGCCTGTGGAAGGGGTGAGGCTCCCCTGGCTGCTGACTCAGGGTGACCAGGTGAGCCAAAGGGACTGGCACTGAGCTCTTTCAGATGGCCACCGGCCGTAAGCGCCACTGAAGGCCCGGAAGATGGGATTACCCAGTGAAGGGCCTGTCCCGGAGAGGAGCAGATGCAAGGGCTCCCCAGTCCCGGCGTGTGTCTGGAAGGCGTCTTCCCACTCGATCACGCTGAACATGGCGAGGGCGAGTCTCATGATCCCTATTTGTCAAATGAGGAAACTGAGGCTCAGGGAGCTTAAGTAAATGTCAGAAGTCGCCGAATTGGTCCGTGGGAGGGTTGGGATTCAAATCCAGCTGTCCTCCTAGGGGTTTTTGTCTCCACTATGGCATGTTGACATTTTACTGGGACAAGTTGAGGTGGGGATTGAATGGAAAGCCTTTGCACTAAGCTACATCCCCATCCCATTGTTTATTATTTGTTTGTTTGTTTGTTTTTGAGACAAGGTCTCACTAAATTGCTAAATCGCCCAAGCTGGGCTTGAATTTACGATCCTCTTGTCTCAGCCTCCCAGAGTGCTGGGATTATAGATGTGCACAACCATGCCCAGCTCTGTGATTACTTCTTCCTCTTTTTTTCCCCCCTCAATTTCCCATTTTATTCAAAGGATTAGAATCCATTCCTGGCTTTCGAATTCTGAATCTAAACCAGACCCAGCCCTGTGCTTCTCTCCCTCCCCCTTTTTTTCTTGGTCCATGTTCACTGTACACGATGGCTGGCTTCCTGGAGGGCCACTGGCGCACATACCTAACACTATATATATATATATTTATTTTTTTTTTTGGTACCGGGGATCGAACTCAGGTCCTTGTGCTTTCAAGGCAGGTGGTGGAACCACTGAGCTAAATCCCCAGCCCCCTAACACTATATCTTGACTGTGAAGAAATCTCAGAAGCCCGCCTGACAGGGGGTCCCTGGAGGGGATGCGAGGGTTAGGGCTAGACCTTGAGTCTCGTGTATTCAGAGCTGGGTGTCTGCAGGGACCGGCTCACTCCAGGAGTCCCAGCTATGCCTTGTGAGGAGGCAGCACCGGCTAGATGAGGTGGTCACTGGGGACCTGAGGGGTTCGTTCCCCTCCCGGTCCTCTCCCCTTGCTCTGCTACCCAGTGCTATGACACGAGCAGCTCTCTCTGCCATGCCCTTCTGCCATGAGCTGGCCTCTCCCCAAACCGTGAGCCCAGTTAAGCTTCTTTATGTCCGGTGTTGAGTCCCTGCCGTGAGAAAGCTGACTAATACAATACTCCTTTTTCAAGCCTGGTTCTCCAGTCCCTGGGTCACCACCAGAGAGGACAGCGAAGTGTGAGGGAGCCCTGAGCACGGTTTTCCGGCATTAATTCCCTTTCTAAGAGAAAGGGGATTCGGCCGGGCAGGGTGGTGCAGGCCTGTAATCTCAGCATCAGGGAGGCTGAGGCAGGAGGATTGCTGTGAGTTCGAGGCCAGCCTGGGCTACATAGTGAGATTAAGGCCAACCTGGAGTGCAAAGTGAGACCCTGTCTCAATAAATAAATAAATAAATAAATAAATAAATAAATAAATAGAAAGAATTTAAGCTTTGGGAGATGAGGTGGCCTTGGGGGCTGTGTTCTCTGCGTGGAGGCGGGTCCCACTGCTCCCGGCGCACAGTGACTCCTAGCTGGGGCTGAGTGGGGAGAAGGTTCTCACAGCGAGAGGAACCAGTTTCCTCCCTGCAGAGACCAGCGTGAGGCTGGGTGTCTCAGCTTCGCTCATCCGCGATCCTGGCTGTATCAGTCAGTGCTCACTAGAGAAACGGATTTAATGCAAGATACACAAATACAGAAACACATACAGACCAGCTTCCAGTGGCTGCCCAGTCAGGCGCGGAAGAGTGCAAAATGTCTCTGTGCGGTGGGGATCCGAAGGGTCCAGTCGAAGGCCTGGAGCCCCGTGTAGTGTCACTGTGCATCCCCAGCAGGAGACCGAAGGGTCTGTGCCAGAAGCCAGGAGAGGACTTCCAAGGTGAGGGCGAAGACTGGCGCTCCTCTGCAGAAATAGAAGCAGCCTTCCCTCTTCTCTCCCTCCATAGCATTCTGGCCCCGATCCTCCCTAGCGTGGGTCTTCCACACCCAGAGTTACGCTGAGCCAGTTTAGCTGGGCATTTCTTACTCAAGTCGACACAATCAATCAACCATCACACCGGCCAAACTCCACCATCAACCGGCAAACAGTGCTGAGCTGGATGAGGAGATTTCGCAGTAGGTGCAAATCTCAGGACGCAGATGCATTTGCGACTCGAACGCCACTTTCTTTAGTTCCTTGCCCATCTTCCGGGAAAGAACATGCAACGCTCATCTCCATGGGAGCCCCCACTTCCGCTGCTGCACCTGGCAGAGACTGTGCCTCAGGCTCCAGACCCCTCTCGGACAGAGAGGCTCTCACCGCTCTCCCCTGAGCTACTCCAGCCTCAACCCTGCAACTGAGGCGTCTACAAAGCACAGGCAGAGACCTGGTTTGCAGGCTGTGTGCTGCTCACTGCCCTATGGGAAGCCCGAGGCAGCGCGGTCGGTCTACCTGCCCCGAGGGCTTATGAAAATTCAAGAGGAAAAGCACACCGATCAATACTTTTTAAAAAGCAATGCTGCCGTGAAAGTGGGCTCCACAATCAGGGTTGCTGCGTGCCTGCGTCTGAGTCCTGATTTGACTCCAGCAACTCGCTGCTTCTTGAAGCCTCGTTTTTCTTATTTGTGAATCAGAGAACATCGTAGTTGAGGTTCCTCTGTGGAATGGTTGGGAGAATTAAATAAGGATTGCATGCAAAGTAACTTAGCACGATGTCCAAGAACTCAATACATATTAGCTACAATTTCACTAATGTATGACTTTAGCTGTGGTTATAAAATTAATTACTGGGCTGGGGTGTAGCTCAACGGTTGAGTGCTTGCCCAGCAGGCACGAGGCCCTGGGCTCAATCCCCAGCACTGCACTATATATATATATATATATCTGCGTCTGTATTTATGTGTGCACTGTGAACTGTTCTCCCCTGCCTTGGTGATTACATCCAAAGGTTTTGCAGAGGGAGCTCTTCGATGCCACTGAGTGCTGGGACCCAGGCGTGGTTGCAGATTCCTCTGGGCACAGGTGCAGGTCTGGGCCTGACTAGTCTGCATCCACTTGCTTTTCTTTCTTTCTTTTTATTTTTTTTTGGTACCGGGGATCGAACTCGGGTCGTTAGCTTGTGAGGCAGGCAGTGGAACCACTGAGCTAAATCCCTGGCCCTCCACTTGCTTTTCAAAGTGGTAAAGAGTGATCAGGCCTCCCTGGGCATGTCTCCTTCCTATGTGGCAGCTGCTGAATGATACCTCTCTTGTTCAGACAAAATTTCCCCTTCCCTCTCCTCCTTCCCACCCCCTGGCTTCCTCTCCAAAATACTATAAGTAAACAGCATTTATATTGATTTTTTAAAACTCTCCACTGGGGAACTCATTTCCACACCCTGAAAGTCTAGGCTGCCAGCCTCTGATGAGATCTTTCCTAACCCGAAGTCAGATTCTTTCTTGTTGTGGAAACATTAATTTTTTAAAGTCTCAAGTCTCTGACAGACAGGAAAGTGACTGCACACACTGAGATCAGAGAGGTGGATGGCAGGGGCTCTGCTGTGCTGAGCCAGGGTGGTGCAGCGTCAGGAGCAAGGGAGGAAGGGACTCGTGTCAGGGCTTTAAAAAAAAGGAGAGAGACAGAGAGGCAGAGATACCTGGGCTCCAACTTGGTGATCCTCCTGCCTCAGCCTCCCAGAGTGCTGGGAGTACAGGCGTGCACCAAGGTTCTATCAACCCTGCTTTGTGTTAAATCCCGGGAAAATTTCCTGAGCCTGGCTTTAGGTTTCGATGATGCAAATTGTTCATTTTCTTAACTGGGTGTGGTGACGCTGCACATAGTCTCAGTTACTCAGGAGGCTGAGGTAGGAAGATCACTTGAGTCCAGGAGTTCAAGGCCAGCTTGGGCAACATAGTGAGAACCTGTTTTAAAAACAAAAACAACAGGGCTGGGGATTTAGCTCAGTGGTTCCATCCCCTGCCTCACAAGTGCAAGGTCCTGAGTTTGATCCCCAGTACCAAAAAAACCCCAATAAAAATAGTGAGCTATTCTGCACATTTGACTAGATTGTCTCTACACTTTGGAGAAACAGGAAACACCACTGATGTATATTTGAGGACTGGCTTTTATTCAGGGCTTGTTGGGTGTTTCATGGCTGTGGCTGAGCCACCCTAAAAGCAATCCTGGGGGAGAGACGTTATTTTCTCTTTTATCAATGTGCAAGTGAGGCTCTGAAGGTCGAATATGCTGCTCTGTGCTCTGTAAGGGCAGAAGTTGGTTGTGAACCGGGTCCGGCTCAGGCTGTCTTTCCAGTCTGGTCATCTCAGCAGATAGGACCCAGGGGGTCGCTCCAACACCCTGCCACCGCCTCTTGCTTCCAAAGTGTCACTGTTCACAGATCTGATTCCTCCTGGCCCTTCCTCCCCTGGCTCTGCCGGACCTGTGACTTCTTTCCTACCTGTGACAAGCTGCCAAAGGACTAGCTGTCCCTGTAGATGCCAAACAGTTCTCTGCTGACACTTCCCATAAATATGGTGAGCCCCTGACTGCAAATGCAGTGTCGTACTTTAAACATTAAATTAGCAGGTCATAATAGCGCACACTTGTGCTCCTAGCACTCTGGGAGGCTGAGGCAGGAGGATCACAGGTTTGAGTCCAGCCTGGACAACTTAGGGAGACCTTGTCTCACTAATTTTAAAAAATGAAATAAAATGAGAAGGGTCAGGAAGGTGGCTCAATGCCACAGCCCTGGGTGCAGTCCCAAGCACTGCAAAACACCCATGAGCAAAGAAAGAGAATGAATGGATGAATTTTTAATTTTAGCCTTTACATCGAAGTTGCACCTGCACATAACTTGGACGGCCAAATCACTCCGCAAGGATTGTTGTCCCTCACTCTGTGTTTCTGTTTGGATTTCTCACATGAAGCATTGACTCTTTAATTCCACCAGGACAGGTGAGTGCTGCTCCCTCCGCCTGCCCCTCAGCCTCCCCTTCTGATCCACGCTCGTTTCCGGTCCACATCTGCTCCCAAAAGCTGTGATGCTGATGTCGTTTACACAGCACTTCCCGTTTACATTATGAAAACACAAGTGATATTGGTAACAGAGCCCTGCGGGACACGGTGATTGCTCTTCCTGGACCGAGTGACTGATTTTGCGTCTGTTTGTTTGTTTCGGTTGGATGAAGCAATAAAGCATGGGCCCCGAGGCAGCCCCAAGACCCTTCTGCGGTGTTTAGCTGACCCACTCCTGCGGCAGAGGTGTCTGGGGTGGGAGCCTGGCCCGGGCTCTTCCCTGCTGCAGGGCGGAGGGTGCCCCTCTGTGCCGGGTGCCAAGTGTGCCCAGGGCCCTGCAGTCCTGGGGCCGCTGCCACTGTCCCTCCCTGTCTTTCTGGGTCCACGCTCATCAGTGACGAGTTAGCTTCCTGGGACTTCACGAGAAAGAGGGCATCCAGAAATCTTTTTCCCTACAGCATCCTCAGTGCTTGGCCTGACAGGTGCTCAATAAATGCTTGTTATGTTAATGAAAGAATAAACGAAGACAAGAAGGTGGGAAAACAGCAGCGGAGAGAAACATCAGAAAATTAAGAGATAAAGAGGAAACAATGTAATAAATTGAGATAATCTGGTGTTTGACCTAAGCATTTATTTATTTAGAGACAGGGTCACTTGAACTCATTATGGAGTCCAGGGTGGCCGTGAACTTCCAGCAATCCTCCTGCCTCAGCCTCCCGAGTGCTGGGATGACAGGTGTGTGCCCGGCTTGAGGTAAGCTTTTAATTTATGATTTACATAAGCAGTCTTGAAAGTTGAGAGATTGGCCAAGGCTGGGGAAGGTTCTTCATCCTGTGTAAAAGTGAGCAGGCTCAGAGAGGAGTCCACACTGGGAGTGTGGTGCTTGGGTTTTCTCTATCATAGTTAGGGTTGGCGACACCCACTTAGGAATGGTGTGTTGGCTGAGCTGTGCTGGTTGTTGAGTGCTTTCCTGCACTGTTGAGGAAAATGGGATTGAAGTTCAGTTAAATCACGGATGCAAACCACCTAGCAGAGTGCTGAGCCTTTGCAGCACTCAGTAAATGAGAAGGACTCTCCTTCCTTCTCCTCTAGGATTTCAGAGCACTCAGTGTCCCAAATGCAACCCCGTGGGTTGCTTTGTCAATAGGTACAAAATGCCTAGAGCTGGGGCTTTGGTGGGCAGCTCTGTGCTGGACTACATGCAGGTGTGAAGCCCCTGGTTCCCTTCCGGCATCTGAAAAACTAAACTGAATAAAAAGCTTCCCTTTGGACTCAGTGCCCAGATAGTGTTTTGGGGTTTGATGGCACTAGGGCTGTAATCCCAGCACTCTGAGAGGCTGAGGCAGGAGAATCTCAAGGTCAAGCCCAGTCTTGCATTCAACAACTAACTTAGCAACTTAGTCAGACCCAGGCTCAAAAGGGAACATGAAATAAAGGGCCCAGGATGCAGCTCCATGCCAAGGGCTCCCGCAGTGACTTCCTCTGTGTCCTTAGGCAGGGCTCAGCCCCTTTCGGAGCCTCAGCCCTTGCTTCAGGGAATCTTGGGGCCAGGTGGCTGGTGACCAAGGTCTCCCGTGCCACTGCAGCTGTCGTGCTGCACAGCCTTGCTCTGTGAGGTGCCCTGGTGGAACCCAGCACCTCTCCCAGCCACCTGTGAGCTGCCGGCGCTGCCTTGCTGCCAGTGTGGTCTCCTTGTGGGCCTGTGGCGCTGTGCTTGTTCCCGCCCTCGGCAGTGGGCCAGGAAGAAGCAGACAGACCGGGCCCAGGCTCCGCCAGCCCCAGGGACGTGGACTGCATTGTGGAAGCCACCTTGTCAGCTGTCAGCTTCGGGCCTGGGTGATTAATGACTCTTTAATCCCACGGCCCAATACCTGACAAAATGCACTGGGACAAAAAAGGCAGAACAAACCTAATTAGCCGAGGCGACCCACTCACGAGGTGTGGGGCAGCCAGGAGTCCCACGGCTTGGTCCGGAGCAGGCGTCCCCCTGCTGTCCTTTTTGGTCCTGTGAAAGAATCACTTGGCCACAATGCGGAGGCAACTCCATTAAAAGGAGGGGCCAGGGATAAATAAACATGGGCTGGGTGTTGGTATTCCCCAGCCTCTGGAGTGGGGTGTCGGGCGAGCCGGTATTGTGCCGGGGGAGGGACTGGCCATTTGAAGTCAAGGTGAGGACACGGGGGGGGGGGGGGCAGATGGAACCTGCTTTGTTTGGGAAAGAGTTTTTCTGCTATTTATGCTGATGAGTGGGAAACACTTCTGCTGCATTTCAGCCGCTCTGTAATGAGGCCCCCAGAAAGTTTCAGCTCCCACTCAGCACATTAGCAGCCCCTTTCTTTACAGGAAGGCCCTCAGAGGGCCAAAGGCGACAATGCGGCAGGAGTGAACACACCACAAAGGGCGGCTTTTGTTTCGCGGTCCTTTGAACCCTCTCAAAAGCCCGGTTTCAAGGGGTGTGTTGGGCCTGCCTTTCAACCGTCCTGAACCCAGAATCCCCTGTTGTTTAGCAACACAGAAAGCTGACCTTAATTGACTCCACTTTGGAGTGGGCTTTGTAAATCACTCTGCCCAGATTGAAGTTTCCTGACGGCGTCTGCGCGTGATGGGGAACGCGCGTCCTGCTCCTGCTCCCGGGCCAGGCTAGGCAGGCGTGAGAGTTACAGCCCCACCCTCAGCCTCAGACACCCCGCTTCTCAGGGCGCGACCCTGACTCCCACTTTGCAGGGCTGTCACGGAGGCTCAGAGATGGCGATGGGCCCAGAGTCACACAGCCAGGAGGAACCAAGGGTGTGACCATCTCTTTCTATTACAACTGTGGTTCCCAGGGTTCTAGATCAAGCGGGTGTGTGTGAAAAGATATCTTCAGTGATGTGTCTTCTATTTCTCAGAGGAAGAGGGACCTCACGGGCTAACGACACTCTGCAGTTTCCCTCTAATATCTGGTCATCTCGAGTGTCCTTGATAAGGCTTCTCCTTCTGCTGGCTCAGCTGTGGGCAGCTGCCTGGACCCATTCTGCTCGTCCCACCCCCACACCCCCAGTCAGGCCGAGGCTCAGGGTGGGGCAGGCCCTGGATCGCCATCTTCTGCTGGGCCTCATCGGGTTTGGGGTGTGCTGGTCTGCCCTCAAGTTGCTGGGACAAAATGCCTCAGGTCCCAACCTAAGTGGTTTATTTGGCCAATGGTTTCCAAGGTTTCATCCCATGGTGAACTGGCTCCATTGATTTGAGTCTGAGGGGAGGCAGAACATCATGGCGGAAGAGTGTGGTGGACAAGGCCCTCACTTCAGGGAAGCAGGAGGAAGAGAGCAGAGGAAGGGGCCAGGGGCCACTGTAGCCCCAAGGTCACGGCTCACACCCCACTTTCCCCAAGCAGGCCCTCTTCTTCACATCTCACTCAGCTGTGGACTCATCAGTGTGAGCCGGAAGTGTCTGACTCTGTTCCGCGCTGGCCGCAGGAGGGGATGTGGCTTGGCAGACGCCGGCATGCCCCTCTCCCTCACCCGGAATAGACTGGGATGGTTTGCTTGTGTTCCCTGTGGCCATCAAACTGCCACTCTCCACTCCAACGTGAGTGCAGCCAGCTGGGCAGGGTGGCACCCTGCCCCCTCCTCTCACTTCAGAGGACAGTGCTGCCTTTTTGAAGAAGGGAAGGGGCGCCCAGGGGTGGCTAAAATCAGGAAGGGTGGGATCTGGGCCGCTTATTTGCATACCCAACATGCACAGCAAGCTTTCAGCCCTGCCCCTCGCTGACACAGGCCTGCAGCTGCTATATAAGCAGCACTCCCAGGCACTTGGCAGGTTTTAGTCTACGAGGGCTCCCTTCTGTGTACTGACCACAAGCTGTAGCACAGGCCCTGTTAAATCAAAGACTTACTCTGGGGTTCCATAAACCTGCTCCTGATTTATTTCTCAGGTACTGTGGGCTTCAACAGTCCTGTAAATCTAGAGTGTGTGTGGACAGAATGGTCATTTCCAAAGAAAGCCAAAAAAAAAAAAGAAAGAAAGAAAAACAAAAGAAAAGAAAACCACTCAGAACCATTAACACCAAAGAGCTCCAGAGGCCAGCAGCCATCGAAGATCAGTGCTCAGCAGGGTCAGCTGATGGTGTCCAGCACAAGCCAGCATCAGATGGTGACAGTGGGCAGCAGTGGTGACCAGCAGCTGGCTATGTCAACTGTTGGCTTCCACCTCTACCTGGTTCACCTGGTGCCACCAGGGCTGCAAGCATAGCTGCACTTTGCCAACTCACAGCGGGGCAGAGAAAGGGCTCCACTGAGCTCAGGGAGAAGCTCAGCTGTTCCCCGGGGGACCTGTCTGCTCCCTGTAACCAAGCGGACCAAAGCATTGACCACGGCATCTTCCTGCATATGGTCCCTGATCAGAAGGGACCAAGGCTGGGTTCACACTCTGCTGTCACCTTCATCCCATGTTGTGAGTGAACTTCAGTGCGACCCATGGTGGACAAGAGAGGCACATGCAGTTGCAGTTCTGCACTACCCCATTTGCACAGCGTGTTCTCCGACAGGAGGACAGAATCCGAGGGCCCAAGGTGCACAGGCATCCCTTGGCCTTGAGGCAGGAAGTGTGTCTTGGCCACAGATGAGTTAGAGGAGCGTCGGTGGCTTTCTGAGGCCAGGCTTAACTAAATTCAAGCCAGATGGAAGAATCCAGATCAAAAAACCATGGATTCCAAGAAACATTGATAACCCAAGAGCCACTGAGTCCTTTCCTACTCATCTCCTTCCCTAGATGAATCAGCCATTCACGCTGTACATCATGACTGAGGGGAGCGTGCTGGGGCCACACACAGCTCCGTGTCCTTCCTATTAGCCTGGTCAGTGGGCAGGGCTGGCCCCAGGGAGGGGTGCTTTACCAGGAGAAGGAAATGCAGCTGGCTTAACGTTGTGAGGCACTTCCCTGTGTCTCTGTAAGAACAAAAAACCTATGCATGTAGAGGCTCTGAAATAAAAAATTCTAGCCCGGCATGATGGTGCATACCTGTAATCCCAGCACTTGGGAGGCTGAGGCAGGAGGATTGCTGCTTGTTTGAGGGCCAGCCTGGGCTCCATAGTGAGTTCAAGGCCAGCCTGAACTACATAGTGAGATCTTGTTAAAAAAAAAAAAAAAAAAGAGGGCCAGGGATGTAGCTCAGTGGTTCCGCCACCTGCCTTGCAAGCACAAGGACCCAAGTTTGATCCCCAGTACCAAAAAAAAAAGGAAGAAAGAAAGAAAAGAAAGAAAAGTTTGGCAATTTTGATGATTCCATCTAGGAGTTAAATGTTCTTATATTTGTATTTAAAGGTGGAGTGCTGTAGAATTTAAAAATAAACAGTAAAACTCATGCTAATAATTCAAAATTTCAATTTATCTTTACTTGGAGTGACATTAAAATAGCAGAGAACAATCTACCGTGACAAGTTGAGAAAGAGGCCATGGAGGAAAGGAAAAACTTTATATCTGGGGGCTTTAATGGTGCTCTTTCCTGTCTCTGAGGAAGGGCCCAGCACTTGTATCTGCACCAGATCTTGCAAAATTCTGCAGCCAGCCCCGTCTTTGGCAGAACTCTAGAGATGGCTATCACATGCTTAAAAAAATCTGCGATCATAGATGTCACAATGAATACAGAAAGGGCTCTGTCAGTGTCGGTGTGCCTCACATGGCACCCCGCGACAGAGGGCCGTGTGGGGGCTTGGGTGACCAACAGGGACAGGACCCGGGACAGGACCCTCCCCCCAGGCCTCTGCGCCACACTGCGGCCCATCGGGGCTTCCTTAGAAGAACACACAGGGGTCTGGGAGTCCCACGTGTTGTGATGTTTAAAGTAGCTATTATTTTATTACAATAATATATTACACAGCAGGAATCAGGTGCGTGGTTGCTTTTGTTTCCTCTGCCTTGCAAGTTCATTTTGAATGAATTCCTGCCAAATTTGCATAAATCAAAGTTAATCTTTCTCACCCGTCTAAACAAATCCATTAATAACTGTTTGGAGGGAAATGGTTTGATACATTGAACCCCTTGTAAGAATATCGTGTAGTTTGATGTTTTTGAGAGTTGGAGTGGCTTGGCTGACTTAAGTTAGTTTAACTGTATAGAGAGAGAAAAGAAGAGGAGGAAGAAAAAGGAGGGGGAAGAGAAGGAGGAGGACCAAGAAAGGAGAGGAGAAGGCGGAGAGGAGGAGAGGGAGGAGAGGAGGAGAAGGAGGAGGCTGTCAAACCAGTGTATAGAAAATGACAAAAACCTAACAATTAGAAAAATAAACAACTTGCGAAAAAACAGATGAGCCATCACTACACAGGGCTCACCATGACACTGTCGACTGCTATCACACAGCTCGGGGAGCCTCTTGCTGCAACCCGCCTCTCTCCGAAGGCACCAGCTGCGCCAGCAGTGTCGGGTTAGCCTGCAGGCCGAGGGAAGCCCAGCACAGGCACGGCCTGCAGCACATGATGCAGACTCTGTGCCCAACTGCAGGCTGATGGAGTCACTGCCCTGTGACCCCGGAACAGGAAGTTCTCTTGGCTTGGCCTGAGTTTCCCCATCTGTGCTTGGGATGGTGTGGACCATGGACCCTAAAAGCCCTCCCAGCATTTTGTTGGGTTCAAAGCCTTCATACCCATGTCACCCACAGGCCACCAGAAGCAGGGCAAGAGATGCACCTGGCATAGAGAGTTTCTTGTCACAGGGTGGCACCGCTGATGCAGGCTCTCAAATCCCTGTCCCCAGTCCAAGTGCACAGTACGGGAGGCTCTCTTCCCAGTGCTCAGAGGGCCTGGCTATTCCTTCTCTGGGCTGCGTCCCCTGCCTACCAGCCCCACCCAGCCCAGCAGGTGACCCAGAAGTGGTTTTATTTTATTTTATTTTTTTGGTTCCGGGGTTCGAACTAGGGTTGTTGCGCTTGCAGTGCATGTGGCAGAACCACTGAGGTAAATCCCCAGCCTCTAGAAGTGGTTGTTGAAGATGGTTTTATACTTTATTTCTCCTTCTAGCCTTGCAAGACTGCATCTCCTGCAGGGCCTGGTACGTGGTAGGCCCTCAGTAGAGGAGCTCTGAGTAAGCTGCAGCGATGCCCTGAGAGACGCCAGGCAGTCTGGGTCAGCTGCATCTGCCTCCTGCCCATCCATGGTAACTTGTGCTTGCTAAGAACAGTGGGGACAATGCCTAGAAACTGCCAGGTCCCAGGAACTCTTCCCTGTGTGGACTAAGACCACGATTTCCACAACCTGTGGCCTTCCCAGCTTTGCAGTCATGTTTAAAATGGTCTCACCTGTGATCCCAGTGCTCTAGAGGCTGAGGCAAGAGGATCACTGTGAATTCTGGGCTAGCCACAGCTGGTGAGTTCAAGGCCAGTCTGAACTACAGAGACAGCCTGTCTCAAAAAACCAAGAAGAAATAAATAGATAGATAAATAAAATGGTATTTGGTATATACCTTGCACTATGACCCATCAACAAAGGTAAACAAATTGTCTGAGACCCTTACCAGGGAACCCTAGCTATACTACTCCACAAGAGAACTGGGCAAGTTACATGGATGAACCTCAGGAGGCAGAAGCCAGACACACAAGAATACACCTTCATGATTTCATTTCAGTTCCAAACCCACAAATTACTCCACGGTAACAGAGATCCGCACAGCGATTTTGGGGGGCAGGCTGGAAAGAGGCACAGGGAGCTTTGGGGGTAAAACCACTCTGGGAGGGGCTGGGGCTGCGCATCAGTCCTCTGGGCACTTTGCAGGCCCTCCATGAGTGCAGTCTCCAGGGACTCGGAAAGCTCAGTCTCCTTGGCGTTTCCTCTGCTCACAGCTCCCCTCTTCCCAGCTCCTCTGATCCCTGGGTTCCCACCGTGATTTCCGAACCCTGCTTCCCTGTCACTCCCCTCCCCTGGACACACTCCAGTTGTCCAAGGCCGGTCTGCAGGATTCACCCAATTGCTTCTTCTGGAGGACTTCTAGCACAAAGGGATTCCGAAGGAGGAGGCCGGCTTTGAGCCTTCATCTGAAGGACCATTAGGTTAAATGTTAAACTTTGTTTTTATAATGAAGAGCCAGGCACAGTGGCACACATCCGTAATCCGGCTACTTGGGGGGCTGAGGCAGGAAGATCGAAAGTTTGAGCTCAGCCTGGGCAACTTAGTGACTTAGTGAAATCCTGTCTTAAAAAAATAAAATGGGCTGGGGAAGGCTCTGGGCTCGATGCCCAGTACAGAGAGAGAGAGAGAGAGAGATATGGAGATCATGTCAGGCCCCTGCATGTGACCGACATTCATCTAAACCACACGTCTTTGCTCAGTGCGGGGCTGGTACAGTCATAGATATAATCTGTAGGCTCCTGAACCGGCGTGAAAAAACACGGTGCAGATTCCTCTGAGCCCCACATGGCGCCCCTGTCCCTAGACTTCCCAAGTGATCGCACACACACCCCCCCCGAGTCTCTCGGACCCCAGCTCTCAGAGGTCAGAAGAGGAAAGCGCTGGCAGATGCATTTCTGTCCCGCCAGGCCTGGAAAGCAGCTCGATCCACTCCCACTAGGTGTAAACATTCGAGGCCTGGTCACGCACAGGTGTGTAAGCGTGCACTTGTGTGTGTGCATGTGTGGAGGCACACGGGTGTGCACAAAGGGAGGATGGCTTTGAGCAAAGGGGTCGTTACCTTATACCTACTTTCTCTGATCCCAGAAGGACCGAGTGACACCTCCAACTCCTCATGATTTTAAAAAGAGGTGGAGGAAAACAGAGTGCTGTGCCAGTGTTGATATATTGAGAAGAGTTTGCAAAAGCTTTAGAGCTGGTATAAAGAATAAAGTTTGCTGTGAGTGGGCGCCCCTCTGGATCACTCTTTTACCAGTTTTCCTTAAAAATAAGAGACATTTAGCCGGGGATTTAGCTCAGTGGTTTCGCCGACTGCTGCGCAAGCACAAGGACCTGAGTTCAATCCCCGGTACAAAAAAAAAAAAAAAAGAGAGACATTTATTTCCCTACAAAATCATAGAAAGAAGAGGAAGAAGAAGGAGAAAAAGGGGAGGGAGAGCAGAGGAGGAGGAAGAAGAAAGGGAAGAAATGAGGGAGGGTGGGAGGGAAGGAAGGAAGGGGAGAAAGAAGAAATGAAAGACAGGAAATAACCCCTCAGGCCGGCCCCTCGCAGGTGAGCAAGGACTCAGGGGAACTGGGAAGGTCCCCGAGGCCACTGGCCTGGAGGGCGTGGCAGGAAGAGGTGGCTGTTGCTGTATACCCCGAGGCCTTCACCTTCCGCCTGAATCTCAGCACTGAGAGACCTTGGCACAAAGGGTGCTGCGACAGCGGTCAGGAAATAAATTTGATTTTCTGAGTTCTCTGGCAGCTGGTGACAAAGGGCCAGGTAGGGCACCGCAGCAGGAGTGGGCTCTGCAGAAGGCACATGGGGCCCCGTGTCACCAAGGTCGAGGTCGGACCCCAAGCATTCCGACACTGTTCTCCTCTTCAGCCTGCGATGCCCAGGGCCTTCTGCAGGGGCCACAGCACAGGAGACTCTGAAAGCTAAAGTGAACACATCACCAGATGTCAGTTCACCCCTTGCTGCATTTAGGCTTTGGCTGGGGTATTGCAGGGTTCCCTGGGGATCCCCCATTTGTGAAAGGCCTCAACTCCCCCTTGCTCAGGTAGGAGTGATGCAGCACTTTGGGAGGCTGAGACAGGAGGATCGAAAGTTGGAGCCCAGCCTGGACAACTTAGTGAGACCTTCTCTCGAAAAAGGCCTGGGTTCAATGCCAAGTACCCGCTCAAGAAAAAGTGCTCCAGCCACTTTGAATGGAGGACACCCTGTTGCCTTTATTCCTGGGATTCTATTCTGTCCTTCCTGAGACTTGTCTGCCTGTCCCTGAAACTTTCTTCAGGGCAGTACTGGGTCTTACTCCTCCTTCAAGGATGACCAGAAGGGTCAGAGTCAGAGAGAAGAACCCCTGGTAATGATGCTGCTAGGCCTCTCAGGCAGGAATTAGGGCTTCATTCATTCACTCATTCATTCGTTTATTCACTAAGCCTCCCCTCGCCCTGCCCAGCACTGATCTTTCCAGAATGCTCTGACTTCCTTGGCTCCCACCGCCCCTCAGCACCCTCCGAGTCTCCCAGGACAGTGAGGACTTTCTCCCAGCCAGGCACTTGGCCCTCACCTCTGGAGGCACACGCTGGCATCGGATTTCTCACACCACTCCGGGACATCCGGCAGCCACCACCTCAGACACTGGCTGAACTTCCATCCCCTTCCTTTCCTGTCCAAAGTGGGGCCGTCTACAGTGTGGATTTTATTCCTAGGGGATGTTGGGGCTCCAGCAAAGCAAACTTGGAAAGGAACAAGATGTACTAACATCCACTTACTAAGCCCCTTCATGCTCCGTTGGTGCAAATCTGTAATAAAACGAAGCGCAGTATTTACCAGCTATTAAACTCCTGCTTATAAAGGGACATACTTTTTAGTGCAGAACTAGGAGCCTCTTTTTTTTCAACTTCTATTTTTTTGTCAGTACATGTTTGTGGCTTGTGATGATCGTGTTCCTTTTCGGAGTTGGCTCCTGCGCAGAGCACACCTTGTTCTCTTTGTATCCCCCTCCCTTCCTCTACCTCTGGGTCCTCTTCCCTTTCGTAAAACACTTACCGCCCTATTTCCTATTATCTATCTTTTATTTTGCTCTTTATCTTTTGGGTTTTTTCACATAAAAGAAACCATGGGGTATTTAAGCTTGTGCATTTGATGTATTTCACTGAATATTATGGTCTCAAAGTGCATCCATCTTCCTATATGTGACTCAGATTCATCTTTCTTCATGGCAGAGTAGTGCTCCATTGTGTGTAAATGCCACACATTCTGTATCCATTCATCTGCTGATGGACATACAGGCTACTTCCAAGATTTAGCTATCATGAGTGGTGCTGTTATAAACATGGGTGTGTGTGGATCACTGTGATAGGTCATCTTTAACTCTTTTGTGAAGATACCTAGAAGAGGACTAGATGGGTCCAATGGCATTTCTAGTTTTAGTTTTTGAGGAATCTCCATAGTGATTCCCAGGGTTTGTACTACTTTACATTCCAAGTCTCTTGCCAGACTAATTCCTCCTATGGCTGTGTACGTCCTTGCAGATCATTCTATTTGACTATTTCTCTCAGAACCAACAACCCTGACAATCACACTGAAGTCTCCTGCTTCTCACCAAGGAGATCTTCGGGAGCTCTCTTCCCTGCTGGATGCATTTCCTTCCAGGTTGTTCCCTATTTAACTTCAGTTCACCACAGGACCTGTGTGTGTGAGCAAAGATCTCTGTGTGTGAATCTGGTGATTGCCATTGGCAGCAAAAAGCCTGGAAATGAAGTGAGACTCTAAACACACATCAAGCACCTAGGAGTTCCAGAAAGATACATGATTCTCCATGCAGCATGGGGACAGCTCCTGACAAGTGCTTGTCTGTGTCACGTGAACGTGTGTGATGCAGGAATGTCATGCTCATGCTCACAGATGTAGAGTCTAGAAGGTTCTTTCCACCACTGCCTTCATTATCTCTGGTCACAAAATGAGTGACCACACGCTTAGTGGCTTGGAGCAACCCAGATCTGTCATCTCGCAGTCTCACTAGTCTACATCCATGCTCATTTTTGGGTCTCTGAGAAGGCTTTGATCCCAGTGTGGGCCGAGGCTGGGGCCTTATCTGGAGCTTGGCCCAGGAAGGATCCACTTTCGGCCTATGTGGCTGTGGACAGCACTGGGGATTCTTTGTAGGTTGGGCTGAGGTTTTGTCACCTGGTGGGCCGTCACCCAGAGGCTACTGTCAGCTTCTGCCATAGAGATCTCTCTGTATGGCATCCGACCCCACCAAAGCCTGCATGGGGGCAGTCAACAGAGAGATGGGTGTCAGACCAGTGAGATGGGCATCACACCTTATGCAGTGTGACTATGGGGGTGACATCCTCTGTGTGTCCCTAGAAGCAAGTCACTGTCCTGCCCACACCTGAGGGGAGAGCATTCCAGAGGGGCATGGATACCAAGATGCATGGACCACGGGAAACCCTTGGGGTCTACCCATCACATCATTCCACCCACAAGCACCTGAAGCCCTACCGGGATATGTCCTGGTCATGATCTCAGTAAAGCTGGACCCAAAGCTAGCATCTTGTGTCAGTCAACTTTCTGTCTCTATAACAAATACCTGAGGACATCAATTTATAAAGAGAAGAAGTTTATTTTGGCCCCCAGTTTCAGAGGTTCCAGGTAATGATTGATTGGCCTGCACAGAGAGGGAACATGACACTGTGCACCTCATGGCTGGGAAGCACAAGAGAGGATGAGGAAGACGAAGTGACTAGGGTTGGGTCTTAGGGCACAGGGCACGCCCCCCAATGACCTAAAAGCTTCCCCCCAGGCCTGGCCTCTTAAAGGCTCCACCATCTTCCAGTGGCTCCACACTGAAGACCAAGCCTTTATCACACAGACCTTTGGGATCACTGATGATCCAAGCTACAGTGCATTCTCCACAACACAAGTTTAAATGGCGTGAAGGCCCAGGTCCTGAAAAGCAGTCTTTGATTATCTTGATTGACTCCACCCCTTCCCAAAATCACTGTTTCCCCACTAAAGAACTCAAGGAGCCACAGGTCAGTCCCCTGGCCTTACAAATATTCCAAACCAAAGTGGTAGGAAGTTTCAGGATCAAAGAAATAAAAAATTTTAAGAACTGGGGGGTTTGCTTAGTCCCCAACCCTCCCCAAACCCCTTCCCTGGGGTCTAGAAAGGGGTCAAGCTCATGATGACCCAGCCTGATTCTCTTTCCAGTCACCAAATTTAAAGCAGTTACAGAGAATGTATGGATTTGAGGGGCCAGGACTGCAGACTGGCTGGACAACGGGTCTCAAGACTCTCACTTCTGTCCCCACCCAGGCTCTGATTCCCCAGGAAAACAAACAGCCACATTCCTGATCTCAACAGGCCCCCTGGCCTCTTAAGAGAAAAGGTGCCAGGATCCTGAATTCTGGACCCGCCAAAGCTGCTACCATAGCTGATTGCCCAGCACGAACACATGGCGAGGGTGGGTGCAGTGTTGTGTAATTGTCCTTGGCTTCACCCCTGTAATTTCAGTAAGATTATAATTTCTGCCTCGAGGGGTGGAAATGAAGTCTAATTTAACATGAAGTGTGTGTATGTGTGTTTCTGGGTCCAAGTTTGTCTCACACAATCTATCTCCTTCCGCTCTGCCTGTTTACCTGTCTACACTGCAGATAAAATGTGGATTTTTCTGGCCTTTCTGTGTTTGGCCAAATTATCTCCTGGTGAAGTCACCCCATTTCCCCCTCCACCTGCGCTCTTGTGGTGGAGACTCCAGGTGTGTTCTCCTCCCATTGTCCTCGGAGCGAGGGCTGGGCCATTTGTCCTGGGTGTAGTGTGCTCCTATCCCTCCCTGGAGTGGAGAGACCCAGATCCCGGCTCGCTCAGACACTGGAGGGGCTCTCGTCCAGCCAGCCAAGGTCTCCTGAGCTGGACTGCTTTTGAGTTTTACCTCTGGGACCCATATGGACTTTCTTTTCTTTTCTTTTTTTTTTATGCTACCGGGATCGAACTCTGGTCCTTGCACTTCCACAGCAGGCAGTGAAACCACTGAGCTAAATCCCCAGCCCTGGGCTTTCTGAAGGTGTTTGCTTTCCAAGAGAAAAACACTGGAATGCGTTTTATTTTTTCGAGACAAGGTTTCAACATGTAGTTAGTCCAAGCTGGCCTTGAACTCTTTGTATCCCAGGCTGGCTTCCAACCTTCGATCTTCTTGCCTCAGCCTCCCACGTGGTGGGATTACAGGTGTGTGCCACCACATCTGGCTTCCAACAGAAATAAAGTTCAGAAAAATAGCCATCGAATCATTGGGGAAGAAAAAAAGAAAGAATGTTTGTTTTGCCAGTGAGATGATCTCTTTGGGATTCACAGCCGATGCGGTGGGACTGTCTTTATTTCAGAGTAAGGTAGATGCAAGCGGGTTCACAGCACATGTGCACTCACTGGCCTCTGCATTTACTGAATGTGGCCTCTCTGGAAAGTCTCTTTCACCCTGTAGCACCAGCTTCTCCCTCCCTCTCTCTCTCTCTCTCTCTCCTCTCTCTCTCTCTCTCTCTTAGCACTGGGGATTGAATCCAGGGCCTTTGCACTGAGCTACATCCTTGGCCCTTCTTTTACTTTTGGAGACTGGGTCCAGCTATGTAGCCCAGGCTGGGCTCAAACTCTCCAGGGCATGTGCTACCCCGACCAGCAAATCCTTGCTTTCAGGAGGATCCAGGAACCCGGCAAAAAGGCAGCACGGGGCTTCAGAGCACTCTGGGAAAGCAGGAGGAGATGGTGGCCCATGGTCCCAGGTGCTGCTCAGCACTAACACTGCATCCAGACCACAGGCTAGGGCTTGGTGGAGCTGTCGCCAAGTCCCTGTGAGGAGGGTCCTGTTACACGCATCTCACAGAAGGAGAAACTGAGGCATGGAGGTGAGTGCTGGAGACTCTGCTTCGATGCAATTCAGCACCCTGAGCATTGCTGCTAGGGCACACTGGAAACAGAGAGAGGGGTGGGGTTGGGACAGAAATGCGAGTTAGTGAGATACAGGGGGAACCAGAGGTGTCCTGAAGTGTCCTGCGTGCATGGGTTCCAGGAGGCCGGAAGGGTGGGGTAGGCACAGCAGATCATGGGGCGCGTGGGCAGAGCTGTGTGTGGGGCCTGGGGCAGGAGAAAGGGGCTGAGTGGGCAGCAGACACCACAGGTGAGGGCGGGGCTGCCTGCCCAGAGCAGGAACCGACCTGGGAAGCTGGACAGAGAGCACCTGCCCTCCAGACACTGGCAGCTGCAGCAGTGTCTGAGGTAAGCCCCTGCCCAGCTGGGTCCAGGTTGTCACCCTCTCTGCTGTCGGTGTCAGTTTCTCCAGCAGCTCTGCGCCATTTTGAGCAGAGGCTTCTGGGAGTTGCTACCTGTTCTACCTGGGAGGTGGTGGTAGCTGCTTCTCAGCCTTCGCCTCACTGGTCCCCAACCAGCCTCTGTTTGCCTCCTGGAGGATGCCAAGTGTTCAAGGCCAGCCCAGGCTACATAGCAAGACCCTGTCTTGAAAAATTTAAAAACATGAAACAAAAATCCCGGAGTGATGTACAAAATGTAGAAAAAGAAATACAGAGTTAGGACACATTTTTTAGAAAGGACCATAAGGGAAATAATGTTAAGAATGGTAAGGATAAGGGGCAACTTTGAAGACTCAGACACAGTGAGCCAGAAGGGACTTGAGTGGCCTGGTCTCAGAACACCCATGTTTCTTAACAGGCACTGGGGCAGTACACTTTGCAGTTTTTAGTTGGAAAAAATGAATTTCTTTTAGAAGTTTATCTGTGGACTTCTACTTCTACTTCCAAAAATGATGTAGGAGTCAGCAGCGAGGGAAGGGAGAGAACCCTGGCATCATGGGGCCAGCTCTGGGTGGCGTGGCCTCCTCTCTGTGTCCCCTGAGGGTGCAGGTTGCAGGGTCCCTCTTGGGGCTGACTCTGCGCTCTCTGGGGAGCCCAGCCCTGCCCTCTTGGCTTCTTGCAGGAGCCAGTTTGCCTGCCCTGTGTATCTCGTCCTTTCCCTGACCAGACCCTGAGCCACCCTGGTAGGGACCGAGTCTCCCTGGCTCTGTGCTGTCCTAACCCACAAGGATCGATGCATAACAGCTGCCCACCAAGATGGCCAGGAGGAGGGAGACACAGAGGATAGGAAAGGAGAAGTGACCTGTCTGAAAGTTTTCTTCCTGGCCCTTCCTTGTGTCCTCTGAGGCTGGTGGACAAAGTTGAGTCTGAGAGGGCAGCATGTCTCCATGCCACTCCCTATTTTCAGTTTCTGTGGGCTTTCTGGCGTCAGACCGGATGGGGCCATCCTGCCCCACTCAGAGCTCTGGGGACATCTTTAACATCACAAGCAGCTTCACAGGCAGCAGAACCCACCCGGCCCCAGGTCCAGGCCACCTGGGGTTTGGTGGTTGGATGCTTCTCAGGCCCTTTGAACTACAGTAATGTCCGTATCATTTCTTAAGTGGCAAACTCAGTCGTCCGTCCAGATGTTTTGTCTTTGAGGACTAAGTATCCTGCTCTCTGGGAACACTTGTAGATTAAAATCTTTATCCTGGAATCTACTGATCTGAGAATGTCCTCAAAATGGATACATAATGTTCGGCTGCCTGCAACCCCAGCACTCAGGAGGCTGAGGCAGGAGGATTGCAACAAGTTGGAGGCCAGCCTGGGCTACTTAGTGAGACCCTGTCTCAAAATGCCAAACAAAGAATTTTAAAAATGAATTTCATGAATAGGATCATTGAGACAGGGACTGTTGTTGAAGGAAGTTAGAGTTTTGGTGGCACTCAGTGTGACATCTCACGCCTTGGAGTCAGACCTCGGCTCCTCCACCTGGGAAGGGTGTCATCAGTGCAGCCTCCAAGATCTGCTGGGTGCTGGAGTCCTGGCCCTGGGGGGTTGGCCCTGCATGGAGCCAGGGGCAGAACATGCTCTGGACACCCGAGTCAAGGGTCTGGAAAGCTGATGGACAAGTGTGTGCCTTGCTTGGCCAAGCAGATATAATGAGAAGGGAAAATAAACAAAAGAGAAGATGATGATGAGATTCACAGAGTAAGTGGCCTACCTAGAGGTAGGTACATG
Organism: Heterocephalus glaber; assembly: GCF_000247695.1. The sequence goes on from NW_004624730.1 coordinate 63,526,977, forward strand.
CAAACAGGGTTAATCTTTGTACTGGTCTGAAACTGAAGATATGTAGATGAGTATATAGGGACCCAGATAAAGGAGTCTTTTCCTCTGTTTGTTTATTTATTATTTATTTTATTTTTGAGACAGGGTTTCTCTATGTAGTGTAGGCTGGCTTTGAACTCACTATGTAGCCATGGCTTTCAAAGCCTCTCTACAGATGCAGTGATGAGAGGGCAGAGCCAGAATCGCCCAGCTGAGCCCTTCCTGAATCTGGTCCCACAGGTTCCATATCAGGTATTCAAACAATGGCTATTGCATGCTGCTGTGATCAGAGTGGTTTGCTGATAAGTCATAGGAACATCTGGAGCAGTGCAGATGCAGAGGCAGACCAAGGTCCATTCCAGTACAGCCTCCTATAATGATGGAACCCTATTGTCACACAAGGGCTCCCTCATGAGGAGCTACATTGGCCATTAGGGAGCTTTTGGTGTCCTGCTCATTTGATGACTAGGAAAACAAACACTGCATCATGGCCTACCTGATGGGCCGACAGGATCCTACTTCTTGCACTTCTTTCAGTTAACAGAAGTGAACCTTCTCCTGCCCCAGTCATCAGCCCTTCTGATGTAGAATCTTTTATAATAATATTTCAATAAGAAGCTGAAGGGGTGGGGATTTAGCTCAGTGGTTCTGCCACCAGCCTGTCAAGTGCAAGGTCCCAAGTTTGATCCTGGTACCAAAAAAAAAAAAGAAAATGAAGACGCTGAACACTAATTGCATCAAAATGAGTTTATGGACTTTCCCTATTGAGATCCCCACAGTAAATGGAGCCTCACTTTCTCTTTGTCTGTCTCTGTCTCTCTCTCTCTCTCAATCGTGTGTGTGTGTGTGTGTGTGTGTGTGTGTGTGTCCTTAGCTTCACGCCAGAATAAGAACTGCCCCAGACTGAGAAATGAAGTTGGATATAGGGAAAGAGGCTGCTGCTTGGGTAACATTCCTGAGATGATGGGTTTGGAAACTGGGCGGGCCAGAAATTTCCTGGAAGGTTTATTTTTGCTGAGTTTGATGCCTGACCTCTGCCCATGAGAACTTTAGGATGATGGCGGTTGCAGCTGCCCCTGGCCTGGCAGGAGGCTGTCTCTCGCCAGCTCAGAGTCGTGGTCTGGCTCCCCATCACACTCAGTCACAGAGCTTCTACAACTAACAGCAAGTGGGGGCCAGAGAGACGCTGTGTGGCCCAGATGCAGGGCACAGGAACCTATGAGGGCATCTAGATCTCAGCTTTCCCTGGGAAGCCCCTGCCCTGCCCACCTGTCCCCCACCCACCTCCATGGGGCACTCTCGCCACTGGGACCCCCTCTCTTTTTCTGTACTGGGATTGGACCCAGGGCCTTCACACTGAATTACATCCCAAGCTCCTTATTTTTTATTTTAAGACAGGGTCTCACTAAGGCACTAAATTGTCCAGGCTGGGCTCAAATTTGCAATCCTCCTGCCTCAGCCTCCGAGAGAGCTGGGATTACAGATGCGCACCACCATACCTAGATTCTATTATACCTTTCTTAAACATGAGGAAACTGAGGCACAGAAAGGTAAACCCTGGGCCCCAGGTCATCCAGTTGTCATGAAACAGCTCTGAGACTGGCTGACACTCATGGGAGCCCCAGGTCCCAAGCAGGAGGTTAAGGGACCTCTGGATACTGTGGGAGGGCCAGGTCTGAAGGGAGGCTCGTGTGGGTGGAGGGTCCTTCCTGAGCATGTACTCACAGTGGGCTGCACATGTGAGTGTGCCCTGCCTCTGCCCCTAGGAACTTCAGTGTCCAGGAGAAGGGTGAACCCCACCAGTGCCAGGTGCCACACAAGACATGCAGCCATGTGAGCTGGGTGTGGAGGTGCCCACCTGTAACCTCAGCACTCAGGAAGCTGAGGCAGGAGGATTGCTGGGAGTTCAAGTCTAGCCTGGGGTACATAGTGAGACCCTGTCTCAAAAAAGCCAAACCAAACCAACAAAAATGCAGCCACAGGCCCTGATCTCCTCTCCATTTTCATGATCAACAAACGGACCCTTTCTGAAAGCAGAAGTTACAAAACGCTGGTGCCAAGGCACTTAAGTCTCAGTGGGTCCCTGATGGTGTCTCCTTGCCAAAGCTTACTTTTTCCCATCTCTGTTTTTGCTTGTGTCCTCCTTCTCAAGTATCTTTCAGCCCTCCACCCCTTCTAAACCCTCTCTCCTTCAAGGCAGGACACTTCCTCCAGGAAGGCAGCCAGACCTCCTAGCAGGATCTGCTGTCCAGCAGGGCCCCCCCCCCGCCCCCCGCCATCAAACCAGCTGTCCCAGTTTGTCTGCAGCTGGGCTTCATTTCTAATGCAGTGTCACAGCCACCACAGAGCTCAGCTTACATCACCCTGAGCTGCACAGGCACAGATGCCAGAGGTTGGTCACAGTCCAGGTGCCACATGGTCAGGCTCTCTGCTCGGGGTCCCCGAGACTGCAGTCCAGGTGTTCACAGGGCTGAGAAGCCCGGATCTAAGTTTATCAGCTGCTGACAGTGCTCTTTCTGGCCATGCCGGGCAGTCCCCCTCCCTTGTCAGCGGCCAGCCAGGGACCTCTCTCAGCTCCAAGGGGCCACATATGACCCTTGAACTCACAACGTAGCTCAGGCTGGCCTCGAACTCACCACCATCCTCCTGCCTCAGCCTCTTGAGTGCTGGGATTATGGGTGTATATCCATGTCTGGCTCAGATATTATTTTTAACTACACTGAAGCCAGTGGGGTGCTCGAGACAGGCACAGTGTACGAGCCCATCTCTCAGGCTGCCTGAACGATCCCTCAGTCCCCTGGTGCTCTCAAAACTGTTTTCCAGTGCTGCTGTCCAACCTAGGTAACTGAGCTCTCCTCTGAAAATTCCTTTGGTAATTTAGTGCAAGAAACACATCTTCCTTCAATTTAGCGCTTTTGGGTGGTATCGCGGTACAGATGTTAAATATTTTCTGCGTGTGACTTCGGAGGATAGGGGGTGGGTCAGCAAGTCTGGATCCTTTGAACATCTTAGGGCTCTCTGGATGAAAGGTGCATGTTGAGCGTGGCATTTTGTAAAATTAAAAGAAAATAATTTTCTGCTCAGGCAACTGTGGGGTCTCAGCCAACCAGGGGAAGTCTTGAGCCGTCCGTGTGCCACAGAGCCTGGGCTTTTTGGAAAACATCTGGAAGCAGCACATCCAACTACATACACGGCCAATCAAGTATGAAGTTGTTTATTGGGGAATTCCTCAGTTTCAGGCCATTTCATTGCAAAAAAAAAAAAAAAAAGGCTTCTTCCAGTGCGGACTTGTACTACAGAGAGAGAATGCATGGGGCTTCATTGTTCCAATTAAAATAATTTCAACTCGAAATGATTCTTACGGAACAACACACAGAGACAAACAAAAGCCACCTAGACTTCCCCTGCTCCTCTTCCTCCTCCCAAAGTACACAGCTGCAGCCTTGAAGGGGGATTTACTGCCTTTGTCCCGATCCTGCAAACCAGGTGGTCACACAACCAGCAAACCAGTGACAATTACAGACGTTACAATTTTCTACTTCGCTGCCATAAATAAACACTGAGTTTGGGCAGAGGAGGATGGAACATCCGCAATGAGAATAGAAAAGGAAGACAAACAGAATCAGGTCCCAGGATTTAGACTGGGCCCTAGGAAGCTCCAGGGATAAAAAGAAAAGAGCCAGGTTGCACTGCCTTCCCCTGCTTTCCCTCCCCTTCCCTCTCCTCCCCCTCCCTTAGCACAGCCTTCCCAAGGAAAGATCCCTTAATCCCCAGGCTTGCTGGCGCTTAGCGAGCTGTAACAGGCCCTGACAGGGACGCAGTGACCTCCGTGATAAATCACCTTCCTCTGCCTCTGGGGAGAGAGACTTCCCTCCCTGCCCCACCCGCTAACCCTTCCTGGAGATATTTAGGGAGTTGCAGTGGAAGGGAAATGAAAGGGAAAAAACTTTTTTTTTCAGCTCGGTTTATCAATGTGGATTGTATTTCCCATCCTGAGGGTCAGTTTTGGAAAGAGTTCTCAGATCCTCTGGTTGTTGTTTCAAAGGAAGCCCCGCCCTCAAATGACTTGGATGTCATTTACGGCGAGCTTTTAAAGTGATTGTTCCTGGCTGTCTCTGGGCTGGAGAGGACTTTGCAGGTCATGGAGTAGAGGGGTGGCTTTCCAAGGTGGGTGACAGTCTGGGGTTGTGATGTGGCAGACTGGGGTGGCCCCTGCCTGTGGGGAGCTGGCAGAGCAGATTGTTGGGGTGCTGTCCGGAAGCACACATGGTCTGAGCTCCCCAATCTCTACGGCCCCCATTTACAGAAGTGAAAACTGAGTTCCAGACACGGTTCGGGGTGGCACGTGCCTGGAATGCCAGCACTGGGGAGGCTGAGGCAGGAGGGTCACTATGAGTTCAAGGCCAGCCTGGGCTGCATAGTGAGTTCAAGGCCAGCCCGGACTACATAGCAAGAGCCTGTCTCCAGGAAGAGAAAAAAAATTATTTCTGTTGTTTGTTCATTATTATCAATAATGCTGTGATAGAACACCTTTATATTTGTTTTGTTTCGTATCTATAAACTTGTAGAAAGATAACTGGAATCGGGACTACTGGGCTGAAGGGCAGGCTCACTTTTATTTTGACAGAAACTGCCAAATTGCATTCCTAGGGGGAGAGAGACCATCACAAGTAGGGTTGGAGAACTGGGACGAGAGGTCGCACTTGCCAGTGGGCTGGAAACAGAGTCTTGGCGTGTGTTTGGGGTCCCCTGTGGCTCCAGGCGTCACCCATTAGTAGCTGCAAGGTGAGGGACAGGGTGCCTGAGGCAGGGACGGGTGGCCAGGTCGGCAGGGTCTGCTGAGAGGGGCGGGTCAGTAGCTGTTTCCGGGTGTCACCGACATCCTGGAAAACCTGGTTTCGATTCTATGCTCCTGCAGGGGTACGAGGGTGTCCCTTAGGGTGCAGCGCTGCTCGGTCTAGCCTCACAGTAAGCTGTCCTGTGCAGCAAGCGTCTCTATTGTTCTTTAAGTGCCCCTGGCGACGTTTTTATGTTCCTCCCCCAGAGGAAGTTGGAGCGCCTGGCTTCAGTGGCCAATTTCACTTCCTGCTGACGAAGGACTGCACCATCCCTCTCCAACCCGGGCTCCCAGCTCTTTGGGTTAATGTTTGGGTTTTACAAGAGAAAAATGGAGGCTCTGGGATGAAAGTGGGAGAGGAGACAGTGGGAGGGAAAGCGGTGGGTGAGAGACAGCCTCTCTTCCCATGCAGCGGCTCCCGGGCGACCTCCGTCCAGCGAGACACCGCAATGTGCAGAGGGCACACGGAGCACGAGGGCAGATGAAGCCGTGGGCGGAGATGCGCCATCGCCTCAGAGCAGCCACCCGGGTGCGCGCCTCAGTGTCACGGCGCTTTGTGGACGGACCCTTGGCAGGAGAGGCGCTGGGGTCCTGAGGGGTCTAGGCTGTCCTCCTGCTTGGAGCGTCTTGTCCGTACCTAGGGTCGTCCTCTCAGACGCAGATCGTGTCTGTTCAGCATCACCGTGCTCACCCCTCTGTCTCCACAGCAGGGGCTCCGTGGGGAGGGACTCTGTTTACACCTGGAGCCCCACACACCAAGGACCGCGCCTGGCACGTTGTAGCTGCTCAGTCAACGTTTGCTGAGGGATTGAATGACCGTCACGGGCTTGTAGGTTTGTGGCCTGTTCCCCCCCCCCCCCCCCACAGAGGAGGAAGTTGGATGCACAGTGCAGTTAGAGGTGTGAATGGAGCCAGGCACCAGGTGAGGAGACAAACAGAGATTAGCGGCCCAGTGTGTGTGTGTGGGGGGGTAGTCTTGGCACCAGAACAAAGACCCGAATGACACAGCCCTCAGGAATTCAAATAATTCTTTCCATCATTCACTGGACCCCCTCCAAAAACCCCAAAAGAACGCTTTCAAATGTTGAGGCAGAACAAAAGTAGGGTGATTGTTTATGATCTTTGGTCTTCTTTTTTCAGACCCTGCAGCTGAGTGAGCAAAAACAACAGGCTCAGTCCTAGAGGGCGGTGCAGGCTCCCCAGGTCGTGTTCACCCAGGCTCACCGGATGTGAGACCAGCGGGGAGCAGGGACGACCTGCAGGGGACTCAGGGGCGCTGCTCTATGGTGGCCTGGCCAGGGTCAGAGGGCGCTGGACACGGGGCCTGCAACCCCAGCTAGGCCGTGCTGGCGCCCGGTTAGGCTTTCATTCCAGAAGGGTGTGAGCTCCGCGGGGCAAAAGCACCTATCTGAGCGGCAGGATATGGAGATGTGATCCGACTGTGTTTCCCGTGTCCTTCCGGGAGGATGGCCAGGCCCCCGGGCTTGCTTGTCTCGGGACTCCGTGCCTCAGGACTGGATGCAGGGCCTTGAAGATCCTCATTCCTGGTTTCTGGCCTCTCTGAGAGAAGGTCAAGCAATCCGGTGCAGCAACAGCAGCCCTGAACGAAGGCTGCAGGAGAGGAGAGCACAGGACTGAGTCTGTCCCAGGGAAAATGAGGCCTTGGGCTTCATGCCCTTGCGAAACCCCAGGGTGGAGCAGAGCCTACGGAACGGGGAGTCCCAGCTTTGCATGGGCCACGTGGAAGGGCTGCAGGCCCTCAGGAACCTGGTCTGTGAGGTCTGGAAACCAACCATTGGAGTGGCTGTCACCTCTGCACGTGGACCTTTCCAGGGCCTCTGGACAAGCCTTTCACTGGGGACGGGAATGGTGAGTTCCTCCACCAACCCAGTGAGCTGGGTCTCCAGAGCAGAATCAGTTTGTTTTTAGAAAATGTGTGGTGGCGCACACTTGTCAATCCAGAACTCGGGAGGCTGAGGCAGGAGGATCACCTGGAGTTTGAGGCCAGCCTGGGCTACATAGTGAGACCCTGTCTCAAAAAACAAGAAAAAACAAGAGGAAAAATCACGTGGCATTGCTTTCAAGCTAGCCTTGTGGCATGCAGCTGGTACTGGCTGACACATCACAGTTTTGAGCTATCACCCTTGGGCCACCGTGGTAGATAAAGAACATCCCTTGGAAAGAATGAACCCTGAAACACCCAGCAGAAATCAGGAAATCACTGTCCTATTTTTGCCTCTGTCACCAACAAGCCTGTGACCTTAAGAAAGTCTCTTCCCCCATCTGTGCCTCTCATTTATTTATTGGTTAAACAAAGTGACAGGCTCCAAATTCCTGGTCCACATTCCTACAAATTCAGAATGGGTTTGGGAACTCAAAGAGTACGGAGACCATATTCTGGGGGAAGAATGTTGTTTTAGGGCCTGTTCCAGCCCTGTTCATTTCCACTTCAAAGCAACTGACTTTTTGGAAAAAGCAGCATTTCTGGGGGTGCAGAAGGCAGCCGGATAAATGTGACATTATGGCCAGTACCTGCTTCGAGCCGCTTCTCAAGCACTTGTAGTTTCTCTGTTGCATTTGGGTCCTCATTGTCCCAAGCCCTTCTTGGAGTTTTATTTTAAAAAGAAAAGCACCTCTGAGCAAGCCCTTTCCTTCTAAGCGCATCTTACCAGGCAGCACAGCATAAACACTGCTGTGTGAGGCTGCGTGTTTATGTTTTCTCGAGGACTTCCAGATCAGATTTGCTGTGTTTACAAGTTGGAGACACTTTTTCTAACCACAGGCATCACACACTGAAACGTGGGGCCCACACCCCAGCTGGGCTCCCTCTGTTCCCAGTTACCCAGTCCATGATGTAGGTGGGGTACTCTGCTTTGCAGACATAGATGCAGTCAAGGTGCCGAGTTCTTCCTCTTACTATTGTGACTCTGAGCCACAGGTCCAGGGCTGGGCACTGCAGAGGGGGCCCTCGAGTGCACTTTGAGGTTTCTCTTAAATCCCAGGAATGCCCACAGGCCCTAGGTGCTTCGGAGTTTGTATTCACCTCTTAGGGCACCCATTGGTGATGCACAAACTTCAAACATGAAGCCCTTGAAGCATTTCCTTTTTTGATTTTGGTTTTGGTCTTTTGAGACAGGGTCTCACTATGTCCTTCAAACTGGCCTTGAGCTCACTATGTAGCCCAGGCTGGCCTTGAATTCCCAGTGATCCTCCTACCTCAGCCTCCCTCGAGCTGGGATTACAGGTGTGAGCCATGATGCACGGCTTCTTCAGTGATCATAGGTGTATGAGGTTTGATTTCACCCGAATCATGTGTTCTTGTGCTACCCTGTCTCACATGGACACAGACCACACACACGTGCACATGTGCACGCATGATACACGCACTCTTCCTTCCCTCAGGTTTGATTGCAAATGCCTTATTGAAAGCTATTAAAATTTTTGTTTTGGAATTGAACTAAAATAATTCAGTAAAAATATTTTATTTTTAAATACAAAAAACCCCAGGAAGGATTCATACAGTTGTATTTTCACTACCATTCCTGAAACTCTTAGCCAGGGACCTCTGCAGGTTGTTGGTCTAACAAAGCCTTGACACAGGTCTAGGAGAGTTTTCAGAGTCTTGGCTCCAGTGCTTTTGCTGTGTGACCTCAGGACGGTCACCTCCCCTCTCTGGGTCACAGCTGCCTCGTGAAAGTGAAGGGCTGGGTCTGGGGGTCTCTGAGGAACCTTTCAGACCTGCAGCTCTTCATACAGGCATCACTCACCTTAGTAAAACCCAGCGCCCGAACAATTAATAAATAAAACCCACCTTCTCCAAATGCCTTTTGATTTATAAGGCAGAGCGATAAAGGTAAAACTGCTTGCATTATAAAAAATAATTTTTATAATTAGCTGCTTCGTTGTAGAAGTAATTTGATTTACAGGTACCTTTCAAAGTCTCACATATGAGTAACTGATAAAATTTCATCTTGCTGGACGTTCCGGGATGTTTCTTTATCCTCAGCAGCTGACCCTGCCACATCCATCACAGCAAGCCCAGGAAACATCCCCATAATGTCCCCCTGAAACAGCTAATAGGGGTGCTCAAATCGAGCCTAATGTTCACTCTGGTGAGCAGTCACTTTGAGAGCATGTGTGGCTTCCTCGTTATCATTTCATCTGGGCCATTAGCCACATTTGAAATACAAATCATCGTCCGTGTATGTCGCACCATCTTTCAGGAGGAAGGGCAGCCCTCACCTCAGAGCTTTTCACCATCCCAAGGGACAAGATGGGATCACTGTGCAGAACTGGGGCTACAGAGTCAAAGGGCCATAGAGGTGGACCTTGGGTGGGTCACTTCCCTCTCTGGGCCTTGGGGTCCTCATCTGTAAAGGGTCTGGGTCGCTGAGAGGGGCCCTGTGGCCTTGCTCTGGACTGCTTGCTTATGCACCACAAAACTCACGTGTTGAGCTTAACCCTAAATTTGATGGTCCCGGGCAGTGGCTGTAGTGGGGTAACGCGGTGTGTTAGACTATTCCTGCTGCTATAACTAAATACCCAAGAGTCAGCAATCAACAAAATTACATCCTTTTCTTCAGTTCTGGAGGCTTGGAAGTTCAAAGTGAAGATTCTGGATGTTTTGGCGTCTGGTGAGGGCTGCATTCTTCTTCCAAGATGGCAGCCGTTGCTGTGTCTTCACATAGCAGAACTTGGAAGAGCAAAAAGGCTTAACTAGTTCCCTCCAGCCTTCTTAGAAGGCATTAATCCCTCATGGGATTAGAAAACAGAACTCGTCGGGTCTAATCACTGCCTAAAGGCCCCACCTCTTCATATCGAGTTGGGGATTAAGTTTCAACATGGATTTTGAGGGGATGTAAACATTCAAGCCACAGCACGGGTCACGATGGTGGAGACCTCATGAATAGGATTAGTGACCTTTGAAGGGGCTGAGGGGCCAGAGCTCTCTCCTCACACCATATGAGGACACAGGGAAAAGAAACCAGATAAACCAGAAAGTGGGCCCTCACCAGTCACCAGGTCCGCCGGAACCTTCCTTACTCCTAGACTTCCCAGGCCCCAGAACAGTGAGGAAGAAATTCCTGTTAAGAAGTCACCAGGGTGTGGCACCTTGCTGTGGAGGCATGAAGGGACTGAGGCAGGCCTGGTGCCGTTCTACACCCTCTGCAGACACAGGGATGATTCTAGGGAAGCCATTCCTACCTGCGTTGTGATGGCTGGCTCACCCCAGTTGATGAGACCCCACTCCACATCCTTTGGCCTCAAAGAAAAGGATGGAGTGAGTGTGGTGTGAGCTCCAGGAGCCTCTCTGTCCTCCTACTACAAGAGCCCCCTGTCTATGCTGCACAGCGACCTGGTTTCATACCTATCTTTTGAGAGTCAGCACCTGCTTATGGGTAGGTGGGTGGCTGGGTCCCAGGGAAGAGGTGAAAGGACTTATTTTCTATTTTAAAATTTATTTTAAGACAGGGTCACTCTATGTTACTCCTGCTCATCTCCAACTCCTGGGCTCAACTCTCCTCCTGCCTCAGCCTCCTAAGTGGCTGGGACTGAAGGTATGAGCCACCACGCTGACTGGCTCTCTTGGGCTCTCTCTAATGAGCTAGGAAGGGGCTTTGCAACTTCTGGAGACAAAAAGTCTTTTTAAAAACTTAAGCAGGTGTAGTGGTGCACATCTGTAATCCCAGTGCTTGGGAGGCTGAAGCAGGCAGATTGCTGCAGTTTGAGGCCAGCCTGGACTACATAGTGAGACTGAGTCTCACAAAACAAAAGAAGAAGGAGAAGGAAAAGGAGGAGGAGAAGGAGAAGAAGAGGTGGCAGCAGCAGCAGCATGATATATAGTCTTCATATGAAACCCAGTACATACAATGGATAAAAGTGGCATTCTGCCAGCACACTTTCATTTTGTGTGCGCACGTTTTTAACACGCATTGTAAGCTCACCAGGAGATTGTTTTGTCTGATGAAGCTTCGCAGCTGTAGACTGTGGGTGACAGTTGCTGGGTCCTCAGCCCTGGCGCTGGATGAACTTCTGCTCTTTGCTTTGCCATGCGGCCCGAATGTCCTCGGAGGGACAGGCTCAGAACCCAGGTGGTGCGGACTCTGTTCTAGGCCTGCCCTAAACCGAGGCACGCACTCCATGGTGCTGGTTCCCAATGTGTGCATAACATAGGTATTTTGAAGGGGCATGCACGTTATTCCTTGTTTTAATAGAAGAGAAATATTTCAAGCCAAGAGCACAGGCTTATCTGTAACGTGAGTCGCCTGGGGGAGCGCGTAGGCTGTGGACAGGACTCAGGCAGTGCTGTAGGGTACGTGGGGACATGTTCGGGGCCACATGGAGGCTGGGGGGCAGGCCAGAGGGGACCCCGAGCCCTAACATGCAGCCGGCGGTTCTAAAACTTCACCAGACCCTCAGCTTCCTCCCTGGTGGTACCTATCCCTGTGTGGACGTTACTTTTGTTTTATTATTTTTTAACGCTCTTGCCTCTTTTAGGCTGGCTCCAGACCACACCTGGAAGTGTCCTTGGTGCCAGCGTGTCTCAGGGTATATCGGGCACTCTGAGGACACAGGGACAAATAGACCCAGGCCAGCCCTGATGGCTCTCTGCAGAAATGGACGCTCCTAGGCCTTTCACCTGGGAGAGGAGCAGCTCACGGTGGTCCTCAAATAGTAATTTTCATAGTGATTTAGTATAACTTGGTCTCAAAAAACAAAACAAAACAAAACACCCCCAAACCCCAAATCAGACAGAACACCTATTTTTCAACATCTACTTTCCTCTGAGATTTTTGGGCAGCAACTCCTTTGTGTAGCTCGGGTAAGATTTGTTTCAAGGTTCTTCCGCAGCCCCACCCCCACCGGAAGCGTGAGACTGTGCAGTTGAGGACAGCTGCTGAAGATTGATGACCCCCCTCTCTCTTTGTATTCCTTGGTTTCAGATCCCAAGCTGCTGTTGCAAAGAGACAAGAAGCAGTCGGGTCATGTGCTAGCAACATCACACAACTGAGGGAATTAAAAAAAAAAACAGACTTCTCTGGTATTTGTTGGTGAAGGCTGAAGCAGTAGGAGTAGGCTCTGGGGAAGGTGAGGAAACTAAGGAGCTGTGAGTGAGGTGCCTGAGCCAGCTCCAGTTTCTCCCTTCCCAGTGTCCTGCCAGTGGAGGGGGCTGCGTGTGCTGTTCTATCCATCCTTGGCTTGGGGCTTAGCAGGCAGTTTCCTGTCTCTGAGCTGGTCACAGCTTTTGGAGATACCTGGAGGTGTTAATGACATTGCCAATGTTTCACAGAGGCTCCAGGACCCCTGAGCTGCCCATGACGGACCGTGTGGGTCCACCAGGAACAGCTGCACGGGGACCGGAACCTCCACCCACTTGCCTTCCACAGCCTGTGCTTGTCTGCTTCCTACTCAAGGGACTTTGGTGGCTCTCTCTGAGCCCTGTGAGCCTCAGTGTTCCCATCTGTAGAATAACGACAGTGCCGTCCACCTCAGCGTGTCGTTGAAGCTGGCCCATAGGAAGCTCTCGGGAAAAGGCAGCTACTATTGTAATGGTCTGGACTCACGGACAATGAGGATGTGCATTATCACTTAAGAAAAGTAGCCTGTGGTGAACAGAAGTCTTAAACTCAAAGCTTAGAAGGGTTGGTGATGATGAAGGACTGGGTCCCTTCATCCCAGGTGACCATGACAGTTTGGGTTTTCAGTGGCCGTGGAGTGGACATCAGTGGAGGCTTAAAATTGTTTGTTTTTTTTGTTTTGTTTTTGGTACCAGGGATCAAACTTGGGACCTTGTGCTTTCGAGGCAGGCGGTGGAACCACTGAACTAAATCCCCAGTCCATACTTTTTTTGGGGGGGGCTTGAAATTTAATTGGGAAATGTTGATTTCATTCTTTGGGGGAGATTCTGCATATCTACTGCTGTCATACAACTCAAGCCCAGGGTATAGTGCAGGCCACATGCACTGTAATGACCTCCTTCAAAGCCACCTCTGTGTTCCCGAGATTGAAACCCGTTGACTGAAAGACCAGAACAATACCCTCTGTCATTCAATCAGGACAGCACTGTATTGATTCAGAAGTCACACACACACACACACACACACACACGCGCGTGAGCGCGCGTGTGCGCACGCACACGCACACTCCCCGGATGGTGATACTGGGGATCTGGCAAGAATGGGGAGGTTTGGGGACAGTTCACCTGGGAATGGGCCTTTTCCATCACACCAGCCCCCAGGTGTGGGTGGAAGTAACTTGGGACCAGGAAGCCCAGCTAGGATTTGGTTTAAGTCATCTTATTGCTACTCTTTGTTCTGGAAGCTCTTTCTGGGGAATATATTGAAACATGTGGCTTTTCTTTTTTTAAAAAATATACTGAATATCTTAAACTGCTCTTGAAATAGTCTTTAAAAATGATCCGTGTGTGTTTGCTGAAAACAGAGCCACAAAACTTAATATTTGGTTCCCAATTTCTTTCATGATAATATGTCCCATGACTTGAGGACTAGAACTGAGAGCCTAAAGTGGTTTCCCTATATACTGGGGGCCCCTGCAGCAATGCCCTGCTGAATACTGACCCCCCAAAATGTGCAGCACCCCCCTCTTTGGGCATGGATGCACCCCAGAAGGCAGAAATTTTAGGGTTTCTTTTTCAACCCCTAAAGAGGCTCCCATGAATAACAAGGTCTTTTTCTTCCTATAGTTCAAGACTTCAGCTTAAAAAAAAATAAAAAAGGGATAAATTCATTTTCTTCCCTCTAAGACACCTGAAATATAATAGCTCTTGGAAGGAGGAGGGGGGAACTAACTCGTTGAAATCCATTTCATGTTAGTCTTGACAAAAAGGAAAGGAATAGAGATTAACAATTCAAAAATGGAGCTTGTTAATTAAAATTAACTACAACTATACAACTTGTCATGTATCTTACTGGGAAATCATTTCTCTCCCCCTTAATTATGATGATGAAAGCTTATCTGGTACTGGGATAAAATGATGTCACGCTTATCAGAGAGAAAAATTGCTTCTGAGGGCTGGCTGCAGAAGTACTGCTTCTCTAGAATGAAAAACGAAACCAAAAAAAATTATTTTTAAATCCTAAAGTGATTCACTAATTGAAGTCGCTCTTCAGAGCTAATGGTGTATTGGTATATGTTTGAGTATGTGGGGCAATGTCTCACTGGTGAATCCAAACTTAATAAACCAAATGCATTTAGATGTTTACAGTCAGGACTCTCAGAGTCGTCAATACCTTAACAGGTACACAGTGCAAAAATCACCCTATCACTGAAACGAACCTGTGCTCAAAACGTCCTAGGCCTGCACCACATGATTGGGTAGATAGGGTGGTGATCGAAGTCTTTTTCCAAAAGATAATTAATTCTCACATGGTCACTGCTAAGCTGTCATGTAGCTGGGACACTATCGCTAAGAGGTGTCCCCCACCCTTTGAAAGAAATGAAGTGACACTAAAGGAAGCAGAATGGTCAGGAGAAATAGGACTACAGGCTTTCGTTTCTGGACTGATTCCAACTCTGCAATGAACAAGAGGGAGATTACCGTAGCCTGCGACTGCCCGGAGATTGGGGGGAACCTGTCCCCCAGGAAGCTGTCGGCCCCTGTGGCTGTTCCTTCTGCCATCACTGGCCCGCAGGGAACCTGTGAGAAGGTAAAGAAAGGTCCTTTTATGTTCAGTCTCTCACCGCCTCTGAAGCCGCCCCTCAGCAGCCCTATCTGCTTCACTCCCTCTTTTCTTGGCAAGACTAGAAGTCCTTTGTAAACATCCTCCCGGAAAAGCCTGTAGATCTGTCTGATAAACTTCGAATAGGGGCAAGTTTTAACTCATGTCTCAGAACACACTGGATGGAGGAGTTACACGATTATTCTCTTTGGAGAAGAAGTTGAGATCCCGAAGCATGAAAAAATGTCAAGGATACTTTCTTGGTCTGCTGTTGCACCTTTTTTCTCTCCCAAGTTCTTAGGAGCCTTGCCAGCTTGCTCAGAGAAAGGGGCCCAGGCTTTTGGTCCAAGATGGGTAAGATTGGGAAAGCAGGGGAAAGGAACATTCAAAGATGCGCTCCAAGTTAGAGCTAGCCAGTGCCCAGCCCCACAGCCAACAAGGTCAGAAATGCAATTTTGCTTTCAAAAAGAATGTATTGGCAAGCTCAGATCTCCTCTATCAGATCCACCCATTTCCCCCTTCTTCCCAGCCTCCTCCCATCACAAGTTTTAGGAAGTATATTTGTCTACTGGGAGACATTGCTTTCCTCCCTTAGATTCCTAAGGACCCACACCGCAAGGTAGGGGATCCTGTGGAGTTTTGGGACAGCGGCCTCACTTCTTCCTATCCTGATCTGGTTTCCTACCCTTGGGATTCAGCCGCCTTCTTTACTCTGGGAGCATGATGGGAGATTTCCAGGAGGCTACGTTGTGCAACTGAAACAGCGAGAGTCTAAATTAAAATTATTACAGCCAAGGACACTGCCATGAATCTCCTGCAAAATACCCTCCTCAGTTCAAACACACTTATCCCATCTTTCTTGCTACTTTCTGAAGCAGTTCTGGAAGTCCTCTTTTCTGAGTGTCTTTACTAGGTGTAATCAAAACTGCAGGGAATGCTGCTGCTGAGTGCCATCTAACAGAAAGGCAGGCTGGTAAAACATGACAGCGTGTCCTCCTCCTCCTTATTCACCAGATCTGGCACTGTGTGACTTCTGGCTCTTCCCCAAAGCCAAAATCACCATGAAAGATCAAAGTTTTGAATCAATTTAAGATATCAAGGCAGCCTCACAAAAGAGGACTTCCAGAGCTGCTTCAGCAAGTGGCAAGAATGATGAGATAAGCGTGTTTAAAACAAGAGGTAGTATTTTGAGAGGGATTCATGGCAATGTGTCATTTATCGTCATAAGTTGTTTTTTATTTGAGCACACACTGTGTTTTTCGATCACACCTCTTAGGTCAGGCATGTGTTTAACTTTTAAAGAAACTGTTTTTCAAAATAGTTGGCACCTTTTTACATTCTACCAGTGGTGTTTGAGGTTCTGGTTCCATCCCATCTTCACAGCATGCAGCTGGGCTCATGTTTTAGTTTTAGACATTCTCCTGGGACTATGGGAGGTCAACCTAGGGTGGTGATTTGCATTTGCATTTCCCCAGTGATCAGTGGTAAGAAGCATCTTTTTTTTGTTTATTTGTCTTTGCATTCTTCTTGAGTGAGATAAGATTTCCATGGGCATCTTTTGCCGGTTTGGTAACTGGTTTGTGCTATGGTTGAATGTGATTTGTTCCCAAAGGCTCATGTGCTGGAAGCATGACCCCAGGGTAGCAGTGTTGGGGCCAGAGATGGGGGCCCACTGGTCCATGGGGCTGCACCTGCAGAAGGGATTACTATCCTCCTCAGAGGACCAGTTTGCTCCCCGAAGCACGGGCTGTGCCAGGAGAGCAGCCCTTCTGTGGTGTTTTTTTTTTTGTTTGTTTGTTTGTTTGTACCTGGGATTAAACTTGGGACCTTGTGCTTGCAAGGCAGGCGGCAGAACCACTGAGCTAAATCCCCGGCCCTGGCCCTCTCCGTTCTCTTGCACCTTCTGCCAGGGTTGTGTGGGAGGGTCCCACTTCTCCACTGTGGTAGTGTAGCCAGAGTGAGGCACCACGGTCTTTGGACCTTCCAGCCACTAGAATCATGAGCCAAACAAACCTCTTTTCTTTTTACGTTATCCAGAGTCAGGTATTTTGTTATAACCGTACAAAAGAAATTAGCTTGTTTTTTATATAATCTGGACACGATTCCCTTGTCAGATTTGTGAACTGGAAATATTTTTTCCAAATTATTTTTCCTCCAAAGCTTTTTAGTGTTAAAACAGTGCCTTTTGCAGAGTATTGTGTTGCATACCTATAATCCCAGCATTCAGGAGTCTGAGGTAGGAGGATTGTCATAAATTTGAGGCCACCCTGGGCTACATAGTGAGAACCTGTCTCAAAAAAAAAAAAAATAAATAAAAGCAAAATGAAACAAAAACAAAATAGTGTCTTTCAAAGAGAAGTTCTCAATTTTGAAGTACAATTATTAATTGCTATTAACGTACAGTACTGTGTTTTTGGTGTTGTATCTAAGAAATTTTTGCCTAATCCTAGAACATAAAGTTTTTCTATTATGTTTCTTTTAGAAATTTTACAAATTTAGGTTTTATATTGAGGTCTAAGATCTATTTTAGTTTATTTCTTGCCTGTAATGTGAAGCATAAATAAAGTCCTCTTTTCCTTCATTCTTTATCCCTTTTTCTAGCACAATCTGTTGACTAGATGGTCCTTTCTCCACTGAATTGTTTGTGCCCAGTCAGTGAAAATTGATCCACTATATATTTGGGATCTATTTCTGTACTCTATATTGTTCCAGTGATCTATTGTCTTTGTTGTGAAATACCACACTGTCTTGATTATTGTAGCTTTAACATAAATCTTGAAGTTAGATTATATTACGTCCTGTAACGGTGTTCTTTCTCAAAAGTGTGTGGTTGCTCTATTTCCTTTGCATTTCCAGGCTGCTCCGGAAAGGTATGAGCTCAGCCAGGTACGAGCTCAGCCAGTGGCACTAAGGCAGCCACCTGGTGCTCACGCCCGCCCATTCTCACAGCGATGGGAGCCCTGGAAGGAGGGAGGGCCAGGACTTGCGGGAGGCTGATTGGCAGGAGGGCTCCGATTCCAGTGGAATGTTTTCTTGGGCCTCGGCTTCCCTTTCTGGATGGGTGGATGAGCGGAGGTTGCTTGGGAGTGTTTATCTTGAGCACGTTTATTGGGTTTCAACAAAAACACAGGATATTGGGATGGATTTTCGTGGCTGAGGGTGACTTGCAGGCCACCTCAGACACCTCCTTGAGGTGCGCTTTATTCAGCCCTTGTCGCTGCTCAAATGCCTGCAGAAAACAGATTTAGAGAGCTGGGCCCTTAATCTGACCTCATTATTGAGAGACAGCAACTTGATTGCAGTACTGTGAATCTGGCTACACCCTGGGCCTCTATAAAACCCTTCCTGGCAACCAGGATCTTTAGTTAAAGCCATGGTTTGCACCTGTTTGCCCAGAATAGTCCTGGTTTTTGCTTATTGCCCAGGTACAATTTTTTTTTTTTGGTACCAGGGATCGAAGGGGTACAATTATTGATAATAACCCCTTTCACTCCCCAAAGCGAGCCAGGCTAGATGATAAATTATACGGTCACCCTAAGTAATGCTTTCCAGCCTAGGGGCCAGTGTGGAGACAGCATGGGCGGGGACGATGTCTCAAAGTCACGAGCATAAATGGGGACAAGCATATACGGTTTCTTTGTTATAAATTTTGAGACGGAGTCTTGCTATATAGTTCAGGCTGGCCTTGGACCTGTGGGGACCCTCTTGCCTCAGCCTCCTGAGTGCTGGGATTCCAGGCGTGTCCCACCACACCTGGCTGTTTCTCTTAATCAGCAAAGAGAAAGTAAACCACTGTTTTAAGGCTCTAAGATGATGTGGAAGTGAAGGAGAGGAATCATGTGAAGGAGGGGACATGTGACATACAGGACGCTTATGCTAATCCAGTCTTGCCCTCCCCCCCAACTCCTCTCTGAACCTTCTTTCTGCCTCCTTGGCTCTCATCTAGCCAGGAGGAGGGATGGCAGCCCTGACTCTGCCCCTGGCCTCGTGTGTGCCCTCTGCTGGCAGACACTTGTCCCTCACCCCAGCACTAGGTGTTCTCGCTGGCTCTTCCTGATCCTCTGCCCTCCATTCTTTCTTCTCCCGCCTGTGTTTACTTGCACGTTGCCCTTGAGGGTTGCATGAGTCACTTGTGGGACAGCGCTGTTGTTGGGCACAGACGAGGACACAGGCAAGCGCTGCCGGGTGTGCTGCCGCCATGACATTCACAGGGCACTAACTCTTCCCCGAGCGTGATATTGCAGGGGACATGGTGGTGCACACAGCATCCCGTACCGGGGGTGTGGTGCCTGTGAGCATGCACCAGGCCCTCACACATGTGTGCACACAGGTACCTGCTCAGGTTCCTGTCCTCCAGCCTGTGTTTCTCTCAGGAAGCCAAAAAGGGGTATGGGGGTGGCTTCAAATCCAACCAGTCTCTCTTTCTTTATTTTTGGTACTGGGGATCGAACTCAGGTCCCTGTGCTTACGCAGCAGGCCGTGAAACCACTGAGCTAAATCCCCGGCCAAACCAGTCTCTCTGCCATGCAGTTTCCCTGTGAATTAAGCAGCGTGAACCTCTGATCTCAGTCAGACAGGGAAATCCGGGAGGCTGAGCTGAGGAGCTGGTCCCTGGGGGGAGCCCTGCACGAGGACCTGCTAAGCCCTGGGAAGGAGGACATGGGGAGGGCCTCTCATGGCCAGTGTGGGACAGGCAGGGCTCTGCCCAGAAGCTGTCAGGGGCTGCAGAGCTGGGCCGAAGCCCATGCTGTTGGTTGTGAGGACCGCTCTGGTCCTGATGATTTATTTGTGAAATTCTGGGGGCAGGGGACAGGGGAGTCACTGCAAAGCTGGGTCCTGTCACAGGGAGGAACTGGCCCTTCACTTTCTTGGTCCTCGGCTCTTTGTGCACTGGATGAAAGAATTCCATCCAAATGCACAGGCAGCCAAGCAGAAACCTAGGGAGAATTCACTGAAAAGTAGAGACAAGAGGGAGACAGTAAGAAAGAGGGCAGGGCCACAGTGGCATCTCCTTGAGGGTGAGTTTGGAAGCATTTTGTGCACCTAAGAACTATTCCTGGGGTTCAGAGAACTCAGATCATTATGATGCTCATTAACATTTTACTTAGAAGTTACTTAGGAATTGCAAAATGTGGTCAGTGAGTCCTCAGAGACTTTAATCATATGATACATTGAAGTCTTTAATTAATTAGCAATGGCTGTTACTTTTTTGTTGTTGCTTTTTGAGGCAGGGTCTTGCTATGTAGTTCTGGCTGGCCTTGAGCTCATAGCGATCCTCCTGCCTCAGCCTCCTGAGTGTTGGGACTACAGGCATGCACCACTATGCTGGGCTTGCTTGGATGCCCTCTCCCTGTTTGCCCCTCAGGCCCTCTAATGTCTGCCTTCCCAACAGGAGGAAGACTCACAGGTGGACCAAATCACAATCAGATCCTGGAAGCTGGGCAATGCAGCCACTGAGGCAGAAGAGAGAGGGGGAAGGGAGAAAGAAGTGGGGTGGTTGGGGTGCATGGGTGGGAGGTGTGGAGAGAGAGAGCGAGGTCCTCAGGCAAGACCCCCAACCCAGCTCTGCAGAGGAGGAAGAGTAGGAGGAGTTTCTGTCCCCCAATACTGTAAATCCATGTCCTCCTCTCCAGCCACTGCCCGCCTCTCTGGCCGACTCATTTCTGCCTTTTAGCTGTTCTCCAGCACCAGCCCAGGATGTATGTTTTCCTCTTCTTTCCCCCAGAGGTTGCAGCACCTTAGGGCAGCTCCTGTTGTTGTTCCCTCTCCCAGCCGTCACCCCCCACCCCCCAAGACACACAGGGACACTCCTGGATCCGGGGAGAAAGCAGGTGAGAAGTGGCCTGGCCAAGCCCAGGGAGGCAGGGAAGGGTGACAGCCTGCTGGCCAGGGCGAGCTGGCGCTGGGTCCCCGCCATGGGCTTCCTCCGCTCCTCGCAGCCCACTCCCTTCAGAGCAAACACTTGGTAGCAGTGAGGGGACAGAAGGTCACTGAGGTGCTGAGAAATGCCAGCTGCCTGAGGGGAACCTGAGCCCAGAAGCCCAGATGACTCAACTGCTGTCAGGTCGCCAGGGGCCTCTGTCCAACCCGCCCGGGGCCTCTCCCTCCCCTACCCCAGGGAGCGTGCACCGTGCACCGGAAGGGACTCTGGTCCCCCAGGGGTAGTGAGAGGGCCACAGTTTCCTTTAGAAATGCTGAGTCACGGGTGTGGCGGCTGCTCCGACTGTGGCTGCTAAATCTTCACACTGGGAAGTCTGGAGAGAATGCAGAGTCCGGGTCCCCCCACCCCTGCGGGTGTGCTAAAGCTTTGGGAGCTGAACCTCAGATCCTGGGCCTCCTGACATGCTGCGTGGCCCAGGCTCTGGACATTCCTGTCTTCTCTTTCCTGTTCCACTTGGAAACTTGGCCCTGAGAGGGGCGGGTCAGGGATTTTTTTTTTTTATGGGGGAACAAGGTCCCACTGTGTAGTTCAGGCTGGCTTTGGACTCATTGCATAGCCCAGGCTGGAGATCCTCTGTCTCAGCCTCCCAAGTGCTGGGATTACAGGCATGTGCCACCACACCCAGCTTCGGGGATGGGTCCTGGTGACCAGTATATATAAGAAGTGCTGAGGGCCGGGGATGTAGCTCAGTGGTGCTGCACCTGCCTGGCAAGTGCAAGGTCCTGAGTTCGACTCTTGGTACTGAATGGGGGAGGGAGAAGGGCTGTACATGTTTGTTGAATGAATAAATGAGTAAAATATGAACCGGAGAGAGAAAAGGAGGTGGAAATTGAGATTGGGCAGAGGCTGGGTATCAGCATGGATATGTGAGATTTAAAGGGGTTCTGGGTCTTGGGACAGAAAATGTCTTGGATGGGGCTCTTGGGGCCACTTCGGACTCAGTCTCATGGAGGGGGGGACCTATAAACCCAGCTCCGGAGGCTGACAGCACCAAGGCCACAGGGATTTGGGCCAGGGCAGGGCCTATTTGTCTCCAAGTCAGGTTCTTCTGGCCCTGCCCGGCCCCCGGGGGGACTTAGAGAGGCAGCTTTTCCTGGATAAAGACTGTCAGGCCTGACTCCAGCTCAGAAACCAGTTAGACCTGGCCGGGCTCTGCCTTGGTGGCTGCCCGGCCCCAGAGCCTCTCCCAACCTATCCTCTATTTCCCCTATTCTCCCTTACCTACCAGCCTCCCGGATGCCCAGCCTCTTAAAAAGGAAGCATTTGTTCTCTGTCTTCACCTTTGGAGACCCCGGCTTTTCTTCTCATTCTTTACTTACACCCGCATTCCCAGGGCTGGGAGCCCAGGGTCCCCTCTGTTTGTTTTTGTGGCACAGCACCAAGCAATAGGTGCTCAGGTACAAAACTCTAGGCAGCCTGGGAGCTGTGTGGCTGCACTCAGGGGTGTATGCCTGTGATCCCAGCTACTCAGGGGGCTGAGGCAGGAGGGTCTCAAGTTTGAGCCCAACCTGGGGGCAGTTTAGCCACTTAGCAAGAGCTTGTCTCAGAGTAAAATATAAAAAGGGCTGGGGATGTAGCTCAGTGTGAAGGCCCTGCATTCAGTCCCCAGTGCCACGAAGAGAAAAGTGGCTTGTGGGTTTTCTTTTTGTGCCTATTAGCCGAGTACAAAGTGTTTGCTATTTGACCTTCATTTAATCTCGAGAATGCTGAAAGACTGAAGTAGGCTCTAAGCCAAACTAAAATCAAGTTAGTGGGAAAGACTTGGGGAGCAGGGATCCCCACCAGGAGGGCTCGGGAGCCCCTGGGCTGTTAGCATCAGTTTTCAGAGACGCAAGGACCAGTTCCCTTCAATCACAATTTCCAACCAGATCTGCTTTGGTCTAATTCAGGAGTGAAAAATCCCACATCCATACATAGTCAAGAAAGCTCACAGGCTGTGGACAGCATGTGCCTTCTCACGGATGGCTCTTTTGGGGTGGAGTCTACAAAAATTACATATTCAGTTGTTTAATGTTTCAGCTAAAGGGCAGGGAAAACACCAGGCCATAGGCCAGGGTTCAAGTCAGCAGCTAAGAGGCTTTTTCTTTTTTAAACCTGGTACCAGGCTCAAACTCAGGACCTTATGCCATTGAGCTACATCCCCTGCCCCTAAGATGCTCTTGCTTGGTCGTAACTGAAGCCAGAGGTTGTAGAGATGCCCACCCTGTGCTCATGATGTCCCAGGGTAATTTCAAGTGATGTCACAGGTTGCTCAAAATACAAGTCTACCTTAGTTGAAAACTTACACACACACACACACACACACACACACACACACACACAGCATTAGCTTTGCTAGAAGTTTGTTTAGGGGATGAGAACTATGAAATCAAACAATAGATAGGCATCTCCTATCCAAATGTTTTACTTTACAAAGTAAAAATTATCAAATAAGATAAAATATAAAACACTATTTCTATTTTTTACCAAGGGGAACTTTATTATTAAGAGAAATAATACAAACAGATAGAAACAAATCCTGAAACCTTCCAGCGTTTGACTACAATTGTTTCAGGCTAGTCCTGAACTCACTATGTGGTCCATCCTGGCCTTGAATTCATGTGATCCTCCTGCCTCAGCCTCCTGAGTGCTGGGATTACAGGAATATGCCACCAAGCCTGACTTTGTTTTGGTGTTTTGAGATAGGGTCTTGCTATATAGTCCAGGCTTGTCTTGAACACACTATGTAGCCAGGCTGGCCTTGAACTTGTGGTGCTCCTCCTGCCTTAGCCTTCCCAGTGCTGGGATTTCTTTTTACTTTTTCAAAAATGTGACCATTAGATATTAGACTAAAATTGCTTGTGGGGCTCAGATTTTACTTCTCTTGGGCAGTGTTAATCAAAGAATTCCCAGAACAAATTCCTTACTGTGACCTTGAAGGCCCTACGTGATCTGACCACTGCTAGCTTTCCTGGCCACAGTCTGGACCACAGTCCCCATGATCACCATGGTCCAGGCTCCTTAGCGCTTCTGCCTCTCTAGCTCACCAAGCTCCTTCCTGCCACAAGGATGGTGTCCCACTGTGGCCAATCCTCTAACATTCCCTCCTGGACCTCTACTCAGTTGAATTCTTCCACCATTCAGGCGCCATCCAACTTAGCTATCATCCTCTCAGGACAGCCTTGACTCCTATTTCTAAAACAGCTCTGTCCCTCCCCCCAGGAACACTCCAGACCATTTCCCTATTTCATTTTCCTCAGAACATTTCAGAAATCACCTTGTCAATTTTTGTTTGTTTTATAGTGTATCGTCTAGGTCCTCTTGATGACGGTTTAACCTCTGAGAAAGCAAGGACCTGGTCTATCTTATTCTTTGTACCTCAGTGCCTAGCACAGGACCTGGCATATGATAGGGTACAATAAATATGTGATGCACAAATGAATTGAGAAATACAGAAACATTGAGAAGCCAGGAGTTTGGGAATGACCTGTTAGTTAACTGCTATGTAACAAATCATCCCACAACCTAGTGCCCTGAGAAAGGAAACCAGCTGGCTTTGTACTTGGCCTAGACCCTGGGAACATTGACTTGCTGTCTATTTAACATGACCTCATGCGATTTCTCTGACTGCATCAATATGACTTTATTTTTCCATCTCCTGCCCAGGTAGATGGTTTGGTTCTCCACTAAAGGAACTCCTTGTTACTATTTCAGTAGAAAACATCAACACAGTTTGTACCTTAAGTTTCTTTGACTCCTTTATCTTGAAATCCTCACCTTGCAATTTCCACAGTTTTGGGTCGTTTCACTGCGACTCAACCCAATACCACCCAAGTCCCACTACCCTACACCAAGCGTGGAATCATCTGCTCATCCTGACCTTCCTTTCTCCCTTGGACACACTGCCAATTCCTTGCCAGGTGGCGCTACCCCTCACCAAGAGAGCAGCAATCTCAGCTTCATCTTTTCCGTAGGCTGCTGCTATGGTTTAGATCTAGAATGTCTCCCAAAGCCTCACATGATCAGAGGTGGGGCTTTGGGAGGGTAACGGGATCGTGGGGACACTGTACTCATCAGTGGATTAATGCCTTATTCATTCAAAGCTGACTTGCTATGAGGAAGTGGGCCTGTTCAGAGGCGGGTCCGTGGGGATGTGACCTGGAAGGGTCCATCTCCCTCCCTGGCCCCTTCCTACTCTCTCTCTGCTTCCTGGCCACCATGACCTGAGCAGCTTTCCTCCACCAACCCCTTCCATCGTGCCTTTCTTGCCTTGGAGCCAGCCTACCATGGACTGAAACTGTGAGCCAAAATAAACCTCTCCTCCTTTAAATCTTGAGTGTTGGGTATTTTGTCTGAGTGTGATGAGAAAGTGATTAAGACAGCTGTGTTGGTGATACGTGGGAGCCAGCTTTTGTTAAGCCCCAAACAACTGTGTTGTGGTCTCTCATCATTTTGTAGGGTGACAGAGCTCAGTAGGGCGACTCTTCTGTTCCGGTGATGTTGGTTGTGCTACTGTCATTGTGGGATGCCACCAGCTGCAGCATCCACAGTGACTCCCTCACATGTCTGGTGGCTTGGTGATGATAGCTGGAAGGCTGGGCTCTGCTGGAATGCTGCTCTGGCTGGACTTCTTCTCTGTGGAGTTTTGTTTGTTTTTTGGTACTGGGAATTGAACCCAGATCCTTTTGCTTGGCAATGTTCTACCACTGAGCCACATCTTTGTGTGGCTCCCATACCCTCTTTGTGTGGTCCTGAGGCCATTCCTTCTCCATGTGTTGGGTAACCCCTTGTGGTCTCCCCATCAGTGTGACTGATTCTTAGGTCATGGCTCAGAGCTCCCCAACATGCCAAAGCAAAGCCAGGCCACCTTACATGTTACAGTATCACTAATGCTGCCTTCCATTTGATAAAGCAGTCACAGGGCCAGCTCAGAATTAAGGGGAGGGAGAAAAAACTCTGCCTCTTGCCTATGGGAGTAATACAAATTTGCCTCCTCTTTAATCTACCGGAGAGCTGAACTCAGATGGAGATGCTGGCTCACCATCAGCCATCGTGCTAAGGGGAGAGGGGAAGCAGAGGTCAGGTAGGGCCCAGAAAGTAGGGAGCCTTCCCTTCCCTTCAGTCCTCAAGCAGAAGCCCTGGGGCTCTCAGAAATCCTGCTGCAGGACCTGGGGAGCCACTGCTATGTTCCCAGCAGCCACAACACACCAGGCAGCCTGGGTGGGGTTACTTGGGAAGAAAAGTTACCCATAGTCTTTTGTGCCAGGCTAGCAGCAAGCAACCCAGCATGGACACTGGGGGCACAGGAAGAGCGTGAGAGGGCACACAGAGGGCTGCCCTGAGCTGCACCAATGATCAGGACAACTGGGGAATAATTTCTCCAAGCTGTGGTCAAAGACTGATTTTTAAAAATGCAAATACCTTGGATATAAAAGTAGCACAACTGTGTTTGGAAAATGGCAAAAAAATAAAAAGCATCTCCCACATTCTCTTTCCCTAACACAGCCAGGCGTTCTATTCTGGTCTTACTGGAGAGTGCATGGTCAGGACAGTGTAAGGAGTCCTGTGCAAAGGGGCCCAGCTGGGAGAAAGAGGCTGGGCCAGGGCATTTCCTGGGTCTCCTCAACCCAAACATCCTGGACTCTCACTCCTTGGAAGGCAGGGCTTGGTGGAGCTCTCCTGAAGGAAGCAGTTGCACCAGGGTCTGAGAACAGCCAGGAGGTAGGACAGGGAGGGAGGGAGGGAGGGAGAGAAAGCAGAGACATATGAGGGGTGATGGAGAGGTATGGTGAAGATTTAAATAAAAAACCCCCAAAACCTCATGACAACAAAAGACACATTACCAAGAAAGATGGGATAAGTGTGTATAAAGTGAGAGGGAGCATTCTAAGGGGGATTAGTGGCAATGTGTCTTTTACTATAAATTTTTAAAAATGTAAACATTCATCATACATTTTGATCACTCCCCATGGATCAAACATTTATAGCAATTTCTGTCAAATAAAACCGGGACGCTGTGTCCTTACCCACTGTACTCACCAGATCTGGCACTGTGCAACTTCTGGCTCTTCCCAAAGTCAAAATGACCATGGAGGGGAACATTTTGAATCAGGCACGACAGCACAGCTAAAGACACCCAGGAAAGGGGATACCAGAGCTGCTTCGGAAAGTGGGAAGAATAACAGGATGAGTGTGTTGGAAGTGAGGGGAGGATTCTGAGGGGGATTCATGGCAATGGGTCTTTCACTGCAATAAAATAACACATTTACCGTCATTTTTGATCACACCTCATATAACCATTGCCCAGGCTGCCGGAGGTAACGCTTTCCACCTTCACCCACCACCCCTGCAAAAGCAGCCAGAGCTTCTGGTTTAAGCAGCTGTGCGCTGCCGTCCTTCAGGATTTGGGCATTGCTCCCTCACGCTGCTGCGACTCCGCACCCAATGCCGCCTGTCCTCACTTCCCCTCCTTCTCACCTCCCTCACTCCCTGCCCCCCTCCTGGCAAAGCTCTGATCCTGGTGTCCCCACTTTCCTCACCAGGACCTTCCTTGTCACCACTCCAGCATCCCACAGCAGCTCCTTAGTCGCAGCTCTGTCACAGCACTGGGGTGACTCTTTTCTTTTTTCATTCATTGATGTCCCTCCTCAGGGTAGAATAGGAGAATCTGTCTTACCCATCTCAGTGGCTGCAGACACTCTGGAGCTTGGCACCAAGCAGACACTGGGCTAATGCTGGGATGGAAGGGCCCTGGGAACTGATTAGTGGGCCGGCGACTGCCCCAGGTCCAGGATGTCTGCACGTGGCTGGAAGGGCTGTGTCCTGAGCTGCAGGTGCCTTGAAGGCGCTCTCATGTCTAAGAAAAACCCTTGGGTAACAGGTGCTTTTATTTATTCTTTTACAGCAGGGTATCAGTGCAGTCAATCATTCACTCATTCATAAGTGGTGGTCTGGCTCTGTCGCCCAGGCTGGCCTCCAGATGCTGTGCTCAAGTGATCCACCTCAGTCCCCTGAGAAGCTGGGGCTACAGGTGTGGGCCTCTTTGCCCAGCTAAATGCTCTTTGCTCCCTCTCTCTCTCTCCCTCTCTCTCTCTCTCTCTCTCTCGCTCGCTCGCTCGCTGGGGATGGAACCCAATGTGCTAAGCACATTGTCTCAATCACTCTTCTTGTGGCTGAGACACAATCCCCAACACCCACGACTCGACTGCAAAGGAGGAGAGGTTTATTTTGGCTCACAGTGTGTAGAGGCTTCAGTCCATAATCTGCTGGCTCCAGGGCAGGGCAGCATGGCAGAGGGGTCTGGCAGAGGAGAAAGAGCTCACGGTAAGGTGGTGGGAAGCAAAGAGAGAGTGAAGGGAGAAGGGAGGAAATAAACCCTTCTAGGCCACGCCCTCCAGGGCCATGCCCCTTTCCAGGCCACGCCCCAACGATCCTCTCCTCCAACCAGACCCCACCTCCCAGCAGCATTAAACTCGTGGGCGCACGAATCCACTGGTGAGTATCTTCCCTCGTGGTCCAATTGCCTCCCAAGAGTTTCAGCACAAGAGGATTTGGGCTATTGCAATATAACTCACAGCACATAGGCTCTACCTCTGAGATACCCTGCAGCCCTAAAGCCTCCTTTGGATCAAGCACAAACACCAGCAGTCACTGGGAAGCAGTCCTGCAGTTGCATCTAGAAGCCAGCCACTGCTTGGGGCCGGGGATCATTTTGCTTCAGAGATTGTATTTGTTGTGTCACCAACAGCCACACTGTATTGGTGGCTTTTCTGGTGTGGCCTTGCCTGGAGCTGGTGGTTTGGAAACATTACATGCTTTACATGCATTACCTGCTGGTTTCTCTGGGTCACGGTGTGACTTATTCACCTACTAACAACTCTTTTTCAAATCAGACTCACCAATGGTATCCTCAAAATCTAGTATTTTTCTTGCTTCTCAAAGTTTAAGATTTATTTTCTCATTCTCCTTACATGACTAAAATTTTTTTCTATATAATTTTTGATTCTGGAAAAAAAAATCCTAGAAGCAGACATGGTGGCCCATTCCTATAATCCCAGCCCTCTAGAGGCTGAGGCAGGAGGATTACCAGGAGTTTAAGGCCATCCTGGGCTACATGGTGAGTTCAAGGCCAGCCTGGGCTGCATAGCAAGACCCTGAATCAAAAAATTTAAAAAACCAAACAGTCCTGGTAATGCGTTTTGAGCTGGGGATCAGTAATCTTTATGCCTAAGAAAGATTGCATTTGATTTTCCTAATGCGATGCCATTTGGGACAGGAGGGAGGTCCCTGTGAGATTTTAGTTGTCTGTCTGTGTGTTACAGTTGCAAAGCAGGGGTGAGAACAGATTTCCAGTGAATTGGTTCTGGGTGTGTAGTCACAAAAGTGCATGGATCATGTGGGGCGTGGTGGCACACACCTGTCATCCCAGCACTTGGGAGGCTGAGGCAAGAGCATCACTGCAAGTTCGAGGCCAACCTGGGGTACATAGTGAGTTCAAGGCCAGCTTGAACTACATAGCAAGATCCTGTCTGAAAAAAAGAGTGTGTGTGTGGATCACAGAGACCGAAACTCAGTTCTTTTGCCCCTGGTAGGCAGCAGGGCAGGGGTGCTTGTCACCATATGGAGACTGGCTTTGGGCAGAGAGGTGTGTGTTCCAGAGCCCCCACTTCTGTCATTCCTATCTGTCACCTCAGCCAAGTCACCTGCCCATTTTAAGCCTAAATATCTGCACTTGTTATGAGGATAACATTACCACTCCTATTTACCCACCTGGGTTTTGGGGTCAGGGATGGTGTTTTCAGTGTTTGTCTTTTTGTTTTTTGAGACAGGGTCTCACTGTGTAGCCCAGGCTGGCCTCAAACTTGCAGTGATCCTCCTGCCTCAGCCTCGTAAGTGCTGGGATGACAGGCGTGGGCCACCAATCCTTGCCAAGAGATAGTGTTTATAATGTGAGTTGTTGTTGCTGTCATCCCTCTTCCTATATGAGTAACACCAGCTTCCAGGGGTGTGTGGGTTGTGTGTGTGCATTGTCAGCCACGGTGCCATGTGCTGGAGCTACAGGAAAAAAGCATCACTTTTGCCCCCAATTTTGTGTGATCTGGGGTGTGGAGCAGATCAGCAGATGCCATGGTGCAGCAGTGCTGCATTAGATGCCCCAGGAAGGGGCAGGAGGGATGGGTGGGTCAGAGAGGGGCTGGGAGCCATGGGGACAGACCCCCTGAAGCAGGCAACGGAGCTCAGGTCAGGGGATGCCCAGGTCTCTGGGCAGAGCACAGAGTAGGGACACTTTTGGCCCAGGGACAGCATGTGCAGGGGACAGGGGCCAGCAGCGTGAGGGGTGGGGCAAGGCCAGGACACAGCTGCCCAGGAGCATGAGTCTGTCCTATCTGGAGGTCCAGGACACTGGGGCGGGGGCTGCTGAGTTGAACCGATTTGGCTGAGAGGTAACTCGTTCATGGCCCTCAGGCAACACTGAGGGTGAGGGGTCAGTCTAGGGGCACAGGAAGCAAAAAGCTGGAAACTCTTGGCCCAAGGCAGGGACAGTGGGGACTGGGAGTCATCAGACAGGGTGGCCTGGTGGTTCCTGGTGACCCCAGAGAAGTGCAGGGGCCTCGGCTCAAGGAAGACACACTGCCCTGAGAACACAGGAGCAGTGCCCTGGTAGGGACGCGCCAGGACATGCTGACGGCTGCGTGGAGATGGCCATGGACAGCCGAGGACACAGCTGGGGTGCCCAGGAGAGTCCTGGAGGGGTGAGGCTGGGCGGGGTGGGCTCCTTCATGTCGCAGCCCATCTCTGCCACAAAGGCTGAGCAACAAGAGACAGAGACACAGGGAGGAGGGAGGAGGGCAGATTCCCGGTTGAGCCAGAGAGGGTTTGGAGAACTCCGTGGAAAGAGAGGACAGAGGGGAAGGAGGAGGGAGTCTAAAGTGTGGAGTTTGGATGTGGTCAGACCTCACAGATGCTGACAAGGGGACAAAATGTGACCAGACGGTTTGTCCATGAACTGTCCTGGCGAGAGAGGACAGAGGCAGCGCTGGCTACTGATGAGGTACAGGTGCTTCTGGGGAGAGGGCAGGAGCAAGGTCACAGGGGGCTGGCAAAGACTGCAGAGGCTGAGCTGAGTGTAGGGATGCATGCCTGTGATCCCAGCACTCAGGAGTCTGAGGCAGGAGGATCATCATGAGCTCAAGGCCAGCCTGGGCTACCTAGTGAGACACTGTCTCAAAAATCGAAACGAAAACAACTGTGAAGACACGAACTCACATCTATGTTGGGGACAGGGGAATGAAGAAAGATCATGCTGGGGCTTGGAATTCAGAGTAAAAGTGGATGTACTGTGGGCTGCATCCCTGATGAAGGGGAGGAGGACAGGATTCAGAGCACGGTCCTATAAAGGATGGAGCCAGGTTAGCATGCGGGTAAGGAGAGCTGTCAGATGATGACAGGGATCAGGGGATAAAAGGGCAGGACAGGGGATAGCACCCGAAGAAGGAGGAGTCACAGCTTGCCCAGGCCCCAAGGAGGCCGAGGGTGTGTCCCCCTCCAGCTGGGAGCCACACTCCCAGGCTCTGCAGCCACACTCAGAATCACTGATTCAGCAGGCTCCAGAGAAAGGCAAGGCCGACAGTGGCAGCAGCAGCCAGGGTCCAGGCAGAGGCTGCAGGGAGAGGGGTGTTCACTTAAAACAGAGCTAGTTCCCAGAGACACAGTGGAAGGCTGAGGAGGTCCCTGCCAGATGAGGAAAGAATTTAGGTTACATTTAAACATAACAACTTGGCTTTAAAAAAAAAATTACATGGAGGTTCCACCGCCTGCCTCGAAAGCACAAGGTTCTGAGTTCAATCCCCAGCACCAAAAAAAAAAAAAAAAAAATTAAATTGAGCTGGGTGTGGAGGCACACTCCTGTAATCCCAGCACTTGGGAGGCTGATGCAGGAGGATTGCTGCCAGTTCAAGGCCAGCCTGGGCTTCATGAGTTCAAGGCCAGCCTGGGCTTCATAGTGAGTTGAAGTTCAGCCTGAACTACATAGTGAGGCCCTGTCTCAAAATACAAACAAACAAACAAAACAGAAACAGCTTATGCTAGGTGGTTATTATTTTTTTTTTTTTTTGCTAGATGTTTTCTTATCCCAGCAAACCATTCTGGTGGCTGTTCATACATTCATAGCAGTTGCTTCTGAAATGGACTTGACCCAAGGCATCTCCTCTCTCTGTTAATGAATAATATTGCAGTTATGGCTGTTTTTACACTTTGATGCCTTTAAGACAAATTTTATAACCATATAGCAAGGGAGAGAGGCTGATGGAAGAGAAACTCCCAGAGAAGTCTGGGGAGATGTTTGTCAGTTGCAATCATTTTTCTCTAGGCTCTGGTCTCTTGTAAATTGGATTTATAAATTGCATATCTTACACTGATGATTTAGTAAAATGTACTGAACATGAAAACAGATCACATGTGTAAGAAACAAAATGGTTAAACAAATATTGTTCCTTAAATAACTTGGCTTTTACTAAACTGTACTAGCAATTTTGAAGGAAAAAATGCATTGATTTGCACTTGACTAAAGGCAATTTAGAACTGGAAGACGACCCCAAAATAGAAAGAATATCTACAGTAGAGCCCTATTGTTAATTTAGATTCCAGTTATTTACTTGGACTGCAGTGATGGCCTCTCTTATTCTATAAATAGTATAAACATTGCCAGTGCCATGTTTAACTCTTAAAGGAATGCATTCTTTGATATTTTAATGCATTAGTTTTATGAAAGCAAGAACCTCTGTAAAATGTGAATTCAGACTCCATCCATATATTTGCAAAAGTTACTGTTTTTTCCAAAAGATATTTAAAGTAGAGATTTTCTGCTAATGTAGACAGTCTTGTTTAGCCAGACCAGTTCGGACAGCTTCCCTAATTCAGTAGTTGCTAACCAGGTGAGGAAAGCTTTTTCCCAAGTGGAGAGAGTCCTGATAACCAACAGGTCACATTCTCTTTTCAGAAAAGCAGTGGTCAGGTAGAAGGGGTGCGAAGAGATGTTTAGGATGGAGAGGCAAAGTGGTGGTTTTTGTTTTGTTTTATGTTTTGAGACAGGGTCTCAATATGTAGCCGAGGCTGGCCTGGAACATGAGGCGATCCTCCTCCTGCCTCAGCTGTGAGCCACCACCTGTGAGTTTTATAATACAAAAATCATGCATTTTTTTCCTTTCTTTCTGTGGTGCCTGGTTCAATAATTATTAAGTGACTAAGGAAGATGTGGTCCTCTCTTTTGAGGCTTGGGGCATTTGTAAGCAGACCCTGAGGTTTCTCGGCAGAGGCCGCACTGGCTTTCTTGTCTGGTAGACATCTTTATTGTGCTTGTTTAGGACTCGTAGCCACTGACATACATCCAGGTAAATGTGCCAAGCGCCATCCTAAATGCATCCTGCAACACTGTAAGCCTTTACCTTCTGAGCCCTAGCTTACAGATGAGATAGTTATAAAGTTGTAGCGTAAAAGTTACAAAGTTGCAGCACAAAGAGTTACAAAGTTGCAGCACAAAGAGGTGCAAAGTTTCTGGGATTTCTCCCACCTACTTGTAGTCCCAGCTATTTTGAGGCTGAAGCAGGAGGATCACTGAAGGCTTGGAATTTGAGACCTGCTAAGGTGACCTAGGGAGATCCAGCTCTTAAAAAGCAGGTGGAATAGGGAGGCACAGATAAGTTAAATAATTTACCTTGGGCTCAAAACTTGAAGCAATCTGGAGCCAGAAGCTAATCTCTGAGCTATAATGTAAAACAAGGACCTGGCAGGCAACTATCCCCAGCCCCCTTTAACCTCCAAGCCAATTTGTACAGTGCTTGAAAGCAGGCAGACAGCACTAGGTTCATCTTCCTGATGTTTCCCCAAACCAGACCTCACTCTCCCACTCCTAAGCTGGCTGCTGAGTTCATCTTTCACCTGAACTCTCAGTGCCAACGCTCTGCAATCTGTCCCGGTTCCCTCCCAGTCAGAATTCATCTCTTGCCGAGTGCCCTTTGTGTAAGCTTCAGTTCTGGCACTTGGCACCTGAAGCGTGGGATGAGTCACTGGCACTTGAGTCTCCCCCGCTGAGCAGAGCATGGAGGCCAGGAGCGGTCGTGTCGCCATGAGCGTCACTGCTTTAGCGTCTGCTGTACACTGCTGGACTCTTAGTAGATGCTGAGGTTTTATTTATTTATTTACTTATTTTTGAGACAGGATCTCCCCTTGCAGTCCAGGCTGGGCTTGAACTCACTATGGAGCCTAGGCTGGCCTTGAACACGCAGATGTCCTCCTGCCTTGGCTTCCCTAGTGCTGAGATTGCAGGTCTGCGCCACCACACCCTGCAATGCTCAGGGTTTTTGCAAGGGCGACTCCTTTTTCCAAGGCTTGCAGAGTTGCTGTGTCTGGTGGCGAGGCCTTTTTTGTTGTTGTTGTTGGGGTTGATTGAGATGGCCTCACCCCAGCCTCCCCACTTCTGCCTTGGCTCCCCCTAACCAAAGCCTGGCAGGGCCTCTGCTGCCCCGACCCTGGCCTGGGCCCAGTTTCCTGGCCTCTGAACGCGGGCCGGAGCTACCGGGGGAGCTGGAAAAACACCGGCGGGCGCCCCACCCCCGGGCCTGCTGCTTGGGAGGCGGCGGCAGCCTGCCTGCCAGCGGGCGCGGCGAGCTCGTGTGGCCGCGGTCCCCCGGGTCCCCCGCCGCGCCTCCCCCCGCGGCCTGGCCGGCTGCCGGCGGCACGGGCGGGGGTGCGCGCCGTTCTCACGACCTCTCAGGTTGCCTGAGCTCATCTGGGAGCTATTCATTTCCTGCCAGAAAGCAGCCGGGCCTGCTGGGCGAGCCACCTTGGCCGGGGCCGCGGGGCTGGGCCGGGCGGGTGGCCGCCCTGTGCGCTCCCGCCCGAGCCGCGCGCCCCAGGCCTCCGGGGACCCTGAGCCACCCGGGGGCGCGCGGCGGGGGCAGCGCGTGCGCCCATCTGGTTGCACTTAGGCGCCGGGAGGAAGCTAGCAGCGGGTGGTTACCGGCCGAGGGGTGTGGGAAAAGTTAATTGACTTTAATGACAGGTTCCCCGGGACAGCGGGGACGACGAGGGGGTCTGGTTAACCCCAGGCTCCCCGCCACAGGAACGCGTGGGGACGAGGACAGGCGCTACGAACTGCTTGGCGGAGGCTCGGGTCCTGGGTGAGGAGACCCCCAGCCCCCTTCCCGGCCTGCCGGATGCGGTGGGGGGGGGGGCAGGGTCTTCCAGGAGAGGCTGGAGCGGAGCGCTGAGCGTCATCTCTCCAGGCGATCAGCACTGCTGGGGGCTGGCTCGGGGTGGGGTGGGGTGGGGTTCGGGGCGCGCCCCAGGCCACATAATTAGGCTAGACCCAAGAGAGCCCAGGAAGCAAGAATGAAGTCATCTGTCCCCCAAGAATTACTACAGAAACAGCAGGGCGCAGGGGGGTAGAAATAAACCCCCTGAACTCTGGGCCTGGCAGTGTCACCGAGAAGGGAATGACATCCACGGAGGCACAGTGAGTTGAGTGGCCTAGACTGGGTGCCACCGAGTGTCCCCTTGGGAACCCGGGGGTCTCCACCCTTCTCGCACTGTACAAAAACAAATGCCTCTTGTAATAGTCTAAACCTAAATTTCAGAAAAAAAGAAATGTCCTTTTTAAACCACCAATTCTTTACAAAAGAAACATTGACTTATTTTCCTTCCATGTATTCCCCCTCCCCAGGAAGACACTATATCTATACATTTTTGGTGATATTAATAAAAATGTACATTTTCAGCAGAGGGAAGGACACAGAAATTTAGTTTTCAGTTGATAGCATGGTTGTGTGGTTTTTGTCCCTATGAATTTCAAAGGCCATGGATGGAGAGCAAACACTTTTATAAAAATGAAGACCCCAATGTCTGGGCTATTTCTACTGGGACAGTTAAGTCCCGGGAGGCCAGAGGCCAGACTTACCCTGTGAATCATGTGCATTTGGGATGGGTGTCTTAATAAGCAGCAATTATTATGTTTGTATTTGAACAAGAGGGAGAATATGAAAAAAATATGATAAAAAAGGGCGTGTGTGTTTCTTTGGCAGAGGGTATGTTGGCCACCTTTCATGTCTACAGAATAAGGCAAAAAGGAGCCAAATTCAAAAAAAGTATCTTTTCTACCTCTCCCTTTGGGCCTGAAGGGATTGGAGAGAAACCCGACTGCTGTCTGCTAGATCAGCCCGGTGATAGAGACACCCCTCTAGCTGGCCTGTGGGAAAGGCCAGAGCCAGGCGGGGGAGAGTAAAGGGTTGGAAACAAGACAGAAAATCGTTGGCTTTATCTTTGTTAGGAAAGCTTCAAAGATTGATCTCTCCCGCCTCATCCTTCTCCTCCCAGAAGCCGCGCTGAGGAAGGGGTGAGAGAGGCCGCCAGTGGCGGGAGGGGCCCGGCCAGGGCTGCAACAGCGGAGCAGGGCCAGACCCACAGCGAGGTTATGTGTCTGGTCTCGTAGGGCTCGTGGTTTTCATTTCCCCAACACCTGGATGCAGTCAAACACCTGGCCAAATCTGACAGAATCTGACAAGCCTTTGTGATGGGATTTGGAAGAAATTCCCTGCAGATCCTGGCACAGTTTAAAGCTGTCCGCTTTGAGTTAGGACTTGTTAAGGAGGGTTATGTGAGCTGAAACCTGAGACAGGCCTTTTGCTTCTATCTGGAGCCCACATCTAGCCTGGAAATGGGGCATGACCAAGCAAAGGGGTCGATGGCTGTTGTACTAAAAGGGGAAGACAGCCTGTGAGCCTGCCAGCAGCCCCCACATGCTTTCTCCATTAGAGCCAAGCACAGCAACTTATCAGAAACACATGTCTGGGCTTGGGCTCCACTTGGGAGTCTAACTAGCTGTCCCTTGGCAGAAGGAATCTGTTGACCTTTCCAGGCTTCTTGAAGAAGGTGCAGAGAGGTATTTCCAATTTTTGCACACTGGTGGTAGACAATGTCTCACTGCACCTAAAGACGGGCTTATTATTGAAGTTCCCCCATGCTGGGAGGCAGGAGGCTGCAGCCCTTAATAAGAGCGATTTTGCTTCGGGGTTGGTGGCTACCGGGCAGCAGAAGCCCTTGGTAGGCAAAGGGCTGGATGGGACACTGATCCCTGAACTTCCTGAGTTCAGTCTTCAGGAGGAAGGAACAGAACAAGGACTGAATGACTTCAAACCATTTTTTTGAAATCCTTCCAGAGAATCATCACAGCGTTATTAGGGAAGCCTTATCAGATGAGTTCTCCTAAGTCAGCTGGAACTCAGTTCATGGAGTGTTGGTGAAAGATTTGGATTTTTAAAACAAACTTAACAAGAGATAATTTCTGAATTCCCAACTTACATATGCTTCAAACTCCACCATGAGCTTCTTTTTATATATTCTTAAAGAATCAGTTCTAAGACATAAAAGCCTTCACTCTTTTATTATATTTTCTCAAATAAACTTCCCCAAAGGAAGATATTTTAAGAGCATTTTCCAAACATCTTTGGCATCACATAAAGAAATCTCGTGTAAAAAACGAAATGTCATCTCAATTTTTATAATACAAAGGCGCAATCCAATATGAACATATAAAATATATACAAATATAGTGCATGGTCAGTCACTTAATACAGCTCTCTACAAAAAAGTAACTTTTTTTAGGAATTAAAAAAAAAAACACAACAAAGTAACCACTGAATCACAAATCTTGTCTCCTAGTGTCCAGATTGGCAGTTTAGTGTCCGGAGGGAGAGGTTGGTGGGGGAGTACGGGCAGCGCAGGCCTGAGCCCTCAGTTCCGCCATGGCCTCCACATGGAGTCCGCCGTGAGCGCGGGGCCGCTGGAAGGAGACCCGGCGTTGGGACCCACCGAGGTCCCGCTGCTGCTGGTGTAGACCGGGATGACTGGGCCGCTGTGCGCAAACGCCCCGTTGGGGATGAGGAAGGCGAACTGGCCGTCCGGAGCCGGCACCACCTGGAAGCCGCCGAACACCTTGGCCGCCTCTCCAGCCTGGCTGCCCAGCTTGCAGGGAGCGCCGCCGGGAGGGGGCGCCGCGCCCCCGGGGATGGGCACAAGCGGCGGTGGCGCGAACGGAGCGTGCTGAGGGCCCCCGGCTCCGGGTGGGGGCGGGGGCGGAGCCTGCAGGGCCGGGTGCGGCTGCCCCGGGTAGGTCATGGCGTTGATCTGGGTCATGCAGTTGGCCAGGTGGCCGAGCAGCCGGGTGCGCACCTCGGTGTTAACGCCCTCGCACGTGGACAGGAAGCGGGTCACCTCGTTCATGCACTCGCTGAAGCCGGCGCGGTACTTGCCCAGCACGCTCGGGTCGGTGCTCAGCGCGGCTGCGGGCCAGAAAGAGACAGACGGGTCACCCAACAGCTCCGGCCCCGGGACCACCGCCTCCCGCCCTGGGAGGTCCCCGCGCCGCGCCTCCCTGACCGCGCGCCCGCGGAACGACCTCGGGTGAGGAATGCGGGGAAGGCTTGGAGCCATCTCGCCACACTGGGGTGGCCACCGAAGCCCAGACACCCCTCCTCGTCCCCTGTCGCTGCATTTAAACCGATCTCTGCCTCACAGCTGTCACCCCACCCTCCCGCGCGACGTGACCTTGAGCAACACCACCCATCCCCACCCGAGTTTCATTTCCCGTTTGCAGTGGGGGGATGGGCGCGGGCGAAACCCGGTGACCCTCGGGCTTGGTTCAGCTCCCAACTGCCACCGGCCTGCGCTCAGTCCCTTCCTCCGCAGCCAAGCTGCCCGCCACCCTCGCGGCTGCGACCTTCTCTCCCTCCCTTTCCGGATCAGTAACAACTTGGAGTTGTGGCTATAAATAAGATCCAGACCGTGGGAACGCGAGAGGGAGCCAAGGCAGTAAAATGGAGCTGAATGCCTCTCACAACCAAGGGCGGAAGTCTAGAAGGAATCAGCGCGCGGCGCGGGGGACGCGGCGGCGAGTGGCCTCACCAGTCATCTGGGCCCGCTGCAGGTTCCGGAGGTGCTTCACTGTCATCTCCAGAATGTCTGCCTTCTCCAGCTTGGAATGCCGGGAGCTCTGCACACAGGAGGAAGCCAGGAAGAAAATCAGCCCCTGCCAGCCAGCTGCCTCGCGGAGCCAGGCGGGATCCCCCAGCCGGGACGCGGCACCCAAGCCCCCGGCGACAGGGGCTTGGGCCTCCCG
This sequence comes from Heterocephalus glaber, assembly GCF_000247695.1. The sequence goes on from NW_004624730.1 coordinate 63,565,601, forward strand.
CCTAGTACAGCGCGGTGCAGGCGAGGGGCTTTCACGCATTGTGGCTGAGAAACAGCGTTTCATATTTTTAATTTTTTAAAAAGCTTTCCCCACTTACGTCTTTTTTAAGAGCATCCAAAATCAGTGTTTTCAGCTGGCTCAGGCTTTCATTGATTCTTGCTCTTCGTCTTTTCTCCATGATAGGCTTTGATGACTGCAAAGAAATTTTAAAAATTAATTTTTTAAAAAGCCCCGAGTTCCCATGGGATCTGCCATTTCACCCCCGGTTTCTAAGAGAGAAAAGAATCCCCCAACCCCATCGTAATGTCTTGGGCGGCTGCAGATACCCAGGTATTGCCCTTACCTTTCTGTGCTCTGATGCTGTCTTTGGTTTATCCGGTGTCGCGTTGACACTGGCAGGGGTAGCAGCCACCGGGGACGAGGAGTTTTTCTCCATTATATCAGCTGGCATTTTCTTTCCTTTTTTTTTTATAATCCCTAGAGAATTTTATTTTTGGAGTCCACGCAAAAAAAAATTTTTTTTTGCTTATGTCCCTTTTCCTTGAGATTTTCTTAAAACTACTGAGCAAGTGCTGAGGGTGTATTATATAATATTTTATGACTACTTGGAAGCGCTATTCCAGGACCAAGGAGAGAGGTAGACGGGGGATTCCGCTGTTATCAGCACCGGCTCCGGATCCTGTGTGATCCCCAGGCCCTGGCGGCCTCTATATATATCTGGGACTGCACGCGAACGGCTCGTGTGAAACTTCCCAAACTTTCTTTCCCACAGTAACTTTCAGCCAATGGGAGGAGGAGACACGCGGCACCGCTCGTGGACCGCGCCCCCCCATTGGCCGCCAGGCACAAGGTCTGGCGGCCAATGGCGCGCGCCTGAGCCCGGGGCACCGGAGGCTACAACGTCAATCAAAAGGATTTTAACCCTTTGCTACTCTCCCTTCTGGGCTTTGCTTTACAGAGGATTTTTCCGCTTTGGTTTTTGGTCTGGTCTGTTTCTTTTGGGGCCAAGGTCTTTGCTCTTTATTCTCTTTGCTAGGTGTAATACAGCTACTCTGTAATCATTTGAGATACATTGTAAAAGGGTATAACAAGAAAAAGGACTATTTGAGGCGATTAGGTAGCCAGGGGGTGTTACCGACACAGATGTGATTTCCCGCTCAGATTCTATATATGGGGGGGGG
>NW_004624730.1:63568118-63636712 GCF_000247695.1 Heterocephalus glaber
CCCGCCGCGGCCGCTGCCCGCCCGCCCGTGTCGCCGCCCCTGCTCCCCTCCCCCGCCTTCTCGCCGCCGGGAGCTTTGCTGGCTGCTGGGGCAGCCGGGATCCCAGCGTCCTGTTTGGTGCTCCCATTCTCCGCGCCGCGAGGCCTGGCACGCACTGCTCAGACACTTCATTCCTTCCCCTGAGCTCACCACCGCGATAATGTGAATGATTTCACTAGATCGTGTCCCGGTTCCTGGCTCTGCGCGACCCCCAGCCCCTCTCTGAGGACAACAGCAGGATCACCGCGAGGGGAGGTGCGGGGCAGCCAGCTGTGCGGAGGGCGACCCACAGCCTCCCTCTGATTGCCCTTGCTCTTGCGGCTTAGATGGTGGTGCCACGGAGGGGGAGGCCCTAAACAGGATAGGAAACCGCACCTGTACGGGGAGCAGTGCCGCTGGGATCCTTGGCGGGCCCAAGAAGCAGAACAGGTGTCCTTAGGACGCCCACAGCCAGGAGGCACGGGGCTTCGTGAGTCAGGCGACATCCGTGGATTTCCCAGAGAGTCCTCGGGAGGTCCTAGGTTCTCCAGGGACGACTAGGTGTCTGGATAGAGGGAAATCCTAGGGAGGTTTGGGAAAATGAAGTTAATTATAATTTGGAATCCTTTGGAAAACTTATGGAGGAGGTAGCCTGTGGTTTGTACCTTGAAAAATAGGAAAAGAACCCTGGAAGTGTGCAGCGTCACCGGCCTGGGGAGAAGGGAAGCACCCGTGGCATGAAAGGTCCAGATCTGGGAGCTTGAGGTCTCTGTTGGGGGAGGGTGGAGCTGGAGGCCAGGTCACAAGACCTTTGAACATCTACCTTTTATCTTTTGGTGCTTTGGGGGATTAGATCCAGGGCGCTATGCATGCCATTCAAACACTTTACCATCGAGGCCCCTCCCCCCCGTTCCTTTTTAATTTTTGTTAAATTTTGAGACAAGGTCTCACTATGTTAACCAGTATTGCCTGGAATTTGAGATCCTTCTGTCTCAGCCTCCTGAGTAGGATTACAGGCTCAGACCACTGGCAGAAACATTTTGCTTAATAAAGGACTTTGGACCTTCTTTTTAGACCATGGAGAGTCGTGAAAGGCTCATGGCAGTTGAAGGGACCCTCAGGGTCCCCCTTTAAGAAAAATGGCCGGTGAAGGCGAAGAGAGTAGATTTCAGCATCAGGACACAAGCCAGTTAGGAGAGTCAGGTGGTGATGATTCTTATATGACAGATGTATATTGACACTTGCTCGGACTGAGCGCACCTGGGCACTGACTGTGGCCCGATTGAACAGGAACCTGCTCATCTTTTAACACACAAGTCCCTATCCCCCACTCCAGGTGTCTGACCCAGGGACCATCGGGCTATGACTGTGTTTACATCTGCACCTTGTTCCCGCCTCCCAGGACAGCCCTGGAGTTGGAGCTAGGGCCTCCCCTCCTGCCACCTTGGTTTACTCACGCTTGCCCCTTGGGCTACTCTGGGATTTTTTTGTGTTTTCTTAGCAAACTTTGGAGTGGGCTGCGCCCTGTGGGGTTCTGAAGAAACCATGAACAATGTCTCCTTTGTTGACCTGCAACCTGGGCCAACAGGGTAGGACTTTGCTTTCTTATTTTAATCAGACAGAAACGTGGTCATGACAAAATTGTCTGTTGCTTTTGAAAAAAGTGGGGTTTTCCTGTGTGTTTGAAATCCTCTTGGGGAAAGGCAGAGTCACCCTCCTTTCTTCAGTGCCCCAAATAAACTTCACAAGCTCCTTAAAATGTTTCTACACCGAGTCTGACTTAAAAAAAACCAAAACTGCACAAATACACTGACCCAGATTCTTCCAAAGAACTTAACCTTTCCCGGGGAAGCGTGTTAACCCTTTCCAGGTTCTCCCCAAATTCTTTCGGGCCAGAAACTGGGAGGACACGGACTGCAGTCTCCTGAGGTGCCACCCACCGTAGCTCCTAGGCTGAGAGCCCTTGTCCTTTGACTCTGTAGCCCCTCTCAATTTGGCACCCTGAAAGTATGTGAAGGTTAAGGAGAGTCCAGGTAGTGTCTTACCTCCCACAGCCTAGTGACTGAGTTAATCAGCAACTCATTTATTGCCACTTGATGAGTGTTTAGCTTGGTAGAATGGGCAAGTGACTTCATGCACACGCACGCGCGCGTGCGCACACACACACACGTATGTTTCTAAGCAGAGGGACAGAGGGCTCAAGTAACCAAAAATTAGCCAATATTTTTTGTCTGGGCCTCTCCCCCAGAAAAATTCAACAAGAAATTGTGGTAGTGCACGTCTGTAGTCTCAGCACTAAGGAGGCTGAGGCAGGAGGATCACCACGAGTTCAAGGCCAGCCTGGGCCACATAGTGAGTTCAAGTCCAGCCTGAACTATGTAACAAGACCCTGTCTCATCGCCCCCATAAAGAAATAGAAATTTTTTGCATATGTGTTCATATGTCATTTTTTACCATCCTTGTCTTGGAGCCTCCTAGGTTTGTCTGGTAGCTTGCTCTTCCGCCTGCCCCACCAAGGGTGATTTCTCTGTCTCGTTGTATCACCTGCTTGCTTTTAAACCATAAAACAAATACCTGTATCCCTGGCAGCCTCCCCATTGTCCCCTAGGTATCGGGAATGGCTTGTGGGTTTGGCTTAAAGCAGTAGAAAAGAGAGCAAGAGCAGAAAAGAAAGGTATTTTGCCTGAGGACTTGAAGCCCTTTTTTCCCCTTTCCTCCGCTTGACTGACTTTCTCACACTCAGATTCCCCACAGCCTGCCAGCGAAGTGGGAGCCGCCTTGCCAGGCACTGTCCGGGGAGGGCTATTGAAAGAGCTGGGAAAGCACACGGGCCGGATCTTCTCCCCCTCCCCTCAGTACCTGCTCCGCACCTGTAGGGGACCAGGACGTCCCACACGTATCACCTGATCACAACCCTTTCAGAGACCGTGAGACTGAACATGACTGAAGAGACATGTTTGTTGTCTCCCCGGGGCTGCAGCCAGCTCCTGGCAGCCTGAGCACCCGGAAATGGCGCATTCCAGGCTGCCCGTGTGTGTGGCAGTGCTGGCAGGCAGAGGAGGCTGTGACTCTGGGACAGGGAGGGAGTTGGGCATCACCTTCCTAATGACCGACTTGCTGCTGTGTCCCCGACATCTGGCCACCTGGCCATTTTGTAATCCTTTACTGGAATCATCAGCATAGCACAGATAAGAGTCTATATTTTCATGGCAGAATTCATAACTAGGGTTTTTGATGTGGGGGCCTTGAGTCCCCAGGGAGCCTATAAACCCCCGAAGTGGAACTCTCAATTGTATCTCTATATGCAATTTTATTTTATTTATTTACTTTGCAGTACTGGGTCTGAACTCAGGGGCTTCCCGCTGAGCTATATCCCCAGCCCTTTTTTGAGACAGGATCTCATTAGGTTGCCCAGCCTGTGCTTGAACTTGCAATCCTCCTGGCTCAGCCTCCAAGAGTGCAGAGGTTATAGGACTAGGCCACTTAATGAATGCATAAATGTATCGTTTTTCTTTCCTGAGAGGTTGCGCAGCTGTCAACATAGTTGGGAAGCTCTTGGTAACCAGAAGGGTTAAAGAAGCCATCCTCGAGGTCCCCACGGACTGGTGGAGGGGAAGGGACCCCCAGCCTCAAAGCCTGAGCTGGATGGGGTGGGCTTCCCAGCACTGCAGTGCTGGGGACCAGGGTAACTTCCAGGTAGGTTTGCAGGGCTGCGATTACCGGCCAAGGCCTGCATTGAAAGCAGAAGCATTCATGAGGAGGCTGAGTCCCTACAGCTTTGTTCATAGTTCTTGGGCAGCTGTGTCCAGTGGTTGGATGGAGAAAAGAAAGGGCAAGAAAGAGCCTGCCAAAGAGGCAGAGCTCAGAGCCTCCCACAGCAAGTGCCTGGTGGCCGGGCACAAGCCCTGGCAGCAACTGCGACTCCACACGGATTCCCAGCCAAGCTGGGACCTGGCCGGGCAGAGTGGAGCTGGGGACGGAGAGCAGCAGCTTGCAGCATGGGCTGTTTGCAGCCAGCGCCACCTGGGAGCCCAAGAAGAGGGAATTCGTGCTCTTCTGCTGGGCTGGAAGAGGGTGGAGGGGTGGCTGCCAAGAAAGCCTGCCCTCCGTAGCGTGGCTTCCTTGAGGCAAGGATGTGGGCTAAGGATGGAGCGGCACCCCAGGACTCCGAGATGCTGCTGCCAAGGGCTGGGGCCCGGGATGCTCAGGAAGGTGGGTGATATCCGGCCCCTTAAAACCCGGAGCAGGAATGGCACGGCTTCTCCTAAAAGGCTCAGATTGTGACATCAGAGCAAATGCCTCCAAAACCCTAAGCAACAAAAACAAAAACGCTACCATCAGAGTAAAACAGACGTGAAAGGGGTTGGCACGAGTGTATGTGATACATTTTTCTTTCTTTCCTTTTTCTTTTTGTGGCACTAGGGATAGAACCCAAGGACTTCATGCTGAGCTATATCCAGAGCCCTTTTTAAATTTTTATTTTGAAACAGTGTCTCCCTAAATCATTAAAGGGCCCAGCTGGGCTCAAACTTGTAATCCTCCTGCCTCAGCCTCCTAGATTGCTGGGATTCCAGGCATGTCCCACCATACTGGGCAGAATGTTATTTTAATCATCACAGTCACCTCTCCCTCACATTATGTCACATATCATAGAAGGCGGGAAGGGGGATGTAGGGGAAAGGAGCAAAGAGACCCCTGCATCCACCCACTTTTTTAGTGGATGGAGAAACAGCTGGGGACAGAGTGCCCTGTGCAAATAGCATCCTGAGAAGGAACAGCCAAGCCTGAATTAGGCTCAGATTTTCTGCCTGCTAGCAAGCAACTCTCCCCACCCCAGCTCTAGAGGAGAAACATATTTTGAAATATCTACAGCGGGTGACTTGTGTTATCCAAGGACACATGTGACAGCGGAGAAGCCGTGTCCAGAGCACAGCTGAACCCCCGCTTTGCAGCGCTGCGGTTCCCTCTCATTTGCCCTGGGCCCAGCCCATATGCTGGGGAAAGGAAGGGATCTTGGGTTCCAAGAGACAGGAAGCCTCTTGCAGAGTCACTCAGAACCGGCCACCCGCCCACTGGTCAGCCTGGCCAGACTGAGTGGACGTCTTCCCTGCGTCCTTAATCTCTCCAACCCTCACCTGTGCTCTGATGCAAAGGCTGGAGGAGAATTGTCTGGCCCCTGAGTTCAGTCTTCCTGTGCAGCCAGGACCTGCCTCTTAGGACCCCGGCTCTGGTGCTGGGAAATGGGGAAAGCTCAGAGTTCAGACCTCCAGCTGCTGCCAAGGGTCATGGTCAGGAGAGGGAGAGGTGACAAAAGAATGGGCTTCCTGGGTAGTTCTACGACAGGACGTGCATAGGAGCTGTTTGTTTTCCTTTTAGATATGAAGATTAGAGAATGAGAGGTCCAGGCAGCTGCCATAGCTGCAGCCCAAGACTCTGGTGGCTTCCAGCATGGTCAGGACCTTCTGGTCTCTTCCATGACTTAGAGCTATCTGTCCCTCTAATCTCCTTGTATTTGACAGTTGACAAGGCACTTCCATGTCCATTATAACATATTTTGTTTGTGTTTTGAGACAGGGTCTCGCTATGCAGATCAGGCTGGGCTTGAACTCACTATGTAGCCCAGGCTGGCCTGGAACTTCCAGCGATCCTCCTGTCTCAGCCTCCTGAGTGCTGAGATTACAGGTGTGCACCCCAGCATCTGGCTCCTTTTAGTATTTGTGCTCCTATACAGCCTTGTTTATGACCTAGGCTATCTACACTGGGCAGACTTAGTTGAGGACAGCCCAGGATAGAGAGAGAGGATTTATGTGGTCAGTGCAGGACCCACTGGGCTGGACCGTGGGCTGAGGACACAGGAAATGGGGTGAACAGACTTTCTGGAAAATAATGTGTCTATGGAGGCAAGCAGGCAAGGGAGCCCAGGGCTCAGGAGGACCTGGTTTTCTTTGTCAGGGAGAGCCATGGGCAAGCTAAAATTTCCCAAACTGGGAACAGAGAAGACAAGGGGAGAGCTGTCTGTCCATCCGGTGTTGGAAGTCAGTAAGTCAGAGGATGGATGGGGGGTGGGGAGCTGCAGGGACCAAATGTGTTCTTGAGGAAGAAAACGAGAAGGGAGATGCGGAGAGGGAATTGCACTTGGCAAGTGCCGGACAGGTCTCTAGAGGAGGTGGCCTAGTGGCTCAGAACCACGGGGGAGGTAGACTGAGTGCTGATCTGCTCATCCCTGCCGGCTCTCAACCCGCCAGCTGGAGTTCACCTTGGACACCTGGTGCGTGGAGACTGCAGAACCCATTGGGACCTTGTCCCCAAGTGGGGCTGGGCTGTCGCAGGCCAGAGCAGCTAAAACCCAGTACCCAGGAGGCGAATTCCCTGGAAGCACACAGTGCCTGCCAGCCTGATCTGACCCAAGGGAGGTCTCCTGATAGACTGTCGCTGGCTCCCGGAGGTTGCCAGCTGTGTGTGGCATACACTTGGCGGTGGCCCTCACCTCTGCAGGCTCCCCAGTCATGCAGGAACGCAAGCTCTCTAGTTCAGGTATTTAGAGGCATTGGCCTGGGTGCTGCTCAGCCCTCTCCACCCTCCTCGATTGCCCTCCAGGTCCTGCACCTGGGACAGACGGGACCTGGCGTCTGGGGCTGCCTGTCATACAGGTGCAGGGAGCGCCCCGGCTTGTTTGCTCAGAACTGAGGGAACCTGTGTTTCTGGAAGTCACAGAACAGTCAGGCTTCGAACTGTCTGGCTCCAGGCATCTGTTTCACTTGGTTCTGTTCAGTGACTCTTTTGAGCACCTGGTGTGTACGAGTCAGAATTGTACACCTGTTTGGACAATTGCCTGCTGTTCAAATGTTGTTCATCTGTGGGGACTGGGGACGTCTTAGGGTTATTTATAAAAGTTTCTTTCTTACCTGCCACAGCCTTCGTCTCTGTTGGTTCCCTAGTGAAGAAGCTAGCGATCCCCTTCCCACACCCAAGTAGAAGGAGAATCAAGGCATGAATGAATCTGGACCATAGGAAATCCATTTTATTGCTGATTCAAAGGACCCTCAAAGGTTCAGCATATATTTCTAAATTTTTCTTTGATTATTTACTTATTATTTTTGGTTTTTTGAGACAGGGTATTGCTTTGTAGTTCAGGCTGGCCTTGAACTCCCGGCGATCCTCCTGCCTCAGCCTCCTGAGACTACAGATGTGTGGTGCCACTCCAGGCTTCTTTGATTGTTTCATCAAAGGGGTGGGTTCTTACTTTTGACCACTCCTGGTGAGACACACACACACACACACACACCCGGGGAGCTGGGTCACCCCGCAGACAGCCAGGCCCTGAGTGCTGTAATCAGGTGAATGCAGGGCGCCCGGCTGCCCTGCTTTCCCAGGCCTATCTTTATGGATGGTTATTAAAGACACCATGACACAGCAGTGCGTGAGTACAAAGCCATTCCCAGGGTAAGGTACGTGGGAAGAACTGAGATACTGTGCTCCCATCCAATCCTCCTGTAATCGCAGCCCGCTGTATCTATGCAGAGTTAATGAGTAAGATTTAAGCAGGCGGCTTCCACCCCTGGGCAGCAGATGGGCAGGTCACAGGTCCATGGAGAGAGCGGAAAAAAAAGGCAGGGGACACCTGGGCCAGGTGGGCCTGGTGGGCAGTTCTGGGCTGCACAGCAGCCTGGCGGTGGGCCAGGAGGTCCGGTCCCAGGGTGCCTCTCCTCTGGCTCTCTCTCTTGCCATGCCAGCTCCTTGGGGAGGGGAGGGGACTTTGTAGCCAGGGCATAAGCAGTAACCACACGCAGGCACCTGGGGTTAAATGCACGTGTGGGGTCACACACCAGCACCTGCTGTCACACACCTGTCACCTCTCTGTGCTCAGTGATGTGGAGACAGGGCTGTAAAGTTGAGGCAGCGCCCTCCGCCATTTAAGCAGAGCCTGCCTCTGTGAGCTTTGAGTGTTTTACAGCTGAGCTTTGGCTGCCCAGGTGATTATTTCTATTAGGAATGCTTAGCAAGTATCCATGGATAAGTTCAGGAAAAATAAGATCACAAAGTGGCTAAAAACAGACTCTCGAGCCAGACTATCTGGGTTTGTGTTCCAGCTTGTTCATTTTGTAGCTCACAATTCTTTTTTTCTGTGTTTTTGGAGGCAAGGTCTCCCTATGTAGTCCAGGCTGGTCTGGAACTCATAGAGATCCTCTTGTCTCAGCCTCCTAAGTGCTGAGATTACAGGCGTGCTGCACCATGCCTGGTTGACAGAACAATTCTGGACCTCAATTTACTTACCTGCTTAGTGAGAAGGTAGTCACTGTACGTAGTATGTAAGACTGTTCTAAGGACTAATACATGTTCTGTGTTTAGAATAGTGCCTGTTGAATTGCAAACACAACATATATCTTAGGTACTTTTATTTTTCCTCTATGTATATCACTGATATATAAGATAGTTACCTCCTTGCACCTAACAACATTTACAAGATGTTAATATTTTTAAAATAGATGGATGGTGACTGGAGTAAGTTGGTCCATGAAGATGTTTGATAAACCAAAAACTTCAGTCTCATGGCTTGCCTGGGCATGGTGGTGCACACCTGTAATCTCAGGACTTGGAGGCAGGAGGATCGCCATGAGTTTGAGGCCAGCCTGGGCTATATAGTGAGACTCTGTCTCAAAGAACCAAACTAAACCAAAGCAAAACAAAAAACAACAAGAGCTTCGGCTGCCCTTTCTGACTTGCGGGCTCTGGGGCAGGGAGAAACCTTCAAGACATGACCTGACTCTGTTTCCGTTTCCAGAGAGGAGGGCTCCACTGCCAGGCTCTGTGGGACGCAGATGTGGAGCTTGATGGGGCCCTGGCTCCTTCACTGTGAGGAGCCTCAGACTCGAAGAAAGGAGAGATCTGAGTGGGGGAAGGGCGTGGGCCTGGACCTCGAGGTGTGGGTGTCTCAGGGGACCAGAAGGCACCAAGGGCTTCAGGGAACATTCACACCAGAAAGGTAATGCGGGCCGGGCAGGGCAGGTCACCCCTGGATCTGGCTCACTTAGCTAAGATTGGAAAAAGATGAATATCCAGGACCCTTCCCCTCCCGTTCTGCGTAGGCACCCCTATAGCTTGTGGCCTACACGGGGACATTTTGAGGGTGACAGGAATTGCTATTAACAATCACTGGGAGACTGGCATAGACTGGGACACATGGGCCTGTGAATGCATGTTCTCATGCATTTGGATATGTTCATTCTGTCATCTAAGTGCTTCCAGAGGGACAGCGAGAAGAAATTTGCTGCTGCTGTTTGGAGACAGGGTCTTGCTGTGTAGCCCAAGCTAGCCTGGAGCTCATGGCGATCCTCCTGCCTCAGCTTCCTGAGTGCTGGTATCATAGGCATGTGCCACTACACTGGCTCGTGCATGAATATAGAAAAAGCAGATGTGGCCATGAGAAACTCAGCCACTCTTCCTTGGTTAATATTTACCCTGTTTGCCTTGAATTGGACAAGTCTTTAATGGTTAAAAAAGTACACTTCTTTTCTGAACAGGTCAAAGTCAAGGTTTATGCTTTGTTAATTTCAGAAAAAAAATTAGACAGAAAGCAAAGAAAAACGGCTCCCCTGTCTGAGTGTTCGTTTGTGTGCCGATGTAATGATTAATAACAGCTCGTGGGTTATTGTTCAGTGTGGCCTGGGCTGGCTGGAGCAGGAGAACACTGATTCACGCTTCAGGCATTTAGGAATGGCAAGTGTTTACCCTGAGACAATAAATGAAAGGGAGAGATAAAACCAACACCCAAATGTGCAGAGATCTTTGAATAAAACCTGGATGATAGCACAGAGGTTCGGGCTGTGACACACGCGTGGGCCGTGGATCTGTCTGGAGTGTGACCAGCGGGAGGCTTGGCCTATGGCAGTTTTCCTTTCACTTGGTGATAGGCTTCAGGCAACTTTTCACCCTGGCTTCGGGGTCACCTGCCTTTGTTGTCCCTTCTTCCCCATAGGTGACTCCATGCTAGTTTTTTGGAAAGGAGTTTCTTTATGTGTCTTTATTATTTTTTAATTTATGTTTTTGCAATACTGGGGATTGGATCAGGGAGCACTCGAGCTACATCCTCCCACTCTTTTAATTTTTGAGACAGAATCTCTACAAGTTACCTGGGCTGGCCTTGAACGTGAGATCCTCCCGCCTCAGCCTCCCAAGTAAGAGGTATGGCAGACTCCCACCACCAGCCCCAGCTCTTTCCATGTCTTGATGAGGCTCTGTCCCCTAGGGTTTCATTTGCTGCCCTCTTCTACCTTCCCCTTATTCCAGGCAGGGTTCCGGCAGGATGCACTCGGGCAGACAGAGACATGATTAAAATTGGGGTGAGTGGGGCTAGGGAGGACAAGGGGCTCAAGAGACTAAGAGGCAGGACAGACCGGGGTGATGGAGCTGGAGGGGCCCGGAGATGGCCCCGGACTCGCTGCTAGAGCAGCGGACGGCCAGAGGCTGTTCCTAGGCCCACTCATTCATGGGAGCCCACAGTCCGGTGAAGGAAGATGGGCATTGCCAGTCCCCTTTCTGCAAAAATCCTCTGTTTGGTCCTGCAGGGAGGCTGGAAGCCAGCGCTGGGCCTTCTGGGGAGATGACTTCCCCTCCCCAGGCCACTGATCAGTGGCTTGGTGACACCGTGTGCCACTGCTGGTCTAACTCGGGTCGCTAGGCTGAGGTGGTTTCCACCAGGGTTGCCCGGTAGTTAGGGCCTCACCCTTTGTGATTCCTAAGCCTTTTGGGTACAGTTCTTCAAGATGATGCAACTCGGCCCCTTCTTGTGCTTCTGGACGCTAAACTTAGAAGCCAGGAGGGCTTCCTGGCGGTGGCAGTTGTTGCTCTGGTGATCCACCGTGTTTTGTAAGTTTCCCTCGCCCTTCTCCATTTATTCCCCGGATCTATCCTTAAGGAAGGCTTGCCGGGAATTCTGTCCATTCTGATAAAGAAGAAATACAAAACTCTTTAGGCGTCTAGGTCTTAGAAGAGGAGACAGGAAGATAAATAAATAGGTTTGGGGGCAAATGAAAGGAGGAGAGACCTATTAGGGAGAGTGCAGGGTTAGATCGAGAGATCAGGAAGGCCTCAGAGAGGTTTCCTGCAGCTGTCTGGGAAGCCTTCTAAGATTCAGAAGGCGGGAGCAATGGGCCTGGGGCAGGTCTGTGCCAGTGGGCTCCTGAGGGTCTTTAGTTGTGCTGTCCTGGCTGCCTCCATGTCCTGATTTGATTCACAATGTTGACTTTTCATGGCTGTGTTGACTTGGGAGAAAAATCAGGAGTTGCACAGCGCCAGATGTTGAGTGCCAGGTGTCGAGTAAGATGACTGAGGACCCAACGTCGTGTTTTTCCCAGCCTGCCTTTCCGTTGCATGGTGGTTGGCAGCAGCAGTCACTGTATTTTTGATCACACCTCATGAACACGGTCATGAAAGAGACCTTCCAGAACTGCTTCAGAAAGTTGCAAGAACGGCAAGTGTTTGAAGGGAGGGTGAGGATTTTGAAGGGGATTCATGGCAATGTGTCTTTTTTTTTGGTACCGGGGATCGAACTCGGGTCCTTATGCTTGTGTGGCAGGAAGCGAAACCACTGAGCTAAATCCCCGGCCCTGGCAATGTGTCTTTTACTATAATAAAAAAAAAAATCATCTAAACACTCACCATATTTTGCAATTACCCCTTGTGCAGATGTTTAAAATTTTCAAGCTGTCCAAAAGTGTAGGTCCTGAAAAGTGACAGGTCCATCTGTGACTGCTGATCCCCATCCCTGCCTGGGGCAGTGAGCCTTCCCTGTCCCTGTGTACTCATCCAGGGCTGCTAATGAGCAGGCAACGGCTGGTAGCAGATAGTAACTACCCATCGGGGTAAAGTGAGGCACATTGAAGCCCAGCTCCCAGACTGCTGCGAGGGCTAAAGCAGCTCCCATGTACACTGGGGGGGCTGGGGGGGCTGGGGAGGGAGGAGCATGGCCAACCCACTGCCTGAATTGCTGCTGTTGGCTCAGGGCAAGATTTTGAGGACCACACTCCAGGGGACCTGGGGCCTCCCGGCTCTGGGTCTGTGTCCCTCGGGGAGGGGGGTCTCTTGTTGAGATCTCCCAGGTTGAAGCCAGCTGGTGGGGAAAAAGGATTGGAGTCAAAAGCTCAGAGTCTTCAAGAGGGGTGGGTGGGAGAGAGGGGCAGAGGATGCCAGCCCCTGTGCGGGAGGTCCCTGAGATTTCCAGGGGTCCCTGTAGTCTCCTCTCCTTCACCCTGGCAGCCCTGAGCTCACCTGCAGGCCACCTCCCCAGCCACCTTTCCCGTGGGAATCCGCTGCTGCCAGTGCAACCCCTGAACTCTGCTGGGCCTCTGCCAGCAGCCCCGGAGCCCGCGCCCTGCCCATTACAGTGACATGATGTCGTTTTTATTGAGGCGAGATTAGATTTAAAAAAAAAAAACTTTTCAGAAGTGTGATTCGCATGATCTCCAGTCCTTTCCCTGTGGCTTGAAGACGACAGACCTGCCAATTTCAATTTGCTCCAGCTTTTATCACTAGAAGAAGCTTAGGAGAAAAAAAGAGAGGAGAAAGGATGGATGAAAATATTCCCCTGGGCTGTGGCAGTCAGCATCACGGTGGCCCGGGACACCCGTGTCGTCACTCCCTCAGCGTCCCTGCTGTGATAAGATGTCAGGATGCTGCCCACGACACTGGGTGTCTCTGAGGCCCGAAGTCACAGGAGGGCCGAGAGAGAGCTCACAGCTGTGGGCCTTCCCTGAGTGTTTCAGCAGTGCAGAGACATGGGCAAAACACATGCATAGAAATCTCCTTCCTTCTGCTTCTATTTTATCAATTTTCCCCCTGGAGGTAGGAAGTCCCCTTCCTTCAGTCCATCCGTTTGTCCATTCCACACATTTATTGAGCACCTATTAGGTGCTCAGCTCTGCACGGTAGAAAGGCAAACTCTACGTCATTCACTGTCTACTTTTAATTTTAATTTAATTTAATTTTATTTTATTTTTTGGTACCGGAGATCAAACTTGGGTCCTTGTGCTTGTGCAGCTGGTGGCGAAACCACTGGGCTAAATCCCCGGCCCCCTACTTTTAATTTTTATTTTTGCTGAATACATGGTCACATTCATCTTGGGGAGTTGGTCCACGCACAGGACACATACAACATTTTTTTTTTTTTTTGGTACCAGGGATCAAACTCAGGACCTTGCGCTTGTGAGGCAGGTTTCGGAACCACTGAGCTAAATCCCCAGCCGAACATATACCACTTTTAAGGGAAACCTGGAGTGCCTGCTGGTCCTCAAGGTCTCTCAGATGCTAATGTAACCCTCAGCATGGGTAAACACCGAGGAGCTGCCTTCCATTCCTTCCTCCAGCAAGGCCCCAGCCCCGGCAGCACCTTGAGCTCTGAACTCTTCCCAAGATGCTGTGCGCCCCTCACTCTCAGCGCCTCAGAATTGGAAGCTCTCTGGAAAGAGGAAGAGGCAGGGAGGATTCTCCCTACAGGCTTCAGAGGCCGCGTGGCCCCATGACACCTTGATTGTGACTTCTGGTCTCCAGAGCCAGGAGACAGCACGCTGTTGTTGTTGCAGTTACTGTTGCTGTTGTTGTGAATGCCGGTGTGTGCTACTTGGTCGTTGCAGCTCTGGGAGGTTACATGGCCCACTCCCAGTCCTAGGCTCAGAGAAAATTGGTTCTTTTTCCCCCTTTAGCCTCAATGAAATGTTCAAGAAAATATGTTTGGTTTGAGCTTACTTTTTTGAAGCAGTAATTATAACGTCTTCTCAAAATATTTCATATGTTTACAGCTGTACATTTTTGCACGTTGGGCAATGTGTGGCATATATGGGGCAGGCAAATAAACAAAGGAAGAGATAGGCAAAGTTCCTCCCCAAACAGAAAGAAAGCTCTACAACTCCCTCTCCTCCCTGATTTTTTTGTTTTTAAATGAAACTCAAAGAAGTACTTATTTGTTTGTTTGTTAGTACTGGGGATTGAACCCAGGGCTTTTGCACCGAGCTACATCCAGGCAAAACTCAAACCTGCAGACTCCTGCCTCAGCCTCCTGGAGGGCTGGGGTTATAGGCTTGCACCACCACGCCCGGATTTTACCCCATCTGGAGGGTGCTGGATGGAACCCAGGGCCCCTGCATACCAGGCACGCACTCCACCACTGAGCTAAGTCTCCTGCCCTCCCCGAATCTTTTAAAAAGTAAATTTGCTGAGAACTGCCTGACTCCTTCCATCTCAGAACTGAACACTTATTTGTTTAGCCTGAGCATCTCTGCCCTGCCCCCCCCCCCCAAAAAAAAACCCCAGGATGGCAATTTCCTGGATGTGGGATCGTCTTCATCTCAAGAGTGCCTTTCTCCTCTGCTCCCTGGAGTGCCTGCCGCAGGACAGCTTCCCTTTGGTGCCCGGAGACAAACCCATAGGCTGGCAGCCAGGAAGCGAGCCTGCCTCCAGCCAGTGCAGATCCGGGAATCTGTGGATCCGCCTGACTCTGGTTGCTGACTAAGTGGCCTGGCGTTGAGTGCCTGCCTGTTGGGGCCACCTGACCTCATGCCTGAGCGGTTCTCATGGTGTCAGCTTGTACTGTGTCAGGGCCTCCTTCGCCAGGAGCTCATGCCTCCAAATGCCTCACTTGCTCACTGTCACAATGGGCCACATCACCAATGACAGCAGCTTGAGGCGCTCATCAAGCCTGAGCAGTCTGGCACAAGGGGACAAGGGTCCTTTTTAAAGCCAGGCACGCCTGTCATCCCAGCACTTGGGGAGGCTGAGGCAGGAGGATCACAAGTTCAAGTCCTGCTTAGACCACTTGGCAAGACCTGTCTTAAAGAAAAACAAGAAGAAAGGGGCTGGAGAGGTAGCTCAGCACAAAGGTCCCCGGGTTCAATCACCAGTGCTGAGAAGAAGAGAAAGGAAGATATGAGATGTGCCACACTGGGGTTTCGGTTGCTAAGGCAGCCCCCTTCTGGCCCAAGTCCACCCAGAACCTCCCCTAGAGACCCCAGCCATCAGCCAGGTCCTGCTGTGCAGTGACTGTGAGCAGTGATCTCGAAGAGTGCGCTGGAGAAACAGGCTAGGAAAGGACCTTGCGGCTGAATAGGGAAGGGTTTGGACAGGAAACAGAGCCCCAAGGACACTGCCTGGCACGGAGGAGCTTCCACGTTACATGAGGCCTGGGGCTACCTGGGCCAAGGTGCCTTCTGTTCTCTCCTGGTGACAGGCACTGACCATGCCATACAGCCGGGACCACCGGCACCCAGCACTGCAGAGCTGCAACCTGCGCCTGGCTGAGCAAGGTTGCCCCATCCGGGAACTTCGTGATGTCTCTGCAGAGAATTCTCTGGGTGAGTTTGTCACTAAACGGCTTCCGTTTGTGCTATTTACTTCCTATCCCATACGTTTGTGCTCCATGCTTTTCTCTTAATCCATTCCTTTAAAAAATAAATCTGTTGGAGATTAAAACAAAACAAAGCAAAGACAAGGAATGAAAGATGTGAGGGAGGAAGGAACGAGGAACTCACCATTAACCTCCCTTCCTAGGTGTCCAGCCCAGGCCCTTGAACGATGTGAACATCGGTCCCAGCATTCCCAGCTGTCATCCGGAGGCCAGGGCTCCCAGCAGGGAATGGAAGGTTCTGGAAGCCACACTTACAGAGGTCTTTGGAAAGTGACCTTCTCTGGAGGACTCCTTAGTTGTGTTAGTGGAACCGAATTCCCTGGACTCCCAGGCAAAGACTCTGCTGCAGGATTCTCCAAAAAACAAGCAGACAAAAGCATATCTCGAATGGCAAGTCACAGTGTCCTCAAGGTAGAGCTGGAGAAACGGGGATACAAAAGGGAAGCAGGTGTTCTCTGTGAGGTGACAGCCATTCATTCCCTGTCTCACGCACTCACGGATTCATTCATGCATTCAGCAGACGCTTTCTGATTGGCTGCTGTCGGCCACGCCCATGTAACGCTCTTGGGAAATGGAGACAGAGTCACATATGGTTGGGCCTAAGGATCAGTCTGTCCGTGCGCGACTGGAAGAACTGTGGGAAGAAGAGAGCTCGACCTGGGGAGGGGAGCAGGGAGCCGTCTCCTTGCTTTCTGGCGGGGTCTTCACGTGGGCGGTCTTGGGTGTTTGTGAGAAATAAGAGTAAAATCTAGTATCTCCTCGACACTGCACCCTGCTGGGGCTGCATGGCTTGTCCTGAGTCCATTTGTTCCTTCTTTTGCAAACCTGCCGGAGCCCCTGCTACGTATCAGGCGGAAGGGACATGTCCTGGACTCGGTGCCCATAGCCTGAGGCCCAGGTGGCAACATTGGACAACATGGAAAATCTTGTCCCAAGGAGCTCAGCGTCCAGGGAGAAGCCAGGTCAGCAAGCAGAGGGCATCAAGGCTGGGGTGCTGACCCGAATGGGGCCGCGGGGTGGGGACTAGTGCACAGGGCTGGGTTGGCCAAGTGAAGGAGCCAGGGCACTGGGCTGCAGAGGTGGGATGTGAGAGGCGGCCTGGCCGCAGATGTGGGTGGGCCCATTCTCCAGGGCTTCCCAGTCCTGAAGCTGTTTGTTCATCCACCAGCCAGCTACGAAGCCGGTATGTAAGGGTGACGCGTAGTGCAGACAAGCCAAGACTCCAGGGATTGGTTAGTGAGCGCCTAACAGGTGGCAAGCCACACTCAAGGGCAGGGGGCAGATAGAAATGGGGACTCGGCCTCTTGTCCTCAGAGAGGCCACAGCTAGATGGAGACGGCGAGGTGCCCAGCCAGTTCCAGAGCGCTGGCTTTTAGAAGAAGCAGAGCCAGCCCACCAGCAGTGACTTTCCTGTTGGGTGGACCTGATGTAGCTCCCACCTGGTAGGGATAGCTCTTAATTTTTTTTTTTGACACAGGGCCTCACTATGTATTTTGGGCTGGCCTTGAACTCCTGGCGATTCTCCTGCCTCAGCCTCCTGAGTGCTGGGATTACAGGTGTGCTCCACCAGGTCTGGCTAAGCTCTTGATTTTTGCAACAGAATGTCAGCTCTGTTGTATTCCAGGCTGGTATCTAAAGTATGAGAATCTGTGGACAGCCATATATATGTATGAAGTAAAGTTCATTTTTATTTTATTTCTAATTATAAAATAACATGATCATTGAAAAAATACAGACAAGGTGAAAGAAGATAACTTCTCTCATTATTTAACATGTTTTCTTTTTCTTCATGATTTTACATGGTTATGACCACTGTATGTACAATGTATACATTGTATGTAATTTATTTATGTTGTTTTTATTTTTTGTTAGTCCATGCTTGCTGTGCACAGCGATCACGCTCCTTGTGTGGAGCTGGCGCGTGCGCCTGTCGCATCTTCAGTCTTTTTTCGTCCCCTCCCCTCCCCTTCTCCACTCTCCCTGCATCTCTTCATCCCCTTTCCGTTTGAGACAGATCTATCTCCTTACTTCCTGTTATCTTAGGAAGAGTGCACCGCCTTGCCAGGATTTAATTTGTGTTATGTTTAGTGAGTATTTGCAGAGAGCTGCCTGTGTGTCCGGCCTGGTGGGGAAAGAGGACCCGAGTGTGGTCCACCCGCAGCTGCTCGGAGGCTGGGAGTAGCGTGTGATCCAGCAGTGCCTCTGAGATCCCCAAGCGCTCGGCCCCTGTGAACCTTCTGCTCTACGGTGGTCACGGCCCAGGCTGCTGGAGGGAGTTAGGAGTCGCCCGCTCCTCCTTCTGCCCTCCTGCGCGCTCCCCTGGGGCTGCATGGGGAGCCCCACCCTCTGCCAGGGAAGTCTGTGCCTTGAGGTGCAGAGGACACCTGGGGCTGAGACAGTGACTCATGTGTGCCCTGGGGCCAAGTTACTTCATCTCCTCTGTTCTTCCTCTTTCAGAATCTCGCAGCTATAAAGGCTCGGTGGTGCGGTTACTGCAGAGCTGTAACGCGCCTGTGCACGCACGTGTGCGCGTGTGCGCTGGCCTTGCTGTTTAATAGGGTGCTAAGGCAGCGGGGGGCTGCGCGGCCGCCCCCAGCCCCTCACGTGTGGCTCTCATTACTGTCGGAGGCGTCAGCTCGGCCGTCATTAGGAGCGGTTCCCACATCCCAGCGCCTGCGCCCTGGCTTCGTGGCAGGGAGCCCAGGCGGGCCAAGCAGCCAGGCATCGAAGGGACTCGGCGGGTTTCCACTTGGCTGAGCAGAAGATGAATGAGGCTCTGTCCCCCACATGGGGTCTGGAATCTTCAATTACGGCAATTACATCAACAGGCCCTCCGCTGGAGAGGTCTGGGCTTCAGAGAAAACTCCTAAAGCCACTGGATTTTCCCTTTCTTTTAACGGCACTGGGTTGATGAAAGGAGACCCCAGCTCCCGTCTAATTGGGCCCTGGGTGGCGAAGGAGGGTGGTCGTGATTTCTCACAGGATCTGGTGCTTTGTCTCAGGATCTCCAGTCCACGGAGCCTCAGGACATCGGGATGGCCCTTGTTTGGTGTCAGAAGACCCGGCTCCAGTCACTTTGCCTCTCTGATCCTCAGTGCCCACATCTGTAAAATGGGCATAGTGCATACCAAGACCCCCTCCTCCTAAGGCCTCAGAGACTCCGAACGCTACCCAGATCCAGACCCACTGGGTATTTCCTGCCTCAGCTACCCGGTTAGGCTGGCAGGGCTCCAAAGGTGGCTCTTGTGCCCAAAGCACCTGGGACTTGGATGGGGTCTTGGGCCCAGCCAGGCCCACGGTGTGAGGATCTGGAAATTCCTGTGCATATTAGACCCGGGGCAGGACTTTCTAGTGTGGATCTTGCACACATCAAGTGTCAGCAAGTACACGAAGGAGAGGGAGCTGAGACCTCACTCTCCTCTGTTGAATGTGGGGAGTCATGTTTGATTTGGGCTTTGTGAAATACAATCTCTTCTTAGGAACAGTTTATTATTTGTGTATTTGTCTGTTTGTGTGAGACAGGGTCGTTCAAGCTGACCTCAAACTCACAGCGATCCTCCTGCCTCAGCCTCCTGAGTGCTGGGATTTCAGCCAAATGCTACCACCCTGGGCAGGAAGGGGATGGGTTTCCAAATCAGTCATTTATCGGTGTGAGCCAGGCGTGGGGCGAGTGGGTGCCCGGGGACACTGAGAGAGCCACGTCAGCGTGTTTAGCAGTCGCCAGAGCCTCACCTAGTGCCACCTGTGAGGTCACTGCCCTGCTCACCCATGGCCACTCTGCGTGTCCACAGCAGCAGCAACCACCCGTGGCTCTCAGCAGGAGAACACACGCTCCGGTGCACCCCAAAGGGGCAGCTTCCACCCTGGAGCAGCAGGAGTGGTTCCTGAGGGGCTTCTCGTCATGAAGGCTCTGCCTGGCCGAGGCCGAGGCACCCGGCGTGGACAGGCGGCCTCAGTGTGGCGACACCAGGTGGGAGCTGGCTTCCTGGAATGGGTGCCCGGTGGGCAGGGGCGCAAGCCGAGTCCTGCTGCAGGCAGGACCCTGGTGCTGGGCTGAGGGGCAAGGACTCTCGGCGTCCACCACGGGGGCTTCTCAGCGTGGGGGATGGCAGCCTGCACCCCAGGACCCTTTCCCTGGGCTCCGAGCCAAGCAACAGGCTAGGACTTTGGCTTCTTGTGCTGGACGGCACCCTTGGGTGCGGAGTTAATTTTTAACTAAACCTGCAAATACGGGTTATCTGTGTCTCAGCGAGGATGAGGGGGGCATGGGTTTGTGCCCCACTGCTCTGGGAATGAACGCTTACTCACTCTCTGCAGGCACAGGAGAGACACGGGGCCTTCTCAGTCGTCCTGTCTGGCTCTCTGTGGATGGAGGTGGTGGCTGTTGTTTGACAAAAATGATCCCAGGTTATGGTGGCTCTGGGTCATCATTACTATATGGGCTTGAGAAGCAGCGTAATGCCACAGATGTAGCCTGAAACCTGAGATTCCAACTGAATTCAATTTGGGGCTCCTCATCTTCTTCTTCTTTTTTTTTTTTTTTGAGACAGAGTCTGGCTGTGTAGTTCAGGCTGACTTTGTACACACTGTGTAACCCAAGCAGGCTCAAACTCGTGGAGATCCTCCTGCCTCAGCCTCCCAAATGCATGCCAGGCTTCTCAGCTGTGTTCTGCTTGGCCCTCGCTAGTCCCAGCCATGGCCTCAAGTCCACAGGCAGTGACTCTGTTATAGCTGGGCCATTGCTTCTGGCTACTGGGCACACATGTGTGGCTGTCCCGGGAGGACGGGAGCTTAGTGTGCAGGAAACGCTGCAGCAAAAGTGCTTCTTCTCCCTCTTCGCTGGGTTCTGGGGGTGCCATGACCCCTCTTTCCCTTGGAAGTGTTTTTAGCACTGTGGGAGCAGCTTTTGAAGATCTCTGGGGCAAACAGGGCAAGCACCGGCCTCGTGAGCAGTGGGTGTTCTCGGGAGGAGTAACAGGGGCCCTCAGAGCAAGGGAAGAGGTCACGGCACCTCCCACAGTGCACCGAGGGGAGGCTGAGTCGGTTAGGGTCCTGCTGCCGGGGGCGCCTCGAAGCGTCCATCTCCCTGGGCCGAGCCTTGGCTTCCCACTGTAAAACGAGGGCGATCTTGATAGGAACCCAGGCAACCTCACGTTGCTCAGGCTATGAAGATCCCTCGGGACCTCACTGTGCAGGGCCTGGGGCTGAAGTCTATGGCCTCCCCAGGTTCCAGCCCTAGAGCAGCATCGCTGCCAGCTGTGTCCAACCCGTGCTCCTCCTCAGGGCGGCTGTGACTCCCCAGGGGAGGGCCTCCAGGACCCCCGAGGTCACTTTGCAGGGAGGCTGGCTCCCCAGATTTCACCTGCCACCACCAGCACACCTGAATCTTTAGTCCCCTCCCATGAGCCCCGTGAGGAACATGGGGAGATGTTTGGATGCGCTCCCATTTCCTTCATTCACACCTTTGTGCGTGCATTGCCCCAATCCTGGGATATGCAGCAGGTATTTACTGCGCATCAGAGCCGGGCTTGGGCCCTGCCATAGATCCTGTCCTGTGTAGTCAGGCTAGGCTACATAATGCTGTGTAACAAGCAATCCCCAAACCTCAGTTAACCATAAACTCCCATTTCTTCCCAGGGTTTCTTCTCAACACAGCTCTCTGAGAAAGGGATCCTGACCTGGCCGTGTGCAACAGCAGCACTCCATGGGACCGGCCCTGGGCAGGGGAGAGCAGAGAGTTGTGAACCGCAGAAGGGAGGTGACGCCCCTCGCAGCTGCCCACGCTTTTCCAGCCCCAGGACAGCACACTGCCACTCCTACCTGTGAGCAGGGTGCAGCTGTGGACTCCTTGCCGGGGCCTTTAGGAAAGGAAATGTGAAATAACTGGGGCTGTGAGTCCCTGCCCCGTTCCTCACCCTAACCTGGGAGGCAGCGATGATGCTAACTCTGCACAGACACCAGGCCTGCGCGCTCACACGGTGGGTCAGAGCGAGGCGTGGGATTTACACTGCGGAAGTCCCAGTGAGAGTTTGCTGTTTCTTGCTGCCACTTTGTCTCTCTCTCTCTCTCTCTCTCTCACACACACACACACACACACACACACACACACACACACACACACACGCACGCACACACGGAATGGCAGAGAATTATAGCCGGGCAGTCAGATGGTGGACAATGTGCTGCGGAGCTTCAGAGGCGGAGAGAGCACGTCCGGATGGAGAGTATGGGCAGCCCGGGGTGGGGCAGGAAGGAGGCGGCTTTCGTTTCTGGGTCTCTGAGAGGCCAGAGTTGGATGTTGCGCTCTGAGTCTAGGTGGGTGGCTTCTCACACCTGGAGAACCAAAGGCAGAGTCAGTTTAGTCCACGCTCTTGGCTCAGTGCGTGCTATTCCCACACCAGGGAAGTCTGGAGGGCTGGGGGTGGAGTGGAAGTGGTTTTCAACTCAGTTTGACCAAGGAGCTTTCCTGGAATGGGCCCTGGGGAGAAATCCGATGCAGCAGGGTCGATTAGGAGCTGGATTTTACTGTAGATTTGGCATAGCCTGACTCCCGCCCGCCCCACTGCTCCCTCTCCCCCTACGCCCCCACCCCTGCTGCCTTGCCTGGGCCAGCTCCGTGTTGGGTGGTGGAGGGGGGCACGGGTTTTGGCTCCCTGGGGTCTCACAGGGAGGGATAAGGTTGCAGGCCTCAGGGCCCCAGTGTTTGCCTAGAAACTCAAGAAGAATCCTCCAGGATGGGCAGAGGGATGTGGGGTGACCCGTGGAGGGGTGTAGGTAACCCGAGTCAAAGAAAATAAGCCCGCTACATGGTGCAGGCACTCAGAGAGCAGCTCACAGGCTGCCAGGGGCGTGCGGCTACTGGGAGCGGGTGATGGGTCAGGGCAGAGCCAGTGTGCCCTGGGCCCTGGTGGGCGGGCGTGTGCCCTGGCTGGGCCCCTACCCCTCCGGGTGCCCCAGCTGTCTGCACCTGGCCATGCCAGCAGTTGTGTTCCTGAGCTGGCCCTGGCCACAGCAAGTTGGGCTTCACCGGCCAGCCTGCCCCTCCTCCCACTCGGGAAGGAGAGGCTGGGGACAGCTCTGCAGACCTCGGGTGGTTTGGATCAAGCCAAGGAGCTGGATGAGCTGGAAGCCACCCTGTGTCCAGTGCTTGCTGAGACCTGGTGGACCCCCGGCCCTTCTGAATCCTTGGACAGTGGGCACAGTGCCCGAGTGCCTCCTCTGGGGCTTCACGGGGCAAGCACATTCCCCTTCCCTTCTGGGCCACCACAGGGCTCAGGGCCAGTGGGACCTCAGAGGGCCCTGGGCTGTGGCTGCTGAGCCCAATAGGCGGCCACCTGGGAAGCTGTGACAAAGGCACATTCCAGGCTCCCAGCCCAGAAGCTCTGGATGCCCAAGTTGGACTCCTCCCGCCCTGTGATTGATTCTGCAGATCCCACGCTCAAGGCCGCCGTCCCCTGGGGCAGTGGAGCTCTGCAGTGCGTCAGCAGTCAGCAGCTTGTGCTTGGCAACCACCTTGCTCCTTGGATTTACTGTTCTCATTAAGGCCAGCTCCAGACCCGCCAGAGGCAGGGCGCCCTGCGCATGTGCAGCCAGCCTTGAAGGCTCCCTAAGCCTGTGCAGGTCCCCTGAGGGGCAGGTTTGTGTGCTGGCCCTGTTCCCTGTCATCCAGGGAAAGGGGGGCTCTCCTGGGTGGGCCACACCATCCGAGTTGCCCATAGCGGCCTTCAGGGTCCTTCCCGTGTAGAGGGAGCTGGGAACCAGGAATGTGGTCACCAGGGCCCCAGTGCCAGGCGCTGGACAGAGAAGTGCAGGGAAGCACTTCCCAGCCCTCCCTGCAGGCACGAAAGCATGCGTGTGTGTGTGCACACACACACATACACACACCCAGGACATCTCTCCGAGGAAACACTTTCATTTTCATTTCTACATTTTGAGAAGATGTCACAAAAAAGATTGGCAGACCCTTTGGAACTGTCTGGGGGGTTGAGGGCGAATGCTGGACCCTCCTCTCCTACACCCACCCATACCCTGCACACGGAGGTCAGGGCAGGGGGGTCTGAGTATCTGGGGTAACAGGCCACAGCACATGGAATGGGCCGCAAAGCGTCCAGATGGCAACCACGTGTGCGTGAGTGTGCACGTGAGTGTGCTCTGTGGGCTCTTTGGATCCACACTGGAGGACTCAGCCCCACTCAGCCAATTGGAAGCATTCGGGAGGAAATGGGTCTGCATTGGAGCTGCAGAGTTCTTCCTGGCCCTGTGTCCCACACAACACAGTGCAGTGAGGACTCCACAGAGCTGCCTTGTGCTTGGGACCCTGAGTGATCCACGGGGATTTACAGTGGGTGGGAGCTTGCACAGGTTGTACGAGAATACCACGTCATTTTATTGATTTATCTGTTATTTTTCAGATGGGATCTGACCACGTTACCCAGGCTGGTTTTGAATTCCTGGCTTCCTGAGTAGCTGGGACCACAGGCACACACTGCCATGCCTGGCTACTATGCTGTCCGATCCCCAGGATGTGAGCATCTGAGAATCTTGGTGTCTGCAGGGGCCCTGGAGCTCCTCCAAATACCAAGGTGACTGTGTAGGTGAAGAGGGAGAGAAAACACACATGGTGTGTAAGTAAAGGGTAGTATAGTAAAACAGATACAGACATTCTTCATACTATTTTTAGTTTTGCAATTTTTTTTAACTATTCAAAATTTTTTTTGAAATAAAAACATTGATAAAGGGTGTGTGGTTTATTCAAGGACACAGAGCAAAGGGGCAGTTGGATGAGTGGTTTCCTTGTCCAAGAACATCCCGGCCACTTCTTATAGTCTCTGGATTTATATATTTTAGACTCAGTGTCAATGCCAGCTTCTCTGGCTTCCTAGTTCTGTGTGTCCAGATTTCATGTACTTGTCTTTCCCCTTATTGTGGCAGATCGAAGTGAATTCTTTTTTTGGTTGTTGAGCTTTGCTTTTTTGAGGCAGGGTCTTGATATCTAGTGTAGGCTGATCTTGGACACGTGGCCATCCTTCTGCCTCAGCCTCCTGAGTACTGTGATCTCAGGTGTGCACCCCTACACCCTGTTAAAAGTGAATTGTTTTTTCTTTTTGGTACCAGGGATCGAACTTGGGACCTTGCGCTTGCAAGGTAGGCAGCGGAACCACCGAGCTAAATCCCTGGCCCTGAAGTGAATTCTTTGACATTTCATTTATTTTGCTTTTGCTGCCTGTCAGTTCTGTGTGGATAGGGCCTTGTGTGTCTTGTTCCTGGCTGAACCCCAAGGGCAGAGCCCAGTGGCTGTATTACCGTAGGTGCCCAAGAAATATTTACTGGAAGAGTTAATGAGTAAGTGAAGGAGAGAGACGCATGGCCTCTGCCAGGCCACCCTCTTTGCTGTTGTGGAGCAGCCATGACACAGAGGTGACCTGTATTTCACCTGTGTGGCCATGGGGAGCAGGGGCCGGGGCGCTCCAGTCCAGGGCCGCCCAGGCCCTGTGACCAAAGTGTGCCCAGGACCCCGGGCATGTTTATGTTAATTCTGAATACCAAATGCATCCATTTACCCAAAATCCCCAAAGCGGAAACACACAGAGTAGGGCATGGGCCCCTTCCACCCTGCCCTCTCTGCTCCCAGCTGCTCTTACTGGTGTTCATTTTCTGAAGGGCCCTCCGATGTATATTGTTTATTTACTTATTTATTTTGTTTCTTGACACAGCGTCTCAATGTATCATTCAGGCTGTTCTTGAACTCATGAGATAATCCAGGCTGGGCTTGAACTTGCAGTGATCCTCCTGCCTCAGCCTCCGAGCACTGTGATTCCAGGTGTGCACCACCGTGGGTAGTTTAGGCGTGCACAACCAAATCTGTGTGAGCGTGGATGTCCATGCACTCTGGTTGTACTTTGCCTTGCTCATGTAATGACAGGTCACGGCCCGATTTGTTTCATAAGAGTTCCTGAAAGTCTGTCTTTGGTTTCGTTGGGATTGGTTTCCTTGGGGCTGCTGCGCATATATGGGTGTCGGTGGGTAAGTGGAAATGCCTACAGGTCTACGATCGAAGGAG
Source organism: Heterocephalus glaber (assembly GCF_000247695.1). Next base: position 63,593,591 of record NW_004624730.1, read on the forward strand.
CCAGCTCCAAACCTTCCCTGCTGTGCTGGGAGCCTCCTGCTGCCACGGGGAGTGAAGAGCACTGAGGAATGACAGAGCAAGAGGCAGGGACCTCAGAGCACCCAAGTCCGGCATGGTGATCACCAGCTGCCAAATCCAACGTGGCTACGAAGGCAAAGTACTCTGCAGCTGACTCAACTGGAAGGCACAGGGAGGGTAAGATGTCAACTGCAGTTTGAAGATTTAATTTAAAAACGTAAAAACATCTTATAAATTAATAATTTTTTTATGTTTGTTACAAATTGAAACTATCATATTTTAAATGTATTGGTTAAGTAAATATATCATTGAAATAAAAGTTCGCCTGCTTCTTAATTTTTTGAAATGTGGTTACTGGAAACTTTAAAATTCTAGATGTGGGTTGCATATGTGGGTGACATATGCAGCAAAATCAAAACATATGGTGAAAGTTTAAATTTTTAAAAATTGTTACCATAAAAAACACACTGCCATGAATTCCCTTCAAAATCCTCCCCCTTGTTTTGAATAATACACTTATCCCATCATCCTTGCCACTTTCTGAAGCAGTTCTGGAAGTCCTCTTTCCTAAGGGTCTTTTTGAGGTGTGATCAAATATACGATGAATGCTGCTCGCGTGAGCGTCATGCAACAGAAAGGCCGCTGGTAAAAGCATTTAGTGTTTCCTCATCCATCTTATTCACCAGGCCTGGCACTGTGCAACTTCCGGCTTTTCCCCAAAGTCAAAATGACCACAAAAGACAGGTGTTCTAAATTCATTTAGACACGGAAGCAGTCACGACAGCTGCTAAAGACCCTCAGGAAGGAGGACTTTCAGAACTGCTCCAGAAAGCAATTTGATGGGATAAGTGCGTTGGAAGTGAGGGGGAGTATTTTGAGAGGGCAATGTGTCTTTTAACATAAACTTTAAAAAAAATTATATATTCGTTGTATTTTCGATCACACCTCGTATTTCCACTGGACCAGGCTTCGCTAGAGACTCAGAGCCCAGGGAGAAATGGAGCAGGGAGGAAGGGCTAAATACAGCAGGAGTGGAGACAAAGGAATAGGAAAGTGGGGATCACAGAAGCCTGGGGTCCCCTTGCCTGAGTCAGGAGTCCTGGGTCTCCACCTGACAAGCAGGACCATCCCAGGAGCAGCCTCCTTCCTGCTCAGCCTCCCACGGTCCGCTCTGTGTGATGAACAGCAGGGCCTCCTCTGTTTTGTCCCCTGCTGTGTCCCTAGAGCTAGAATAATGGCACCTTGGAGTGTTTGTTGAGTGAATACATGAAAGTAGAGGATTTGAAGGGAAATGTGAGTTTTTCTTTCCAGCGAAGGATCAGGTCATGGAGGCCCCTGGAGATGATGCAGATATCTCTGGCTAGGAAGCCAAGACTCCAAGAATGACTTGCCCAGGGTCAGTGGGTGGTACTGAGGGCTGAACCAGGGACAGGTTTAGTTTCTTCACTCCCCTGATAGAAGCATCACTCAGAAAAAGGCTTAGATATTTATATCCCCTCTTGGTAAAGTCTGGAGCCCTCCTCCTTCCCTTCTTTTGTTGGTTTTGAGATGAGATCTTGCTGTGTAGGTCGGGCTGGGCTCGAACTCACGGCGATCCTCCTGCCTCAACTTCTGGAGTCCTGGGATCACAGTGTGCACCACCACACCTGGCTTCCCGCCTACACTTTTTCAGAGTGGGTAATGACATTTCCGCGTGGTCTGAGGCTGCAGGCATGAGGAAGTGTGACCTCCAGCTGCAGTCCTGGGACAGAGTTCTTATCACCCTTTTGGCCTCCGGGCCGGGGCCTCTTCTGTCCGGGGCTGGGGAAGCTGGATGGCCTCCCTGAGGGAGCTGGCAGCGCAGCCCCTAAATCACTCCCACCCAGGATCTGCAGAGATTGGGCTTAGAGCCTGACCGCGACAGCCCGGCTGCGTTCCCACAGTGACTGATCGCTGCTGAGGGGCTGCGGGAGCCGGGCTCGGCTGCCTCTTCCTCCCAGGCAGCAGCACACACAGTTTTTAATAATTAAGTAACTTTAATTGTCCTGGGAAAGCTGAGCTTGCCTTGGGGCACGCTGAGCAAACTCATAATTAATGTTACTGAGAGAGATTAGCAGAGGACGACTGAGAAATGATTCACTTTTTAAAAAGCACCTCACTGTTAGGCCTTATTATCCTGAGTTTGGAGCCTCATTTATCTGCTTTGAGGAAAGGAGGGGGTGGGAAGACCCGAGACCCAGTGACGAATGCATGTGAAGTTAAAACTGCATGCTTTTGTCATGTGGCTGCAAAAGCATCAGACAGGAAAATGTTGCCATCTGTCTATCGTGTTCTGTGAGTGGGGGTGAGCTTCAAGACCGAGGAATATGATTAGTAAACATAATACTTCACACACTTTTAAAAAAAGGGATATCCTTTTTTGTTTAGAAATGATCTCTTTTGGGTACTTTTTGGAATAGCTTTTTCTCTCTGGTTCTTTATGAAAGAAGGCAGAGCTGGGTAATTTTCGGTGATTGTTTACGAAGTGACGCTGGGAGCAAGAGGAGTGTTTGGTAAGTATTTGATGAGTTAATGACCACGTGGATGAATGAGAGAGGGTCTTGAAGGAGAGATTTCCCAGGCACAAACATCCACGGTCAATGTCAAGGGCAAGCCCAGCCGGGCCTGGAGGAGAGGCCCGTGGAGAGAAATAGGGACAAAAAAGTGCAGTAGTGCCGGGCATGGTGGCACACACCTGTAATTCCAGCACTCGGGAGGCTGAGGCAGGAGGATCACTGTGAGTTTGAGGCCAGCCTGGACTGCACAGTGAGACCCTGTCTCAAAAAACAAAAATTAAAAATGCTGTAGCAATGATACAGCTGGAGAGAGACACCTTGAAAATGAGAAGCCAAGATATGAGTGAGACCCTTCTGCATGATTAGTGGTCCATCAATGGGATGTGATGGGATCCCCTAAACTCCCGATGTGCTTCCTTCCCAAGTCCTAGTGTCACCAGAGCGTTGGCCTAGATTTTTGGTCCTGTTCGGACCACAAATATTTGTCTCCTACATTATGAGTGCCCAGGCTGGGCTCAAATTTGCAACCTTCCTGCCTCAGCCTCCCTTTCTGTGGGGGAATTTTTCGAGGGCTGCTTCTTCGCTTCTGGCTGCTCTGCACTATGATCCTACCCAGAGCCACTGATCTCCTGCAGTGCCCAGCAGGTTATGTTAGGTCCTGTCCCTTGCGGCGGGCCTGAAGGCGCCCAGGCCCTTCCCTGTCCCTTGCTGCCCACGAGGGCGTGGCCGAGCAGCTCGGGTGTCTCTCCTCCCTGACCTTTGTGGGTGGAGTGGGCAACCAGACTGCAAGCTGCTTTAGACTCGGCCATGCCTCTGGGGCTGTCCCTTTGTGACCTCAGGAGGTTTGCAGCGGGCCCAGAGTTTCCTGAGGCTGGTGGGACAGGGGCCTCAGGGAGCCTGGCCGGGGGGCTTTTCGGCCTGGAGGTCCTGGGGTGCGGGGCTGGAAACCCCATGCTGAGTGCAGAGGCTCCAGAGGAGGGGAAGGGTAAGGGGCTGGCTGGGCTCCAGGAGGGGAACCTGAGCCCTCCCTGCTGACGGATTTGGCGAGGCCCAGGTCAGAGAACGTGCACTCTGATCACAGCCCCACAGCGGACACTAGGGAGCGGGCACCTGGATGGCGCCCTTGTTCAAAACGCCATCGAAGTCTACGTTCTGCTTCCATGCCTTGCTCTCTTGCTTTTAAAACCGCATCACAGAGACAACTCCAGAGAGAAGGCAAAGAGTAGAGCCACACTTTTAGAACGGCCAATTAGCTTTTCATTTTATGTATCCACTTTTTTTGTGTGTGTGTTAATACTGGGGATTGAACCCAGAGCCTTCACACTGAGCTACATCCCCAGTTCTCTTTTTATTTTTTATTTTAAGACAGTGTCTTGCTAAGGTGCTAAATTGTCCAGGCTAGGCCGGGTTGAGCTGATCGCAAACTCACCATCCTCCTGCCTCAACCTCCCAGAGTGCTGAGATTACAGGTGTAAGAATATTTGCCTGCGGCTGCTGGACATTGGGTGATTTTCATTATTTTGCCATTCACGTGTTTCCTTCACAGCCAAGTCTTATCCTTATCTGTTACTATAATTCTGGAGACCGCACACGGAGAATGGAAGGTCTCTCTCTGGTGTGTAGGAATTAGCCAGGCAAAGGCCACTGTCTACAGCCTCGTTTACACCATCTGTCCAGGAGGAGCACCATTCCCGCCCCATGCGACCTTGCAGCAGGCAAGTCTGGCCTTGCTTGGCCGGGCTGCAGCGCGGTGCAGCCCGTGGTGTGCGGTGAGACACCTTTCTTGGCAGGAGCTGCCCAGGGCTCCCGGAATGTCTGATTACTCATGGGGTTGCGACAGTGTGGTGAGCTCCAGGAGCGAGGCTTCCTTCCTGGATGACCTCAGCCTGCTGGGTGAGTAATGGAGCCGGGCTGGCAGAACTGGGTGGTCGGGTGTGGCTGGGGCTCTGAGAAGGCCGGGGGAGGGCATGGGGTGCACGTTCATCCTCCTGCCCTGCTGCAGAGAATGATGCCCTCCTCTCAGCGGGTTGGTGCCCAGGGCTCTTCGCTGGCTTTGGTTTCTTGAGACAGGACCTCGGGGTGTGGTCCAGGCTGGTCTTGAACTCATTACATGGCCCAGGCTGTTCTCAGACTCACAGCGACCCTTCCTTCCTTCAAGGTGTGCTTGCAGGCCGGGCCAGCCTCTGCTGTGCTGAGGTCTCCAGCAGCTCCTGGAGGGATCCTGAGGGCTGTTCGGTGGGCCGAACCCAAGTCCTGCCCCGTGCTCCTTGAGCCAGGCGCGGGGCCTGCTGCACTCTCCCTGGTGCCCTTTGCAGTGACATGCGAGTTGCGTCCCCTCCGCTGTGCCATTCTGGGCTCCCCGCACGCACGCTGAGTGTGTGTCCGGCCACTGTCTCCAGCTGGGGTGCGCATGGAGCGAGGAGCTGCTTTCCCCTCCTGCTCCCTGACGAGGTTCTCGGTGTTTCTGTTATTCCCACCCCACTTCCTTCTCCGTCTGGTGGGCTCTCGCGGTCTCTGGATGCTGAAAAGACAGCCCGCAGGGCCAGGGATTTAGCTCAGGTTCTGGCGCCTGCCTCGCAAGCTCGAGGTCCCCAGCTTGATCTCCGGTACCAAAAAAAGAAAAAAGACTCGGACCGGAACACGGGGCTCTGCCCAGTGTGGGTCCTGACTGTGAAATGGATGGAGGATGGTATCCAGGCCTGAGCCTTAAAAACTAAAATGGCCTTTGCTCTTTTGACCTGGATCAGGTTCACAATCCTCAATCAATTCTCCTTCTTCCTCTTCTTCTTTTTCCTCTTCTTCTTTTGAGACAGATCTATCTCAGTTAGTTGAGGCTGGTCTTGAACTCACTATGTAGCCCAGGCTGGCCTCGAACTTGCAGCGATCCTTCTGCCTCAGCCTCCTAAGTGCTGGGATTTCAGGCGTGTGACACCAAGCCCAGCCTCAGTCACTGTCTTGGACACAGACTGTCACCTTTAGAACAGTGGCCTCAAAAATTCATCATGGGCAAGGGGCCCTGTGGCTCATTAGCTTGCATCCCAGGGTTAGGACAGAGCTGGTCTCTGTGGAAATCATCTCTTTCCTTCTCTCTCTTTCCTTTGTCTGATACTGGGCTGAACCCAGGGTCTGCACACTGAGCTACGTCTCTGCCCCTTTTTATTTCGAGACAGCGTCTTGCCAAGTGACTAAGTTGCCCAGCTTGGGCTGGAACTCCCCATCCCCCTGCCTTGGCCTCCAGTGCCTGGATTACAGATGTGTGCCCACGCCTGGTTTATACAGAAATCATCTCTTACAAGAAAATCTCTAGAAATCCAGGACAAGTCCCTTGCTTGGCCTTTCTGTAGGAACTCCCCGGACAAGTGCAGCTGGAGGGAAGGACCTCCCGGGACAGGAGTGATCTCTCAAGTACGAAGTGAAGCAGCCTTCTGGCCTTCTCCCTCTTCAGAACTGCGGTCTAGGTGGGTGCCCCACAATGCTGGTCCCCCTGGGCCTCGACTCCGGCCCCTCCCCCACTTCCAGGCCCAGGGGACACAGGCCCCGCCCCTCAGAGCTCAGATAAGGCCTTTGAGTAACAGAACCAACTGGGAGGAAAGAAAGCCAAGGCCCTTGGACATCCGCACTCTGCCGGGAGAGCTTTCTGTTATGTCTCCACCCTTCCCCTTCTACTGGGCCTGCTTTTTACACCAAGTCATTGAAATCACAGGGCCTGGCTGGTATTTTGCTCTTTGCCAGGCAACTCTGTCAAAAACTTTTTCATGCTTTGGGCTGGATGGGAAGGAAGTGAGAGGGAAAAAAATAGTTCTAATCCTCTAAAATGAGAATTTTTCTCCTCTTTGCATTTTGCTTTTTTTGGTACTGGGGATCGAACTCAGGACCTTGCACTTGAGAGGCAGGTGCGGTACCACTGAGCTAAACCCTTGGCCCAATGAGGATTTTTCTAAAAACAGACCTTGGTGTCGAGCTCGATGGCACCCGCCCCCAGACTCCTTGAGTTGGACTCAACCTCTAGCAATGGCATGGGGAAGCTCAGGGGTCCTTGGGCCCTGGTGCCACCTGGGCACTCGGCCCACTGGCCGCAACTCCTCCCTGCCAACTTCAGAGCCATAGCAGGGACTCGGAAGAAATGCTCTGTGAGGGCAGCAATGGCTGGAGCCATCTCAGGATTCTCCTCCCCTAGGGAATGGGGGTGGCAGGGGTGGGGAGCGGGTCCTTTCTGGAGCCACCAAATAACCGCCCGGTACCTCACTAGGTCTTGCAGGCGCCTTCTGAATCAGATCTGCTGTGGCTGCGCAATGAGATCCCAGCTGTGCAGGAGAGAGACGCAGCAAATGTGTGCACTAACGGGGCGAAGTCTGGGTTATGTGCAGAAAGAGAAGTGTGGACATCTGTCCTCAAATACAAGTAAGTCATTGATACCAGGGGGAAATGACTTAAAATTTTCTACTGCACCTGCAGCTGTAGAGATGAGTTGTTTTAGCCGGGTGTGGTAGCACACACCTGCAATCTTAGCACTCGGGGAGGCTGAGGCAGGAGGATTGTCACCAAGTTCAAGGCCAACCTGGGCTACATGGAGAGACTGTATGGGAAAGAAAGAAAGAGAGAAAGAAAGAAAGAGAGAGAGAGAGAAAGAGAGAGAAAGAGAGAGAGAAAGAGAGAGAAAGAGAGAGAGAAAGAAACAAAGAAAGGCTATTTTAATTTAGTTTAACTTTTTTTGTTTACTTCCTGCCTCCTACCCTTTACCCTGCCTAATAAAAGGAAAGGACAGACACAGAATAGAAGGTGACATGGTCTAAGTGACTGGGAGTACTTGGATTAGGCACAGGGTTTCATTGTGGCTGAAGGGGAACCATTGGGTGGCTGCTGATGTCCCCTCCCCCTGGATTATAATTGTGAGGGTCAAAAGAGGTAATGGTTACAATTATACTTTGTATATTATAAATCAGTAAACATCTTAAAAATAGCATTTTTTTCCTTGAGAATTGCAGGCTTGAAAATGCTAACGGTGCCTTTACTGTGTGGACTATATTCGAGGCACTAAGAACCTAGTGCCTGTTACAGCCAACTAGGCTGTGGGCTCGAGGAGGGGGGAGCTTGGCCTAATTTGCTGCTGTATTCTTGGGGCGTAAAAGAGCTCCAGTCCGACAGGAGGTCTTCCACACGTGTTTTGTAAAGTTTGAAAGTGATTTCTAATCCTGTCTCCTAGAGCATTAACTTTGTCATACAACAGGGGGTAGGGGAGTCAGAAAGTTTGGGGGACCTGCTCCCGGCCTCCCCCCTGACGAATAGCGAGCAGGGACTGGGGTTGTGACTGGCTGAATAATGGCATTCAGAGGCGGCCACGTGTGGACCCGGAGAAGGACTCCGAGCAGCTCCGTGAAGCAGCCCGCCCCGGGCCGTGCCGCGTCCTCGAGCACTTGTTTCTCCCAAGGCAGCTGGTTGCTCTCTCACACTGCACCTTGGGGTCACTCCCGAATAACCCCTATTTGTGGGCCTGTCTGCAGCCTGGGTTTGCAGGAGACCAGCAGGATGCTGTGTCTGAACTGAGCACAGCAGCAGCCCCGGCGCTGCTTACTGCCAAGTGTGCCGCAGCCTGGTCCTCCATAGAGGCAGCGTAGCCCGGCGCAGGCCTCTGTCCCCCAGCCCTGGCCGAGGACTCTGAGGCTACTTGCTGGGTGGTTTGCCATAGCTGATAAAGTCAAGAGGGGTGGTTTCGAGGTTCCTGGGGACATCAGGGCTCCTGGTTGTTCAGTGGCCCAAGTCCCCATCCCCGGTGAGCCTCCCCCAGTGACAGCCAATGGCCCTTCATGCAGAACAGATGTTTTCTAGATGTGCAGAATTGCATCGCTAGTGACCTAGCTGCGGACCCAACCGGGTGATTTGAGAGTTGCCTGGAAGCTGGGGCCTCGGGCCCCTCCCGGGCAGCTGTTCCCAGGGTTGGCCGAGCATCCCCTTGAGCTGGGCTTCTTCCTGCCCCCAGCCCCACACTGGCCCCTTCAGTCCTAGGCTTTCCCACCAGATGGGCCCAGAACAGATGGAAACAGATCTCTCAGGCACAGCCAGCTGATGTGGATTTCACAGTGGGCGGAAGAGAGAGAGCAGAGCAGACAGCCCAGCCCGTTCTCACGGCCTCTTGGGAGGCCACACTGGCTGTCCAGCTGTTCACCCTCACCCTTTGCGAGAGGGGCAGGGCTTGGCCCTCGGGGATCCATTGCAGAGGGTGGAGGAGGCTAGAAGCTAGAAATGTAAAATGCTCCAGTTCCTCACAGCCTTAAACTCGAGCGCTACGGAAAAGGCTGACTGCTCCTAGCTGTGCCTCTCTCCCCACTTCCGGCTCTCTGGCCTCTCTGCCCTTTGCTCCATCTCTATCTCATTTCTGCACAAGCACAGCCACCTGATCCCTTCAGCCCAGCTCTGGGCCCCTCTTGCTCCAGGAAGCAGCCCCTCCCGTCCCCCCAACCTGGTAACTCTAGCCCTGACCCGTCCCTCTCCTCTGGTCTCCAGAGCCATTGCTCAGGTAGAAGCCATAGCTTGATGTCTAGGCTCGCATTCCTGCTGGACGTGGTCATTTCTGTTACAGTGTTGGGTCCTGCTCAGAGCAGGGACAAGCTCTTTCTTGGCTCCATCATCCCTGTGGAGGTGCTCTGTGAAATATCTTTGGAGTTCTGTTTCTTTTTTTGTGTGGGTGCATGTCAGGCAATTGATAACCAATGCTACTCTTGCTGAAGAGCCCCTCTTAGCCGTCAGTTCAGGTCACTCAACAACATACCATAGACCGACCCCATCACACCACAAACCTCCCCTTCCCTCAGTTCTGGAGAGCAGGAAGGCCGAGGCCGAGGTGGGAGCCAAGGTGATGTCTGGTTGGGGCTGCCGTCTTGCTACATCCTGACAGCAGAGAGAGGGGCTCTGGCTGCTTCCTCTTCTTCCGAGGGCACTAGTCCCACCCACCCACGTGACCCCATCTACACCTAACGATGCCCTAAGACCTCTGCAACGTGTGAGTGGGCCCCAAGCACTGAGTGGACACAAGACCCTCTGTTGATGGCTCCGTGTGCCAGGCACTGGGCTGGGGCTGGAGAGAGGCGTTCAGTGCTGGGTGAACCTAGTCTTGTCCCCAGGAAGCTCATGGTCCGGCACAGTGGCCGGTGCACAGCCATAATAAGTCACTCCGGCTGGGGCGGGGTTCCTCAGGGGAATGCACACCAGGGCCACTGAAGAGAGGGGATGTCCTGCTGCTGATGGGTGTCTCGGGGAGGGGCCCTGCCAGCAACTGGACAGACCCCGAGCGACTTTGGGAGCACAGTGCCGGGCGGTCACTGGGTGAAGCTGAGAAGTCTCACACCTGTTAGCTGGTTTGTTTACTGTCTTATGTGGATCCTTCAGGGCTTCCTCCCATTCTCCAGTGTGCAGACATTTAAGTGAATCAACATATAAGAAAATGACAAGTTCAGTTCTCTGGTCACATCAGCCACCTCTCAGGTGCTCAGAAGCCACTGTGTCACCCCAGGGCTGGTAATAGTTGCTCCTTCAGTCCCTCAAGCCCCTGTGAGAACAAGCAGAAAGGACTGTTAGCAGCCCAGAAGAGGCCCACGGGCCAGTGATCCTGTGCCTTGGCAGGGCCTGTCCTTACCCAGATGGGTTCCTCCCCTGGTGACGTCACCTCGGCTGGGGTTACAGAGGCAGCCTGGCCGTGAGGGAATTGCTTTCCTGAGTTTGCCTGGTGCCTTCAAACACAGCACTGCACCGGTGGGTCGGAGAGAACATCAAGACGAACTTCAGCCGAGTTATACACACACCAAGGCGACTGTGCTTTTTTTGTACATTTCCTGTCCATGGGTGTGATCCCTTTCAGGTGTGCTAGGTTCCTGAAATGCAGGGGGACACAAATGGTGTGGCAGCCCCTGCCCCTGCCAGAGCATTTTGGAGCCTCCCAGGAGTCCACGTGGGTGTGTGTCACACCTTTACAGCACCAGGCAGGATGAGCACTTGTGTCTGGGTATCAGGGGGCCACACAGGCAGGTGACCCAGAGCAGTCACTCTGCACACAGGGCCCCTGGCCCAGGGCCAGAGTTGGCAGACAAAGAGGAAGCCCTTGGTAGGTGACATCCATCACTCGTCCCTTCCCTCCACCTTTGCCCGTCTGCATAGCCAGTCACTGCACTAGGTACTAGCGGGCCTGGAGAGATGACAGAACCAGGCTCTAGCCTTCCAGCTACAAAACTAGTTGCTTAGAAACTGAAACGATGAGGTAGGCAGACATAAAAATCTGTGTAATGTTTTAGTACTCACCGGACATGCAATAAGAATATGGTTCTCTCTTCCTGCTGTGTTTTTTGTTTGCTTTGTGTTTTTTTGAGACAGGGTCTCCCTACGTTGTTCAGGCTGGCTTTGAACTCACTGTGTAGTCCAGGCTGGCCTCAAACTCCTGGTGATCCTCCTGCCTCAGCCTCCCTGGTGCTGGGATCACAGGTGTGTGCCACCTCACTTGGGTTTCCTGCTGTATTTTTAACTACCAGTGTTTGCCCGATCGACATGCCTTGCGCTCTTCTGTGTGTGGGGTCAGGCTGGGTGCTGAGATGGACGCCGAGATAATCAGGGAGGACGGTGAGTCACGGAGCTCACAGCTGGGGCGGAAATGCAGCTTGCATTGATTTACAAAGCAAACTGTGGCCAACCTCTTGCTCGGGGCCCACAGACAAGCAACACTGGGAAAGGACACAGACTTGCTGAAGACCTCTCAGAGACAGAGCTGGCAAAGCACCTTTAGGGCTTTCTCCCTGCAGTGGGTTAGCACAACTTCTGCCTGGCCCTTACTTCCGGTCCCACAGGTCTGAGTGGCCTTGATCTCTGGTCTTTGACAGCAGAAGTGACAATGCCTGATTCGTCCCTCCCAGTCCTCTGTGTTCCTGTTTCCTGGCAAGGTCAGCAGACACAAACCATTTCTCATGGCCTCCATGAACACCAGCCCTGAAAGAGGCTGCAAAGAGAGGTTGGTCTCATTTTCCTCATTTGGGAAAACTGAGGCCCAGAAGGGAAACAAGCCCTCTGGGGCCTCATGATGCAGAGCGGGGCTTGGCAGGTCCTGGAACCCTCCGGTTTGCATTCCTGGTCTTGGAGGGAGGGGAGTCCTGCTGCCCATGACACATTCCCAGAGAGGAGCTGTCAAGGCCAGGAAAAAAGCGGAACAAGCTATTCATTCTTGTCTGTGCCCTTTTCCCATGTCAGGAGCAGACTGGGCTGAAAAATTTAGGTTTCCTTTTCATGTTTCCTTTCACTCCACTCAGGACAAAATGCCTTTCTTCTCCCGCCTTTCTTTGGCAGGATCCTGACCAAGGCTGTAGAAAAAGAATCTTTCAAGAACGTATCTATCTATCTATCGATATACACGCAGGCCCTGACAGTGACCCCGGACTGTAGTGCTCTTCATTACCCAGGAAGTGACAGGGTCAAGAGGAGCCTGACAGCCGCCTCGAGGTTCTGCCCATGGATTCCTGGCCATTGTCTCGGCTCCGTAGCCTGGAGTGGGTCACCACTGCTCCTGGGTTTGTCCGCTGTTCCCATTTCTTCATTTCTTCCTCATTCTTTTTTTAATTTGAAAAGAAACTCTGGCATCTTGAGTATTGACTGGAAATTCATAAGAGCCACAGGTGTTTTGGGTTGGCCAGCTTGTCATAATTGCCACTTGGACACTGGGGGAGGAGGTGATCACATTCTTACAGGGCCACCCTTCTGATGGCCCCATTTCCTGGTGATGCTCCCACTTTTTTTCCCATTATCTTTGGATATTCCAGGGGAAAATGTCACTTAAAATTTTTTTTAATCACCCATTGAATAGTCACTGGCTGTCCATCTGCCTTTTGTGATTCCTGTCATTTGAAAGCAGGGAGCTGAGGTTTTGAACCTCGGTCATCCTGAACTTGTGATACAAAAGCAGAGCTGAAGGTGTTTCTGCAAACTTTGGATCAGAGTTTTAGAAATTCCCAGGAACTATCATTCAGTTTTATTTTGGGACAGAGAAGCTAGAAGCAGGGTGTCAGAGAAAGCATCAGTAGCACACACAGGCTCTCTTGACTGATTTTGCTTTAAATGAGGTCTTGCTATGTAATGAAGGCTGGCCTTGAACTTGCACCTGTCTTCCCTGGTGGCTGGATTATGGCTGTGTGCCACCACACCTGGCTGCCCTGAGTATTTTGCTCTTCAACAGCAATGGAAGGTGGCTACATCTGCAGAGCAGAAAAATGGTCCATTCTTGGTCTGGTAATAGGTTTATTTTTTAATAATCCTAGCAAGTCCAAGTGGATGTTAGAAGTTGTGGTAGCATGAAGCTCTTCAGGTTTTCATTTTCCAGTGTCCTGGTGCATAGCATACTCTGGAACCTACCAGGGCCTCTGGGAAGGAGTCCAGGGTGGAACATTCTTCTCTTCGGTGTGCACAGGAAGCCTTGAAATGTTAAGCTCCCAAATCTAATGGTGTCAAGCACAAAAAGAATCTGTAATGCCCAAATCTTACTTCTCTTCAGGAAGAATTGGGTTTTCTTCCCAAACCTCCCTACTTTTCAGCAAAATGTGCAACACAGCCAGTCTGGATCCACCAGCCCACTGGCTTTACACTGGAAGATGGAAAGGATAGAGTGAGAAGTTCTGAGTTTTGGTGTTGTTTTTTCTCTGATATTGGGCAGACAACTTTCCCTCTTCAGACTTGATGTCCTCATCTGAGAGACGAGTAGTCAGACTGCTTGACTTCCCACTCAGCTGAGATTCTAAGAGCAGAACCAAGAAATAGGCAGATCTCTACTTTCTGAATGCTGATAAAAATCATCAGACATCAGGTTGGGGACAATGAGATGTGCGTTGCCCTTTGTTATCCAAAAGCAGTGACTGCTGAGGGATTGGGATACGACCTGAAGAAAATATTACCAAACACCTGTCTCCTGGATCAGACACAATTGCGGATAGATGGGTAAGAAGTAAAGATGTTGAAAAACATTGAACAAGTACGTACAGTAACATGATACAGAAACCCAGTTATGAGAATGTCTTATCACTCTAGGAAATGTTGGCTCAACAATTCCTGTACTTCCATGCATGTGTACATCCATACATGAACAAAGCCATCCATCCATCGATCCATTCATCTACTCACCCATCCATCTATCCATCCATCATCCACTCATCTATCTATCCACCCACCCACCCATCCATCTACCCATCACCCATCCATCCATCATCCACCATCCATCCACTCATACATTCATCTACCCACCCATCCATCTACACATTCATCTATCATCCAGCCATCCAGCCATCCACTCAGACATCTACCCATCCATCCAACCAGCCATAAACTCAATAACTTCCCATCCATGCATGATGTGGGAAGGAAAGAGGGATGTATCTCCAACAAGGAGGTCGAAAGAAGTGCAGGTGGGCTCAGAGGAAGGAAGAGAACTCTTCCTGCTGGGGACATCAGAGGTGGCTTCATGAGGGAGCTGGCCTTGGAGCTGTCTTGATGGATGGGTATGTGTGAAGAGGAAAGGGCTGTGGGGGAGGCACATGAGTAAAGCCTGGGGACCTGAAAGTATAGTGGTTGTTGGGGGACCAGGGAGCAATCCACCAACAAGGTCCAATAGGACTGAAGAAACATTGACCTTGAGGAGTGGGGTGATTATGGAGCAATGTTTTGGAGCGGCCTGGACCAGCCATCTTTGCAACAGAGAGTGTGAAGGAGGCACATAAGAACTGGGAGAGAGGCAGGGTGCGGGTTGACAATGACTAGTGCGTTTCGCTACAGGAAGCCGTGTGTGAGTCCAACAGGGGAAAGCAAAAGGAAAGCCCACGTCTTATGAGAAGTTTTACAAGCACTTCTCGTTCGGTCCCCAAGAGTTCTGCAGGTGACTGTGAAACAGAAAGTCAGGGAGACTTTGTGTTCATGAAGAGACTGATTAAGGGGAAGGCGGGTGTGAAAAGAGGTGCCTGTCTCTATGCGAGACAATGGCTTGCCCACTGCAGCTGGCTCTTGTGCCACTTGTCTAGCCCGGCAGAGGTGGCAGTGTGGTGCAGGGGACACTGCTTGGCCTGGCTTTCCCCTGTGTGGACTGGCATGGGAAGAGCAGAGGCCCGGGTGGGCAGGAGCCCTGTACACTGTCTCACTGCAATGTGTCTAACAAGCTCTCCTTACAGGGAAATGGGAAGAAAGAAACCAGCTCTAAACCCTAAATCCCCCAAGGTAGCAGATGACCTCGCAAGTTCTCCATTTTACCCCTGAAAAAGGCCCTTGGGAATCCTTTCCCCTACCTTGTAAGAGAGAAAATCGAGGCTCACAGAGTTTCAGTACCTCGAACTCAACACGCTGGGTGACTCTGACAAGTCGCAGGACAGTTTTTTGCGAGTTAATGGACACAGGGCCTCCTCCCTGCTTGCCGTGAATGGATCAGCAGACAGCGCTGCGGGTCTCAGTGGAAGAAGAAGGAAGGAGCAGATGGAAAGGAAACAGTGGAGAGACCCCAAGGCCCGGAGTCCTCTGAGAGTTTCCTAAAGGGATTCCTCAGGAGTGGAGCAGGGGCAGAGGGGGCGGAGGAGACAGACCTAGAGGGCTGGGGGCAGAGCAGATGTGCTGACCTGGAGGCCAGGCCCGAAAGGCCCGCCCTGTGCTGTGGCAGCGGAACTGGGAACCTCAGAGGGCGGTGAACCAAATAATGCTTTGTTGGTTTTGCTAAAAGAAAATAAGAGAAACCCAGTTTACTCCCGAGGGCCCAGAGCTGAGGCAGCTGTTTCGAGGCCCCAAGATGGTCTGTGATCCTTCAGTTCTAGGGCACCCCTTCCCGCCATGTCCAAATGGAGGCAAACCTGGCTTCCCACTGTGATGGCTTTTCCTTTAAAAGTATAATTTATAACAGTAAAATGCTCAGTCTTAAGGGTTTATTTTCATCAATGCACATTAAGGTTCAGATATTTCTTTCTTGTTCTTCCTTTTTCTTTTTTTTCTTATTTTTGAGACAGTCTCACTGCATAACCCAGGCTGGCCTTAAACTCACAGTGATCCTCCTGCCTCAGCCTCCTGAGTGCTGGGATTACAGATGGAGTCAGATATTTCCATCACCCTGAAAGTCCTTTGCCAATTCATCCCTGCCTCCTCCCAGCAACCTGATCTTATTTCTGTCACATTGGTTGGTTCTGACTATTCTAGAATGTCCTGGAGATACAGTTATAAAAGGTGCCCTTCTGATGTTTACCTTGGCATTTTTGAGATCTGGCCACACACACCGCTGAATGCATCCATAGCTCATTCATTTTATCCCCCGTGGTATTCCACTGTGTGGTACAGTGCAGCTTATTTATCTATTTTCTTGGGATAGACTCTGAGTTGTTCCCAAGTTTGGACTATCCTAAATAACTGGCAGGAAGCTGTTTGTGGACTAGAGTTTTCATGTCTCTTCTGTAAATACCCACCAAGAAGACTGCAGGGTCTTGGGGGAGATGCAGTGCTGCTGGAGTGCACTTGGACCAGTTGGTGAGAGTCAACTGTGTCCAGGCATGATAGTGCACACCTGTAATCCTAGCACTGGGGAGGCTGAGGCAGGAGGATCGCTGTGAGTTTGAGGTCAGCTTGGGCTACCTAGACAGGCTACACACCTGTCTCAAAGCTAATTGTGCCCATCTGATCCCAACTCTGCTTTCAGTGATATCATATCGGCACCTAGAAATTGGCCACAGTGGGAAAATTTACACCAGGGAAATCAGCACATGCTCCCCCCCACCCCCCACCCCACCCCGACAGCCCACTGTTAACCAGCACACCTGGGCAGGTGCGTGTGAGCTTTCACAGAAACTCCCAGGGCTTCCAAGCAGTGGTGCCACTTAACGCCCTCGTTAGCGATGCCTCTGCCTCCTCCTGAGCCCTGGTGCTGCCAGGGTTTCACTGCAGCTGTTCTGGCCGGGTGTGGTGGTATCGCCTGGTCCTACTTTGCATTTCTCTGGTGATGATGATGTTGAGAGCTTTCACATTTGCTCATTTGTAGATTTCCTTGTGTGAAGTACTTTTTAGTCTTTGGTCATTTAAAAAAATTGGATTGTTTGTCCTCGTTGAGTGACAAGGGTTCTTTATATGTTTTATATGTAAGTCTTATTTTCTCCAGGTCTATAGTTGCTTCTCCCTGTCTCTCTCTCTGTCTGTCTCTCTCTCTGTCTCTCAACAGGGTCTCACTAGGTAGTTCAGGCTGGCCTTGAACTCATGGTGATCCTCCTGCCTTAGCCTCACAGATGCTGGGATTACAGGTGTGTGCCATTTCCCTGGCATATTTTCTTGATGGTATTTTTTTGTGAGCAGATATTTTTTATTCTAATGACACACAATCACCAATTTTCAATTTATGGTTTGTATTTGGTGGTCATGTGCTCTCTGCCAGGAGGAGTCATCTTGCCATTGCTTCCCTCTGGGGAGCCACTCCTTCAAGGTAGCTTGATTTGAATGTGTCCCCAAAAAAGCATTAGTGAGAAACTTTGTCCCCAAGGCAGCAGCACTGGGAGGTGGGACATGCAGAGGGAGATCAGCCCATACTGGTGGAGTGGATGGATTCACACTGATAGTGTGGCACTGTTTGGCTGTTGCTGTCCCTCTCCCTGCCCTTCATTGGGCCAATGTGGCAGGGAGGCCCCACCACACACCAGCACCTGGATCTTGACCTTCCCTGCCCCAGAACAATAAGCCAGACATTTCCGTTCATTATAATTACTGGCCTGTGGAGCTCTGTTATAGGAGCACAACACAGACTAAGACAAACTTAAGTGTGGACATAAATGTCACTCTTTACAGAACCTTCCTGGATATCAGCTGGCAGCATTCTCCCCTAGGTAGACCCCTGGGTTCCTCTCTCTGTCACCATGCTATGAGATCCTTGTCCCTGTGGGTCTCTCTCATCTGCTTGCCTTGGAGTCTCAAGTGGGAGCTGAGGCCTCTGGATCACTTTGCTCCTCCTCCTCCTCTTCTGTTCCTGGTCCTCTCTGTCATTGTCATTGGAGGTTCAAGGTGAACATGCTAATGATTGATTAACTCACTTGAGTGTTCCCAGCTGATCACGAATCTAAGGTCCCCATCTTGGCCTTTGCTTATATTGGAATCATCAGCAAGTATGCACTGTGGGATCAGAGGATGGGCAGAGTAGATTTCACCAGTCCACAGTGAGTTTGAAACATTATACCAGGTCCTACCAAAGTCAGGGCCACTGAGAGTCCAAGTCCTTTCTGCTGGGGAAGGGAAGGCAGGGCAGGTATGTGTGTGCATTCGTGTGTGTGTGCCATGTGTGGTGCATGAGTGTGGCAAGGGGGGAGGAGAGGGTGTGTGCATGCGATATACTCTGAACTGCGTCTAAACTTGGAGACTTAGTGGACACAGTATCGGCTGGCGGTTAGACAAACCCAAGGCCAAGTGCATTTATAGCTCTGTGAGTTTAAACAAATGATTTCACTTCTGTAAGCTTCCGGGCCTTTGGTGTAAGCCAGGGGCAATAACACTACCCACCTCTAAGGCTACTGGGAGAAGAAAGCCAAGGTCCATCCCTGGGGTCTGTGCTGCTTCTCCGGGGGGTTCCGGGCAGAACCCTTGCCTGTGGGGATAGGAGGGAAGACTCTCCTTTCAGTTCAGTCCCTGTCCTGGGCAGACATGCAGTGGAGACACAGTCACGACTGGAGGGGTCACGTGGAGGTCACCCAGAAGCCCTAGGGGCAGAATCCTGGCCAGAGGTGGGCTAGACTCAGGGCAAAAATTGCAAGGAACTGTCTCGGCAGGTGGGGAGTGCAGGCATGGTTCATTCATTCTCTATCCATCCACTCATCGCCCAGGCCTCCTGTCCCAGCTGTGCCCAGCCCTGCAAGGGTTAAGCGCCAGGCGCCAGTCCCTCCGCCCCTGCCAGCCAGGAGGGCGAGTGGTGCCAAAGCTGGAACCTGCTCCGCAGCTCTGGGGCGCTGCCTTGACTCGCGGCCAGGCCTGGTGCGGCTGCTGGCCGCCACCGGCGGCTGTGGAATGTGTGAGCGCCATGTGTCACCGCCCCAGACTGTGGGAAAGCGCTGCTCCCCTCGCCTCCAGCAGCTGCCCTGCACCCGTGAGCACTGGCCTCGGGGCCACTTCCGAGCGCACGCCCGGCGCCACCCGGCTCGCCTTGCCTGCCCTCCCGCCTTGGGTGACAGCAGCTGATGCCGCCCCAGGGACCCTGCTGGAGGGCGTCTTCAGAGAAGGGCTGGCAGGGGCTGGGGGCCGTGTCTAGACAGGCCCAGGAAGAGCCCTCCCCGTGGGGTGTGACCTAGGCCAGCACCTGCCGGGCATCCTGGGCACAGGCTCAGAACAGACAGCTCTGGGCTGGAGGCTGTGCTCTACCCACTGCCCCCATAGCACACATGGCTTCCCGGGGAGCCTGCACCCTGCCCAGGTGACACCTCCATTCCAGCCTGGAGCTTGGGGTCAGTGGGAATCGTGTGCCCAGAGATGCCCTTGGGCAACTTCCTCCAAGCCCAGCCACCTAGTACACTCAAGGTCACCCTGCTGGGTGGCAGCTGAGCTACTGAGGGAGACCCAAGCTCAGTGTGTCTGGCCACACCCAGCACTGCCCGCCGGGGCACAGGCTGCACCTGCAGTCTGGTGCCACTCACAGAGGCCCTGGCCCCTCAGGAAGCTGGGAATGGGCAGAGCCCCGCACCCTCCGCTCTGTCTAGAGTCAGCCTCATGGCACCTCGGGTTCTGCCCATGTTACTTCCAGCCGTTTCTGGGGGTGCACTGCCCTAGGAACCTTGAGCATCTCAGTCCTCTGCCGGCAGCTTTCCATTTCCACACCTTGATGCTGCTTGTCCTCCAGTGTCATCTGAGGTCATCTTCTCCTTGGAACTCTTCCCAGATTGGCCCAATCAGGGTGCATGGCAGCCTCTCCAGGAGTCCTGAAGCTCGAAGTACTCAATTCTGCGCTCGCTTATGGCATCTGTGTCCCCCGATATGATCTGCCTGGGCGGGCTCCCTCCCTGGGGCACTTTCTCACAAACAGAGGCAGTGCTGCGCTCCTCTACATCCCACCCACAATATTTGGGGATGCTGCTTATGGTAGCTGCTCTGTTTGTTGGCTCAGTGTGCCAGCAAATGAATGCGTGTGGCCGTGGTTTACCGCTGCCTCTGAATCTTGTTTGACAGATGTGACCTTGGGTGAGTAACTTTATTCTTAGTCTCAGTTTTCTCACCTGTAAAACAGAGGTAAACTCAATTGCTGTAAGGACTAAAGTGACTTGCATATGGCAGCCACATCCTAGGTGTATGTGCGTGAGTGTGTGTTTGTGTGTGTGTGTGTGTGTGCACCCTTGCAGTCACGTGTCACATAATGACATCTGACTGTCGGTGGACCTCCCATGGGAAAGTGCTCCCAAAATTCTAGCACCTACTGTTATTGGCACCTTAGTTTGTGTATCGCTGCTCTATGATGTCTGCACAGTGACAAAACTGATACAGTGGACAGTCAAGTTACAACCGGCCTGACATATGAACAACTTGGGTTACGACTGGAATTTTAATTTCAACTTATGACTGAAGTCTTGAGTTATGACCCAAATGCTGGCCACTTGTGCTTTCAGATGGTTTCAGATACAGATTTTACCCTTAAGGAGTTCTGGAAGGAACATTACAGCATCCTTTCCTGTGTGGGGTTGAGAAATCCTGGGCCAATGTCTCTCTAAGGACACTGAGATCTGCCTGTACACAGGAGAGAGACTTTGGAGGCTGTGTAGAGGAGCCTGAGCCTTCAACTGACCAACTTGAGTTACAACCAGCTCTTGGGAACAAATTGAGTTTGTAAGTCAAGGGTCCACTGTAGTGTATCCCTGTTGTATATCAACACACTGATACACACACACAACATAAATATATGTATGATTGCTAAAACACTACACATGGGCTGTTTGAATGAGACATTCATTGTCCTGCTGTTCTGGAGGCTGGAAAGTCCTAGGCGAAGGTGCCTATTGGGTCCCTGGGGGTGACTCTCTTCCTAGAGTATATGTGTGTATGTGTGGTTCTTTTTTTTTGGTACGGGGGATCGAAATCAGGACCTTGTGCTTGCAAGGCAGGCGCCGGAACCACTGAGCTAAATCCCCAGCCCTTCTTCCTAGAGTATAAATGGCTTCTTTCTCTCTGTCCTCACCCTGCCAAGGGTCTCATATCTCTTCTTATAAGGACACTAGGCTTGGAGATTAGGGACCCATCCTATGACCTCATTTAACCTTGTTCCCAAAAAGGACCTGTCCAAATGCTGTCACATCGAGAGGGCTTCACCTCTGCACTTTGGAGGGACACAGCATAGCAATGGCAGAGGCTGAGACTCGGTCTTGGAAGCTGTGGCAGGTGCCACAGTCAGAGCTGGCCCTCGTCCATCTCCACAGCGGATGACCCTGCCTCTGGCCACCTCGGCCTGAGCATCAGCAGGACCAAGCTCCCCGGGACCTCGAATGTGGGTGGCAGGGAGCCTCCAGCAGGGACCCAGATGAAACCCCCGGGGAGACTGAGAAGCAGTGGAGAGCGATGGGCACTGGGTCTAGGGGACAGGAGGACTCAGTGCGGATGATGGGGGAAGAGGCCTTGCAGGTACGTTTGAGTGCTCGGGTTGCTGTCCTTGTGGCTGTTGAAGATGACGCCTTCCACAGTAACAGCTCCCACGGGACCGAAACGAAAGGGGCCCCGGACAGTATGAAGCTCCAACAGAATGGCTGGGAGATACCAAGTGTCTGTAAGGACCAATTTTGCTGAAAAGTCCAGTTGGTGAGGCTGCTTATAGAGAAACTACCCATTTTCCAGTGAAGAAAATGAGGCTCAAAAACAAAACCGAAAAAACCTCTGCCTAAAGCCACACGGTAGTAAATGGCAGCTCTGGCTGACCCAAGACCCACCTGGCTTCGATGCCTGTGCTCTCCCCACGTGATGTTGACACCGGATCACTCTGACGCTCAGTACCGGTGTCCACATGGAAACTCTATTTTCCAAGCCCCAAATAGGGACGCGCAGTCTGACAAGTGTGTGGGCACTTGTGGGGACAAGCGACCAGAAGGTTTTAAATTAGGACCATGCTGGCAAATCCGGGACATCTGGTCTTCACAGATATCCAGGGCCTGCCCACACCCTTGGCACAAGGCAGGCTTTTGCCACCTAATATTCTTTCCTGTCCCGAATGCCCAATGTCTATTTTTTGTTTGGAGCACATGCCACATGATTTAAAAAGATCAAACAGCTGGAGAAAGATTGCATTGGGCATTCTTTTTAGGGAATTCTGAGCAGGGGAGAGAGCAGGAGAGGGCACGGAAGTAGTGGAAGGTCAGAAGAATAATGCACGGGTTCTAAATCTTGGGAGGTGGTCGGGTATGGTGGCGTATGCCTGTAATGCCAGCACTGGGGAGGCAGAGGCTGGAGGGTCAAGTCACTAGGAGTTCAAGGCCAGCCTGGACTACATAGTAAGACACTATCTCAACAAAACAAAAAGTCCCAGCAGGTATAAGGCTATATGACAGGAGACTTCTCACCAGTATCAGGTATGCAGCCAAGCTCTCTGCCTCTCCCTGCCTCTTTCTCCTTCATTTCTTGCTCTTTTTTCATTGTAAGTCCTTCCTCTGGCTGCCCACTGCTGTGAACCTCTGGCACCTCAGGAAGGACAGCTGGTTTCTGTGGGATAGACACAACTTCCTGACCAGCTGTGTGACTGTGTGGGACCCACTTCTGTAAAATGGGCCCAGCAACAATGGGTTGTTGTAGACTTATAGGGGACCAGATGTAGAACTGTTCCATCAATTCCCAAGTATCGGAGCCCAGTCTTATTTGGTCAGAGTGAGGGTCAATTTCCTATTGAAATTGTTAGGCTAAGGCTGGTCCTAGGAGCCAGGATCTGGAAAGGCCTAATAGTAGGAATGTAGAATTTGTGTGTTTGAAGTTGTGTGTTGGTCTCAGTTTAAAATGGTTCAGTTGTCTGCTGTGTGTGTGTGTGTGTGTGTGTGTGTGTGTGTGTGTTAGTTAGAGGGAGAGGGCGGGGGATATGATCTGGCATTTGCTGGAAACTTAGTAATCATAGAGGATTAAGACAGAGCCCTGCAGAATGTGTAAGTCATCCCCTTCATTGTGTAGACGGGGACCTAAAGCCCAGACAGAAGCGATGTCCCAAGGTCAGTAGCTGTGTGCACCGGGCCTGGGCTCTGGGTCTTCCGGTCCCAGCCTGAGGCCTCAAGTCAGCCGCACTCCATCCAAATCACACAAAGCTCGTGTGAGCTCGGTGGGGCCTCGGGAGGGGAAGAACTGGGGTTCCTGGGGTCAAGGCCTCCAGCCCTTCCTGTTGAGAACTGAGACACTGAAACAGTCTGGCCAGGAGGTGGGGAAGATGTGATGGAATAACTCAGGGAGGAACATGGATGGGGGAAGAGTAAAAATCAAGTGATAAAGCAGCAGTCCTTTCAAAGATGCTTTCTGCTCCAATGTCAGACTCCTACCAGGATAGCTATTTTGGACTATGATGATGATACAGCCTTGTACTTGCTGGGTGAGAACTCTACCAGTGAGCCACATGCCCAGCCTTATTTTTTGGAGACAAGCTTTTGCTGTTTCCTAGCCTTGCCTTGAACTCCTGGGCTCAGGTGTCCTTCCTGTCTCAGCTTCCCCAGTAGCTGGGACCACACCCAGATTCCTCTCTATCCTGAATTCAAATGCTTTCCCTGGGAAGCCTGTTTACCTCTCTACAGAGGGTTAAAAGTCAGAATGCGGTCAGCCAGTGTTCCCTCCTTCACCAGCCCGAGCGGTGCAGGAAGCTGTTCCATCAGAGGGTAGCATAGCAGCCTGTCATCCTGGCATTTGGACCTACTGTGCTTAGCTTATTGCTTAGCTCGTTGCTCTTCCAAAGCATTTCAGAAACCTCCTCATGTCGTTTCTCTTGGGAAGAACCCACTGAGAGGCAGTTTTTATTTGCCAAAGGCAAGGTGGTGCCCTTAGAGTTACTCATCTCAATTTCCTTTCTCTCTGGAAACCTGGCGGGGAACCTGGGGAGGACCAGAGACTGACTGATTCACTCCCACACCCGCCTCTGTCTAGTATCTCCTGAGTTCCCGTTTGGGGTTGGCTCTGAGGCTCTGGGGGGTGTGAGCTGATTCCTGTCTCAGGTTGATTCTCAGCACCCTCGGTAACCTCTGCTCCGGTCCAAAGCCAGGTCTGTCCAGATGACCCCAGACCCTCTTGCCCTCTGCTCGAGCCTCAGGTCAGGAGGAACTGGGTCAGTCAGCTGTGAAAGTGGGCATAAGCAATGTCACCCGATGGGACTTCCTGGAGGAGGAGACTGGGTCTTTCTCAATGCTTGGTCCAGTGCCTGCCTGGTGGAAATGAAGCCCATTTTCATTAGGTTACATCTGTCCCCAGACTCAGACTACATATTATTATAGGTAATAGAAAGGA
The DNA here is from genome assembly GCF_000247695.1 of Heterocephalus glaber. Next base: position 63,617,587 of record NW_004624730.1, read on the forward strand.
AAAAAATCATTTTCTGGACTAGAAATTGTGCTATTAACTCCTTTTCCTAAGGTGGGCCTTTCTGGACTGATCCGTGTATTTCACACAAGAGCTTCCTTGTGCCTTCAAAGTCCCTTTCTCATCTCTAGACTGACTTTTTAAATTTTGAGTTTTTAAACCAACACTCATCTTTGATCTATGCAGGGCAATATATACTGGGTTGACAAGATGTCTGTCCCCCGTTTTATTTAAGCAAGATTTAATCAGTTTGTTCCTGAGTTGTTCTAGTCCTGAAATGATTTTATTTTTGACCCAGAGTTTATCATCAAAATTTGCATTAAGGAATGTTTCCGTATCTGCTGGGCTTTTCCTCTTTTGTTTATTAGGATAAGGCCCCTTCCCATTCTTTGGATCATTTTATTTAAGAATATCTTCTTAGGTTGCATATTGACCCATGTGAATATTAGCTAATCCACATGAATTTTACTGGAATGTCGATGCTATGGCTGGAAGGCAAGAGCAAATCTGTTCCCTGTGCAGAAATGCTAATCTTTCCATGGCCAGGAGGAAACACAACAGTTTAACATGTAAGGGAATTGCAAGTGTTTGTATATGAAGCAGCATCTTCTGTTTGTTTTGTGTGGTTGAAGTTGTTTACGAGTGACAGCCAAAGGCCAAAGGTCCATAGATAGCTTGATGACCCTGTCTGAATATCAGTGCAAACAAAGATGTTTGTAAGAATCACTGTTCTGATTACAGTAGCAGCTGACACCAAATAGAGTGATTTATCCCCCTAAACTATGACACCAGAGGGCGAGAAACTACATGCTTGATTCCACGTATGTATATGGATATGTATGTGTGTGTGTGTGTGCATGTTGTGTATATATGTATATGTGCATTGTATTAGCTGGCTTTTCATTACTATAACAAAATACCTGGGGCAAGCTAACTTTATAAAGCTCACATTTATTTAGCTCTCATTTTTTGAGTTTTAAAGGCATGGGGCTGGGATCAACTCAGTTCTGGTGATGATCTCATGCTGGCAGAGACCTGAGGATGGTGGGGCACCACCTGGGAAGAGAGAGGGACAGTATGTGTCTACACCTGTGTATCTGGTCTCCGTTCCTGTTCTTATCAAGCCACCAGGACTCAATCATGGGGCTTCTATCCCAATGATGTCATCTAAACCCAGTCAATCTCCAAAGGCCTCCTCCTTGAACATCAGAGTTGCATCACTTCTACTCTCATAACAACACATGACTTTGGGGATGAATCTCTTGCATGATTTGGGGGTGGGAAGGCAACCTACATCCAAACTCCATAACACATTTGTAAAGCCAAAGACTCCTGGGATGTATGTAAGATAGATGTGTGTGTCTTGAAGGTTTGTGCAAAATAGCAAGAGAGAAACTGAAGTTTAACCAACACTCTTAAACTATGATAGATGTGTACCTATGAACAAACTCTAGACTGCTTCTATATGTTGAGAAATTGGTAGTTCATCCATTAAAAAAAATAATTCTTTTTTGTTTAGAAAAGTGTTTGGACTTTCCCTAGACATTTTTGCCATCAAGTTACATTTAGATGGAGTGCTTTGGAAAGTTTGCCTCACTCTAATACATACCGAAACGAGGGACTAGTAGTACATCTTCCCCCAGCTTCCAAACTTCTCCTGCCTCTAGGCAGGCTTGCCTCGTAGGCTAGGTCTAGCAAGAGCTACTTCCAAAACCTGGTACTGTCAATACTTTATGAGATTTCTTCCACCTGGCCAGTTATTGGATCAGATTGATGTAGAACAGTGGTGGTGAACCTATGGTGTTCTGTTTGTATCATTGAAAGCTCTAAAAGGTTCGCCATCACTGATCTAGAACCTTCTGCTTATTATAGTATTTATCTGTCTCTGTCCCTGAGGAAAGAAATCAGCAGAAGTGTCAACAATTACACACACACACACACACACACACACACACACTTTTTTATAGCATTTAGAAATTTTGGTGAGATGCCTTAACTTATATAAGCAAAACACACAAGTATAGTGAAAGCTCACATCTGTTTTGAGATGAACTCTGGCAGTAGTACTGTTACTGGATTTTATCAAAAGGAATTCCAGTTACAGCAACTACATTTATAAAAGCACAACTGGGGCAAGTGAAATTGGAGAACTTTGCTGCCGGGTTAGATCAATAGTCAACCCTGGCTGCACATTCGTCTGCCTGTGGAGCTTTAGGAAAAGACTGATGCCTGGGCCAAGCTGCAGAGCAGTCCAAGCAGAACCTGGGGCGGGTAAGGCCTGGGCATCTGAATTTTTGGGGTGGGGGCATCTGTATTTTTAAGCGTCCCTTCAGGAGATTCCCATGTGCAGCCTACAGAGAACTGCAGAGTTGGATAAATGGAACTTGGGGATCAGGAAAGTGGTACTTGCTGCTCTGCCTTGCCGATTACAGGCTGAAGTGTGAACTTCTAATGTGTGATGCATCTCTAGTTGTCTAAGCTAGATCGGGCCATCAGACAATGTCTTCTTTTAGAGAGGGGAAACAGGCTTAGAGATCCAGGAAAGCTCTATGCAAGACAGAGGCAGCACTAGCTGTAGAAACCAGTGCCTTTGCTCTATTCCTCTCCCCTAAAGCTACCGTGAAGACTGAGGAAGAGATGCATCCCTATGTCCTAGCTATCCATTTATTTAGACACCGGAAATGGTCTGTGCTGGTGCACAGAGGAGAGTTGTGCAGCTCTTGGACCCGTGGGGCACTGGCACACGGCCGTGCTGTATGCACTGCGGCTCACCCTCTCTGAGCCTGCCTTCTCAGCTGTGAAACGGGAGTGAAGGGTATGTACTTGCCGACATTCTCACAGGTGAGATGACAGTAGGGAAAAGATACAGTATCGCCATCGCGCATGCTCAGCAGACAGAATGCCAATTAGAATCACCAACTGCATGTAAAAACGTAGGCTGTCTGTACACAGGCTATGCGGGGGATAAGCTGTGGAGCATGACACATGATAGATGATCATGCTTCAGGGTTGTTTTTGCTTTCCGCAGATTGTGAACACAAATAAACCCCAGCTGAAGCCCATCTTACGGAGGAATGAATGGATTTCCAATCTGTGTTTTCTTGTTTACCCTGGAAAATATGCGACCGAGGAAGGCACAGGTGGTTAAACTGTTCACTGCCTCTATTTTTATCCTGTCACGGCGGTTTTCCTCATTCAAACCCAAGTATTTTACTCAATAGAAAAGGAAAAGTGATTTCTCGGAGTTAAATGGCTCTGGGCTTCCTGTGGCAGATTTAGGTTTTCTTTCTGAGCCACCTATTGAAAAAGAATCCTATACAGACTGAATTCCAAAGCAACAGTACAAAGATCACAATTAGCATTATCAACGAAGCGTTTGTCTTTTCTTCAGTTTTTCATCAGTACATGTTTGCAGTACATGATGTTTGCAGCCATCGTAGGGGTGGCCACTTGTACTTAACACATCTTAATTCTTTTTATTTCCCTTCCCCTCCTCTCCCTTCCCCTTTTCTCTGTCTCTGGGTCTCTTTCCCATTTGGAACAGAGCTGGCTCACTTTTTCCTATTGTCTACTGAAGAAGCATTTCTTTTTGTTTGTTTGTTTTGTGTTTGTGTTGTATCGATATGGTACATGCTTGCAGTACAGAGTGATTGCACTCCTTGTGGGGAGGTGGCCCATGCTCATAACACATCCTAATTCTTCTTTCATTGTCCTCCCTCCTTCCGACTCTTGGTCTCCTTCCCATTTGAGAAAGATCTACCTTCTACTTCCTATTATCTATCTTTTATTTTGCTCTTTGGGTTTCCCATCTAAGAAAAACCATGCGACATTTAGCTCATGTATCTGATATATTTCCCTTAACCTTATGGTCTCAAAAGAAGCCATGCAACATCTCTCTGTGTCGTCTGTCTTTTTTGCTCCCGTCCTTTTTGTTACGCAAAAATAAAATCTCAATCGGGACAGGCGAGCCACTTCCAGGCAGGTGGCATGCTTGTGAAATGAAGCCGGGAACCAGACCCCTCGGGTCCCTGGGCTTGTGTGGACCCGTCTGGGGCCTGACCTCTCTCCCGCAGCTGCACAGGGCCCAGCTTCGTGGCTGCAGCAGCGGTAGAAACTTGAGCTTCGACCCAGCGGTGGGTCCATCTCCGAGGCCAGCAGAAGGGTCCCCAGGTAGGGGGCTTGGGCCACCCTGATCCCTGAGGGTCTCTGTAGGTGTTGTGTGGCCACCAGGAGACAAGGCTGTTTTTTCAGGCCCTTGCAAGACCAACATCTCCTCTGCCACATTCGCCTTTCCTCCACATCACGCATAAAAGTTCTCAGCGACAGAGCTGGCCCTACCTACTGAAGTTTTGGGGTGCAAAGCCCAACCTGATAAGGAATAATGGGGGCCGGAGAGGTTCGGGGATCAGGTGCCGGGTCATTCATCGAGTGCTTGCTGTGTGGCAAGCTTGACGCTTGGCGCTTTCCTCCAGTAACTCCTTTACTCCATACGGCAATTCTTCGAAGCAGGAATTCTTCTCCTTACTTCACCAAAACTGGCACCAACAGGCTTAATAAAGTCCTCAGGGTGGCACAGCTAGTGAATGGTCGGTAGGCCAGAGGCTGGGTCTAAGCTGGTGCTTGTCTGCAATCCCAGCATTCCAGAGCCTGAGGCAGGAGGATTGGTACGAGTTCAAGGCCAGCCAGAACTACACAGTGAAACCCTGTCTCAAAAATACAAGGAGGAAAAACCAAAAAAAAATGAGGATGCCCTGTCCTAGGAGCATGGACCTCAGCAAGGTGAAGGAAGAGTCTGGGAGTCTGGAAGCCAGACAGGCATGTCAGGACCTGCTGAGATGCTAGGCTGTGGTCACAGAGAGCCGGAGCTTTGTTGGTCACCCAGCTCTCATGAGGAACTGTGTCCGTGACAGGTTGGCAGTTGGTTTATTCTCTTCCTGCGTTTCCCAGGAAGGGCTCCCTGGCAGCTTGATCTGTTGGGAGGGAGGGGACAGGACAGACAGGGACAGGACAGACAGAGACAGGAGGGGAGGTCCTGCAGCCAGCCAGCTCCCAAGCATTGGTCTCCAAAGAGGAGAGAGGCAGCTGGCACCTGGCCTCCCCTGTCCCTGCCCCAGAACGTAGGCTGGGCACCTGAGGGGCTCCACTCAGCCACCCGAAGCCCAGGTCTCATGGGCCACTTTGTGGATGGACAAGGTTGGCTGCACTGTCAGTCAGACGCTGTCCGACCCGGGGCATCCCCTCCCTGATGGAGGTGGGGGCAGCCTGAGTCATTGTGGGGTGCTTTTGGGGAGAGGGCAGAGGAGCCCGCAGCTCTAGGATAGTTTGTGGGCTCCTTTCCCTGGCATGTGCAAGAGCAGGCTGTGCCTTCTCCCCTGTGTACACACCACAGCCCCTCCACTTCCACGGCTCGGCGCGTCTCTTGGCTTTCACTACCTTTGTGCCATTTACCAGTGGAGAGAACCCAGCACATCCATCCAGGCGTGCCCAGCACACAGCCCGAGTGCAGAAGGGGGACCCCCACTCTCTCTCCCAGTGCAGTGACGGGAGCCAGGACAGTCCTGGGGCTGCACCTGGACTGTCCCCCAGGGTCCCCAGGCCAAGTTGATGTCAGTGTTCTTTCCGCTGGGTCAGTGGGTGCCACCTTCTGTAGGTTCCCTTCTGGGTCTGCCACTTACTTGCTGTGTGACTTTGAGTGAGTTACTTAGCTTTTCTGTGCTTTGGTCTCACCATCAGCAAAATGGTAATTATACTAACAACTACTTCAAGGGTTTTTGTAACCGTTAAAGTGAATTAATAAATGTGAAATGCCTGGCACATGGTAAGTGCTCAGTGAATATCAGCTTCTGCTTTTACTGCTATAACCCTGTTAAAATGGTGCCCGACACCTCTCTGAATCTCCTTGTCCTCGTAGCTCGGGTTGGTGCAATATTATCTCTTTTATAGGATTGTTGTGAGAACCAAACAGTGTTAATTACGACTGTAAAGTTTGCAATAAATGGCTATTTTTTAACGTGTTGCTTTAGCCTAGTTTATCTCCCTGGGAGCCCTTTCCCAGCTGTAAACTGGCCTGATAATAACCACCCCCCCTGGACTCTCCAGGATGCTACGCTGTTACAAGGGGAAAATCCACCGTCATACCCAGAGCGCTCTGAGCCTGCCTGAAGAGATGCCCATAAATAAAAGGTGGTATTAGAAGGTGGAGTTACCAACTCCCCCTCCCTTTTTTATTTAATTAGGAGAAAACTAGTAATTAGAAGCATGGCCTTGTTAAAGCTGTGGCCTGGAAAATAGTTCCCTTGGCACCCCATCAGAACTGTGCCATGGCACGAGTTCCTGCCAAATGCCACAGCCTGGGACCTTGCCCCAGGGCCAGAGACAGATCGGGAGATTGCAAGGAATTTGCTGTCTGGGGCCCAGGACCTGAGGTGGCTGACGTCCTCCTCGGTTGCCTGCAGCAGAGGAGAGCTCCACCCAGGTCAGCAAGGGGTGTCTGCCTGCCTGGCCTAGGAAGTGTCACCACCCCCAGGGGACCTCCAAGTCACTCTGATCTGCAAACTGCTACTTCCTATAGTCCCAGACCCAAGCTTTTCTGCCTCCCAGGCGGCCAGCATGCTCTGCAGAGCTCCTGTGATCTGGCATGAGCTCTCTGACTCAGTTGCCGGGATAAGAAGTCTCCTTAGGGTGGGCCGGTGCGGTGCAGATCGGGGCTGGGCTCATCTTGCATCTGGCTCTGGTTCTCCAGTAGCTGCCAGCTGGCCCGGCCCTCTCCCAACCCTCGAGTCTCCATCTGCCTGTTCTCAGGCATGCTGTGGTCCAGGCAGGGCCCCAAGTCCCCCCAGTTCCATTGCTTTTGCTCCCCTCAACTCTGTACCTGGTACAGTGCAGTCTTGCTTTTTGCCCTGTATATATCTCACCTCTGCCCCTGAGCTGCTGGAGGAAGGAAAGGAAAAGCTAGAGAAGCCAGGTCTTCCCACCCTCAAGGGTACAGGCCGAGGATGTAGCAGAGGGGCAGCATCCGCAGAATCCACTGTCCTGACTTCCCCTCACTCATTCACCAAACACGAGAGGCCTTCTGATAAACCCCAGGGTGGCAGTTCTTTCTCAATGATGAACCATTTCAAATCTACAGAAAATATTATAATAGACACACCTGCATCCACCACTTAGATAGATGGTCAGTGGCTCACGTTTCATCATATTCACTGCAAATGGGTTCGGTCCCCCAACAAGATAGGTCACATGCCGCTGTGGCTCCCCTCTCCGCCCCTGCAGTCCCTTCCCTGTCCCTCCTTGGGGCACCACCTCCCTCTGTCGTCTGACAGAGGGCCTCTTACCTGCATCCTTGTGTGGGCCTGAGGGGATAGGTAGGCTGAGGAGCTGTATGCACACCTTCCTCTCGAACCACTGCCTTTCCGGATCTCCTCCTGACTCAGCCTTCTTGTCCTCTCTGCTCTCTGGGTCCAAACTGGCATTATCGATCTGCATTTAGAGCATTTGCGGCAGCCACCAGCAGACCTTTTTCTTGTAGTGCCATCATGTGACTCCTTTGCTGGGCGTGCATTAAAGGCTTCGGATTTAGCTCAGAGTAGAATCCAAGTCTCTAGGGCTTCCGGGGCCCTAGTCATGTGGGCTCACGTTAGTGATGACGTCGGCTCCTCTTTGCCCCTCTGGCCCCTTCTCCGTGGACGCAGCTTCCTCCTCAGTTCCCCTCACTTCCCTCAGACACGTGAGTGTGGCCCCTCCGGCTGCCACTCTTTCCCCAGAGACCCACGCGGCCTCTCACAGCCCCCAGGTCTTCACCCCACTCCCCCTCCCCACCGCAGCTCCTGTCCTTACCCCAGTTGCCCCTTGCCTTCAGCTCTTTGTTCTTTTCCACACTCCAGATTTTCTAGCAAGCTGCGTGCTCCCCTCATTTAGTATTTATTGCCTCGTTTTCCCTGTTACAAAATAAGCACCCTGAGAGTAGGAATTTTTGTTGATTTTTGTTTTGGCAATAATGCCAAGCACAAGGCGCTTCATAAATATTTATTGAGTGACTAAATACATCAATGGCTGGACACATGTGAGCATTTTTGGCTGGAGAAGTTCCAGAGATTTCATAAGGTGTCTGTGACACAGAAAAGGGTAGGAACCTGGGACACAATGACGCTTCCAACATTTGCTGCAGATCCCCTGCTTGCCAGGTGTGTGCCCTGGGACGGGCACCAGAGGTTTTGTCTTTCCAGAGAGCGAACCCTGGCCCTCTCGGGCTTCCTCTCCCAGCACTGGCAATGAGTTTCCCTGCACTCAGCCCTGGCCAACCCAGTGCAGAGCCAGGGGCCCTGGAGGAAGGTGTGGGCAGGAGCCTGGCAGCAGCCTTGTTCCAGGGAAGCTGTAATTTTCCTTATTCCTTTCTCGGAGACTGTCTGGGAGCAGAGGCTGGATGTGGCGGAGGCCTGCTGTGTGTCCTTGGTGAGCTAGACAGGGTGCCCAGGTCAACAGGAGCTGCTCCCGCCCTGTCAGGCTCCGAACACAGGCAAGACAGGAGCAAGGCTGGGAAGTCTTGTAGGAGCCCTAATGCAGGGACAGCAGAGAGAATCTGGGAGGAGTGGGGGGAGCATAGACACCAAAGGCCATCTAGAGGTGACAGTGGGAGTGAACTGGCGATGAGTCAGCCAGCTCACAGGGCAGTTAAAAGACAAGTGGGTAATTGTGGGTGCAGTTGGCGGGGCACACACAGAAAATGAGGAACAAGTGGTTAATTGGGCCCACAAGCCCAAGATCCTGCCTATAATTAGCAAATTGCAGGGCTTTGATATTTGCTTTGGTAACAACTTGTGTAGTAAATTGCAAGGAGAAAAATTGCACCCCCGGCCTGCGAGGTGACCCTGGGTCTGTGCTCCCTGAGCCATTCTCTTGCACACTCTTGTAGGTGGCACACGCACAAGAGCAGACCCCAGCAATGGGGGTGGGGTGCACACCTATCCACATCCTGTGAGGCTTCCTGGGTTCCTCTTTTGCCCTTGCTTGTTTTTGCCAACTCAGGGCTGAAGCTGAGCCTGGTTTCCTGGTGAGTGCTCTGGCAATTCACACTTGGACTCATTTGCTGCCTTAAGCCAGCTCTGCTCTAGGGACCAGAGATCTTCAGGTCACAGAAGTGGCCATGGGTACTTCCCACGCAGGCCTCATAGTAGGGAAGGGGGAAGGTGAAGGAGTTCTGTTGCAGCATTGCTAAAACTTTGTCTATGAAGATGGTTAGAGCTGATGTCTTGTCAAGGATTGGCCTTCACAGGTTTCAGATCTGGGGCTACCTCTGCAGGATTCTCTGATGTTCCAACTAAAGTGCACACTAGATGCATAGAAAAATTATGTTAGGATCGTCCCGGTAAAAACCTGTATATTGTCAGAGATGCGGAGAGACCAGTGGGCATGGGGCAGTGGAAAGAGGATGGTATGAAAGTGTCAGGAGATCTAGACTTGAATTTGGACTCCCTACTGATGGCTCTCATGCAGTTATGCTAATATTTATCCATCATCTCTGTCATTTGTGAGTTTGTTTTTATTGACTGATTTTTCTGTTAGTTATAGGTCACCATTGTCCTACTTCTTTATATGTCTTGTAGTTTTTTATGAGATAGTTGACATTGTGATGTTGTAAGTATTTGGATTTTGCTCTCTTTTCCAAAAGGGTTTTAGGCTTTGTTTTGCCAGGCAGTGAAGCCTCACAGGGGTCAGTTTAATCCCCTCAATCTGGTCTTTAAGTTTTGTAATAGAGGGTCTGCAGCTGTGCTGGTGAAGCTATAACTCACGTGGTGCAGCAGACTGTTTGTTATCATTGAAAGGTCTAAAGGTTTCACTATCACCAGCCTAGAGTAACTTTCACTGCAGGAACAGTTCAACCTCTTTATTTACACACGATTCCTCAGGGCTCTCCATTGAGTATCCCGAGGGATAACCAAGGACTCTCCACTTTGGCTGGTTGGTGCACAATCATTTCCTCACCTTGTGGCTTGTTCAATTTACAACACTCCTGTCATTTCTTTTGCCTGGTTTTATGCAGTTTCACCTGATCTCACACTTAGCAGAGACTCAAGGGGATATTCCAGTAGACTTAGGGGTTCTTTTTCCGTGTCTTTCCCTCCATTCTGCGGTGGTGACCCAACTCCAAGCCCCCTCAGCTTTCCAAGTCTCTACTTTCTGTCTTCTCAGTGTAGTGAAGCTACCAGACTTCACCCATGATCTGGAAATTGCCTCTACACCTAAAGCCAGAGTTATCTCAGGACTCATCTCATTGATTCCTTCTCTCACTGGTCACAGATTTGCACTGCCGATTTCTCAATGTCAGAAAACAGTAGTCAGTCTTTCAAGACTGGAAGGTCGTGTCTTTTCAAGTCAAAAAAAACTTTAGTTACCTCAAATGTTGAAACAGCATAATACTATTTTCCTTAAAAGTACACAGTAGATTAGAAAGCCTCTCAGTGACACATAAAATAATCAATGGAGCATAAAATAAAAAATCAAACATCAGTTCTGTCTTTCTTTTTCTTTGACACCAATAGCATATATGGACTCACATACGGACTGTGAAATTGTAGAATATTGGAGTTTCAAAGGATTTATCTCAGAAATATAAGGTTAGGTTGGTCCAAATGCCTCATTTTAAAGATGAGCAAAGGAAGTGATTTTGCCAAGCTCTCATGGCCCATTAGTAAAAGAACGAGGCTGGGATTCAGGTGTCCCAGCCTGTGAGACACCCATTCATTCAGCTCACATTTATTGAGCATCTACTAAATTCAAGGCACTGACCTATAATGTACTGGTTTTTAGGAATGTTTAAAAATTGATTTCAGAGCATTATGATAGGTTCAGTAAGTCAGCGTTTACCATGGGTCTTCTCTGCAGTAGGTGAGACTGACTGGCACCCACGGCAGCAGCCTTCGTTGTTCAGTGCAGAGAAGCGAAAGGGTTTCAGCACTGAGACCCGTGGGGGTATTCCACTGCAGCACCCCTGACACAGCAGCTGTCAAGTAAGTGCTGTCATTCTGTGGCATTGTCAGATAGTTATGGGACTGCTATGGATTTCCTCTGCATGCAGCCATCTGGGACCCACTGTCAAAATGGGCAACAATACTTGAAAGAAATTGCTAAGTGTGTTGTAATATGCGAAAAGAGTGCTCTATATGATGTTTAGAGTCCTGGGCTCCAGATCTGGTGTGCTAGTTGTCTGTGCCTTGGTTTTCCCAATGGTAAGATGGGTGCAATCCACTAGATGAGCTATGTGCCCATTCCACCTGGGAGAATCTCTATCTTGTGCTCTTCAGCAGCGCTATAGTGATGCACATAACACATCTTAGTTCCTTTTGTCATCTTCTTCCCTCCCCTCTCCCCATTTCCTTCATCTTTTCTTTCTTACTTGTGGAAGAACCTACCTTCTACTTCCTCTTATCTATCTTTTCTTTTGCTCTTTATTTATACTTTGGGTTTCTCATTAAGAGAAACCATTCAATATTTAAGCTTGTGTGTCTGATTATTTCACTTAACACTATGGTCTCAAGGTGCATCCATTTTCCTACACATGACTCAAATTTATCTTTATTGCAGAATAGTACTCCATTGTATGTATTTTTTTTTTTTTTTTTTTTTTTGGTAGCGGGGATCGAACTTGAGACCTTGCCTTTGTGAGGCAGGGGGCGGAACCACTGAGCTAAATCCCTGGCCCTCCATTTTATGTAAATACCACATTTCCCTGATCCATTCATCTGCTGATGGACATACAGGCTTCTTCCAAGACTGAGCTATTGTGAGCTGTGCTACTGTAAACATGGGTGTGCATGGATCACTGTCATATGATGTGTTTAACTCTTTCAAAAAGATACCTCAAAGGGGACTAGATAGGTAAAGTGAAATTTCTAGTTTTAGGTTTTTGAGGAATCCCCAGACTAATTTCCATAATTGCTGTACTAATGTACACTCCCACCAACAAAGTAGAACCACCCCTCGCCCTAGCCTCACCAGCATTTGTTATTTGATTTCTTGATGAGGGCCATTCTCTTTGGGATAAGATGAACTCTCAGTGGTGTTTCAATTTGCATTTCTCTGTTGGCCAGCAATGTTGAGCAATTCTTCATGGATTTATTGGCTGTTTGTACTTCTTCGTCTGGACATCCTAAACCAAAGGGATGACATAAGTAAAGGAGATGAAGCTGGAGTGGAATTTGTGATCTGACATACATACAGATTTCAGTCTGGTAGAACTGGGACACAGGAAAGAACTCGGGGACCCAGAAGCAAGCATTCCTCCTGGTACCTCAGAGGTGCTGCACTGCTGGCTGGAGAAACTGCATTAAAAGTTGAAAGCTATGAACTGAATCACTCATTTAACATGAGAGATTGTAAATACAAGTAGAAATAATACAGAGGCCAAAATAGTGAGGCAGCATTGAGCAGAAGGCGGATGTTACATGTATATGTATGTATGTGTGTGTGTGTATATATATATATATATATATTTTTTTTTTTTTTCCCCCCTTCTACTGTTGAAACAAAGACAGAAAATTTCAGAAGGGTTACACAGAACCTCTCTCTTCTCCTGGAACAATGTTCAGAGCTTTTCACACAACAGTGGAGAAAGGGGGTGTGGAAGCCGAGGAAATGTGGATCAGGAGACCATGGGGACCTCGAGCACAGGCCCGGGGCCGGCAATATGTCCTACAGGCTGTGGGTGTGGGCATCTCAGCGTCCAGTGCCACACTGTGGAGGATTCACCAGAGCGGGTAGGACAGGGGCATGGCCAGGAGGATGGCACAATAGCCCTGGTGACGAAGAACACACAGAAGAAAGGCTGAGGCGCTGGCACGGGGTGAGTGATGGAAGAAGGCCTAGGAGGAACAGTGGATGGGGCGCGTTTGTTGACTGACAGGAGGGGAGGGAGGGGCCCTGCAGCTCTCTGGGTTCTAGGGTTTCTAGCCCACGTGAGCGGTGAGTGTGAGGCCCCTCCTAGGGCTAGGAAGCCGGTAGATCCTGGCTTTCCTTGGTTTGTTTTGTTTCTTCCATGGTTAAAAAAAGGTGGGAATTCCCTTCTCCCTGGAGTTTGGTCGGGACGGATGAGTTGGTGTGTACTAGTGCCTAGGTCACGTTGGCCCCACAGTAAGTTCCCAGCTGATATGCATCCCATCCATCCTTCTATTTGTTATTTCTATGCAAGTTTGGAGGGAGACAGTTGTCCATTTAGGACCCCAGCAAATGTTTTCAACTCATTCTGAGCCTGGCTGAGGGGCCCTCTGTACCCAGCAGGATGGATACCCACTGCTAGAAAGTCCCAAAAGTATCAGCTTACTTCTGTCCTTTCATTACCAGCCTCCTCCACTGCAGCCCGCTTCTCGGTTTCTAATGCAGTAAATGATCAAACAAAAATCAAAACAAAGAAACAGGGGGCCCAGCTGTGATGCGAAAGGCATCCTCAGTTGAGTCGCTGGGTTGATTTACTCCCTTGACGCTCCTGAGGACACTTCTGGGCCAGGCTCTGCTGTGAAAATGTGCTGGTTCCCCCTTGCCCATGATGGACCGTGCCCCGGGAACTGGGGCCCACCCTTGGGAGATGCGGGCATGAGCCTGTCCTCAGCCGCAGGTCCACAGGATGAGAGCAGCCCTGGGAGCTACTTTCCCAGGCTCTCATCCCTGCATGGTTTGCACATCATTCAAGTCCATCAGACCATTTCCTGCTGGCCTCCATCTTTTTGCTGGGTTCCACGGGTCCAGCATTGCCAACCACTCGAGACTCTTCACTTAGCTGCTTCCTCTGAGACTGCCAGCACCCGGGGCAGAGGTGTGAGCCAGCCACCCCGTGTCAGGTCATGCCATGTGGCAGCAGGTGGCACTGGAGAGAGTGGGGAGGCCCCACAGCAGGGCCTGAGTTGCTGTGAGCTCCAAGGAACCAGCCATCTGCAGTAAGAACCAGCGTATACTTGATTTGGTTTCCAACGATTTGAGCCTCAATTCCCTTCCCACCCCCAGGTCACAGATGCCGGGAAAGCAGCTGCAGCTCCAATCTTGAGTTCCTAGAAACCTGCAGGCCCTGGCTTCTCTTTGCTTTGGCTCCAAAGCCCAAGATGGACTTGGATCCAAACCTGCCTTTGAGAGGCTGAAGCTGAGCCCCTTGGGCTTGACTCTGATGGCTGGGCTTGTGAGACCCGTTCTTGGGACTTCGTGAGAACTGAAAATCTCTGAGAACTTAGTGCCATGCAGGTCAGACTCCCAGCCAAACCCTGCCTGAAACGCCAACCCACACAATCGTGAGATGGGAAAAGATGGTCACGGTTTTAATCCACTAAGTTTTGGAGCAGTTTGTCATCCACCGATAGGTACCTAGAATACTAGAACTAAATAGGAGAAACTTTGCCATCTGCTTTTGACAATTTCAGGCTGATTTTATATGATTTACCCCGACCCTCTGCTCTTGCCCATGATAATTCCATTTTGCCCAAAAGTTGGATCAAGCTATCACTTTACTGAGCCACATCTTCACCTGGTTCCCTGAACCAGGGTCCTGGGCTTCCCAGCTACAACTTGGTGGTCAGTGCAATTCCACATCCACTCGAGGGCTCACACTCAACCCAGCACGACAGCTGTACACTACCTTCACCCAGTGGCTTGCCACAGCTGCCACACATGGCTGCAAAAGCTGCCTTCCAAGAAAACAGGTGAATTACTATTTCTCAGCAGCGCCTCACACCAGGAAGGGATCCTTCCATCTCCCGGCTTGCCTTCCCTGCAGGTGGAGTGCGGGATTCCTACATGGCTGCTTCTCTCAGAGGGCTGTGGGTTGTATCAGTCCCCCTTCTGCTGCTAGGACGAAACACCCAACATATATAACCTAATGGCGAAAAGGCTTATTTTGTCTCATGGTTTCAGTCCAGGTTCCAGGGCACACATGGCACAGCAGGGGAATGCTGCTCACCTTGTGGGTACCAGGAAACAGACAGCAGGGGAAGCGAGCCAGGGAGAAATGGAGGAGCCAGGGTGAGAATCCACCCTGCCAGCTCAGGGCCCCAGCACCCAGGGCCTCTAGCCAGGTTCTGGCTCCTAAGACACTTCTGGCCATGGACTGGAAGAATCCATTGAAGAGGTTAGATCCAATCACCTTCCCAAAGCCCCGCCTCCACCTCTGAACGCAGGAGCCTTTGGGGACATTTTTGATCCAAGCCGTCACGTGGGTTCAGATCCAAAGTCTACTCCCTGCTTTCGAAATATGTAACGTGAGTCTTAGTCTTCTCACTAGTTAATGGGTACAGCAGCATCCATTTCACAGGCAACAGGAGGATGTCTTAGTCTGGGCTGGGTCAGAACCTACTCTCAGATAGGACTGGGAGTGTAACTGGTTCAATGGGAAGGGGCAGGGAGGGCAGGTGGAGATGTGAGTGGCGTACGGAAGGGAAGCCAGGCATGGAGGTGCACAGCTGTGATCCCAGCACTCAGGAGGCTGAGCAGGGGGATCACCATGTGAGGCCAGCCTGGGCTACATTGTGAGACCCTGTCTACAACAAAAGGAAGGAAGGAAGGAAGGAAGGAAGGAAGGAAGCACTTTAGGAGGTACCTGCGAAGGGGGTCATGCTGCTAAGTAGTACGGGTTTCTTTATGTGGTGAGAAAAGCATTCTAAACGATAGCGCATGACTTTATGAATTGCCTAAAAACCTTTCAATTGTACATTTGAAAATGATTAATTTTATGTGAATTATATCTCAATAATGCTTTCTTTTAAAAAAGAAAAATATAATTATTAAACTTTGCATGTAAGCATTTCCTAATCTGCTTTTTTTCTGAAGCCAAACTTCTAGATGGGAAAAAAAAACCCATGTCCACTATAGATGAGATAGCTCGGTATAGTAGATGCTGGTCTCAGCTTCTGTCGCTATAAAAAAATGGATCTGTGATAATGATTTTTTTTTTTTTTAAAGTTCAGCTAGGCATGTCGGTGCATGCCTGTAATTCCGGAACAGGGGAGGCTGACGCAGGAAGATCGCCATGATTTCAAGGCCATCCTGCACTACACAGTGAGACCCTGTCTCAAACATGAAAAAGCAAAAAAGTTCTACATGATGAGGGATATTAAATTAGATGGCCTGAAAGATCATTTCCAGTTGCAGAATTGAGTGCTTTCAAGTTCAGTTCCTACTATTTATTTTCATAATAAATGACACTGAGTCTCTGGGGAAAAGAGGTGGCTTTTAGATGTAGGCTTTGGGGTGATCAGAGGTCACCAGCGTGTTAGCTGGGTTCAGGTCACAGCGGCCCCAAAGATCTGAATTCTGGAGCAGGCAGAGGTGGAAAGTGAGTGCCTCGGGATGGAGCGTGAGGGGCAGGTGACCACTGCCAGGGACCCAGGTCGGAGGGTTTCTGAGCAACTCCCAGGGCAGCGCTGGGGTTCACGGGCTGGTCCCTCTGACTCCTTTCTCACAATACCAAGCAGGGATTCAAAAACAGGAGGGGAGAGCTCAAGATGCTGAGGAAAGCTTGTGGAGCCTCTCCTACCCGAGGACTCAATAAGGAGGTGGCCGAGGAAGGGCCCCTCTGTACTGTGGGACCTGGAGGACCCCCACCACCCTCCTGCAGGGGGACGAACGGGTGAAGGGACAGGGCCATTGCCGTGGTCAGCGTCACGAGGAGAAGCAGCATCTCCACTTGCAACTCTGACGCCACGTCGAAGGCGCCCCGGGCCTGTCCACACAGCAACCTGTCCACCCCTTCAGAGGGCTCCCACTTGAGAATTGTCCCTGGAAACACAGAGAAGACCACGGCTAAGATGAAGCAGCCAAGCTATGGGGACCCTGCCGTTCCAGGAGCTGGGCCCCCCTGCTTCCCTTTGCTGTTGCTCTGTATCACCTGGGCCTGCCTGTGCGAACCTCTGCATGGTCTACACTCTCATCGGAGATTCGGTCTGCGGGGCTGAACCCGCCCTCTCCTGTCTGGAGAGGATCAGAGGGGTGATGCAGGGCCCTGAGTCTGGGGTCACACGATTCGAGTGAAGCCGAATCTCCTCTTTTGTGAGGCCCAGGGAGTGGTGACTATGGACACACAAGAGACCAGGGTTCTGCGACTTTCCCAAAGCATCTCGTGGGCACCTCAAACTTCTGTAGAGTCAGAAAAGTCACCCCCCCCAAAAAAGCTGGGTGTGGTAGTGTACACCTGTGATCCTGGCACTTGGAAGGCTGAGGCAGGAGGATTGCCCAGAGTTCGAGGCCAGCCTGGATTACATAGTGAGACCATGTCTCAAGAAAAAGAAGAAGTCATCCAAAACGCTGCCTAAAATGCTGCTCCCTGGGCCTGATCACCCCAGTTTCTGATTCAGGACACTGCGGGAATCTGGATTTCTATTTTATTTTGTCCAGTCAAGATCTCAATACGTAGCCCAGGCTGGCCTTGAATTGGAGCAATTCTCCTGCCTCAGTCTCCTGAGTGCTGGAATCACAGGTGTGCACCACCACCCCTGGCTACAGGGATCTGAATTATTAAATAAGCTGCTAAAGGTATGGGTTTTCTTTATGGAATGACTTTGGGAATTGTATGCTAGAAATCTCTATCAGGATCTGTTGGCGGGCAGCCATTCATTCACCTTATTCTCTGGGTTTGGCCGAGGGCATTACTGTTGGCTGAGTCTCCATGATTTAGAACAGAAACAAGTTTTGGGGTGTTTCACTTTCTCGTTGTTTGGATGTTGGGGAAATGGAAAGTGGACCCCAGATCTGGGCCAGCGCTGCGCATGTTTTCTCTGCTGTGTTCCTGATGTGGGCAGAGCAGGCCCCAGTGGGTGCTGCTCCAAATGAATGGTTGGGGTCTTGGCCAGGCTCCGGATTTAAATAAAAGCCTGGCACATGTGGGGCCTACCCGTAAGAGGAAGCACCGTTGTCTCTGTTCTGGGACCTGTTTCAAGTCAGAGAGTGGAGAGGTGGGGACACTGGGATGGGAAGAGTGACCCACACTCTTCTCAGGGTACCTGGCCACCTATCCAGACCAGATGTGGCTCAGCTGAGTTGGAACCAGGTCACCTTGGCTGTGCAGGGACAAACTTCTTTCCCAGGCCTGTGGACACCTCTGCTCCCAAGATTTAAACCCCATGGTGATGCCTGCTGTGTACGCCATCACACTGGCGCCCATCTCCTTGTCCTGAAAAGGAGGAAAGGGTGACAAGGACCTGCCCTAAGGATTCTTGTAGAACTTCCTGTATAAAACAAGGAATCCATTTTAAAGGAACAGGAAAAAAGAGATAAAAATGACAAACAGGCGTGGATCTGGTCCTGAGGACACCACTGCCCAGGGCATCTGGGGAGGGAGGTGCTGGCAGGGACACTTGAGGGAATGGATGGCACCAGAGCAGCTGCTCTTCCACCCTCTGGAGGGAAGGAGGAGCTGGTAAATCTCCCCCCCGGAAACATGCCTGGAAGTACTCACCAGCTGTCCTCCTGAGGTCCTGGTGTCCTGGCTGGGCTGCCCTGCACTGTCACACCCTTGCTGTCTTGCTGAGCCCAGGGCCAGGAGGATAGAGCCCAGGGTCATACTGTCTGGCTGGGCACCTTCCTGGTGGCTGATTGGCCAGATCTTTCTAGAAGGAATCCTGCCAAGGACATGGGTGGGAACCCTCATCCAAGGCCAGCTCCTGTTTCTCCTCTAGAGACAGCTCCACTGGTCTTCACGGTGTAGCCACCGCTGTCCTCCCAGATGGGCCTGAGACTCGAACTTGACTCTTCAGGCTGGGGGAGGGCCCTGGGTCCCTCAAAATGTGTCCAGGTGCACAGGGAAGAAAGCTTAGGTCTCTGGGGGCTTCTCTCATGAGTTCCCCAGCCAACCATCTTTTCTTCTGTAAGGAGCAGTATGATTTGCATCCCAAGGGATTCGAGCTGGGCATGGTAGTGGATGCCTGTAATCCCAGCACTTGGGAGGCTGAGGGAGGAGGATCATAACTTCAAGTCCAGTCTGGGCAATTTAGTGACTTAGTAAGACCCTGTCTCAAAAAGGGCTGGGGTTATAGCTCAGTGTGAAGGCCCTGGGGTCAATTTGGAGGAGGAGGAGGAGGAGGAGGGGAAAGAAGAAGAAGAAGAAGAAGAAGAAGAAGAAGAAGAAGAAGAAGAAGAAGAAGAAGAAGAAGAAGAAGAAGAA
>NW_004624730.1:63636812-63965126 GCF_000247695.1 Heterocephalus glaber
GAAGAAGAAGAAGAAGAAGAAGAAGAAGAAGAAGAAGAAGAAGAAGAAGAAGAAGAAGAAGAAGAAGAAGAAGAAGAAGAAAGGGGGAGGGGAGGGGGAGGGGGGAGGAAGGGAAACAGGAGGAGGAGGAAGAGGAAGCTGAAGCTGCATTTCCAGGGCCGCTGTGGGCCCAGACTTCTTTGGAATCACAGTCTATTCACTCATTCACTCTGTCTTCTAATCTTCCAACAAAAGTGCCCCAAGTTTGCCCTTGGTGCCCGACAGAGGCTCAGCAGAAGAAGCTGAACTCGGAAGGCGAGAGGCAGCGGTGTTGGGCAGCTCCAGGAGGCAGAGCTCGTGGGCTGCTCCGCCCAAGAAGAAAGAGGTGGGAGAGGCGAGACCCCAGGAAGGGGAGGTGGAAGGAGGAGGCCTGATGTGGACCGAGCCCGGAGGAAGAGGGAAGATCGGGTGGATGTGGGGGGCGGAGAGGGGACACAACAGGGCACAGGAAGGCACCTGAGCCCTCCGGGCCATCTCGCCGGCTAATTGTGCAGATGCTTGGACACCTCCATGGCGTTGGCAGTAATGCTAGCAGGCTGCTTTTAATAAACAGTAGATTGTTTGGGTTTCATAAAAAGTGAACCAGTCAGGCAGAACAAGAATTAGCATGTCCACTTTCCAGATGAGGAAACTGTGACTCAGACACGAAAGGCTTTCCCCTCGCAAGGGACTAGTGGGAAAGAGAACAGAGCTGGCTGGACGAGGTTCCGTGTTGATGCATGGATTCCCTTTATGCAAGGGGTGATCAAACCCTACCTTGAGTGTTTACAGTTTAAACATTTATCACGGGAAAAGACAGTGCCATGAATGTCCCTTAAAACCCTCCCTCTCACTCAGCACACACTCATCCCATCGTCCTCGACGCTTTCTGAAGCGGTTCTGCAAGTCCTCCTTCATGAGGGTCTTTACCCTCTTTTGTGTGATCAGAACCACAGTGACTGCTGCTGAGTGCCATCTAGCAGAAAGGCAGGCTGGGAAAAACACGACAGTGTGCCCTCCACTTTACTCACCGGGTCGGCACTGTGTGACTTCTGTTTTTTTGCCCCTAGTCAAAATGACCACAAAAGGATGATGTGCATCAATTCCGGACACCGAGGCAGCCTGGACAGTGCAGCTAGAGACACCCAGGAGAGAGGACTTTCAGAACTGCTTCAGAAAGTGGGAAGGTTGGGATAAGTGTGTTCCAACAAGAGGGAGGATTTTAAGGGGGGATTCATGGCGCAATGTCATTTACGGCAATAAATTTAAAAATATTTTTCGCATGCTTTGTATTTTTTGATCACACTACATACAAGCTCTAGAACCTCAAGCCCGAGTGCACCCCTGGAACTAGCTCACCCTTCCATGAGCTCTCTCATCTTTCTCTTTCTTTTTATTAGTTTCTTTTTTTTATTAGTATGTATTTGCACGCTGGGGATTTAGCTCAGTGGCACCATGCCTGTCTTGCAAGCACAAGGTCCTGAGTTCGATCCCTGGTACCAAAAAATAAATAAATAAATAAACACCCATATTTGCAATGCATACTAATGGCGTTCTTCATGGGGAGCTGGCGCCTGCACACATCGCATCTTGACCTTTTTACTCACCCTTTCCCATCTCCCCCTGCCCAGATCCTCTTCCATCTGCAGGGTCTGCTTCCCTCCCTCCCCTTTGTGACGCTGAGCTGGGGAGGGGGACAGACTCAGGGCCTGTCACACTCTCTTTCCACACCCTCCCGGGCACCTGGAGAGCCACAGGGAATAGTTTCAGGGTGTTGTCAGAATTCATGCTGCACCCCATTGCCAGCACCCTGGCCTCCTCCTGCGGGAAGCCCCGTCTCTGGGCCCTCCCGGCCCATCCCTCCCCATACCATCCACCCGCCCCTTCCAGCCTCCTGGGTGAAGTCCTGCCTGTCTGCCCTGGTGGGAACCACAGCCTGGGGACAGCCCCACCCCTGTGTGGCAGGCCCTGGCCCGCTGGCTCCTGTGGGAGGAGAGGTGGGTGGGGTGGGGTGAGACACATTCAAACTGGTCTCTTGGGGAGGAAATGACATTTTCATACTGTGCTATTTGTGGGGCAGCTGTACACACCCAGCAGGGCGCAGTTCTCAGCTGGGTTGCCCTTTAGAACCCTTAGGGGGCTTGATGCCTGGGTCCCACCCACTGGCCTGGGCATGACCAGGACAGACGAGCACTGCTTTAAGGACAGCTCTGTAAGGGGGGAAGGCCAAGATGCACCAGAATGTGATCTGTCCACGCTTGACTCCTTTGTCACTGCTGGGCTTGACATAGCTCCTTTTCCTCTTCTTCCCCCCATCTCTTGGTCCTATTCCCTTTAAAACAAACAAACAAACAAGCTATCTCCCTTTTAAATTAATTAATTATTTATTTTTGGTACCGGGGATTGAACTCGGGTCCTTGAGCTTGCAGGGCAAGTGGTGGAAGCACTGAGCTAAATCCCCGGCCCTATCTCCCTTTTTAAATTTCTATTGTCTGCCTTTTATTTTGGTCTTTATTTATTCTTTGAGTTTCTCATATAAGAGAAACCATGAGATACTTAAGCTCGTGTGTTTGATTTATTTCACTTAACATTATGGTCTCAAGGTGCAGCCATTTTCCTACAAATGACTCAAGTTTCTTTGTGGCAGAGTAGTGCTCCATTGTGTGTAAATACCAGGTTTTCTTTATCCATTCATTTGTTGATGGATATATAGGCCGCTTTTGACGAATTTATTTTCATGGACCTGAAGATTCCTCCTATGGAAAAAGTTTTCCTCCTTTGTCCTCTGCAGTATTTTCTCTCTTGATCATCATCATCATCATCATCATCATCATCATCATCATCATCATCATTATTGTTTATTTGGAGACAGGGTCTTACTACATGATTTGGGGTGGCCTTGAACTCACAATGCAGCCCAGGCTCGAATTTACAGCGAATCTCCTGCCTCAGCCTCCCATGACAGCTGAGATTACAGATGTGGGCCACCAGGCCTGCTTTCTCACTCCCCGTCTGAAGGAGATCTGCCTTTACAGCAGGGGTTCTCTCCGTGGTGGTCACACATCAGATTCACTCAAGGAACTTCCAAACATGCTGATCTCAAGCTTTTCACTCCAGGCTGAAGCCTGTGGTTGTATATTTTGTAAGTTCCCAGATGATTCTAGTGTGCCCCGGGGCGAAGGCCCCTCTCCGAAAGCCACCAGAGGGAACATCATGACGAGAAGAGGCTCGGGCCCTACTCCGTCCCCAGTGGCCAGCTAACTGTGGGCAAGGCCCTGGCCCTCTCCTGGCCTTGAGTTTTTAGACTGCAAGGCGGAGCCTGGTGTAAGTCGGTGGCTCTCATGACCTGATGTTGCAGACCCACGCACAGACCCTGAACGGCAGCCCTGACTCTCGCCTGGGAGGACGAGTCTGGGGTCTCCCCTGAGATCCTAGCCAGGCAGCTGTGTCCAGGGCTTTGGTGAGGGCCGGGATCTTCTCGGACCTCTCTATCCCCGCACTGTCTGCACCACCGCTCGCTTCTCTCCCTGAGAACGAACCCGCACACTCCGTGTCATTGATGGCTTGGTGCGGTGCAGTGCGCATGACGCTTCCTCATCTGCAGCCATGGGAACCAAGGATCCAGAGAACCTGCTGCAGGCCGCAGCCTGCTCCCCATGTGCTTGCCCGGGCCACAGGAGGCGGTGGCGGACCCAGGGAGAATCCTCCGCAGGCCAGGCCCAGGGGCTGGAAGCGCTCCTTCTCCTGCAAGCTCTAAGCCTCATCTCTTGCTACTGAGCTCCAGAAGGCCTTGCTGTGCCAGCCTAGGACTTTGAGGACATGGTTTCCTTTGTGGTTGGGCCAGGGTCCTAGGGAAAGGGCAGGGTAGGGAGAGAGGTCCCAAGTAGCAGCAGACAGATGCACCAGCCCTGGAGTTGGGTTGTGAAACTAGGTGAGTCACTGCGGCTTAGGGGCTCAAAATGACCTGGCAGTGGCAGCCAGAGAAGGCCCAGGGGCAGAGGCAACAGCTGCTTCTCCAGGGGGTGGAGGGGGAGGGGAAGGGGTGCCCCGGAAGTGCCCCTGATTAAGCTGTTACTGAACCCCAGGATCCCAAGAGCCACCAAAGGGCGACTGTTTATCTGCACACCAGACTGCTCCCCTTGAAAAGGGGACCCAGAGCAGAGATCACCTCCCCTCAGCCTTTACCTCCCCACCCTTCCCCAACATGCAGGACTCTTTCCCTGCCCCATGTAAGGTCGTCACTCCCAGGATGGCCAGTTTGAAGTCTCGCTACCAGCAGACCAGGGCGCAGGCCATGTTCCGCAGCCACAGGCTGCATTGTTTTGCAGCTGGGATGCCATCCTGGGGTTTGGTGTCTGGCCCAGGCTGGAGGTCAGGCCGTCTGGAGCTGGGGCACCAGACCATGGTTCCTGCTTGAGTGCCCAGTTGGGGCCACTGAGGAAGAGGTGGCCGGGGAGACAGAGCTTTGTTTTGGTTTCAGGGCACCAGCAGGACCCGTTGGGCCTCCGTGGTGGGAAGATTTGAGTGGCACAGGGCAGTGGGTATGACAAGGCTGCACCTGCACCCTTCTCTGGGAGGCTGCTGGCAAAGGCCAGGAGGACATGGCTCCCGGAGGTCAAGGCCTCTGGGGTTGCTCTAGGTCACCTTAAAGTTTTTGAGCTCAAGTGTTAGTCAACAAAGGACTCTGATCTCAAGAAGGGAGGGAAGCTTTTTTCTTTTCTTTCTTTCTTTCTTTTTTTTTTTTTGCAGTATATGGATTGAACCCAGGGCCTTGGTAGTGAGCGACACCTCGGCCCTTTTTTGTATTTTGAGACAGGGGCTTGCTAAGTCACTAAATTGCAGAGGCTGGCCTTGAACTTGTGATCTTCTTGTCTCAGTCTCCTAGAATGCTGGGGTCAAAGGTTACCAGCGATCACCCTGAGGGAGGAGAAAACCGAGGCCCTGGGATGTGTGCTGAGGGTAGGGGCCGAGTGGAGCTGTCAGCTGAGTTTCAGCCACTTTCCTTGGCTTCCTGGTCCATGACTGATTCTATGCCCTTGGCCTGCTCCTCCTAATGTCCCTGCAGCCGGGGAGCACAGCCCAGCCCTGTGGATCTTGGCAACTCTCTTAAGCCTTGCTGTTGTTCAGTGTACCCCAGCTGGGAAGCTGGGCAGGACCTGGGGTTCCTGGGAAACCAGCCCCGGCTTCACCGGCCCTTCCCTGCCAAATCCTCCATGCTGTGAAAGAACGAACCCATCAGGGAGAGTTTGGGAAGGCATGGCCACACCCAGAGAAAGGCTGGTTCTGTCCACCAACCCCAAGCCCGAAAGCAGGAAAGCAGAACTGTCAAGAGCGGCCCCGGTCCATCTTGCGTGGCCAAGGCTGCTGTTGCCGGTGAAGGTCCAGGCCAAATTTGTCCTCAAGCAGCCAGGAAGGCACGGGCCAGGGAGAGCTAAGAAGGAACTTTGGTGGCTTGTGGTCGCTCTGCTTTTTGAGCCCCAGGGAAGAGGGCGGCGGGGGGGGGGGGGGGGGGGGGGGGGCGGCCACAGGTCCTGAGATGGGATCAATGCCGAGTCTCTCCAAGAGCCACTGGAAGTGAAGTGACCAAGGGACAGAGCAGATTTGCAGGTGATCGGGGTACTTGGGGCTCCCTTTAGCATCCCAGAGATACTGTGGTGCTCAGCACCTGTGACCTCACAGGTGCGCAGGATGGATTCAGGCTGGGAGGAGCCACACTGCCCACTGGCCCAAAAGCCCCGTTTCAGGAAGCTCAGAGGTTAAGAACATAGGCCTTGAGGTCAGATGGAAGCACTTAACTCAGGAGTGTTACCTGACTCCTTTGAGCCTTAGTTTCCTTAGGGCGAGGATGAGGATTAGAATACCAACCTCACGGGTCATGGTGAGACTTCAGTGGAGTACCATGGTCAGCGTTCACTGTGGTGCCGGACACTCAGCGTGAGATCATTACTGTTGTGCTTTCCTGTTTCAGGGATTCTTTCTGGATTCTGTGAAGCTGCTGGGTGATAGAACAGGAGTCTTTCAGGAGGGGATTCAGGAGAGACAGAGGAGAGGAGGGCAGAATCTACAGCTCCTCTCTGCGGGATGCCACCTGCCTGGGCCCTTCACCTCAGGCAGAGTATGTGGGGATGACAAGGCCGCGCATGCAGCCTGTGGCTGTATGATGAACTCTTAGGAATGTTTCCAAAGCACAGAGAGGGCCGCCTTCTTCTCACCGTGTTGGCTAGAAACGAGGTTCCCGTATTCAGGGGACTCTCATCCCAACCACCTCTCACGCATAGGATGTTCATGGTTGGCCTCACAGCGAGGAAAGGCTGAGATTCCTGTTTTCAGGTCTGGCTGGAGGCCTGGCCCGGCAGGGGTGACCTCACCCTGCCTTTGGGAGCTGCAGAGGCCACAGCACTCCCAGCCCAGAGCCAGGTGTCCTCTCTCAGTGGGCTTGAGCTCATGGGTCTGTGCCTCCTCTGGGAGATTCCTGATCCCACACACAGGTCCCTCTTCAAAGGAGCCCCTGGACCCTCTCCCAGCTGCACTGCACCCCAAGGCTCTGACTCACAAGAGCCATAGGAAAAGGCTGCACTCGGAGACAGAATCACCACCAGATCTGCAGGTGGCTCATGACCCAGACTAAGTGTTTGGGCAGCGTTTCCATGGGTCAAGGCATGGCTCTCTCCCTTCCTAAGCCCACACAGATCTGGGGTTTACCTCAAAATAAACTTTGAGCAAATATTTACAAAAGAATTGAAGGAGAGTGAGCAAATTATTAATCTCTGTGGGTAATCATAGATCTTGGTCTGAACCTGACTCTGTATGAGTCCCTAAAACAAGTCCTGGAGTGGGGGTGGAATCCCAGTGCTGTGGGAGGCTGAGGCAGGAGGATCAAAAGTTGGAGTCCCTTCTGGGTGCTTAGTGACTTAGTGGGTCCTTGTCTCTATATTTAACAAAATAAAGAAATGAAAAGGGATTGGCAAGTAGCTCAATGTGAAGGCCCTGGCTCAACCCCCAGTACTGCAAAACAAAACATAGAAAAACAAAAGCAAAAACAGCAACAACAAAAAGCAAGTACTCTGTGGCAGAGACTGCTGGCAGTCAAGGCTTTCTTGTGCTCATCTTCCTGGCCATGCAGCCAGACTACATTTCCCATACTCCTTTGCAGCTAGGCATGGTCATGTGACAAAGTTGCAGCCAATGGAAGGTAAGCAGGTGTGATGGGTGCCACTTCCAGGGCGGTGTCAAAATATCTCAAGTGCTCACCTACATATTTCTTTCCCCTTTTGGCCACATAAGGATAACAGCCAGGACACCTGTGGAAGCTGAATTGTAATGTCAGCATCCATCCAGCCTGGGTCCCTGGGCTGGCTTGTTCCCTGCTCCAGACTGAAACGCAGACAAGAAATGAACATCTATTTTATTTGAATTCTTATGAACTTTGGGGTCTGTTTGCCAAAGCGGTGCAGTTAAAATAACTCATATAGGAATCAAATTTTGAGCTAGAAAGACAGTCTCTAGCCCTTGGAATCTATGTGCATATAACTGTAATCTATTGTCATTATTCAACGTTCTATAAAGTGGCTGTGAACACTGAATTAGCAAATACCAAGCCATTGTCCCTAGGAGAAATACAAGGTTCAGTTCCTAGAAACTATTCATCACAGTGTATTTGCCAACATTTTGTGTGTTGTTTGTTTAAAGACACCTTATTTAAATGTATTGTTGATTCATTAACAGCAAACACGTGACAACAGCACTATAACTCTGCCTGAATGAAACTTCCCTAATACACCATCAGAACCTACTTGCATTTAGAAATGCTAGACAACACAGTGCCACTATGCTTTTATTTTAAACAACAAAATCCACAAAAAGTACAAAAATGCACGCACAAACAAAGGTGGCTGTGTTAGCTTTCCATTACTGTTGCAAATACCTCAGATAATAAAGCTTAGAAGAGGAGGTATTCATTTTGGCTCCCATTTTACACAGCTCAGATATGAGAGTTGGCTCGGCAGAGGTCACTTTTGCGGTCATGGTGTTTTTCTTTTCTTTTTTAAAAATACAACTCTGTTTTTGGTGTCCCGTTTTCCCCTTCCCAGTGTCCACACTGCACTCTGTGTTTCTTTTGTACAAAGCTCTCAATCTTTGTGATTTTTCTCTGAGTGCCCACTCATATGCGGAAGAGTATTCAATGAGTTTCTACCCCCGAGGGCCAAAAGGAGGTAAAAGGATTGGGAATTCTTTTTCTTTTTTGGGAGGAATTTTCTCTGTGCTTCCTGGAGCAGTGGGCAGTGCCTGAGGGTCCAGCCCCGGGGCGGTGAAGCTGAGCTGTCTGTGTGCTTTTGAGATTTCCTGCTCTCCTTGCCTTGGCAGCAGGGCCTTCTCTGGAATGTGTCCCTGGAATTCTACAGGGTGACCTCTGTCCCACAAAACGGGACCTGCTCTGCTTGCGCCTGAGAAAGGAAGGAAATGTCAGGCAGGTGGAGTTATGAGAATTACACAGAGGAAGCAGTCAAAATGTCACTAACAAACCAAGTGCAATAGAAATTTAATAATGTACACAGAGCTGTTTGCATTTATATACCATCTTTCATCTGACCGGGGAAAATATCTTTTCAGTCCCATGGTCTGGTTTATAGTGAGTCCTGGCTGTGTTTTGTGGTTCTTTTTTTTTTTCTTTTCCCCAAGGCACAAAGGGAGTAACTGGCTTATTCAAGTTGGTACAATAACTTCTCAGATTTGAGAGAAGTTGGTATTGGTGTTATTTTTAAGCCCTGGGATTGGAGACCAAGATGGCTGTTCTCTGGCTAAATGGTAACCCAAGGAAATACCTTCCTGATGGGCAGCTCTTTCAGGTGACAGAAAACTATGAAAAGGAAACCAGAAGAGACCTGGGGGACTTGTGCTTTTCACCAGTTTCTGTCAAGAGGCAAGAGGCGAGGGTGTGGCATGACCTTCTGCTCCAGGGATATCTGACTGTGGGCTTAGGAATTTGCCCAGTTTGCTCTTCGAAAGCTGCTGAACACATGGAGGTCAGGTTTCAGGGGTCTAAGGCAGGTCCTGGAGGGTGTCGATGATGTCAGTTTGGGATAACAGGATGGAGAGTTCAGGGAGAGAGGGTGGGCCGTGTTGCATCTGCTGATACAACTTCTTCCCAATCCCAATCCAACTGGAGCCAAGGAGTGGACCGAATGCTTCTGGAACCTACCTGGGTATCGATTATGGATCTCACTTGATAAGACTTAGGAAGACCATGTGATCTCCATGTGTATTAGTTATTTGTAATTTACACCTCACTTATTTCCACAAGAGATGTGAGAGATCTTATAGCAAACGTTGGAAATAGAAACCAAAGATCCACAACACTGAAACCAGAGAGAAGAGTATACTCTCCAAGGCAAACTGACACGGCCACTTTACCCTAAACCAAAAAGCACAAAGGGTGAGAAGGAACACGCAGCTGTTTCTCTCATGCGCTTTGTCTGGGAGAAAGAAATACTTAATGGTGGTTGTTCAGAGTACAGAAGTTTTATCTAGCACTGTTTTGATTCCTGAAATGAATTTATATTCACGAAGGAACTGGCTCCAGAGAACAGTGGAAGACATGGGGACTGTCTTTTTAGCAGCACGTCTGCATTAGAAGTGTAATGCGGAGGTTGGAAGGGTTTAGAGTGGGCTGGGGCCAGGCAAGCGTCTCCATTGTGGTTTTTGGTTGCAGGGAATAAAAACTGCTCCTGGCCAACTCTGGCAGAAGGGAAGGCCTTTCAGACGGTGGAGGAGTGTGTGCAGTCTTGGTGCACAGTCCCTTAAGGGCTCTGCAGGTGGTAAGAGGCATCCTGCTTTCCCTCTGGCCTCCCTGTGCTCTGGACAAAGCCCTGGTGAGAGTCCAAGTGACAAAGTTTGGCCAAGGAACTTTAATAGTTCCCCCCAAACTGCACACAGTTGGAAGAGAGAAGCTCTAAAGGAAGTTGGAATGCTCTTGTCAAAAGGAGAGTGCTGGGAGCAGTGGCCCATGCTTACAATCCCAGGTTCTCTGCAGGCTGAGGCAGGAGGATCCAAGCTCAAGGCCAGCCTGGGCAAGTTAGTTTAACTATCCTGTCCAATCTCTATGAGAACCAGCAGAGTCTGAGCCTTCTTTCACGAAGAAAGGGTCCTCTTGAGGAGTGCATTAGTTTCCTGGGGTTGCTCTAACATTCGCACAGAGGAGGTAGCTTAGAACAATCGAAATGCATTCTCTGAGGGTGTGAGGGGCAGGCGGAAACAGGTCCTGCAGGGGCTGCTCTCTCTGCAGCTCTAGGGAGGGGTCTTTCCTCCCCTCTTTCCAGCTTCTGGGGTCAATGGTGATCCACAGCTTCTTCCTTGTGTATCTGTGACTTCACCCGGCATTTTCCTTTGGGACACTTTTCCTCTCCTTTAAGGACATTAATGAGTGGGTTTAGGACTCACTCTTACCCAGTGTGACTGCATTTAACTTATATTTTGCAACTGTTTTCCTGAGATGGTCACAGGAAAGGCTCAAGAGGAATGGCTGAGGGACGCTCTCACCCCAGTGAGGATGCAGATCCCAGCCGATGGCTCTGATCTGGAATTCGTCAAGAAGGAAGCGCCCCTTGGTGAAATTTAACAGGAACTTTAAACACCTTTTAAAAGTGCTTGGATTTCATATTTGGGTTAAAGAAAAAAAAAAAGGTGTTGTAAAGTTTCCTAACTGGACTAAAAGTATGTTGAGACTTGGTTTTTGAGCATCTGACACAGAGGAGTCATGAGAAAAAAGGCTGTTTTTAATTTGGAGGAGTTCGTGAGTTTGGGGCAGGGGCGTTACGGGGCGTGAAGTCCCCACAGGACTCAGGCCTACTTTGGTATCTGGTCTCAACTTCCTCCCCCAAGCCCAGAGCCGGCTTCCCTGGGGTGCTTTAAGGGTAGACCAGGAGGGCGCTGGTCTCTAAGGGCGACGAGGAGAGAGAACAGGAACTCGGAATCATGGCTGTGCGGTTCCCAGCGTGGAAGCCAGCTCCGGCTGTCACGTAGCCTGGTTCCCAAGGCGACCCTCAGGCACGCGCAGGCCTTGCTGCCGTCCACTCGCTGCTGCTTCTCATCTCGCAGAACTCAGCAGTCCTGCGGAGAAACGTGAGCGGGCTCGACTTTCCTGGGCTTCTCATTTTTCCTGATGCAGGTCTGGGCCCTGCTGACGAAGGCGCAGATTTTTGAACTTAGAAGCCGGAATGGTGGCCCTGGGCCAGCCGACCAGGGCTGTGCTAAGAGCCGTGCCAGATCCCCTACAGCAGAATCCCTCTTGTGTACCGGATAAAAATGTAGATTCCAGAGCCTCACCCTGACCTCCTAAACCAGAATCCAGGGAGGGGCTCATCAATTTGCATTTTTCTGCCAGGGCCCCTGGGGGATTCCTGTACAAAGGAATATTTGGGAACTCTACAGGCCATGTAGGGCCCGGCAGGTGAAAGTGACCTGAGTTTTAGCAAGAGCAATTTTTTTCCTTTTTCTTTTCTTGAGTCAGTCTTACTTATGTAGTTCAGGCTGGCTTTGAACTCTCGGCGATCCTCCTGCCTCAGCCTCCTGAGTAGTGGGATTACTGGTGTGCACCACTATGCCTACTTTAACAGATCATTTTGATTCTGGAGGGGAAGAAAGCTAGGAGCTGTTTATGAAGATCCAAAATTTTATGGAGGGCTACTGTGAAACACTGTGCTTCACTTTGTACAATGTAACCTTTTAGATTTTTATAACAAGCCCAGGAATAAGTTATGTTATCATTTCTCTTCTCTAAATTACATTGTTTTGTTTTGGGGTGTTTTTGGGTTTTTTTGGTACCCGGGATGTCTAAGTTACATTGTTACCTCCCCTGTTTGGCTGAAGAACTGAGGCAGAGAAACTTGCTAAGTTGAAAAGCTTGGCAACTGATGGATTGGATGGAGGGGCTCAGGAAAGAACCTGAAGGCTGAAAACATGGAGGTTTGTGCACCCATTTCTGGTGTCTCCCCGGTGAGTGATGACCTCTTTTAAGGAAGGGGTGCAGAAATCCTTCAGGGTCCCCAGAGGTAGCACAGTCAGATGGCACATGACCAGACCCAGAGCTGCCACCAAGGTCCTGGAATACAAGACTCCAGACCCCAGCCCCACCTCTACAAAGGAGGGGTTAGAGAGCAGTGCTCCATCCATGGGAAGTGGAGAGGCCCCAGAGTAGGGTGCTGGGGCTGGCACCTACTTGGCTCTCCCTAGAGATTGTGGAGGTGGCACCCGGGACTGCACAGATGGGGCTGAGGTCAGAGGACCTGCTGGGGACTGAGTTCACGGAGGTGAAGGGTTTCCAGCATTCGTGGTTCCTTTAGTTTGACCATCCAGGGTCTGAGATCCTTTGAATAATTTATCCCCTCCAGAAATATGGAAAGTGGATTCATCTCCAAGGGTAAAAATGGTCACTAGGTAGACAATTTCTCTCATAAGTAGCTTCCTTCTAACCAGTTACTTCCATTGCTTTGGGGTGCAGGGGCTCTTTCTAGGATCTTTCTAGAAATCCCCACTCCAGGCAAGTAAGAGAAGCTTGGGCCTTGGCAGAAGCTGCCCTGCCTAGCACCCTCTAGGGAATTTCAAACAAATTCAGTTTCTTATTTTTCATTCATTCATTCATCCAGTTTGTATAAGTGTTCATTTGCTACATGCCCAGATACATTAACATGTCAACACCCCATGTACTGCTTATGCAGACCTGAGGTCATAAGAACAATTATGAAATCCTCCACATCTCACTACCTTGCCAACACTGTGGAACTCAGATTTCTTCTACCTCTCAAGGGTGATACTGGGGGAGACGGACTCAGTACAGACGCAGGTGTCACGCATTCGTGGGAGATGCCAACGCTAGGCGTGTTCCTCCTGGGAAGCCTTACCGGTGGAGCTTTTTGTGATTAGCAGCACAGTCGGGTGACTTCTGTCCGGACAGGTGACAGGAGCGAGCCCATGTTGCTGCAGTGGTAGAGCTGGCTTTTCCTGTCTCTGGCTGGCAGGGCTCCAGGAGATCTGTAACCAGCACTGATTGCTACTGATGACCTAAGGAGACCTAGAGATGCACAGTGGGGTGTGGCAGCCACCACCCCATGGGGCTGCTGGGCACAGAAACGAGGCATAAAATAGTCACCAGAGCCTGGCGGCAGCACAGCCAGAAAAAGGTAAAACAGCTCACTAAGAATTGTCTAGTGTGGATCACAGGCTGAAATGATAACGTTTTGAACACATAGAGTTAGATTAGATACATTTTAAAGTTAATTCTCCCAATTTTTAATTTTTTAAAAATTTTACCATGGCTACTAGAAAACTGAAAATGAGCCGCTCTTTCGCATCCAGCACCCTGGTCTCCACTCCCGGCCTCCTCTCTGAGGAGACAGCACTGAAGGATTAGAGCTCTGGGCAGAAGAGGCAGGCTTGGGCTCCTCCGCAGGGCTCTCCCTCTGAGGCGCTCCGGGCCCTGGGCAGTGCTGTGAATTCCGTCCTGCTTCTTATTCGGCTTGTTTTCAAACAACTCTGAATTCCTACTAATTTGGGAGTTTTCTCACCCTATTTTGAAAAGAACTTTCTCACTGCCGGGGACTGGCTGTGTCCTAACCCCTGGTCTGCAGAATGCCCTTGTATTTGGATGATTAAGTGTAATGGGGCCATTTAGGTGGTGTCAGGTCACTTTGATCCATGTCCTTCCTTATAACAGGAGGTGACTTGGACCCAAAGGAGACACCAGGAAGGCAGCAGAGGAGGAGGATTGCGTGAGGATGCAGCACACAGTGCCCGTCATCTGCAAGCCCAGGAGGGAGGCCTGAGGAGGTGCTGGCCCTGCCACATCTTGACCTTTGATTCCACCCCCAGAACCGCATGGAGAGAGAGGAGAGACCCACTTCCCACTTCCATCTGTGAGACACCCCGGGTGTGGTATGCTGTTAGCAGCCCGAGCTGGCTGATACATTCACCTGTTTCCCTGGGGAGCTGAGGAGAAAGCCTGATGACAAGAGGAAACAATTTCCCGGGGCTGGAGATCTGGCTTCCGGCACACATCAGTCAGGACCTGAGTAGCTTCAGACATTCCTCCTGTGGCCTCTGCCTGCGACCAGCCTCTGTTTCCCAGGTGCTGTGTTCAAGTGCGTCTGCCGCTGGGTCATTTTTGGTTTGCTTTGTTTTAGAGACAGGGCCTTACTACGAGGCTCAGGCTGGCCTTGGATTCTTGTCCCACCTCAGCCTCCTGAGTGCTGGAATTATGGGTGTGCACCACTACTCCTGGCTTCTGTCTCCATGGCAACTCATGGTCTTCTTCATTCTGTGGCCAAGAATGCAGATTTAGGAGCAGTGGCATCAGAGAACTGGCCCTGCAAGGTTTGACGGGAAGGCTGGCCTCAGGCTGTTTCTAGGTCTGTGTAAATGCACAGAATCCTTCTTTTCCTGTCCAAAATTCTTTCATTAACCTTATTGCATGTATTGAAATATCCATGAGACTTTGAACATGTTTCTTAGTAGAAAGAGTTTAGTTTTCTATAAAACTCATTTGTGCTGGACAGGGATGGTGACCAATCAATCAGAAGGGACGATGCCAGGCCATGTGACCTGGAGCTGACTTCGGGCTCTAAGACCAACCAGTCTGTGGCTTCCTGTCTGAGGTTTCGTCCATTCTCCATGGGAGACATCTCACGGGTTGGAAGGGAATTTGGACCAGGTTCGTCCTGAGCTGGTGAACTTCAGGAGCAGGTGAATCGCTTTGCCAAGATGCTGCTTTCTCACAAAGGTCAGCAAAACAGGCATAGATGGCTCAAGGAGCTGGGTGCAGTGGTGCACGCCTGTGATCCCAGCACTCAGGTGGCTGAGGCAGAAGGATTGCTGTGAGTTCAAGACCAGCCTGGGCTACATAGTGAGTTCAAGGCCAGCCTGAACTACATAGCAAGACCCTATCTCAAAAAAACAAAAATGACAACAACAACAAACCCAAAATAAGTAAATAAAAAACCTCAAGGAAAATGACATCTCCTTAGAGACTTTTGGAACTTCCTGAACATGTGTCTGTCTCCATACTGGCCCAGACCCAGAATTCACTGAAGAGAGGAAAAAATGCAAAAGACTATGATGGACCCAAGGATTATCATCTTGGCATTCCCTAGAACAGCTGTCTGGCAAATGTTACACCCTGTCTGAGATTATTTTATAAACTGTCTTGAAGAACATGCAGAGGGAATACAGACAGATTTGCCATCCTTTCTGTTTTTCTATCACAGAATAAGGATTTCAAGGACATGTTTACCCTTGATACCATCAATGGTCTTACCAGTTTTTGAAAGTTAAATCATGTCATATCTAATAAGTTTATAGCTACATGCGGCATCAGCAATGGGTTGATTCCAATAGATACTTACGCCTTCTTTCTTTTCTTTTTGTTCCTTTTCCTCATTATTATGATAAATAGAATATTCCACAGATGTTTTAAATAAAATAATTTCACCAAGTATCACTAGGAGACTGACCTAAATGAAATACACGTTTAGTGGTAAATGAAAAATGATATTTGCTCCCCTAAATACTTTACTTTCAGGACTTGCTTTTTGTCCCAATGTCACATTTTCTGTGTTCAACGAGACTGTGTGTGCGTATGTGTATGTTGTGTCAGAAAGAGAGAGAGAGAGAGAGAGCGAGCGAGAGAGAGAGACCAAAATTACAGCAAGATCAGAGTGTCGTAAGTGTGTATAGGCCTGTGTTCCACAACTATGGAGAAAGGTATAATAGTGAGCCTTCCCATTTCTGGGACACAACTCCCAACACCCACAACTCCCAACTTGAGCAGAGGTTTAATTTGGCTCATATTTTAAGAGGATTCAGTCCATGGTCAGTTGGCTCCAAGGCAGAAATATCATGGCGGGAGGGCGTGAAGGAAAGCTGCTCACTTCATGGTGGCCCGGAAGGTGAGCAGGGGAGCAGTGCCAGGGAGGATGGGGTGAAGGACCAAGCACAGACCCCAAGGCCACGCCCCCCTGACCCACTCAGACACTCCCTGAGGTGTGCTCCACCCGTCCCCACTGTGGAACCCAAAGCTGATCACGTTGACAGAGTCAAGCTTGATTTGAGATTGGCCTGTCACGAGCCCCTCACCATGTTCTTGTCCACACCAGAAATCCAAGGGAGGAAACCGCTCATCAATGTGCATTCCTTCTGTGAACGGTGTCTCTGAACTATGAGCACCTGACTCGCTGCTGTCACCTGAAAGTGCTACCTTAGCCTTCTGATGACAAACTAGGCATTTTGTGTGTGAGCCCTTGTGGAGGTGACACGGGGCGGCCTCTGGGAGAAGCAGAGGAGGGTGTCCCGCATTTGGCAGGGAGGAGGTCCTGCGGGGAGTGGGTGTGACGGAGCCCCAGCTGTGGGATGAGGAGGAGCAGGTCGAGAGCCTGGGCGCCGCTGGGACTCAGCTGGCTTCCTCCCAGTGGCTGAGGTAGACGTGTTGGCTGGATTTCTGAGCCTGTGAAAGCTTGGTGATACGTTAACATGCTGAACACACAGTACCTTTTCCCTGCTGTCATTCCCAGTTGTGCCCATGCTACTTGTGTGCATTTAGTGAACATTACACACTATGGGGAGTTTGGGGCCTGAGAAACCAAACCGCAATTTGTGGTCTTATTTCCAAGCTCTAAGTGATCATATTAACCAGAACTTTTGGAACACAGCAGGGTCGTGAACTGGGGACGGCCCGTTCCAGTTGGACAGAACGGAGGGTCATGGCAGGGTCCTTGGAGTGCTGTCAAATACTCCAAGCAGCCTCCAGGCATTGCGCTCGTTGAAAAAGAAGGCGGGAAGGGGCCAGAAGCCCAAGTTAGGGCCAGCACGCAGAGAGAGCCCTTGGTGTCCGCAGACAGTATTTATCTGTCACAAAGGAAACAGGAAGGGGGTGCCCACTGCAGCCCTCTTGTCACCAACAGACTTGATTTTCTTTCTCTTCTGTCATCCCCAGGTTGCATTAAGTTTAATGACAGTTTTGGCGGGTGATCCTCCTGCCTCAGCCTCCCATAGTGTTGGAATTACAGGTGTGTATCATCATGCCCAGCTCAGATTTTTAAAAAGCATTCACTAAAGTGTTTTTTTAAATGAAAGTTATTTCAATACCTTAAGTTGTTTTTTTTCCCGGAAAAATTTTTCATTGACTGCATCAGATGCAAAGGTAAAAGGAAGTTGGTGCAGTTAACTAAAGCTTGTTCTTATCTCATGACTGGGTGTCACCAGGGACCACTGCTGGGGCACTGACGCGGATCTACAGACATTCGCTACAAATGAGGCTGTCTGGCAGGGCCCTGAGCTGCCTCCTGTGATATGTGGCTGTCACATCCTTGAAAACAAAGTCTACTTTTTAGAAGAAGGGTCAAAAATATATTTAATAGTCACAACTTTGACATGGTGGCATCGGGGCATTTTCTAAAATTGCTTACTTGGAAATAATTTCGTCCTGAAAACAAGTTTTAAAAGTAGAATGAGGAACACTTCCCCTGAGTCCAAACACTATGTAATTCCTATATAGTGTGTAACTACTACAAGCGAAGACATTCCCACTCAGACTCTCAATGCAGTCATCAAAAAGAGGAAATTCACACTGAAATGTTGCTACCCACAATCCTCAGGGGCCAAGTTTCATCAACAAATCAAATGGTGTCTTTATAGCAAAAGGGTCATCTGTTGAATTTAGTTGTCTTGTCTCTTTCATTTCCTTCACTCAGAATAGTTGCTCAATTTTCCCTTGACTTTTAGAACTTTGACACTTTTTGAATAGCATGCAATGATTATTTCATGGAATGGGCCCCCCAATTTGGATTTGTCTCAAGTTTCCTCCCGATTAGATTTAGGTCATGGATTTTGGGTAGGGACATCACAGAAATGATGCTGTGTTCTCAGTGATTTTAATTTGACCTTTGTTGTGATATCCACTTGGATCATTCATTTGAGATGCTGTTTGTTGGGGCTTTTCATTGTAAAATTACTATTTTCCCCTCTGTATTAAATAAGTACTCTGGGTAAAGGTATCCTGAGTCTGTAAATTTTCTGCTTTGTGTTAAATTTTCATCCACTAGGTGTTTTTTTGTTTTTGTTTGTTTTGAACAGGGTCTCACTGTGTAGTTCGGGCCGGCCTTGAACTCACAGTGATCCTCCTGTCTCAGCTTCCCGAGTGCACTGCCACAGCCGGCCTTCATCCATTAGTTTTAACAGACAGATGTTTCTTGGCTAGATTAATTATTGCCTTGACAGTTACTGAATGGTCACTCTTCTAAACTAGCCTTTATTTGTGAGGGGGCAAAGCTTTTTCTTCTCTCCACTCATTTATTCACACCACCATGGACATATCGGTCCTGTTTTACTCAGTGGTTCTGGTCCTTTACTATCATTTCCTATTTGGATAAATGGATGGTCCCAGAGTTGACAAATGGGTACTCTTTCAAGCTGCCTTCCGTGTCTTCTTATTTTTCTGTGATACTTGGCATCGATCTCAGAGGTGCCTTACTTAGCACAGAGCTCCATCACCAGCCCCTTTCATTTCTCATTTTGAGACAAGGCTTCGCTGAACGGCCCAAGCAGGACTGGAACTTGCAGTCCTCCTGCCTTGGCCTCCCAGAGTGCGGATTATGCGCATGCACGACCGCACCAGCCTTCCTCTGTCCTTTTGCTGCGCTCCCACCATCCTCTGAGACACTGAATCTCGGCGGTGGCAGACAGGGAGCTGGACCTGGGCTCCGCTGACAGGAGCTCTTGGATCTGCAGACCCGGGCTCTGGTCTTGGAGGCCTTCTCCTTTCCTGGCGGGGTACCTGGAGGAGCTCTAAGGCTGCTCCAAGGCTGAAGACGGAGGCAATTAGTCCTCGCCACCACCGGCAGCGTCTGTTGTGAAATTCAGCCTGAAGGAGATTACAAGGGAGCTGGTTCCACTCCCGGATATTTTCTGGGCTCACTGACATTTCATGATGGTCTAATCAGCTGGGAAGGAACCATTCTGAACATTTGCATCCTGGGCTCTGTGCAGCCTGTGTGCTGTTTGTTTCAATCAAATACAGATGTGCTCAAGTGGCTCCTCCCTTCCCCAGGTATTTGGTGCAATAAGGACCAGAGTCCTTTCCACCAGGTGCCCTGGCCTGGGTGGGACAAAGATCACGCAGCAAGGTCATCTCCTGCTGGCCTAGGACTGAAGCCTGCCTGTCCCACTCCGCTGGCTCTGGGCCACACAAACAGACCCAGAGGGTGTGGGTTGGGGAAGAGTCTGCTTTGAGGCAGAAATTCAGAGGCAGGAACACCCCAGTGGCCTCCCAGGTGCGGGCTGCTGGTAGGGGAACAGAGCAAAGCCGTCTGTAACCCGGCCCCTCCTGGCTTTCCGAGTC
Source organism: Heterocephalus glaber (assembly GCF_000247695.1). The sequence goes on from NW_004624730.1 coordinate 63,656,212, forward strand.
CTAGAGGACACTAGGCCCAGCCGTGCCCAGCTCCATGCCTGACCCAGGGCAGATCTTAAAAATGATTTCCCGACCTTCCCTTACCTAGACAGGCCCAGAGCCAAGATGTCTGGAAGACGCCCCAGGGACCATGGACCAGCACTCACCCTGCTTATCTTACTCTACACCTTGACCATCTTCTGTGTGAAACTTCCTATCCAAGGGTTAAAAGGTAAACTTGTGTCGGGCATGGTGGCACAGGCCTGTAAGCCCAGCACTTGGGAGGGAGGCTGAGGCAGGAGAATCCCTGTGAGTTCCAGGCCATTCTGAGCTACAGAGGGAGACCCTCTTTCAAAATATATATAAAACTTAATTAAATCTACCCAAAAGACTCGGTACCCCCCAAAAAAATCTACATAAAAGGAAGTGATATGATTCCGATCTTATAAATTTAGTATTCTGAAAAACTTCATTGCCATTAAGCATGATGCTACATACCTGGAATCCCAGCAACTCAGAAGGCTGAGGCAGGAGGACTTCAAGTTCAAGCCAGCCTGGGCAACTTAGTGAGACCTTGTCTCAAACTAAAAAATAAAGGGAGGCCTGGAGTAGAACCCTTACAGCATGAAAGCCCAGGTCGTAAGAAGGACCTGGCCACACCTGCTGAGCCCCCATTCCTGATATCACAGAGGCTGAGCCCCAGGGTCCTGTGGGGAAGTAAAGCCCTCCGTGTGTTGGACTGTGGAAGCAGGCCTTTCTTTCCCCCTCTGAATTATCTTTTATTATTTTAATTTTTATTTTTATTCACCCACATTTGCAGTACATAACTTTTACTTTCCTGTCATTATTTTATTTTCCTATCACCTTTTATTTCCTCTCTTTTATTTTGCTCTTGACTCTGGGTAGATTCTCCCTTCTCTGGAACTCAGGGTCCTCAATATACCAACAGAGAGACTTTCTTCCCAGGCCATAATGTCCAGGTTTGCAGGTCTTGCCTTTAAGAGCTCTATCAAAGGGAGGTGCTCGCAAAGATATTTTGCTAAGGGGAGTATTTATTTTCTACAGTTGCTATAACACATTACTACAGACTAAGTGGCTTAAAACAACAGAAATTTATCCTTTCCGTGTTCTGGAGGCCGAGAGTCTGGAATCATGCGGTGAGCAGGGTCGTAGCTCCCTGCAGAGGTTCTGGGGAGACCCTGGTTTGTGGCCGCATCTCTCCACCTCTGCTGTCTTCTCCGTGTCTTTTATAAGGATACTGGGGTGGACACTGGACATGGTCGCTGGACTCGGGGTGCACCTGGGTAACCCAAGGTAACCTCCTCCAGGCAGACCCCACGAAACTACACACGCAGAGACCCTCGTTCAAGACCATGTCCACAGGTACTGGACACTGAGGGGCAGGACTTGGACATATCTTTTGGGGGCCTCCATTCACACCATAGATGGCCCAGGCACTGGCTCTGTGCTGAGCTCTGGGGCACTTGGGTGACAGTCGATGGGGACAGCAGTGTTGACAGAGTCACCGGAAAGGAAGGATGGGAAGAGCGAGGCGTGTGCCAGGTCCCGCTGACCTGGGAATTTCACACCATTGGGCTGAAGAGCTGCTCGTCGGACTCCATTTCCCAAGCAGAACCTAAACAGTTTCCTTTCAACCGAGTGTTGAGAGCACAGCTATTTTCACAGCATCTGCAAAAAGTGCACTTCGCTCTATGCTGTGCTCTTGGAAGCTCCGAGTGGTCAGGGCCATTTCCTTCACTGCCTGCAGCCCGTGAAGGAGGACCAGGCCCTGGAGACTGGGAGCTGGGCCCTCCTGCATCTGGTGGTCCACGGTGGTCTGCCAGGTCCCGGGAGGCCCCTACACGATAAGCAAAGTTATGCCACCGTTATGTGTCCAGTGCATGTGTGTTTTCTGAGGAAAGGGGAGGGAAGCGTGTGATTTTCTATTTCCTGTCATTTCCAACTTCTACAGTACCAGACAAAGTCGGATGCAAGAATCTAGATGCTTCCCTTACCCATCTGTCGTCTGGACAGGTGTCGCTCTCACTTCTCGTGATGGTCCCACACATGTTACAGTCCCAATGGGACAAAGCGGAAAGGAACCGCTAACTACCCCAGGATCCAAGGACCGGAAAACAGAGGCCCGGAGGAGACTCGGTCACATAATAATAAAGAAATCAGTGATTGGGAGCATTTGTCCCTTTAGAAGGAACCAACTTCGATTGCAGTTGGAACCTCTTGCCAATATTTCTCAACAAATGGCAGTTCAATGTGATTCATTCTTCTTGACATTATGCAAACGAAGGAAACCAGACTGAGTGGCTTCTGTCCAGAGAGCAGGAAATGAAGGCTGTCTAGGGCCACGGGCTCCCTGAGACAGGGTGCAGTGACAGAGGGGGCTTGGAAGAGCCACGGCTTTGTTTACTTCTGTTTCTCAAGTGAACTCCTCTTTGCAGCCATGGCCAGAGGGGCCAGCTTCCAAGCCACATTTCCCATCACCCCAGGGAGTGGTAGCAGGATGCATGGTTCTGTCACACCCGAGCTGCCATGTGGAGCAGCATGTCTCCCAGCTCTGCTCCCCACTGAAGGGAACAACTGATCTTCTGAGCCAGCCAGTGACTCCCATGGGAGGAAGACTGTGAGCTTAGACTTGGGGTCTGAGCAGTGTGGAGCTAATGCTCTCAGAATTTCTTGGATTTTATTTTCAAACCTTTGTTTGTTTGTTTTTTTTGGTACCGGGGATTGAACTCGGGTCCTTGTGCTTGCGCAGCAGGCGGCAAAACCACTGAGCTAAATCCCCAGCCCAAACCTTTGCCTCTTGAAGGGCAGCTTCACTCTGACTGGGCTCCCCGAACCTCTGCAGCCCCCTGAAGGGCAGAGTCTAGGGCCAGGCACCTGGGCCATGGTCAGTCATAGAAACTGTCTATGCCCTGGAAGTGGTTTATAAGAAGGACATTACTTCCTGTCGAGGATGTGAAGTGGAAGAGCTATTCAGAGAGCTTCAGAAAGAGGGGAAATTGAGTCCCCGAGAGAAGCAGTGGCTGTCAGAGGCCACAGAGCCTGGTGGTGGGAGCTGATCTGGACACTGGGTCTTGTAACTGAGCTGGGGAGGCCCAGCCCCATCTTTCTAGATTCTTCATCATCCTCAAACTCCCACCTCCAAATTGTACCACAGGTTAATTTTGGGTCCCCCAGGTATAGACTCCAAGGATGCTTTTGACCCAGGGTGCTGAGTAACTGCTCAGGGGCCTTTGAATACAGTTAACGGACCAGGGAGCCCTCCCTGGCAGTCAGGGTGGGGACTCACCCTGGGCCTCTAACCCAACTCTGGCCTAGCACCCAGGGCTCCCCCTACACCAGGCCACCTGCCCACACTGTTCTGGGCGCCTCTGTGGCACTGCTTCCCCCTTCCCCACGGCCCCTGGAGACTCCAGGCCTTTGCTCCCGTGCCCTGTCCCTCCCATCCCTGCCCCGGCTCTTCAGGTTGTGCAAGGCCAAAGGGGCTGGTGATAAAGGAGCCGCACGCCCAGGTCCAACCCAGCCCCAGGACTTGACCCTAGGCGAGAGGCTGAGCAGGCACATGCACTCCGCACTCCGACACCCAAACCAGCAGGGCGGCCCGCAGCAGCCAGGGTAGCCTGGCTTCTTATCTCATGCCGGAGGGTGCGGGGAGGCGCGCCCGCTCTTTGAAGGCCAGGTCTCCGGGAGGAGGAAGCACAGCGTGCGCATTCCGCCTGGCCGCGCGTGATTCCCTTCCCCCGGGAGCCCCGCCCGGGCTCATTTATTTATGGTGCGTTATCAGGGGCAGTTCAGGCGATAAAGTTTATGAAAAGGGGCGGAGCCTCGCGCAGGCGGGGCCGGGCCCTCAGTTCCCACACTGATTAGGATCAGCAGGGTTTTGGAAGGGAGGTAAGGATCCGGAGCCAGCCGGGAGTTGCTCTCCCTTCCTGCCCTACCCGGCTGGCCCACTGCTGGCCGGCTGGGGACGTGGGGAGGTCAAGGCTGCGGTTGTGGTCACGTCATGGGGGCCAGGGCAGGAATGTGCCCAGGGGGAGGGATCCTGGCCAAGCAGTGGGAAGGGAGAGAAAAGCAGCCTTAAAATCAACTAGCCAACTGAACATGGTGGCCTGAGCCTGCAGTCCTAGCACTTGTGGGAGGCTGAGGCAGGAGAATTGCCAAGTTCAAGCCTACCCTGGGCAACTGAGCCATTTAGGGAGACACTGTTTCTAAAGGGGGGGGGGGGGCTGGGACTGTAGTTCAGTGGGAGAAGTACTGTGTTCAGTCTTCAGTGCCAGAAAATCAAAATCAAGTACACAGTTCCCATTGCCGAGAAGTGGGACTGGGGTTATAGGAGTTTTTCTCCTCTGAAGAGGAACACATTTCAGCCCTGGCCTTTGCTTTTCCCCAGCCCCTGCCTGTCTAGCCTTTCACCCTCGCTTCCTGAGCCTTTGCACCGGGACTGGCCTCATCCCTGCTTGTCAAATGCTTTGTTCATCGCTGCAGTTAAGAATCTCTACCTCAGGACCCCTCAGCTCGGAAGAAAGGGTTGCAGATGAGCAGCTCGGGTCCCGGTCATCTTGGGTCTCAAGGTCACACAGAGACCTGGCTTGTAAATAGCATGGGTGCAGAGGCAGGTGTTTGCTTAGGAACATAGACAGTGGCTTTAGGCAAGGGCTATCGTGGGTCCATTTTACAGATGGAAAAACTGAGGCCCCAGGAGGCTACACAACTTGCTTAAGATGATTCAGAAGCCGTGGCTGAGCCAGGATTTGAACGCAGGGAGATGATGGTGGGAGAATGCAGTGCACATGACCACGGTCTTGGCTGAGGCCAGCGTTTCTGCCAGGAGGTGGTGTCCTTCCTTCCTCCCTGCTTTTGCCTAGACCTGGCCTGATACCCTGCATGAAGAGAGTTAATTTGATCAGTAACCAGAGAGGAGGGCACATGGGAGAACTTGTCTGTTTTCGGTGTCTTCTTTAGCTCTTGTGGATTTCATAACCAATGGAGCTAAAACCAGAGACCCATGTCCTCATCCGAGAACCTGGATCCTGCCCGGGGAGCCCAAAGACCTGGTGGCTGAGACTGCGCTGCCTGATCTGCTGCTTTTGGAATCCCTGCAGACGAGAAGCTGGGTTGGTCCTGGGGCCTGGGCCTTGCGGAGGATCAGAGCCGAGGACGGGAAGTCCTGCTGCCTCGGTGGGTGACAGGGGAGAGGCTCAGGAGGGCTGGCCAGGACCTGTGTGGCCTGGCCTGAAGGGTGAAGCTGCCCCCCCGCAGTGTCTTGGGGACCTCTGACTCCAGGGCTCAGCACTGTGCTTTGTTCTTTGTTGGTCTTTTTTGTTGGTTTAGAACCAGCTTTTAAAAAAATTAATTAGAAAAGCTGTAATGCGTGCACTTAATTTAAAATTATAATGCTTCAGAAGGGAACACAAGGAAAATTCTGCCTCTGCACCATAGATTCCTTAACCCATGGGGCAGTCGGCGTTAAGAATTCCTTTTCCCAGAGATGCTACACGCAGTCACGCGATGCTTTGCTACTTTTTATGTTGACCTGTGTACTTTGTGTATTTGTAGGCTTGGTATGTTGGGATTATTGGTGCTCTGGAAAAAGCATTAAAGTCCGTCGACCTTGGGAACTGAGAACTGATCTTACACATTCTGAATGGTGCTCGGGAATAAAAATCGTGCAGTAATAAAATCTGGATGTGTCAGATATCATCTGCACACCATGGTCCAGCTCAAGGGCAATAGAGCAAAGCTCACAGGAGGCAAGGGTGGCCACAGCCCAGAGGTGCTCAGTCAGCCCTGCAACTGTAGGAGTCAAGATGGACCTGGAGGAGCCCAGTGTAGTCAGGGGAAGCCTGCAGCCATTAGGCAGATTTGCATTTAGGTGTTTACAGTGCCCCGTCATGAGCCTGGTACACACAGGTAGGAGGAGGAGCCGCAGAGATGAATATTTGGAGCAGCGGGACTGCAGTGGACACACATGAGGATAAAATAAAGGCCACTGTCAACTTGATGGCACTGGCACCACTCACTGCAGAAAAAAAAGGAGATGTGACTTTGTTATTCAGATACGTGGTTGAGCTGGGCACGCTTGTAATGGGAGCACTCGGGAGGCACACGGAGCCCGATCTCTGGGGAACCCAGAAAAAGGAAGGCCCCTCGCCCTCTCCTGGCTGTGTGAGGTCCAGTAGCTGACCCAGCCCACTGCCTGTACCCTGGGCTTCTGCAGGATGTACGCAAAGGGTCTTTGCAGTTTTTGCTTCTGGTCACGTTGCTCTTGGCAGGTTGGGGTCTGAAACATGTTTGGTCAAAGGATATCGACAGAGCCAGTGGCTGTCCTTTGATGAACCGGAGAGTCTTCCTGCTTAGCCCGGGTCTCTGAGGTTTCCTCCCTCCATAGTTGTCAGACATGCTCACACATGCCAGCCCCCAGCTCAGGCTCAGGCCATGACCTGGCTTCCCTCTAAGAATAACTCCCAAGTGTTCAGTTGTTTTGACTTTTTTTTTTTGAGACAAGGTCTCACTATGTCGTCCAGACCAGCCTTGATCTCACTATGGAGCCCAGGCTGGCCTCAAACTCTGCAATCCTCCTGCTTCCGCCTCCTGAGTTCTGGGATTACATGTGTGCGCCATCATTTACAAAAGAATCTTCTATCAAGATGGTAACAAGGCAAGTTGTGGTGATCTCCTTACCAAGCGGAAGCCTACAGTGTCTTGAAACAGGAGTCCTTGTCTTTTGCAAGTCAGCCCCTGGTATCCTCAGGATAGACCAAGGTGGCCCAGCTTTAAAATCAAATAGTTGTGGTTTTCCCCTTCTTTCAGGTACTGTCATTTTTCCATGCCAATTTTTTCCATACATTTTTCTTAAGTCTTAAACCTTTACACCTGCAGGCAAGGAAACTAATGAACACGCAGTAAACAGATATGAACGGGAGGGCTTGGAAACCACGGGTCCTGCTGAATCTGTTACCTTTTTAAAGGAACACGTGTGCTTGTGGTTTCATCCTGCCTGCCCATAACGTAGCCATATTTCTGCTATTAAAATTGCTCTTCGTTCACGGGATGAAATGAAATGGGACATTATTTTGGGGTGTTCCCGGAAGAGCCTCATGTTTCAGGAAGCCCACGGTGAGTTTTCTGCCACCTGAGCAGACTCCAGAGTTCGGGTTTCCTTTCCTTCCCCTCCTCCCTCTGCAGTTCACACAGTGGCCCTGGGTGACCCCCACTTCTGCCAGGCTAAAGATAACCTCTCCATCTGGGACATCTTCACCCATGGCTAAATTTACTCCCAGGGTGGAATGGGGCTACCCTGATCCTGGGCACTGGCATCCTCAGCTCTAAGTCACGGGCAGAGGTGGGGAGCTGGGGAAGTGGAAGGGATTCTTGGGGCATGGGGATAGGGATGAAGGGTGCAGAGAGATTAATGGGAAGCTGCCCAAAAGGGAGGGAGACACACACGGCCACACGGGGACTCTGGCATGCACGGAGCCAGTCTGAAGGCTTTGACTGCAAAAGATTCCTTTTCTGGCCTTTATTAGGTTACTGTAATTCAAGCCCACAGGGAAAGCCCAGTGCTAATCACGGCTGGAGAAGCCAGGGGACTCAATGTACAGAATGGGGTGTTTAATTTTATGATACGGCTGTGTGTTATGTGAGAGGCTAATAAAAGAGCCCCATAAACGTGGCTTGCAGCGACGGGCTTGCGGCATCCCCCAGAGGGTTGGGCCTTGCTCAAAAGTGGTTTCTGAGCTAGGCTGGCACAGGGCTAGCAGGTGCTGTGCAGCCTTCTGTCCCCGGGTAAATAGCGCCAGGCTGCCCTGCCTGCTCAGGGTCTGCCCACCTCCCGCGAGCAGATGCAGGCAGCCTGGGACCCTGCTCTCTGCCACATGGGTCCTGGGCGCCCTGCAGTGTCTGTTGCTGATGCACATTTTAAATATCACCCATCCTGTAGCACGGTTTCCTGGCGATGGGTCTTTCAGATTCCTGTGGAACAGAATAGAGTCACCGGATCCCTTCGGTGCTCCTTCACTGATCCCAGGGTCCCCACAGGAGGCTTTCCTGAGGGGGCTGCAGGGTTGTACCCCGGCTTTCCCATGAATTATCCTTGGCAGCCTCAGAAGATGCTCTAACCGGCTCAGGAATGACATCAGGACAGAAGAATACTTGGAAAGAAAGAGACAACCTTGCATAAGATTCCCAACGAGGAAGTGTATCTATATACAGTGTGAATTAGAAGGATATTGGGGCACCTCTGGTCTCTCCTCTAGGCCAACACAGACCTTTCTTTTTGGGGCTTCACTGTGTAGTCCAGGCTGGTCTTGAGCTCATGGCGATCCTCCTGCCTCGCCCTCCTGAGTGCTGGGATTACAGGCCCGCATCACCATGCCTGGCCAGCACAAAGCTTTCTATAACATCTCTGCTACCTCCTCAGGTTGGTGGCACCTCGTTCGTGCCCATTGGCAGGGAACCAGCTCTTTGGGATGGCATGTCCTCTATGACCCGATCAGGGCAGAGACTGCCTAAAGCCATCCAAGCGTGAATCCTTTGGTGGAGTTGAAATCTTCCTATGGAACTCAAGTGTGGACCCTCACTTAGACGTGCGAGTCCAAAGAAGGCTGCCTGTGACTGTTCACCGCGACACGTCCACATGGGTGGATGGAGAGACACCCAGCAGATGAGTGCAGCATGGCCCAGGTGGGCTGTGGATCATGGATTGTGGGCCGGTACACTAAGGGGGAAGACCCCTCTGGGGGTGGGTGACACCACCAATAGGCTGCCGCCCGGGCAGACTAAAAGGAAAGGAGCAGGTGGCATCCCCGTGAGGAGCGGATGAGCTCCTTGCGGCCATTGTCTTTGGACTCTGGGTGCTAGGTGTCCGGTTTCTTCTTCAGTCCAACATAGATAGATGCATGCTGGTGACTCCAGGGAGCTGCCAGGGCTTCGACCTTGGGCCGGGCTGCGTTTATTGAGTGGGTACTATGAGCCAGGCAGTGGGCCTGATGCTGGAGACTCAGCATCAACTGGAAGTGGTTCCGCTGAGAGTGTTCAGTCCACCTGGGCTGCTACTCTATAGTTGGGTAGATGTGGGGGCTCAGGGGTCACTGAACTTCACCTCCAAACCTCAGGGTGGCACTCTGTTTTGTGGATGCAGAGCTGGAGAGGCTGAGGGTTGCCCACCAGCTCCCCATTTCTGAAAACACTTGTGGGTCAAACATGGCTTTAACATGCATGTTGCTGCATGAGCAAGTGAACAGACTGATTTTTTAGGTTTCATAATAAATATTAGCTACTTGATAAGAAAAAAGGGGAAAATATAATTACTTATAAACATATCAGCTGTAGGTAAGAATTTGGTGTTTATACAAATTTTTTCTGGTTTTATTTAACATATCTGTGGATGTAGGAGATACATGCACACACATGTACACAACACACACGCATTGGCCCAATGAACACAATTCTAGACTAAACGCATTCACTCAAGGAGATGTAATAATGCACATAACTTTGAACAGCCCCGTGAAGACACCAGAGAAAGAGTTAATTCTCTCCAAGGCAGCGAGGCATCAGCCAGGTTAGAGATCAAGTGTGTCCATGGGGCAGAGGCTCCTGAGAAGGCACCTGGCTGCCCTCTCCTCCCTCTCTAGTCTGCTGTCTCTCCCGAGGAGACCCCAGAAGCTGGCCCTGAGTTTCAAGGGGACAGGTAGGGAGATGGCTCTGTCCCTGCAAGGCTCAGTGGGGAGGGAGAGGGGGAAGAGAAAGGCCCACCAAAGAGCCCCTCAAGGACCTGACTCTGCTCCTCAGGGAAAGCAGAAGCAACCAGGATGGGTGATCCAGCACCAGAAAAATGGAAAAGACAGCTGAGTGCAGTGGAGCACACCTGCAGCCCCAGCACTCTGAGAGACTGAGGCGGAAGGATCCCAAGACCATGCTCAGCCTGGGCAACGTAGTGACTTAGTGAGATCCTGTCTCAAACTTTCAAAATAAAAAAGGACTGGAGATGTAGCTTAGTGCAAAAGCCCTGAATTAAAAAATCCACAGTGCTGCAAACAAAACGAAACAAAAAAACCCAAAAAACAAAAAACAAACAAAAAACCACCAAACTTCTTGGAGCTAAAACTTTTTTTTAACTAAAGTACAATAGTCCTTGGATGAGTTAAAGCTTTGTTAGAAGATCGAGTGGAAAAATTTCCCACATGTAGGATAAAAATACAAAGAAAGGAATCATGAGGGTCAGATAAGAGTCCAGGAGGCCTACGATGGCAGGAAGAGGAGGAACCACTGAAGGAGTGACACTATAGAAACAAATGACAGCAGGTCACTTCCCCAGGTGGAATCAACTAGGGCCTGAGGTTTAAAAGGAACTCATGGGGTCCTAGGCACGGAACGCCACATGCTCCAGCCCCTTCAGATACACGTCTTGGACAGCAGGTTTGCAGAGGACCTCTTCGTGTTCTTTGGTGCAAGAAAGAAAACATTAATTACACAGGAAAATGGAAGGAGATGGTGTCACAGGCTCCCTGCCAACCATAGGAACGCAGAGAGAAGGGAGGACAGCTACGCAACAGCACAGCCAGGCACAAGGGTGTTTGCTGGTCAAGGTGGAAAAAAGCCCATCACACACTTGAGCCAAAGTTGCTTTTCAGGAGATCTCCGCCTTCTTGCTCTGGGGGTGGACTGGCTGCTCAAGGAGGTGGCCCCAGGGAAGGGACAAGCTTGGGAAGTGGCAGTTCCCCCTGTCTGCAGCCCGAGGGGGACAGGGCCCGGTGCTGGGTCCCCTCCACTTTGCACCACGTGGTGCTCTTCCTGCGGGAGGATGCGTGTCCGTGCTCTGATGTGCTGGGGAACCTTCACATGGAGTCCCAGGGACTCTCAGGAGGAGAAGCTGCTCCTCGGCAGGTGGCTGGGAGGACCCGTGTGACACGTGTCATGGGAGGGCAGAGTTTGTGGGAGCAACTGGCCAGGAAAGAGCTTTGGCTTTCAGAAACCCTCTGTCTGTGTCGAAACTGCCCCTCTCCCGCAGGACATAGTTTGCTGACTTCAGTTGTATGTGAGTCCTGTATCATAAAACGCTGCATACTTGTTAATGATGCTATTTCAAAGCGCCCGAAGGAAGAAATCCCTTCACTCTAGATTTCAGGCCAACCGGTTGGTTGGAGGGCTTAGGCCGTGGGGCAGGGTGCATGGCTCAGCTGGTTTTGTGAATGAGCTCATACCCAGTAATGTTTTTTATTTTCTCTTTATCTAAGATTAAAGTAAGAAAAGGAAAACCCTTGGATTAATAAAGGAAAATACAACCTTTAGCCCTCCCCCCAAATCCCAAACACAAGTCTCACAAACTGCTTTATAACATATTAGGATCCTGTTAAATCAGAATGTGGAAAAATACAAGGTGTGATAAAAAATGTGGTGTTTAAAAACTTAAAAAATATATTACAGTAAAAGACACATTGCCATCAATCTCCCTCAGAATATTTTCTGTTTCTTCGAACACTCATCCCATTGCTCTTGCCACTTTCTGCGGCAGTTCTGGAAGTGCTCTTTCCTGAGGGTCTTTAGTTGTGCTGATGTGGCTGCCTCAATGCCCTGAGTTGATTCAAACATTTGCCTTTACTCTCAGTCTGACTCTGGGGAAGAACCAGAAGCTGCACAGTGCTGAGTATGGTGAATAAGGTGGATGAGGACACAGCGTAACATGTTTATCTGACAGAAGTCACCCTAAATAGTTTATCAGTGCAGAATGATCATAAAATATAGTGAATGTTTCAGTTAAATCATTTATTACAGTAAAAGCACATAAGCACGAATCCCCCTCAAAATATTCACAGTACTCCCCCTCACTTTGAATACACTTATTGTCCTTGGCCATATGTCTTTTGCTGTAATTGGAGTCTAAAACCTTAAACACTGTATCTTTCAATCACCCCAGTTATCCTTGGGAAAGAGGCAGGCACTCCTGACATATTATCTGCAAAGAAAGGTAGAAAAGAAGACTATCAGAGGAATCCAGGTCAGGCAGACAGAAACCTTCATGTGGCTGAGAAATGGAAGCCATTCTCACAAGAGAAGTATTGGGATGCTAATATGAATGCCCCGAGTTTTGTACACATAGGAATGGGATGCGTGGGACCTTCTCTGGCCCTGCTTGGTGGGCACACCCAGTGTGCTAGTGTACATACAAAGCCACGGGCTCTAAATATTCCGGGAGCAAGTCTCTTTTCTCTTAGCTTCAAGTTTTCCACCTTGGAATGAGTAATTTAGATTTCTCCTGCAGCCTTATGAATTTCTGTGGGTTTAGTATAATCTTAAATTTTGGTAAAATAATTAAGAACTATTTTCCATCTCTTAACCATTTTCTGTCTTATGACTGCACATGGTTGACTGCATGTGTTTTTGTGCACACACACATACACACAGGCACACACACAGAGTATTGTGCTGGGAATCATACCCAGGGCCTTGTACATGCTGAGCATATGTTCTACCACTGAGTTCCACCCCAGCCCATTATGTTGACTGTATAAAACCAACTGTATCTTGGCATCTCATTGTCTTAAAATGTGTGTGTGTGTGTGTGTGTGTGTGTGTTTATGTTGATGTGGCTGTTGGCAAGTTGTTTTCTAAGAGGAAGTGCTTGCTTTATCAAATTGTACAATAGTGTGCTTAAAAACCTTTTCAGAACATAAAAATCCCCTACTACTCACTACCGAGTACCACATTTCTCTCTGTACCACCCGTTATAATAATATGTTGTTGACCTTCTCCTAGTGACCAGGAAGCTTGGAGTAGAGTTTAGCATCCACACGAGCCAGCCCCCATTATGTTTCAGTAATTCTCCCTCTCTTCTGACTCACAGATTCCTATGGGTGTTTGCCGGAAGGGATGGGCAATCCATTAGGAAGCACTCATATATGTACGGAATGGATTCCCATTGCTCTTTTTGGAAATTTTCAACAACCACATTTTACATGTTATTGGTGTTACTATCTGCTACCCAAATGCTGACCTCTAATGGAGGTCTTGGAGACATGGGAGAGCTGTGGGCAGTGTTGGAAGGAAGGTCTTGGTTGTTTGTTTGTTTTGATGCAAAGGAAAAAGAGCTTTTTGAGGAGAGTGTTTCTCCAGGGTGTAACATAACTTAGTCCTGCCTTAGGGAAAAAGCACTCGACCAAGTTCAAGGTCTAGTTTTATCACTGGCTGGTTGTGCACTTAAACATCCTTTTAGCCAGCCTCTGTCTCTTCACTGTAAACTGAGAATACTACCGGGATGGTGAGAAATCAGGAGAACTGGCCGGGAAGTGAAGGCAGATTAGGGGACTCAGGAAGTCTCCCTCCTCCAACACCTGCCCTGCTGCGGGGCCGACACCCTGCAGCCCCTCCTCTGCAGCCCCGCCTCTGTGTTGCTTGCAGCTCTAGGAAGAAGATGAACACTGAAGCTCTAATGTGGCTTGAAATCAACATGTGGGAACTGCCAGGCCAACGAGTCCAAGGCCGCATCTCTGGGATGGGGGTGTGGGGGGGACACCCCAAGTCTGCCCCAGCTCCTCCCCTCTGCCCTCATCCTCCACCCTTGCACTGTGGGCCTCTCCACAGAGCCTTCCCTTCTCTCCTCATGGCTGTGGGATTCGGGCCATTGGGTCCCAAGGCGTTTGGTGCTCTCTGCTCACCTGTTACTAAAGTCGGCTGGCTCAGGACCTGCTAGGTGGAAGGTTTTGTGCCGATGGCGATGCTGTACTTCCTTCACTCATTTTTCAGGTTGCTCCCCTCTGTATGTGTGTAGAATCACTTGGGATACACTCATCCTTCACGCTGCCTGGCGCATGGAGTTGACAGCTAAACGTCTGAGGATGAATCATCCCACCATCTGCTAGAGCCCTGGAGCTCTGGCGTAACATGGAAGACAGTAAAAGATTTCTTTATAAAAGTCACATGTGCCCAGCTTAAAAATTTGGATGTCTCTCTCTCTTCTCTCCCTCTTTCCCTCCCTCTCTGTCCTTGGGGTCTAATCTAGTGCCTCATGCATGCTAGACCAGTGCTCTACCTCTGAGCTACCTTCCTAGCCCAATATTTTCGTGTACTTCCTTTTAAAACTTTGTTTACCTGTTTCTATTTATCTAATTTGGAATTTGGTGGCTTTTAAAACTTTAACATTTTAGGTTTAAAAACCTTTGGGGAGATAATTGCACATGTATGTGTACTTGTAAGAAATAACACAGTCTGTGAGCTCTTCACCAATTTTCCCCAATGGTAACATCCAGCAACATATTACAGTGGGCAATCCACACTGATAGAATCCAGAGACCTTATCTGGAACTCAGCAGCTATACATGCGCTCGTGTGTGTGTGTGTGTGTGTGTGTGTGTGTGTGTGTGTGGTTCTGTGGGAAGTGATCACATGAGCAGACTCCTGTCACCACTTCCACACTGATGGGGAGACATCGGAAGTCACACCCCACAGATCTGTCCTTCAAAAAGTGACCACAGTAACCATGGTTACTCCTTCCCTCTGTCCCACCCCTTCCTCCTGCCAACCACTAATTGTTGATCTTTCCAGAGAGGAGGCAGGTTTACAGCCCACATGCTCCCATACCACAGTCAGTTTTCAAATACATACTTTAGCTATCTAATATTCCACCATACTGATTTGCCATCACTGATTTCCCAGTCTCCTTAGCAGATTTTCAGGTTGCTGTTCGGTTTTTCACTATTAAAAAATTATTATAATGAGAATTTTTGTGCCTCTGTCTACAATCACCATGCCTGCATATCTGATGATCTCCCTTTGATGTATTCATGGAATTTAAATTACTATCCAGAGGGTATGGAGCTTCTGAAATTGTTGGTTTTTGTTACCAAACTGCTGTCAGAAAGGCTAACGCTTTCTAGCCCCATCACAGGAAGAACGACGCCTGAGTCACCATCCCACACTGATATTAATTACTTTCCTCTCTTGTAATCAATACTTACAAATTTGCTTAGGATGTATGGAGTTTTAGTTTTGCTTCTTTTTGCATATTTTTGATCATTAGTAAGTGTAAACATTTTATAATATTATTAGCCAGTTTCTTTTATTTTTCTCTGAGTTACCTGCTACCTTATTTTTTTGTTTTTCAGGACTGAGGTTGGAATCCAGGGCCGTTACACTGAGCTGCATCCCCAGTCCTTTTTAAATGTTATTTTTAATAATGGATTATTTATTGGAGTATATAGAAATACAGTTAATTTTCATGTATTTATTTTGTTTTGCTCTTTTTTTTTGGTACCGGGGATCGAATTCAGGTCCTTGTGCTTGCCAGGCAGGGAGTGGAACCACTGAGCTAAATCCTGGGGCCTTAAATGTTATTTTGACACAGGGTCTCTCTAAGTCTTTTAAGTGACCTAGGCTGGGTTGGAACTTGAGATCCGCCTGCCTCAGCCTCCCAGAGTACTGGAATTATAGGCATGTACCACCACACCCAGGTTTCTGCTTTTACTTTTTTAACCATTTAAACAATTGGAAGTATCAGTGTGTTTCCATTGATGTGCTGCAGAGAAGTCAGTGAATAGATTCAAAACCATATTTAAACCATTGCGTATTTTAACGCTGCTCTGTCTTGGCCACTGAAAAGCAAGACTGGTTGTGGGTGTCCAAGGCTGCTCCCTCTGACAGCTGTGGTGCTACTGGTCCACTGAGCTATGTCTTTGGGTAAGGAGTGGAATGTGAGGCCAGTGCTTTCTGCAGCACACTGGCTCCTGTTAGTCCTTTGTGTGGAAACAGATTGGCCAGGCTTCCAGGCCAGGCTCCCAGGCCGGGCAGTGCTTTGCCAGAGAGCAGAGGGTCTGCTGCTCCTGCAGGAACAAGCGGATCTCAGCAGCTCCTTGCAGGAGATCAGCCCAAGGGCAGAATTTCATGCTTCTTCCTTCCTTCCTTCCTTCCTTCCTTCCTTCCTTCCTTCCTTCCTTCCTGCTTCCTCCTTTCCCCCTTCTTTCTTTTTCCCTTCTTGTAATTCTAAGATGTCCATTCTTGACCCATTAGACTCATTTTTCAGAAACTCTCTGTTTTGTGCATTTCCCCCCAGGTAATACAGATTTCTGAAAGCACTGAGGGAATAAAGACTTTTCTTGAGGTCCGTTCAGAAGACATGTGGGAAGGACTCATTGTAGAAACTTCAATCTTTAAAAGAAAAGTAGATATTAGCAACTCCCTTGAGAAGGGTGTCAGCTGTGTCTTGCTTCTGTGGATGAAGCTTGCTTTGCTTCTTTAGGCAGCATCTGCTCAGGGTCAACAGCTAGTGTGGATCGGCACCAAAACTTGGGCCCAGTTCGGTTGAAGACAAAGTGCGTGCTCCGGTCTACACGGCTACCCTAGTGGTGATTCTCAGTTATGTGTGGTCACAAAACCATGGTTACAACCTTTAAGTCACCGCAATCAGAAAGCCCACAGCTGAGGTGTGTGGCAGGCACGCAGTGAGCAGCCACGGTGGTGGCACATTCACCAGACCACCAGAGCATGAGGTGGAGTCAGAAAGCTGGTGAATGAGAGAGAATCCTCAGTGGTGATCATGGCAGCCACCTTCTGGGCAAAATGTCGCAGGGGACATCAAACCACTGATAAAGACAAAGAAGGCACATAAGGAAAGGAGCCAGGGTGGCTCCTCTCTCTCCTCAAAGGCTTTAGGAAGTCGGTGAGCACAGGTCTGCTTCAGAGTAACTGCCAGAGGCTGAGGCATATAAGGGTAGAGTGAGCCCTGGGGATGGAGGGGACCACCTGAGACTCTAGCATGGTGCAGAAATGGGGACACAGGGGTGACAGAGACAAGCCGAGGTGGCTCTCAAGCAGGAGCAAGGCATGCTGTGGGTTGACGATGAATGGGTGGGTTTCCCATGCCAGCCCTTCACAGGTTCCCGTTCATGGCATCCCCATGGTGGCTGCCAACATTGCTCTCAAGACCTGGGCAGCAGCATGGAGGTTGTGCTTCCTGGGCTGGCAGAACCAACTCAATAGGACGACGGCTTTCGTACGCTGTGAATCAGAGCTCCCGAGAGGGTTAGCTTTCCTACCACCACTTACTGACACAGCCACGTAGAGATGTCATGGGCCAACACTTACTTTTCCTATACAAGGGCTCCCTGATTGCTCCTGTCTTCTCCTCTTTCAAATAAGCAACAGAGAGAGCCCGTACCCTTTGCTAAGCTGATTTCTCAATCCATGAGTGGGTCAGAACTTACGGAGTGAAAAGTCACCATGTCATCTGCAAAACAATGCCCACAGACCTCATCACCTGGGCCCTCTGCAGCCACAATCAAAAACATGGAAGTTGCATGTAGAAGTTCTTCCAGGGAGAAGAGATTAAAAAGTAGATGCTTAATTCTGGGTATGCTGCGTCCTCTTAGCCAGCAAATAGTCCACTGCCCAGAATGCGGCTCTCTAGGGCTCGTTGGGTACATGCAAAAGTCTCCAGAGTCCCGTCTTCAGCTCATTCTTGCTTTTGCAGAAGATAGGGCGTCATTCCTCTTGAGCTTCCCAGGACCCCTTGGCTGTGCACACAAAGAGAACCGGGCTTTTCTTGTTTGGGCCTCCGCTCTTTCCTATCTGATTGAATTTGCAGAGGAACTGTTTGCCTTTGGCTGCACATCCTGAATCATAATCAGGATGCTGCTGGCAGAGACAGGCTGCTCCCACCCTTGCCTGAAATAACTGAACAGGGAAGTCGAGTCCTGCCCCTCTCCAGCCTTAAAGAAAGAGGCTCCTGATGTGTTGTGTGCTGGCAATACTTCAAAAGTCAATTCCTTCACTTACAGTAAGTCAAGGAGGGAGGTGGAAACACCTCATGAAAAGGAACATTGACACCAAGAGAGTGAGGCTTACATATCTGTTAGCCAGAGTGCATTCGGTGGCCTTTGGAGATGCTTCCGTCTCTGTGGGACATTAGAAAGCTACGAAGCCATCCCTGTAGCTTTTTCGTTCTTCAACTCAACAAATGTACTTTGCTTAAACTGTGTTGCAGGCACTGCGGACTCTGGAGGGTTGGTTTTCTAGGGATAGTCTAACAGATTCCTGCAAATCTGGTGACTTAAAGCCATGGACATTTATTCCCTTGCAGTGCTGGCGATGAGAAATCTGCCGTCAGGGGTTGGGGGCCACACCCATGTGGAAGCTCTAGCCAAGACCCCTTCCTGTCTCTTCTGACTTCCTCTCTTTGTGGCGGGGTCCCTTCTCCGTGTCCCATGGTGACTTCTCTCTGCGTTTCTCTCCTCCGTCCCTGCTCACACACCGGCTGTCAGAGGTAGGGGCCCCGTGGGCTGCATCACCTGGAGAGAGTTAGTTCTATCTGCAGAAACACTTTCACACATACCGAGGGCGGGGTCTGAGACTTATCTTTTCAGGGGCCACCACTGAAGCCACCACTCGGGGGACTCAGGGGGAAAGGACAGGTCTGCTGTTCGGGCGGGGGGGGGGCGCACTCAGTCTGTGTGGGAGAGAAATAGTTAAACAACACTGCCAAGAAGGTAATCACAGGGCTGGGGATTTAGCTCAGTGGTTTTGCCGCCTGCTGTGCAAGCGAAAGGACCTGAGTTCGATCCCCGGTACCAAAAAAACAACAACAAAAAAAGAAGGTAACCACAGGCAGAGATGCAGGCCAAGTGCTGAGCTTCTTCAGAGAGTCTGTGTTGGGAATTGACATGGAGGTGGAGGGGTGGGGATGGGGCGGAACTTTTCACCTTTGAACTCTGGTTTCTTGGCAGCCAGAAGTCGCCATCGGAAGCCATCAGGCTGAGACGCAAGTCTTGTCCAAATGGAGAGAGAGGGTGAGGTCTGTCCTAGCCAGAGCCAACCTTACCAGTTGTCTTGGGGTTTGGGGGTGTTGGCTGGGAAGCAAAGGATGGCCAAAGCCATAAAGGGTTGGGGGCGCGGAGCTGGAAGCCATGAATCAGGCCATGGATGCTGGGCAGAAGAAGGTTTGTGCCAAAGATCCAGTGGCTCCTGTCTGTCACCATCCCAGGTCAGAGCAGAGAGCCAGATGGGGTCACCGCTGGCCACAGCAGCTGCCTGGCCAGGTTTCCTTTACCCCACGACCTTGATTGGGGTCTTATTTGGCCCTTGGTGTAGTAGCTGCTGCCCCAAGGTGCCTAGGGCGAAAAACAGAGACACTTGGCTTAATTCTCTTTTTGCACTTTTTTTTTTTTTTTTCCAGAAAAACACCCGAAGGATGTTCCAGTCTCCTGGGACTGTTCATTGGTGGGTTCCTGGTGACAGATACAGTGAAATTATTGTTAATATTCCCAGGTGTAATTTGCTCTTTGTTGAACATCTTTATTCTGAGGAGCACTTGCTAAAGTATCTGTGGGCAATGTTACCATCTCTGCAAGGTTTAGCTGTTTCCACAAAAATACAATAAATAAGCCTATTATCATAAAAAAGGTGAAGAATTGCTGAATCCAGGTGGAAGGCACATGGATGTTTATTGTTCTATTTTTTCAACTTTTCTCTATGCTTGAAACTCTCCGTAATAAAAACCAACTTGGGGTAAGATTGTGTATAGACAATTCTTGAAGCAGTCTTTATTGGCTTGTGTTTCGTGGTCTCCGGTGGGGAGAGGTAGATGGATCTGAGGGATAAGGAATCTTCTAAATATATCTGTGAACTTTTTTGGGTGTGGATGTGTATGTGTGTGTGTGAGGGGTCTCTTTTCTGGGAGGAAAGGTTTGTTGTTCGTAGCTTTCTCCTGATTCTCAAAGGTACCTTAACCCTCTGCCCCATTCCTTAAAACTCAAGACACATTTGCATACATTGTGCTTTCTGTAAGTGGCCACTAACAAGCAAATATTGTCCATTGCTGATTTATCATTAATACTTTGTTACAAAATTTCGATTCTAAATATAAATGACATGCAAATTACATACTCCTCCCTTTTTATGTCTATTAATTCTCTCTGCTTCCTTCCCTGTCCTTGTCTCTCTCCCCTTCTCTCCCCTCCGTTTCCTTCTCTCTTTCTTCTCTTCTTTTCAGAGAGAGTATCCAGCTCAGGCTGGCCTCGAACTTGCAGTCCTATGGCCTCAGTGTCTCAAGTGCTGGGATTACAGCCACTGCACTCGACTTCATGAACTCATTTCTTGATTTTTTCCTAATTAGTCCTTTTCTTATTTTAGTTGAATTCTTAGACTTCTGCACAGGTTTAAAAATTATTGGTGGCTGATATTAACAAATCTGTTTTCCATGGCACTATTTTAAAACTAAACTAATTATGTTGGTATCTTTCTAGGTTGTAACAATCATACAGATTTACTACATGCCATTTGAAGAATTAAAAAATGTGCAAAAGAGGGAAGCTTGCCCTCCATATCTAGGGTCCCACAGCCTCGGACTCAACGAATCCAAGGCTGAGAATATTTTTTTAAATATTACATCTCCTCTGAACATCTATGGGTTTTTTTTTGTCCTGATTCCCTACATAATGCAATACAATAACTATTTCTATAGTATTTACATTGCATTAAATATTATATGTCATTCTGATGTGACTTAAAGTAGCATCCAGGAGGATGTGCATTAATCTCATGCAAATAGAACCTATTCTTTTGGAATCTCGGGGTTCCTGGAACCCGTCCCCATCAGTCACTGTAGTGGGATGTATTTCTTGCTTTTGATATGCCTGCACCTATGCATATTTATTTATTTTTTATTTTTTTATTTTTTCGGTACCGGAGATCGAACTCAGGTCCTTGTGCTTGCGCAGCAGGCAGCAGAACCATTGAACTAAATCCCCGGCACCTATGCATATTTATGTATGAAACAAAATTAGATAAGACTGAATGTGCAAGTTTATATTATGCAAAAAAGAACACTTCAGACTGTGTACTTTTCCCGTGCTCCTCCAATGTTTATAAAGAAGCATTCAAATAGATTTCTCTGGTGTTTGTATTAAGCAGAGTTGTAAACGAACATTTGTAGGTTTTTGTGGTGGTGGAGGGATACCTTTCCCCTGAAATTTCTCATCTACTCTGAATATTTAGTCCCCGGAGTTACTCTATCCATGCTAATTGCCTGTAGTTTCAATTTCTTTGATTGCACTGTGTTGCCACACAGATAGGCAACACAACTTGAGCTTTAGTTTGTTTTTTCATTGTTGTTGTTACTGAGGAAGAAACAAGGACAAAGCTGTCCCTGAGTTGTTGGAAATCTGCCTGGTCGGGGTAGGAAGAAACCTGACAAACTCACTGGGGCGGGCTTGTTCTTAGAGTTGTGCTATTTGGTAAAACTGGAATAGTGCTGAGAAACCTTGGGTCCAGCCACTCGCAGAGGAAACAGAGGGTGCCTGGCCTGCTATCCCCAGGGACATTAGGGACATCAGGGAGAAGAGGGCACCAGGGGGAAGTGAAGAGGTCGCAGTGTGGCGCTTTGCTTCCTCTGACTCTCAGCAGCACTCGGTAAGGCCCCGATCACCTGTAGGTTTTAGCCAGTTATCTGCTCACCCTGATCGCTCCATCGATGGGTGTGCTGCATTCCGGGTCCTGGTTTTAGTGCGTTACTTGTGATCATGTTGTAATTCTCATAACTCTGTGCGTTAGGGGTTGGCATCCCTGTCATGTAGGTGTGAAAGGTAAGGCACACAGAAGTTGGCTTATGTGCCCAAAGGCACGCAGCTGTCAAGTAGGAGAATGGGATTTGAACTAAGAAGGCTTCATCCTCATCCCACAAGCCATGCCCGTGTCAAGCCCCTCGCTAGGTGTTCAGTGACTCCATGTACGAGATGCCTGGGAAGTGCCTGCTGCATATGGACTCCAGGATGGTACTCTGGCGTCAGTCCCTAGAGGAGCTCTAGGCCCCCCTGTTGTAGATGAGAAACTGTGCTTGTGTAGAGAAGACATAGCCTGGCATCCTGACCTACTTTGGAGGCTGAGGCAGGAGGATCCCCACAAGTTGGAGGCCAGCCTGGGCTACATAGCAAGTTTAAAGCCAGTCTGGATTATATACTGAGACACTGTCTCAAAAAAACCACAAAAAACAGAAACAAAACAGAAAAAGATGGCTGATGTTTGCTCCTTCAAAACAATGCTTCATGGGGCCAGGGATTTAGCTCAGTGGTTTCCCCACCTGCTGCGCAAGCGCAAGGACCCGAGTTCGATCCCCGGTACCAAAACAACAACAACAACAAAACAACCAAAACCTACAAAATGATGCCTCGGAAATTCGTTTTTGCATAGCCCCGTGGAGAAAGGCTTGGGTCGGTGAAGGGTTCCCATCAGCTGCTGAGCTGGGCCGTGAGCAAGAGGGTGAGCAAAAGGCGTTCTCGGGAGTGTAGACCTGTGCAGCCGCAGGGCTGGGTGCCCACTGAGTCACACCCAGCGGTGGGCACTTGCCGGCTTCTGGACTAAGCCATCGCCCTGAGTGGCTGGGTGGGTGGGCAGGCGGCACTTGGTTTGCTTATTCTGTCTCCCAGGGCAACAGCGGGAGCAGGCGGTGTTCACCATGGGAAGGGAAGGCTCCTCCCTAGCCTGCAGGGCCTGCAGCCCCCCAGGGTGTGACCGGCTGCTCCTTTGGGCCTCTTTATCTCACAGGATGTCACTGCGCCATCCCAGCTGCCAGGCTGCAGCTGCAGCACAGAGGCCCTTTGCTTCCTGCCCTGTTGGGCCCCCAGAAAGTTTTGGTTTTCAGGACTCTTTTTGTTTTTGGTACTGGGGATCGAACTCTGGTCCTTGCGCTTGTGCAGCAGGTGGTGAAACCACTGAGCTAAATCCCCAGCCCTAGGCCTCTTCTTTTTAGGCTGCTGCTGTGTGCAAAAAAAGTGGAGACATTCTAAGCCAGTTAGTGTGTCCACGAGTACACGCAACCATCAGAAAAGGACGGGAGGCTTTGGGTCCAGATCCACTCTTGGTTAACTGGGGGAATTTACTTTTTCTCCTCCTGACACAGGGCGGTTTCTTCTCCTGGAAAGTGAAGACCACTGTAGGCCTACCTGTGTCCTGGGAGAATGCAGAGCTAGGTGACATGAGGAGTGTGAGATAGTCAATGGCAAGATGGCTCACAGAGGGAGGGAGCTGGTCTTACAGCCCTGGTTCCTTCCAGTTGCTCTCCTGTTTGAGGAATTTTGTCCATAGTCAGGTTCTTGCTATATAGTCTAGGCTGGACTTGAACTCACTATATAATCAAGGCTGGCCTGGAACTTGCAGCAATCCTCCTGCCTCGGCCTCCCAAGTGCTAGAATTACAGATGTGCATCACTGAGCCAAGCTGGAGTTTGGTTTTCTTAAAGGAGATGGCTAGATTCTGAGCCGGGGTACCAGGTGGTTCTCCAAAAGGTCAGAGAACTTGGGGAGCAGGTGATGAGGATCTCCCTGGGGGATTTAACCACCTGCTCAGTCTGTGAGTCCCCCTCGGTTCTAACTGCAGGGGGCCGGGATCTCGTTAGACTGAGTGGGAAGTAAGCGTTCCCCTCCTTGGTGACTGCGTCTTCTGTGGTAGTCTTCTATTTGGGGGCACATACTGGGGCTGAGGGGCACCCTAGGAGTGAAGATCGCCTTGGAATGGTGCGGAGGAGCCCTGGCCAGGTGACGTCTCAGAGCGGAGGCAGGTGGCAGCTTCGGGGTTGATTTGGGTGTGGGAGGGACAAGGAGCCGTATGTGGAGTATCTTTGCCTGTGTCTAAACTGTGACGGGAGCCTGGCACTCCTGTCACTTGCATATGGAGCAATGGCTGCCGCTGCACTGGGGGTCACTGAGCGACACCCCAGCAAGACTGGCGGGAGGACTGCCTGGCTTCTGTGCCACTTCTGTCATTCTGGTCCCTGACCAGCCTGTTTTCACATCTCCTCTTCCTTCTTCGTTCTTAGTGTGTTGCTCTTGGCCAAGAGTTTGTGTGGATTTGTTCATGACAATTTCTGTCTTCCTTGAGAAGCATGTGGAATGTTTTACGGATATTTTCATAAATCTTGGGCCATAGTTTATGGCTGGAAATGAACCATACTGCTGCAGAAATGCAGGCCGTCTTATTTAGCTTTCCGTCCTGAAGATACACTGGCTTCCTGTCTCTAGCTCCAAGGGTGGTAAGGACATCCTTCAGCTGACAGCAACTTTGGGGTATTTGCAGCTCTGTTTTCATTGTCATGACTTCTGGGCCAGGACTGTCATGCTTCTTTTTTCCTTTTTCATTCCCGGATTCCTCCCATTTCCTCCTGCTGAGAAATCCCTGGCCTCTGAGCTGTGGGTGCCTGTCCATCCTCCTGCTTCCTGGAGGGGCCTGGCTAGGTCAGGTGCCGGGTACACTTATTTAGTTTTCTTTAAAATGGTTTAGTTGTCTTGGGAGAGGCGTTGGGAGGATGGTAAACTCCAGCCAACATCTTCTTGCTCCACTGTGATGGCAGAGACCCGGTCCATTTCCATTTTGAATCATTTTGGGCACCCTTCAGATGGCAATGTAGGCATTTTCCTGGCTCCTAACGCTAAGCCTGGGGGAAGCTTGGATTGTGGCTGGGTCGGCAGGGCTCTGGGCCACCCCATAGCTTCACATTCATGGCCACTGGCTGCGTGACGGGCCTCGGGGTAGGGGCCAAGAACGGAGAAACCAACTTGGCAGCTTCCTGCCTCCCTCGGGCTCAGAGCCTCTCGGGGAGCCCATGCCCGTGGCTTGTTCCATCCAAGCAGGGTGACCTGGGCCACCAGGAAGAGGCGTGCACCGGGCTTGGGGGGAGCTGGGGCCGCCATCTTCTCATCTGAGCCCTCCTGGGTGGGTGGTAAAGGATGAGAATGAGACCTTGCTAGGCAGATGGGGTGCCATAGTGCTAGGGAGACGGAGGGGTTGTGAGACTATCACAGAGCAGCTGGTCGTCGCCACACGAACAGCAAGAGCCAGTCACTGCTCTCCACACCGGGTGAGTGACTGATACATGGGTGCCTGGTGCCCAGCAGCGTCTGGCTCAACTCGGGGTCTCCATGGTCACCACAGCTCCTCCCCCTGGGGAGAGAGGTCCTGACTCTGCTGCCGCACGCAGTGCTCCCCCAGGACACACATGTAGGCAATGGCGACACGGGTGCATTGCAGCCCTGAGCCATGGGAGAGGAGCTGCTCACAGGGAAACTGAGGCGCTCTGGGTCTGGCTGAGTGGGGTGCAGGCAGACAATTCCCTCTGCACCCCTGCAGGCTCAGCGCAGGGGGACCCGAGGGGCAGTGAGGTGGCAGTGTTGTGTGAACTGCAGGCCTCTGGACCGCACCTGGTGGGGGTCTGCATTCCCTCGCCCGGCTCCACATCAGCCTTGTCATCCCGGCTCTGCAGGGGCCACGGCCCACGGACCCAGGCCTGCAGCCACAGCCCACCCTGCTGGCCTTGGACTCACGAGAAAGACCTCTTGGGGCCCAATACCTCTGGAGACCTGAGCTGAGCAGGGCTAAGCAGTTTAATTGCCCCCGGCTCCCCCCCCCCATCCCACATGGGTGGTGGCTGTCCAGGAGGGGTCCAGGGGCTCTCAGACATGGCTTCTGGCTGTGGGACAGCTGTCCATAGGGCAGAGGCAGCTTGGGGCTTGGCCTCCTCTGGAGTAGCTTCTGAGGGCAGCTAGACTTTATCTCTTAGACTTTGGAGGGATTTTAAAACTAGCCCAGCAAGCTGGGCATGGTGGTGCATGATTGTAATCTCAAGTGCTGTAATTTCATCACTTGAGAGGCTGAGGCAGGAGGAGCACTGAGTTTGAGGCCAGCCCGGGCTACATAGTGAGTTTAAGGCCAGCCTGCAGTACACAGCAAGACCCTGTCCCAAGACAACCACAATAAAAAATCTAAGGCAGCAATGTCCAGGTTTTCCTAGGACAGTTGCAGCACATACGGGTTGCCTGAGATAATTATAACAGAAATCCCCCCTCTTTTGTCTCAAAAATGCTGTTCTGGGTGGTAAATTCTAGGATCCAGGCCAGAGCCCACTGCAGACCCCAGGGCCCAAGCTCTTGGCTCTTTGAAACCCAAAGGGCATTCAGTGTTCTACTTTGGTCCGGCAAGGCAGTCTGATGTCACGCTGTGACTCACCGCTGCTCTCTGGCAACCTCTGATGTTTGCCACTGGGCCCTGAATTCTTTCCCCTTTATTCAGCCACTGTATTCAGCCTGGCCACTTTCCTCACCTTGTCAAAGTCCCTCTGCAAGGGGGTGGCAGGACACTGTAGAGCGAGGCAGGCGTCCCTTCTCAGTGCCTTTGCTGGTGGCCTTTCAGAGCCTCCCAAGCTCCAGACCATTGGGCTGGGGTCCCCCAGCTGTGGCTGAATGGTCGCCTTGGCGTTCTCTCTCCTGGTGCTCTCGTCTCCTTTTGTTCCTGCGCCTAAAGCAGCCACCTTCCAGCTGTCAGGTGCCTCCAAAGAAATTTGTGTTAGAAAATATCAGGCAGCTACCTACCTCCATTTAGAGGATGAGAGAGACAGAAGAGGAAAAAGCCAAGGGTGTAAAAGTCAGGGACTAAGTAGGTGATGGGTTAGGAGAAATCACAGCATTCATTGAGGAAAACAAAGCAGTTACAAAATTTCTTGTTTTTTTTCTGAAGGAGTAATTAATGGCTTACAGGATTTGATTTCAACTTTTATTTGCTCTTTCTTTCCTCCTCCTCCCCCTTTTCCTCCTCCTCCCCCTTTTCCTCCTCTTCCTCCTCCTTCTCCTTTGTGCCGCTTCTGTTGACACATTTATTTTCAGTGTGGATGTTTGACTTTCCAGAATCCTTTCGTTAGAGGCTCCAAATGGAAAGATTTATTGAAGAAATGCTTTCCTTTTTGTTTGACAAGAGTAAACAATGGGAATTTGCTTTAATATTTGCAAAAAAAAGAAAAGAAAAATCCCAAACTCCTCAGTTAGAAATGCAAAAGGAAACTAGTGATCCCGTACATACTTGGGATTTGGGATCTGTTTCATTACGGACTGTTTTAGGTATAAATCTTACATACCTGATTGTCATGTGGTTATAAATGTCCCCCGTACTTGAGTCTTTACTGTCTTTTCACCGATATTTTGTTTGATGTTCTTACCTATGTCTGAAACAGAATCTTTCTTAAATCCCCATCTCTTTCTCCGTACAAACAACCACAAAAGAATTATTTTGTCTTTTAAATTTAATTTTTTAAAAATTGCTCAAGTTATAGATCTTAGAAACTGTCCCTTTCTTGATGAACCATTTGGCATTTCCAGCCCCCTACCATAGTTTTGCTTTGCCTCCTTTTGAGTGTGTGGAAGAAATCCTATCTTTTTCTCTTAATTCTTTTGAAAGTATGGAGTTATTTGGCTTTTTAATGCTATTCTCTAGATTCTTTTATATATGTGTGTTTTGGTAGTTCCAAATTGGCCAGAAATACCACTGTTTTCAGTTTATTCTCCTGTGACAGAGTCATTATGGTGATTTTTCTCATTATGGTTTTTTTGTCTCATTATGGTGATCAAATTAAATCTAAATTAAACAAAAACCAAACCAGAATCCCTTCTCAAAAGTCCAGCAAAACCAGGACCCAAGCACGTTGGCTGTTTTGGTGGAGCATTTTTCTGGTCCTCAGAAGGTAACTAAGGTTTCTTTCTCCGTTTCTTGTTTAAAAAATTACATCTATGCACACAAATCTGTATCTATATTTGGTTTCAAACAGTGTTTTGAAAGCAGCTTCATTGCAGGATGTAACTCAGGGTAGAGATACTTAAGAGAAAAATTCGTACAGGGACATTAAAATCAAACCTTGATTCCCCAAGTGCCACCTCCTTTTGTTGACTTTATTTTTAGAGAGAAGGCCATTTAATTAAAAAAATTCTCCCTTTCTTCCCCGCTCCCCTCCCCCACCCTCCAATTGTCCCCCAGGACCAGGAAGTTTATATGTAAACAGAAGGGCCACTCAGACCCCTGACCTCCTCCAGCCCTTCAACCCAAGTTTCCACAGAGGGATTAACCCCAAATACCAGCTTGCTCTCAGAGGCAAGATTGTTCCTGAGGCCGCTATCACCAAAGGGTTTTCTTCCCTCTGGGCTTTCCGCATTCACCCTGCAAATAAGGTCTCCTCAAAGGGAGGCTTAAAGTTAGCCACTGGAAAGCAAATTGCTGGGCAGGCTGGAGCGAGGAGGATGCTGGGCATTTTCTGAGCCCTCATGCCCAGTAGTCTGTCCTCCCTGGCCCTGATTATTGGGGCAGGGGGAAGGGCCAGGTTGCACGGGGTAGCTGTACATCCTGTGTGTGCGCCTGTGTGTGTGCACGCGTGTACATGCACTGGGCACCCCGTGGAGTGCTGGTCCTTGCCTGCTGGCCCAGGGCATCTCGGGAATGCAGGCAGGAAGGGGTTTGGGATGGGCAGAGATTGGCCTCCCCTCTCAGGGGTGGTAGGAGCAGTGAGCTTGGACACGCTGTGCAGCTGCAGCTGTGTGCCCGCAAGGGGAACATTTGTAAGCCCTTCTGTTTTGGCCTCTGCTGCTTCGGGTCTTATCTGGGCTGGGGTCTAAGTCAGCCTAAAGCCATTCAGAGCTCCCCTGGCCTCTACTTGCTGGGCAGAATGGTTCTCACTTGTGCATGTCTCCAGCTCTGTTCCGTCTGCACATTTGCCTGAACAGCCCTGCTGCAAGCCTCCCTGGCCAGGCCCGGAGATTTTCCAAGGCGGAACGTCCTCTCCCCATCTGGACCCCCAGCACTTTCTCACCAGGGAGACGAAGCATCTGTATTCCCAAGGCTCCGTGTAGCAAGTCCAGAAATTTCTCCTGTTATTAAGCAGGGACAGGGGTGAGGAAAGCACCCACCGAGGCTACTTACTTAATAGCTCCCAACAGCTGTGGAAAGTTTGATGCAGTGGGGGCACCTAGACAGAAAATTAAAAAACTAATAAAGTCCTCAGTGTGGGGCGCTGGCATCAGGACAGCTTTACTTCTCCAGACACCTAATAAAGAGACATTCCAGGACACTCACTCATAAGGGAAATCTGCAGGGGTCACCGAGAACAGTGGAAAGCGAGCCATGGAAACCTAGCAGCCACTCGCATCGCATCAGGAAGCCTCAGTCGGCTTCTCCTCCGCTGCTCCCACCCCCAGGGGCAACCTTGCCCTTTTTCAGTTTAGAAAAATGGCAGGGTGCTCAGGACCAAAGGAAAGGCTCCAGGGTCCTGGATGTAGAAACAGTGACTTTGAGGGCAGAATGAGTACGAGGGTGATGTTTGCCCCTTGGCGTAGGAGGGACAGGAGGTGACAGTTCACTGAGGAGGCTTCTAGAGGGGGCAGAAAGAGGGAGTTCTGAGAACTGAAATCTGGCCTCGACACCGCACCTTCCTAATAGCGAGCTCTCTTAGGTGGACGCTTCCACCAGGATTACTTGGTCATTTTGGATCTGAGCATTGTTTGGTCCCCTGCGTCACGGGCTTGCTGGCTGAGACTTTTGGTTTTGAGGGTGTTATTTTCATTTGGTTCTCAAGCTGGGCTGTGTCTATTTGAAGGAAAAAAAATAAATGGTGACTTTGGCCTCAACCAATCTGAGGGTAAGTTATGGGAATACAGTTGTCCCCTGGGTAAACATGGTTTCGCTTTCTGCAGTTTCAGGGAGCGGTGGTAACCACGGTCAACCACAGTCCAAAAATATTAAGTGGAAAATCCCAGAATAAACAATTCACGTTTTACAGAGCGCACCATTCTGAGAAGGGTGATGAAATCTCGAAGTGCCCCTCTCCATCCTGCCTGGGATGTGAGACAGGAGCTGCTGCTTTGTCCAGTGGATTCACACTGCATATGCTACTTACCTATTTGTGCTGCTTGCTTGGTAGCCACCTCAGTTATCAGATTTGCTACAGTGCTCATGGCTAAGTAGCCCTTATTTGACTTAAAAATGGCCTCAAGACACAAGATTACTGATGCCCAGGAGGCACCAGAGTGGAAAACGCGGAAGAACAGATGGGCTCTGGCCCTGTGTTGCAAGGCTGCAGGCGTACAGGGAAGAACACCGTCTGTACAGGGTTTTGTGTCCTCCAGGGTTTCAGGCAGCCGCGAGGGTCGTGGGAGGGGTCCTCAGGGGATATGCGGCAGCTACTGCACTCCTGAGCTAGTGAGCCAGCTTCTCCTGCAGGCAAAGTGCAGCACAAAGGTGGAGAGAAGCAACCTGTCAGAGAGCAAAAAACATCAGCCATCTTTCCTCGTGTCGGGTTCTGTCAGCATGTGCAGAAAGACTCAGCAGTGCTCTGGCTGTGCTCTACTGCAGCTCCTGGGACAACCTCTGGTTACAGCTGCGAACTGTTACCTTGGGCTTAGCAGAGCACAGCCCCATGCTCAGGCCTCAGAGCCTGGGCACAGATTCCCTGAGGTCTCCCGGGGTGAAGGAAGAGAAGAAAGGAAGGGGACCCAGCCTGATCCCAGCTGGCTCTGCACTGGCTGTCGGGCACCTTGGACAAGCCGCTTGCTCTGAGGGCCTTGTTCTGCAGGAGGAAGGGATGGGAAGGACCTCTCTGCCCCCAGCCACCAGCCAGTGCACGCCGTGAGCCCTGAGGTTGGAAGGTTGTGCTCTGTACCCGGTTCCCGGCTCCAGCCTTTCCTGCATCAGAATGAGTGCTCTCCTCCCAGCCTCTCCTTTTGCTGTGGCTTGGCGGAGGCAGAGCCGTGGCCTTGGGTGTGATAGAGGAGAAGCCTGCGGTTTTAGTGAGCAAAATGAAACATGGGCTTTGGAACTTCTCAAGTCCCGGAGCCCTTTCTGGGTCCTTTCTATTTCTCTCTTTCTCTCTTTTTCTTCCAGAAATGCGATCAGCCTCACGTTTAAGAAAAGTCCACGTTGCTATGGGGTGGGCCCGGGCTGCCTTTCGGTAGGTACATCTCACTGAGGGAAGCCTGGAAGGTTCTAGATCATCCTAGAAAGTCTCCAATTCCTCACTTCAAGGTCTTGATTAATCCGGAGTCTGAGCGGGTAGGTCTGCGTTTCCGGCAAGTTCTCAGACAGGAATATTGCGGCCGACCCAGGGGCCACACTTTCATCTTGGCTGGAGGACCCTAGCTCAGACACCCCCACCCCACTCCTTAAGAGCGGAAGTCATTGGTTGGGGACATTGTCACCAGGCTCTCCAGATGGAGGTTCCTTGGCCTCTGGGTTCAGCTTCAGCCCAGTATGAACCCTGTAGCTCTGTTCTTGACCCAGAGAACCCTGTCACCTGGAAGGCTGGCCTCTTGTAGTCTCTGCCTCTGACACTCCAGTGGTTTGGTTGCTTTTCTTCTTCGTCTTCTCCTTCTTCTTCGGCTTCTCTTTCTTTGCCTCCTCCCTCTTCTCTTCCTCCACTTTCTTCTTGCCCTACTTTTGGGAGAAAAAAAATTAGAGCGAGTGGGTGGATGAGAAAAGACAGTGCTCAATTATTGAGAAAGCTGCAGAACGGGATTGAAGGAGCCCCTTACTCTGGTTCAATAGCAACATCTTATTATTTAGCGGGTCTGGTTCGGTCAAGGTGTCAAGCCTAGTGGCTCCTGCGTGTCAGATCCTCTGGTGTGTTCGAAGTTTGGGTTCCGGGACCCCTCCCTGAGATTCCAGCACAGGAAGTCTGGGCCGGGCTCCAACCAACTTGTCCTTGTGATGCACGCGCTGGCAGGAAGTGCGGTATCGATGCCCGCAGAGAGGTTCCCGTGACTCCAAGCCCAGGGACGCAGCTGCAGCCTCCCCCACCTCGGTTTCAGAGCGTGGGACTTCCATGGTTTGCTTCTTGGGACGAGGCCCAGCTGTCTCCCCTTGTCTTTGCAGCCTGCTTTGGCCTGGCCGATGCGGCCCCCTGCAGTGTGGGGGGGGACCAGGCTTGACTGCTGGCTTGGATGCTGTGGGACCCTGGGATGGGCACTGGACTCCAGGGGCTGCAGTCTCCTGGACTCAAAATGTGCCTGGTCCTGTGGGAGTGGAAGGTGCAGGAATGCGCCCCTCGTAAGACCTTTGTCCTTTCAGCAACAGTTTCCTCATCCGTACAGTGGGAATGTTGTGCTCCAAGGTGGGTTGGCTGAGTCTGGACAGAGCTGGGCTTCTCCTTCCCAGGCTTTTTCCTGCTTTCCTTCCCTGTCACAAGAACTTCCACCTCCAGATGTGACTGTTGAATTGGTAGCAAAGGTCTTGCCAAAGGCCCCACTTTCCTGGGCTGTTGATGAGTGTGGTTTCTCAGAGTGCAGGGTGCCTTCTCCCAAGGTTCTTCCTGCCCATCCTGGGAGCGCAGGGTGCTCTGTGCTGTTTCTCTTCTCTCCCAGTACGGTGGGAGGCCAGATTGACTTAACCAGAAAAGGATTCCTAATAATCACAAGGAGCTCCCTGGTTGCAGCCTTTGCTGGCTTTACCTTCCCTGTCGCACACGCACTGAGGTCTCTGTCCAGCATTCCGGGTCTCCATCACCTGGCTTTCATGGGCTTTTGCAACCCTCCGCCCTCTCCCCAAGTAACTTGAATCATGTGGCTTTAATTCACTTTGGTGACAGCTGCTCTCTGGAGCCCCATGGCTTACCCGGATGCTGTTGTACATTTTTAGGAGCATGCAGACCATTGTCATGGTCACAGGTTCAAGGTGTCCCCAGGCATGTCCAAGCTGGTGTACCCATCTCTCCACTTCCATTTGTGGAAGCACCACATAGCTTTAGGGAGTGAAACACAGCCTGGGAGGTCCGGAACCTCCTCTTGCTCTTACTGGAGCTTCTACTGGGACTAGCGCTTTGAAATATTGCCCAAGTTTTCCAGTTCTTACAGCTCATACTATTTCTTTTTCTTCTATATCAACAACAGAACATCTCTAGGCTTTAGAGCTCATGGGTGTGGGTAAATGTGCATAGGGGAGAATGGTTTGTAAGCAGCCAGTATAAATCCAAGGTATGGTGAGTGCCAGAGAGGCTCAGGGACATCTGCTTTCTTTCTTTCTTTCCTTCTTTCTTTCTTTCTTTTTTCTTTTTTTTCTGGTACTGGGGATCGAATTCAGGACCTTGCACTTGCAAGGCAGGCACAGCACCACTGAGCTAAATCCCCAGCCCAACATCTGCTTTCTTTAAGAGAAATGCAGCTTCAGCCAGGTGTGGTGATGCACACCTGTAATCCCAGAAGTTTGGGAGGCTGAGGCAGGAGGATCTCAAATTTGAGCCCCACATGGGCAACTTAGCAAGACTCTCTCTCAAAAAAAAATTTTCAAATGGACTGGTAATGTTGCTCAAAGCAAAGGACCTGGGTTTACTCTTCAATGAGGGGCGGGAGAGAAGAAGAAGGAGAAGGAGAAGGAGCAGGAGAAGAAGGAGAAGAGGAAGAGAAGGAAAAAGAAGGGAGGGAGGGAGGAAGGGAAGGAGGAAGGCTAATGAGGAAAGAAAGCATAGCCTCAAAAATGAGCAAAATCGTCCTGATGGGTCTTGCATGACTAAAACGCATTTGGAGGTCCCTAACCCAGCTCTCACTGCGTGTAGATCACTTGCTGGACGAGGCGAACACAGTGCCTTCAAATCTCCCACGACTACTTCATCTCTGTCATTTACTCTCTGACTTCCTAGGCATTCTTGTTCATTTTCATTCTGTCTCATTTGGTAGATAAAGGTCCAGGGCAGTTGTCTTCTTTCTGCGTTGTTCCTTTTGTCAAGGTTTGTCTAAATTTCACTTAAGGTTTTCGCTTTCAATTCTACTTTGATACTGAAGCTCATGACCCTAATTTCTTTATGAACTGACTATTTGTGCATGTTCTGTATTTGCTAGATTTTCCTTCCTTAGTCTAACACTTTTCTTTGTTTTAGGTATACATCTTGGGTATATATATGTTATATATAGTGGTTATATATATAGTGGTTCATGAACTTAATTCATTCCACAATGAGATGTACAAATTGTGTGTATGCATCGAAAGCTGACAGATGCATACCAGCTGCTATTTTCAGTATTTCTTCTTTCCATAATTATTATTTTGTGTTTAAACACTTTTATAACCATATTTTAAAAACGATTTAGACCTTAATTGATGCTTAGTATTCACCATAAATTACATTTTACCAGATTTCCATCTTTTATTTTGTTTTACAGTGGTACCTCAGTTTATGAACTCAATTATCTCCACAATTCTGGTCACAAACAGAACTGTATGAGAACTGAATCAGATTTCTCCGTAAGGTCAACATTGAAATTAACCATTGAATTTGATTTGGTTCTCACCTAGAATTGTGGAAAGAATCAAGTTCATGAACTGAGAGGTACCACTATATCTCTCAGTTGGTGTGTTAATCAGGTGGCTCTTACTGCAACAAAATACTGAGATAGTCAGCTTATAAAGAGGAAAGGTTTATCTTGGCACAATTTTGGAGGGCTCAGTCCATAACTGACTGGCATCTTTGTTTTGGGCCCGTGGTGGCCCAGTATAGAATCTATGGTTGACAGGAAGCAAAAAGAGAGACAGGAAGGGGCTGGGGTCCCAATATCCCTGGCAGGTGTGTACTCCCAGTGACTGTTAACCTCCCACTGGGCTCTGCCTCCTAAGGGTCCCACTGCCTCCTGGTAGTGCTGTGAGCTGAGAACCAAGCCCAGTATTTGGAACCTAACCCTCATATTTGGCTAGCGCATGGGTAAGTGCTGTCTTCCGTAAAGTGTGAGTGATTTACCTTAGAAATCTCTGGGTCGCTGACAGTGCTCTTCTCTTTCTTTTAGACACGAGTGAACCTTGGATCAGTTTAGAGTTCTTGACTGGCCGGGAAGCCTTTGCACTCAAAACCATAGACATTCTCCAGTGTCATCTGAGGTGCTGCTGGAGGCTCATCTGAGTTTCCTGCCTTTGAAGGTCAACTGACTTCTTTTTTTCCACCCAGATAATCATAAAATTCTTTTTTTGGTACCAGGGACCAAACTTGGGACCTTGCTCTTACAAGGTAGGCAGCGGCACCACTGAGCTAAACCCCCAGCTCGTAAAATTCTTTAGTGGCTTGAAACTTGGATCTATTTAGTAGTTAAGTCTTTGGTGCCATTTTGCTAGGTAGTTGCTGAGATGTTTCGATCTGCCGATGAACATTTTTATTCAGTTAGGGCAGTCGGTAGTGGTGCCCTCAGATCCATGTTCCCTGCCCCCTTTTTCTCCTCTTTTGAGACTGTGTCACACCACGTGGCCCAGGCTGGCCTTGTACTCTTACTGAAGCTCCTCTTCTGCCTCAGCCTCTGAAGTGTCTGGAAGCACAGGCCAGTGTCACTGGGCCCAGCCCATATTTCCCATTTATTTATTTGTTTGTTTTTGTTTTTTAGATGCTTTTTTGGGGGGGTTGAAGTGGAGTCTTGCTATGTGGTTCAGTCTAGCCTTGAATGCACTATGTAGCTCAGAGTCACCTAGAACTCATGGCAGTC
Source organism: Heterocephalus glaber (assembly GCF_000247695.1). The sequence continues at coordinate 63,691,443 of NW_004624730.1, forward strand.
CTTCTGTGTCAGCCTCCTGAGTGCTGAAATTACAGATGTGTGCCACCACCTTCTTAATAACAAAATTATTGATGTGTATATGAGCATATATATAACTGCATAGAATAAAAGCTTCTTTCCCAGCCTCTCTTAAAATTTAGTGGTGCATCTGTGTCAGGAAAGTGACCTTGATCCTTATATATACATCAGCCCTGGAAAATTTTCTTCTTTTATAATATATATTATAAATTATATCTATGTTTTATTATTCTACTTCCCCCCAAACATCTCTTATCTACCTTTACTATCTGTTTTTCAAACCCAGCAGTTTTTCTCTAATTATTTTAATTGTCTTTTCCTTTTCATTTTATGGCAGCTTTTCAAGTTTCTTCTCTGTGTCACTAATTTTTTTTTTCTTAAATTCTTTTATTGGTACATTTTAGGTACACAACACGTTTACATTTATCATTGGGTGTTTGTACTTGTACTTGATGTATCTTGGTTCTTATTTTTTTCCCCATTACCTATGAGCTCTTCACCCCCTCCACCCTTCCTTATTTACATACTTCATTTCCATTTTTTTTCTTTTCTCATAATTTTTCCTTTCCATTCTTTCCTTTCCCCATCTCCTCCCACCACCCCTACCCCTTTGGACCTTTTCCTATTTCAAAATATCAATTATTAGTTATTAATCTTTTTAATCCTTATTTCCACTCTCAGTTTCTCACACTAGAGAAACTATTTGGTATTTACACATGTGTGTCTTATTTATTTCACTTAACAGTATGGCCCCAATATGCATCCATTTAGCTATAAATGACTCTAGTTTCTCATTCTTTATGGCTGAGTACTACTCCATTTTATTAAAAAAACACATCTTCTTTATCCAGTTTCCAGTTGATGGGCACTTGGGCTGCTTCCAAGCTTTAGCTATTACAAACTGTGCCCCAATAAACATGGGTACACATATGTCTCTGAAGTATGACTCTTTTAATTCTTTGGGGAAGATCCCCAGCAGGGGAATAGCTGGGTCAAATGAGACCTCTAGCCCTAGTTCTTTGAGGTATCTCCATACTGATTTCCACAGTGGTTGCACCAGTCTGCACTCCCACCAGCAATGGAGAAGGGTTCCTTTCTCCCCACACCCCTGCGAGCATTTGTTATTGGTTGATTTCTTGATAGCAACCATTCTTTCTGGGGTGAGGTGGAATCTCAGTGTTGTTTTAATCTGCGTCTCTTGAATGTCTGTGTCACTAATTTTGATTTTTTTGCCGGGTCCAGTTTATTCTTCATTGCATTGAATGAAATTTTAATTTGCTGTTTTTCTTTTCATTGCCTTAACTCTTATGCATTCTTACTTCCTCTTTACATTACTGACTTTATCCCTTTCACTTCTTATTTGATTTCCTGTTTTTCTTAAGTTTCTATGAGAATAGAAACATTAGTGTCCTAATTGCTTTCTAAATTCTATAATTATTTTTTGCTTCTTAGAAAGCTCCTATCTTTCTCTGTATTTTGAGTTCTAGGTTTTCTGTCTTTTATAATCTTTATATTGGTTTTCCTTTATTCACAAGGAATAAAAGGCACATCTACTTCTGGTGTTTGCTCATAAACAATGTGAGTAGAGTTGACTGATGGAAATGAACTTATAGGACCACTTTGGGGGGCCACCAGATGGAGGAGAGGGAAAAGAAACTGGGATGGGGTGCTCAGAGGCCGAAAAGGGGGAGACTGAGGTGGGCAGAAGAAGCTGGAGTCATTGAAGGTGTAGGGATTTGCTCCCTATCATTCTTCACCAACAGCATAGCTCTGGTACTGACTTCCTGGATTCATTCTCTTTGTGCCTGACGCCCATGCTGGGATGAAGCTGGGTTCAGTTCCATCTCCCTCCTTGAGTTGCTGCTGACAACGTGAAGCCTGTTTCTTTGCATGATTTTTGCTTCCTGTCATCCTGATGCTGTGCTTTCCGAAGCTCCTGCTCTGTAGCCTACACAGGCCTGGCTTCTCCCCTACCCTGACCAATGCTCCCTTGGCCCCTCCACGCTTGGCACAGGGAGGACGACAGCCATGTTCAGTGGGGCCTGCGTCTCTCTGCCAATAACTTCCTGTAACCACTGCTGTTTCTCCGGACGAAGACCTGTCCTTAGAGTCTCTCTTCATCTGGGTCTTTCTGAGCCATGTTCCACAGGATGGATCCAGAATTTCTATCCTGGGGAAGGCATACTTGCCTGGATTCTGGTGTTACTTTAAAACCATTCTCTTTTTCCATGAAGCTTTTCTTTTCTTTTCTTTTTTTTTTATTCTTTTCTGGATCATTTCAGAGGGGATCTTGAAATAAATAGAGGAAGTCAAGAACGTCTTTTCAATGCTTTCTTTTGGTACTGGGGATTGAACTCGGGACCTTGCGCTTGGGCGGCAGGCCCCGGAACTACTGAGCTAAATCCCCGGCCCTTTTTTTTTTTTTAACCTGGAAGTCTCAACAAGGCATTGTGTAAGGATTTTCATATTGGGAGAGTAGGTTGTGGGTTATAAATTGATTAAAACACTCTGAGTTTTTTTGTAGCAGAGGGTAGCGATATGAGATCACAAGACTTGGAGTTAGAAGATTGAAGCTGTGCCCACCTCTGTCTCGTATAAACCATGTGAGCTTGGCTATGGGATCTCTGGTTTTCTTATCTATAAAATGAGAGCGATTCCTTGTACTGAGTGAGATCAAGTATGAAAGGTGTTTTTAAACTCTTAAAAGCTAAAAAGCAATTGAGATGATAGTCATGGATTTGGGTTCCCTTCTCTTTTGGCCTTTCTTAGGCTGGGCCCATGGTATGGAAGATATTTAAGAAATCCTCACTGGCTATTTATTTGGGATGGATTCCAGAAACTACTGAAAAATAGTGGGAAGCAAAAGGGAATGGTGGAGTAGTTGAAGGTAGTATTAGTTCCTTCTTGGATATGTTTATAATCTTTCCTTTAACCTGTAGTATCATCTGCCAGGAAGGTACCAGATTTTATTAACCATCCTTACTGATGTTGTCAATCTCTCTCTCAAGCTGTCAGTATCCATTCTCTTGATATGCAAAATTTATTGCACAAAAGTGTTTTTTTAATTATCTTTTTGAACAACTGTAATCATCGATGGCTCGGTGTTACACTTAAAGTTGTCCCTTGACACTTTTAGGAGGCTGCAAAATGCATGTAATTTCCAAATATTCTTGGAAGTCATCTCATAAACTCAAGCTGGGAGAGAAGGACAGGGTACCGAGGTGCCAGGGGACCACACTTCGAGTTGGCCAGTGTCATTCGTTATGGGCTGTCCAGCAGGTGCATGAATACCTCCTAGAGGGAGCAAGATTTTCCACTCAGCTTCCCCAGATGGCTCCACAGCAGAGACTGGGTTCTCAGAATTGGCTTAGCTAAGCACTGGGTAAGGTGAAGTCCACTAGCATGATGCAGAAGAGAGTTTGCCCCTTCAGCAATGACAGCAGTATGAGAAAGACTTCTTTTTATTCAAAACGGCAGGGTTCACCAGCCAATTGAAAAATTCCAGTGTTCTGTACAGATGCATATTTCCTGTCATAAGGTTTGATGCTACCTGGGTACTTTTGAGTCTTCTCTAAGTGTAAGACCTTCTGCTGAGAGCTGTGGAGGTTAAAGAGATGCTGGGACCTTGCCTAGGCTTCAGGAGTTCCCAAGTTTGTCGGGAGACAGAGGCCTACGTGTCATTCCATTAGAGGACAGATGCAGGAACTCCAGCCATGCACTTCCGGGTCAGAAAGGACAACTTGGAGTACTTCTTGGTAGAGGAAGAACTCAAATTAGGCATTCTTACATTTATTTATTACTCAGACAAACAGCGAATCGGTCCATGCACTATGGTATGGCTACTCAGAAAGGGCCAGTTGCGGTTGTGTGACTATTTACAGAAGAACAAAGCTTGGCAGGCAGAAGAGGTAAAGGAGATCCTGGGAGGAGAGGCGAGGAGAGGCTGAAGCTGCACGGCACACCCAAGAAATGGACAGGCGCAGCTGGGCTCGGGGCCGGGATGTGCAGGGGGTGGGGAGAGAGGCTGACGTGGGGTGGGTGAAGGCACAGAGGGAGACAGATCCGAGCTGAACTGCACAGGGTTCCAAAGGCCCAACGGAGGGACAGTAGTTCTACTTCCAAATCACATATTAATTAAATTCATTCATTCATTCATTCATACACATTTGCAGTACATAATGTTCACATTCCTTGCGTGCGGGTGGTACATGTGCCTAAAACAGTTGAATTCTTTTCTCATCCCTTCCTTCTCCCTTTGCCCCATCTCCTGATGCCCTTCCCCTTTGAGAAAGATCTATCTCCTACTTCCTATTATCTATCTTTTGCTTTGCTCTTCATATTATACATTGGATTTCTCATATTAGAGAAACCATGCCATATTTTTCTTTTCTTTGTGGGGCATTCTTGGGGATCCAACTCAAGAGCTTTTGGTTGTGAGGCAGGTGCTGCACCACTGAGCTAAATCCCCGACCAACCATGCCATATTGAATCGGGTGTGGTCTGACTTATTTTGCTTAACACGATGGTCTCAAGGTGCATCCATTCTCCTACAGAGGATGCAGGTTTGTCCTTCCCTATGGCAGAGTAGTACTCCATTGTGTGTAAATACCACATTTTCTTTATCGTGATCTGTTGACGGGCATATAGGTTGCTTCCAAGACTTAGCTATTGCGAATAGTGGTGCTATAAACAGGGGTGTGCATGGATCACTGCAATATGATGTCTTTAGCTCTCTGCTAAGCCTACAGAATTGGTGATACCCAAGTCTATCAGGTGTGACAGTTGAAAGAGGGCTGGACTGGAATCAGGGCCGACTTTGAATTTGAGCTGTGCTGTGCATTCAGGAGCGACTCTGGAGCAGCTGACTTAACTGTTCTTGGATGGTGATGGCAGGCAGTGGCAGAGACCAGCAGCCAGCTGTGCTACCTGTTGGCATCCAGCATCAGCTGGTGTCATCTGGTGGCATCAGGGCTGCTGGCAGAGCTGCATTTTGCTGGCTCATGATTTCCATCCATGTGGAGCCAAAGAACCCTGGGCCAACTGGTGCCAAATCCAGGGATGTGTGGGTTTTGTTTCAATCGTGTAAACCAATAAATTCCCCCTTTCACTCAAAAACAAAAGAACACTGTCCTGGCACTCAGGTTTTTCTGTGAAGATGTGGTCCATGAGGGTCAGGTTAGGAGAGACAGGAACCCAGGGCATTGCCCACCCTGTAGAAGGTGCCCTGTAAAGCTCAGGTGGGGCCTGAGAATTTGTGTTTCTAAAGTTCCCAGATGCTACAGTGCTGCTAACACAGGGGCCACATTTCCCACCATCTGAGGGCCTCTATTTTATTTCATTTTGCTCTAGGGCTTCCCCAACAGCCACCTTCCTTTCTCTGCTGAGTCCTCCAGATGTCCAGGGGCTACTGAGTCCCATTCCTTACTAACTGTGGTCAGAGCTGGGTATTTGTGATGGAACCTATGTTAGTTACCATGACCTGCAATCTTTCTTTCTCATAGGATGAAGCATTATTATTTATCGCAGTTAAATTACCCTGGTAGTTCACTCATGTGTTCATTCCTTCATTGGTAGTTTTTCGAATCTCTATGAGCCACAGTGTTACTAGAGCTGTCCCCCTCCGTTTATACAGTTACTAATTCATAGCTGATAAGCCACTTTCCCAGAACCACAACTGGGAACTGAGTTACAATGAAGAGCAAAATCAATGCGTACAGATAGAATGTATGAATCTCATTGTGCTTTTGTATATTTGTGAATATAATTACATGTTTTCAGTTTGCATTGAGCTGTATCTCCAGCCTATTTTTATTTTTTATTTTGATATGGGGTCTCACTGAATCATCAAGTTGCCCAGGCTGGACATGAATTTGGAATCCTCCTGCCTCAGCCTCCCAGAGTGCTGGAATGACAGGTGTGTGCCACCATGCCAGGCTTGTGCATGTATGTTTTCACTGGTCTCTTATTGTTATTATATGTTAACATAGTTGTGTGTAATATCCTATTGCTTGCATCTTATAACTATTTTCTGGTTGCAGAGCTTGACCTCATGTCTTATCTTTTTTTAGTGTTTTTATCAGAAGCAAGGTAAGGCTGTGCTGTCATCCCTTCTGCAAAGGAGGAACTGATAAGTGCCTGTCTGGTCTTTGCTTTACTTATACATTGCTGTTAGTCACCTGGCTTTTGTCACCCGTTAGTTATTTAGGTAATTACTGAGCAGGACCCACCTAAATTGTCACTTTGGAGAAAGTAGAGATGAGGCCTTGGAGAACTCTGTGAGGAAGGCTTGTGCTACCATAAAAGAGAACAGACAAACACAGATAACTGAAATGGTAGGTGGCACAGGAAGAAGGTAGACCAGAGACCCAAGGAGGAGACAGGCAGGAGGAGGATCAAAGAAGGCTTCATGCTGTGCCTGGGGAAACCTCTACACTGGAAGGATTGGATACTCTGAGCGGGCTGGAGATTATGGGAGGATAAAATACGAAGAAGGTTCTCTTCACTCTGTGCCCCAGAGGCCAATAAACCCACCTGATGAGCCTGGGCCGATCTTTACCAACCAGGATCCTGTTAGTGGATGCCAGGGCTGCCCCGCGCTGGCCTGTGTTTGGAACAGCTCTCGCATCTGCAGGGCTCCTCGATCTTTTGGGCAGAGGTTTGGGTGAGATGTTCACACATTCGCTTGGAAGGGGATTGACCTGTACACTTTCCCAGGAAGGGAGAAAGGCTGAATTAACTAGCACTTGGAAAGTATCCATGGATTCTTGGCTCAGAAAGTGTTTGGGGTGCATTTATATAATGCTGTTTCTTTTCCTATAGCACAAAGAAATGACAGGAGGAGAAGGAGGAGGAGGACGTGGGGGGGGGAAGGGGTGATCAGAGAGCAAAATCGTGCTCAGTAGGTCGATCCAGCCCCTTTGCGCAACCCAAATGGACACCCCCCCACCCCCCACCCCAAGTTATGAGCAGCTGAATTGAATTAAAAAAAAAGTCCCTCCGTGGGTGAGACCTGGCCTGCCGAATTCTCAGCTGGCGTGAGTTTTTATAGCCCCGTTATAAACCCCTGAAAAGTGAGGCATATAATGGAAACATTGACATAACCTGAACTCCCAGGAGCGGCTTGGGCCACCCTAATTATCCCTGGGTCTCATCGGCCCACTTCCCTGCCTCTGCTGGCAGAACCCGCTGCAGCGGCTCTTCCTGGCTGTCCCGGATGCTGGAGATTGGAAGTGGGCTCACAGGGAATAATGAGACAGTGTCTGCTGGTGAGAAGCCCCCTGCTCCATACATGCAGGACCCCCTCCCCTTCCTTCCCTTGTTCTCCCCCTGCGCCACCTCCCCAGCCCTCTCCCCCTTGCAAAAAAAAAAAAAAAAAAAAAAAAGGCAGAACAGTTCAGTTGGTTGTAAAAATTAATGAGTTCAGATACAGACTTGCCTTATTCCGGTCCAGCTGCGTAACCAGGGCGATTCCGACCAGCATTGTAGACGCTGACATCAGCTCTACGCCCCGGCACAATGCTGCTCTGTTTGATCTCAGAAACAGATCAGGCTCCTGGGCTTTATACATCCTGCTTCCTCCCTACGTAAACTCATTTTATGACCCACCAGGACAGCGCATCTCCACTGCTCCCTCCCCAGGCAGCCAACACCAGAGGAGCAGGGGCCCCAGCGGACTCTTCTCTGACCAGCTGGAAACTTGGATCCAGCTTTCCTGGTCTTCTTGGAGGGTTTTTCCTCTCCCTCCTCCATGCGTTGATGGGCAGGGAGGGTGATGGTGATAATGATTTCACCACTTTCCATTTGCACAGTTCTTCACAGCTGTCAGGGCACTTCCATGTCTCGTCTGAGTTGTGGCCCAGGACCACCCCCGAGGTGGAGGTGGGACCCCCCACTTTATAGGTGCAGAAAGGCTGGCTGTCCTGGTGAACACAGCTTCCAGCGGCCTTGACTCTTAGGCCAGACCTCATTGCTTGGGCTCAAGGGTCTCTTCTTGGTGCCTGCACCTGGCACATAGATGGAGACTTGAGCTGTAAGAAGGTTCTATGAACCCACTTTCTGTGAGGCTAAGAGAGAAGGAACATGGGAAATCTACTGTGTGCCCTTCAGAAGAGCATCAGGGTACTCTTAACCTGTCACAGCTCCCTGCCACATCCCACCCCTTCTGCAAAATGCTGCTTCCTTTGCAGCCCATTAAAGAACATTCACTCCTAGCTTCTGGTGGTGGCTGTAAATCCCTGACATCCCTTGGCTTGCGGCTGTCTCACCCCAATCTATGACCCTGCCTCCCTTTAAACAGACTTATCCCATCATTCTTGCCACTTTCTGAAGCAGTTCTGGAAGTCCTCTTTCACGAGGGTCTTTATGAGGTGTGATCACAATTTGATGACTGTGGCTGCCCAGTGCCATAGAGTAGAAAGGCAGCTCTAAAAACATGGCGAGTATGTCCTCATCTAGCTTATTCACTGGATCTGGCACCATGCAACTTCTGGCTCTGCCCCAAAGTCAACATGGCCATGAAAGGACAACATTTTGAATGAATTCAGAACATCAAGGCAGCTGTGACAGTGCAACTGAAGACCCTCATGAAAAAGCACATCCAGAAGTGCTTCAGAAAGTGGCAAGAATGATGGGATCAGTGTGTTTGAAGTGAAGCGGGTAATTCATGGCAATGTGTCTTTTACTTTAATATCTTTTGTTTATTTAAACACACCCCATATTTATCTTTCTTCATACATTGTAAAGATCCTATTTCTCATAAAATCATACTCACAGGGAGTGGGAGGTAGGACTTCAACATATCTTTTTTGACTGACACAACTGAACCCATAATAGACTCTTACATTTCTTTCATGCTTGTCCAACTGCTCATCTGGACTCAGAAACGAAGGAATTGGATTGGTTCCCAACTAGCCATTGAGGGGGTGGTAAGAATCCCTTATACCGATCCTATGCTTACTACAGTGTTTTCATATCTGTCCTCACTCGGTCTGCACAGCAGCCTGGGAGTGGCCAGAAGCTCAGATTCCCGTTTTACTCTAAGGGAAAAAGAAATGAGGAAGAAATGGAAGTGGTGGCCGGAGGCTGCCCTTTGCTTGAGGCAGCTGGCCTTGTTAGGGTCTCTGAAGCTGTAACTATGAACTCCTGCCCACTGATGGGGCTTTGCCCACTTGACCACAAGAAAGAGTCTCTGCCAAAGACCTGAGCTGGGAAACCGAGCTGCTTCGCAGGTTTGGAAGCCCACGCGCACCGATTTCAGTTTATGTTGAGCGGATCTTAGTGCACCTTGTGTTCTGTCCATCCAGCACCCTACCCCCAGCCTATCCCCACCCATCCCCCTCAGCCCCTCCATCCCCCACCCCACCCCATCCTGTGCTTCACCTCCCCACTCCTGCCTTAGCTTTGTCAGACAGCTTGGCTCCTTTTAAAATCGCCTCAACTCCTGTTCTGTTTTCTGTGTCCGCGTCCTCTGCAGACAATCTAAACTTAGCATTTCGGCTTCTGAAATAGATTTGCCCTGCCGTCTCCTGGTTCTCTGGCAGCGCTGAAGGTATTGTTTTGGGAGTCTTCCTACGGCAGTCCCAGCGTTCACTGCGGGGAGCGGCAGGAGAGCAGGGACACTGTATTTATTTGATTTTAACGGGCTTTAAGCTATTCCTGAGAGATATGGATGATAAATATGCTGTCTCATTCTAAAAAGGACCACGTGTAGCACTCCAGGCACAGTTCCAGTGCCCTCTTGCATCCAGGAATGGCCATCATCCACAAGCTTCCGGAAGCCACCTAACAGTTCCCAAATGGGAACATTGTGGTCCCCCAGGCACTAAAGCCCCTCCCAGTCTGAGACTGGAGGTCCACTGCTATTTTCTAGCAGGGCCCTGATTTATGGGATGCTATACAAGCTCTGTACTTACTTTACCTGGCTGGCTTCCCTATGTACCTAAGACTTGCTGTTTTTTCTCCTCATGTGATTAGGTGGATTAGTTCTGTGTTATATATTTCTTGTGTCCTCACAAGAAATACAGGCAGTCCTCACTTTGCACACTACCAAGTTCACAAAAAGATGTGCATACTGGGGCCACAGTCTCACTTTGCATGGCCCCATGGTAACTGGGAAGGGGAACACAGGTCTGGTGCATGCATATTTTAATGAACCCGGTTCAGTGCAAAGTGAGGACTCCTTCATTTTTAAAATAAAATTGGGATAAGATGACAGTAGTTGGTGTCCACTAGGCACTTGCTTGTTTTTCAAGGTGCAATTCACACTGGAGAAAGAGGGTAGATGGGTCAGGTTCAGAGCAGAAGTGATGGAATGAAGATAGAGCTGCTGAATCCCCCAGAGACGAAGGGTTGCCGGAGCTGGGGGGGGGCGGGAGAGTGGCCATTGCTTTTCAGGGGACAGGAGAATCGGAGAGGATGCAAGGAAGAGCCAGCTTCTGTGAGCTTTGAGAGAGGAGTGGAGTGTAGAGAGGCAGAAGAGGGAAGTCGAGGTGAGCATTCCAGGCTGAGCCGGCAACACAGCCCAACTCAGAGGAGGATTCTGAGCCCCTACACTGGCACAGCCCAGTGAGGACCCTGGGTGATGCTGACCATGGGGCCATCTCTGCTTCTCAAGTAAGTGCACCACAGGTGGCTAATGAGAATCAGTCATGTGTTGGGGTCCCATGTGTCACCACCTTCAAGACCGTGTTGGACCCCCTAACAAACCCATGAAGGCAGACTCTGGACACTGTCCCCACTTAATAGATGACAAAGGGGAGACTCAAAAGGCAAAGACTCATCCATGCTGCACAAGCAGCAATTGGCTCAGCAAGGCAGAGAATGCAGCTTTCCCAGGGCCTGATCTACTCCTTTTTCTCTTGGGTCACACTGAAAATTTAGTGCTTTGACAATCACATTTGATCTACCATAAAGTGTCTGGCTGCACACAATTTTGTTTACAAAAATATTAATTATTATAGCTGATCTCCCCTTGAGGAAGTACTCATTAAGGGAAAAACAAGAAAACTGACATAGGCATGTGGAATGGCTTTGAGTTTGACTGTTCATTTATGTCTTTTATACTTAGATTTTTACATACATACTTAGTTTTATTTGAAAATTAATATGGATTAGGATTTAGAAAATGTTTGTTATGGTTTGGGTCTAGATGTCTCCCAAAGCCTCCTGTGGTCAGGTGGGGCTTTTTCAGAAGTGGCTGAATATAGAGTATGTGACACTGGGATTAAGGGTGTGTGTGATTACTAAATTACTCCACTGATTGGTTTGGCACTGCCCTAATCCCAGTATCCTGGATATAATATAAGGGACAGAAAGAGCCTTGTCTTGTCTCTTGCTTGCTTTGCTTCCTTCTGCCCACCATGAACTGTTTCTCCTCTGCAATGCCTGTCTTCCCTGTGCTACCTTGCCTGGGAGTCAGATGACTATGGACTGACACCTCTATAAACTGTGAGGCAACTTTTCCTCCCTTAACTTGTGAGTATTGGGTATTTTGTCTCAGCAACGAGAAAATAACCAAGACAATGGTTCTCTATAGATTTTCAGTTTGAAGGAAGAAGGGAAAAAGAGGAGGAAGGAAAAAAGGAAGGAAGGAAAGGAGAAAGGAAGGAAAGGAACAAAGGAGAAAATAAGGAAGAAAGAAAGGAAAAAAAGAAAGGAAGGAAGGAAGGGAAGAAGGAACAGAAGGAGGGAGGAAGACCCCTTAAAAGAGGTTTTCACTGTGTTGTCAAGCTGTCTTTATTTGGGGTAGATTTCTCCTCTTATTAAGCCAGTAATTCCCACAGGACTGCCATCTGGCTCTATTCCAGGCTTGCCAGCCCAAGGGTCCCCAAGGAACATTGCTGCCACATCATAACTTCCAGCCTCTGGAGTTCACCAGGAGCAGCCCAAGGAAGCTTCTGCACCCCTCACTTCTGGCCAGGTCAGCATAGGTTTAAATCTCATCTGGGTATCCGAGAACCAGCAAGATGGTGCTGTCAGGGACCCCCACTGCCACCCCCGTCCCCACCCCCACTGGTCTGAAGCCTTTGACTGAGTAAACACAACCTGAAAGGGCTGGGGGCTTGAAAGCAAAACTCTAAACAATCCCAGATCCCATTGGTGATTCTTGGCTGATGATTCTTCTGGGGTCCACCAAAGAGGGGATAACCAGAAGAGAGGGTCTCTGTTTGCTTTAAACAAAATCTTGGCACCCTTCTCACCTCTGCCTCCTTTTGGGTATTTTCCAAGTGAAAGTTCATTGGGGAGACACAAAAGCACGTTCCATTAATATCCATCAAAGAGGGGTTCAGTTTCAAAGCACAGAGGAAATACAATAGCGTTGATGTAAGCTGCGTGCAAAGGGTCAGGTGCCCCTAGGAAGCAAAAGAGAAGCAGGGGTGATGACTTGGATTATGTTCTGTTGAGTCAAGCCTTATTTGGGACAGAATAAGTGCCTCTCAGGAAAACTGATACCACCTGGGCACTCTCTTCGTTACACGGGCTGCTCTTCCATTGAACATTCTAGAATGTTCATAAATGTGTGGGTTGCCTTTCCCACATTTTCTCCTGTTGGCACCAAATCGGAAGGGTCCAGAAGTCCTTGAAGATGGTTCTTCCCTACCATAATGACTGTTAACGTATACAGACTTAGAGGATACATGGTGTCTTTGTCACTTTTTTGTGGCTGAGACAGTCTATAGTCAGGTGGCTCCAAGGCAGAGGGTCTTTAGGGAGGAGAAGCTGCTCATGCCATGGTGGACAGGAAGTCAAGAGGGACAAACCTTTCCAGACCACACTCCCAGGGACCCACCTCTTCCCACCGGACCTTACCTCCTAACAGCAAACCAGCTACAAATCCCCGTTATCCAGTCACCTCGGAAAGCCCCACCTGTATTTGGATGAGGCTTTGGGGAGACTTTTAGATATAAGCCATAAAGCACTGAAACAGGATGAAGTAGAGATCAGGAGCACAGCGATTAGGGCAGTGGGTGAAGAGGATGTGAAGGGGAGGTCTGGGAAGGGTTGGGAGAGAGCTAGGCCTGGGACAGAGTGGCCCTGTGTCTGTCCTTCAGCCAGGGAACAGGTCCAGACATTGGTGAGCATTAACCAGGCCTCTGCTTGGTGGTCAGTGAGAAGGGAGCTGGAATGTCCCTTCCTAGGGTTGCCAGGGGTGTGGGGGATGATGTGTCATTAGGGTGTATATCTAAATTGTAATCCCAAATGCTCACATGTGTGGGAGGGGACTGGACCGCCTGGGGCACTGTCTTCCTCAGTGGACACATGCAGCTCTGAGCTCAGGGCTGCCCGTGCTGTTGGGAGGAGGGCTGGGTGGAGGTGGTGGGCTCTGGGGCTGTGACCTGGAAGGGTCAGTTCCCATCTGCGGCTCCTCCCTTCTCTCTCTGCTTCCTGGATGCCACAGGGCGAGCAGCTGTTCGTCACCACATAACTTCTGCCATGCAGTTTCTTCCCTGGAACCAGGTGACCATGGACTGAAACCAGGAGCCAGAATAAGCCTCTCTTCCTCCAAGGTGTAGGTGTTGGTTATTTTGTCCCAGGGATGAGTGAAGAGACTGAGACTCAGGTCTCTCTGAAAGAGCACCCATTTGGTCAGGGAGTAGGGGGCTCTCCCCCCACAGGCTTGCCCCATCCTGGGAAGGCTCCCCGGGGAGCTGCTCCCCTCTGCTTCAAAAAGCTCTGCCTCCCTGGGATTTCGGAAGGGTTGGGTGCTTCCAGGGTTCCAACCCTCACACACTGTGAGGCTCTCCAAAATACTCCTTTTATAATAAGTCCTTGGATGAACATGAATGAGAAACTCTAACTCTGCAGAAAAAAAATCTACTGTAAGAATTCAGGGTATGGTGGCACACGCTTGTGATCACAACATTCAGGAGGCTGAGGCAGGAGGATCACCATGAGTTTGAGGCCAGCCTGGGCTACAAAGTGAGTTCAAAGCCAGCCTGGAATAAAAAGTGAGACCCTGTTTCAAAAAGCCAAAAACAGCGGGGGAGGGGGTGTTAGATGATCAGAGAGAGTAACAGCAAAGAATAAACATGATAATGTGGACTATATGCCAGTGCCTGGCATACGTAAGTGCTAACTAAATGGTAGGTTAATTATTTCTTGTGGACTTTTGGGAGACGTCCATTAGTATTCAGGGGGCACCCGCTAAATATGTTCTGTGACAGCCTACACATGTGTAGGGCGCACACACCCTCTGCCCTTCGAGTGTGGTGGTAGCTATTGAAACAGGGTGACCCTGAATACCTGGCCACACGTTTTGAGCACGGAAGAATGCACACTGCTTATTGGTTTGCTTAGAGCTACTGCAAGGCAGCACGGTGCTGTTTCCTAGTGACTCCATCCTTTGTCCTTAGCAGACATAGATGCCGTGACTCGAATTGGTGGCTGAGACCCTGGCTCCAAGTCTAGGAAGAGGAAAAGCCATTTTCTCAGGCAGTGTGGTGTGGAGCTTGCCATGGTGCCTGTCAGCAGCCAGCGCTCCCAGTCCATCTGCCCAGCCACCAGCATTTCTCCACAGGCTCATCAGCCAGGATATCTGCTCTCAAAACCTGGACAAGAAATCCTGAATCAACCCCTCAGGCAATTGAGGCAAAGTGGGAAAGGGTAGGAAAGATAAGTGGGTCAAACACAGAGAAAGAGATGAAAAGGTAACCATTCACTGATCCATTCAACACCCATTTGCTAGGTACATACCACATGCCAGCCACTATGCTGGTACCTGGGTAACAAAGACAAACCAAGCCCGGTCTCTGGTCTTAAAAGATTGCTGCTTTGTTCTGGGTGCTGGTTAAAATTTAAAAACATTCAACAGCTTGCTTACTCAAGATTTGAACAGGTTTTGTTCTGTTTGGTTTTTGAGATGGGGTCTTGTTATGGATTCCAGGCTAGTGTTGAACTCATTTTGTAGCCCAGTCTGACCTCAAGCTGGTAGCAATCCTCCTGCCTCAGCCTCTCTAGTCCTGAGATTATAGGCACGCGCCATCATGCCTGGCTAAGGTTTGGATAGTTATTGATGTATTTTATTCTTCAATAAACATTTGGTCTTGTTTTGAAGGACAGTAGCAGAATGAGACGCCAACAGATGATTCTATGGCCAGCCACAGACTCTGCACCCAGGGCATGGTAGGATGCTGTGCTTTGAGGACGGCTTCCTGGGCCAGCTGGGCTCCTGGTAGAGGATCCAGGTGAGCAGGTGAGGGAGGGGGAGGTCATGTTGTGTGAGCTGGAGCTGTGAAGAGCCTTGTGTTGCTGGGGCATAAACGGAGAGGTGGAAACTCTGAGCTCCAGAGCATGCATGGTTTGAAGCCCTTGGCACTTTCCAGAGAAGACATAGCTGGGAGTTGAAAGTAAGATACAAGGTTTCATGCATAGTATGGCTGCACACACACATATGCATGTTTGTGTGTGCACATACAATTCTCCAAGGGCTGCACTAGACAATTTTCGTGGATTCTTCCACAGAGCAGCCTACATTAGCTTGCTATACACAAAGAAGAATTCATCTCTCTTTAAAAAAAAAAAAGTCATTTTCAGTGTCAGGAGATTTTGAGCGAGAGCTCAACACCTGCTATGTCAGACATAAGCAGCACGTATCTCCTACCCTGTGTCTTCTTGCTTTTAGGGAACCAGTTTTTCCTTACCCTTTTGGCGGCTGACTTGCTGCTTGTCTCTTCTTTGAAACATTGTCTGCTCTCTGCTTTCTCACCGGACTCCAGTTTGGGGGAGGGAATACCCAGGATTTGTTCATCTTTTCCACCTTTAGACATTTACTTTTTTCTCCCCAACTCTTAGGCGTTTCCAGAACAAAACTCCCAAGCAGCCAAACGTATGAAGGGATCGAATCTCTTCTCTGATGGCAGACGGCCTGAAGTGTCTTCTTGTCACCTGTTCTTCCCAACAGCAGGCTGAAGGGCTCTGTCCTGCTGGGGACAGGGTGGGGTGGTGCTGGCTGACGCACTGGTGATGCCTTGGACTCTGCCAGGGAGGGAAACCTAGAAGGCACCGTTGGGTCTCACCAGTCACAGGGATCTAGGGGTGGGATGGGGTGCGCCAAGGACTCAGGTAGGGGAGTGAAGAGAGGAAGGGACAAGGATGTCGTGTCTGTGCAAACTCCTGTGCGTCTGAAGACGCAGATGCATGGGCCTCTAAGGGCAATCCATGAGGAGGTACCGTCCAACTCTGCGGGATTCTGTGGGAGCCAGAACCCCCCTGGGAGCCTGGGAGCTGCGGGGAGTCTGGGGCCCTGTGAGCAGGGTGGCTCTGGGAACCTGCCTGCCCTCTGGGAGACCCAGATTTCCTTACCCAGAGGCAGTTAATGGCTATGTGACTTGTACTTGGGGCGGACATAGTTTGTGCCTGGAAAACAAGGAGAAAGAACGCAAAGGGTTCCTTCCATAAAGCTAAGGAAATATGGACGTCCCGAGCACCCCACCCAGCACCGACAGCAAGGCCGCTCTGGCCTCTGAGCGCGCTTCTGTCCCTCTTTCCTTGCAGGCATCACAGACCCTAGTGCAGAACAGGAGATGAGAGGCCCTGGGTTTGGGTCTCTGCTCTGTCCCCCCACTCCTGGATTTCATGCTGTCCTAAAGCAGGTAGTCAATGATATGAGGCGTGATAAAAAAAAACAAACTGGTGTTTACATTTTTAAGTTTGTTATGTTAAGAGATTAATTGTCATTAATCTCCTTCCTCTAGTTTCAAACACACTGATCCCATCTTTCTTGCCACTTTCTGCCGCAGCTCTGGAAGTCCTCTTTCCTGAAGGTCTTTAGTTACACTGTCCTAGCTGCCTCGATGCCCTGAGTTGATTCAAAACATTGGTCTTTCAGGATCATTTTGACTTTGGGGCAGAGCCAGAAGTCACACAATGCCAGATCCAGTGAATAAGGTGGATGAGGACGCAGCATCCTGTTTTTATGAGGTGCCTTTCTGTGGGATGGTGCTCCGAAGCAGCATTCACTGTAGTTTGATCACACCTCATAAAGATCCTCAGGAAAGAGGACTTCCAGAACTGCTTCAGAAAGTGGCAAGAACAATAGGATCAGTGTGTTTGAAGTGAGGTAGAATATTTTGACAGTGTGTCTTTTACTGTAATATCTTTTTAAAATTTAAACTTTTACCGTATGTTTTGATCACCCCTTTGTGTCTTTTAGGGCCTGAAGAGCCACAGGTGTGACTGAATGGCTGGGGTACTAGCAGTGTATCTCCTGTCCACTCATATCGTCCACTCACGGCAGGATTCAGGAGTTGACCTTGCTGTGCTGAGCCCAAGTGTTCCTCACAGTGACAAGCTGGCTTGGATGGGTCCCGCGGCTGCTCAGTGGCACATGGGAGTGTGTGGGGTGCACACAATTGCCCTGTTCTATCCACTGTAGTCAGAGGAAGCCATGGGGGAAGAGGTTGGGGTGTGGCGTGGTGGTAGGAAGTGGAGTCGCTGTAAAGTGGCAGGCACTGACTGAGACCCGCCGAGGCAGAATTACTAAGTCTGCATCTAGCTCCCATCTGAGGTCTGAAGCCAGCTCCCCAAGCCCTGTTGAAGTTGGCTAGTGACAATCCCCAAACCACAGGCTCCAGAGATATGAGCCAGAGAAGCACTCACGGGAGGAGGGGGACACAGGGGAAAGCCTGGCTCAGGCCCCTGCACGTTCCTACCTGCAGGACGACTGCACCCCCAATTCAGGGTTCAATGCTAAGACCCAGAGTAGAAAGCAATCTGAGTTGATCGCTGCCAAGGGGGCAGGGAGCCGCGCGCGCCCCCTCGAGGTTAGCGCGGAGACAGGAGGAAGTCGTGGGTCACTGGGAGGTCTTCGTTCTGGGGTTTCCTCACTCAGCACACCGCGGGCCAGGCTTGGTTTGGAAAGCTCTCCTGACCCCTGGTCACACTGTTGCTTTCAGCTAAAACGCAGGGTTAGCTGGATTTTCTTCCAGACCTCAAAGATCTGGGCACACTGTCTGCCTGGCAAGCTGGCCGGACGTGGATAAAGGCCTGGCCACACCGGCGTGCCAAGGCGGGCAGGAAGATGGCGCAGAATTACCAGGGCTGGAAGAAGTGGAGACAGTGGAGCAGTACTGTGACAGTCACCTGTCCACTCGCCGGGAGGCAGGGTCACACTTGAGTCACACACACACACGCACACACACATGCACGCAAGCACACGCACGGACTCAAGGGGCAGCCCCCCCCCCCCAGCAATAAGGAGCTGAATTCCCCAGGTTTCGGGCTGGACGTAGAGACGCACCAAAAGGGACTCTCGAGCGGGAGAAAGGAATTCCACACCGGTGAGGTTAGGGCCGCAGTCCCTAAAGCGAGGTGGCTTTAGAAAGGCAGGGTCCCCAGGCTCTCAGGGAGGGACTGGGGAGGGGCCGGGAGATGGGGAGGAAGGGACCTGGAGCCCTGCAGATGCGTGGGCGCCCGCTGTAGGTTTCACCTTCCAGCACCCCCATCTGCACAGCCGGGGCCCTGGGTTGCTCTGTGTTCTCCACCCATCTTTGAAAACCTTCCCGCTCCGGGGCTACTTCAAAGCCGCTGGGAAAGCCAAGTCGCCAATTAAGCCCCTTTGAGGCAGGTTCTCATTCCTTCCCCACTAATTGAAATGTTACTCCTTTTACTAAACCCATAAACCACCCAAACACAACGGTCTTCCTCATTTGCATTGTAACAAGGTCCCTAATGTGCTCGGGAGAGCTGGCCGTGGAGGGGAACCCTTTCTCCAGCCAGGGTAGGAACAGTCAAAAGAAATCCCGAGGCAAAGGCCTTCATTTCCATCCCTATGCCGCCGCTCATTAGCTAAGGTGGGATAAATTCCTTTTGCTTGGAATCCGCTTCCCAGGATGATAATGTCTTTTTTGTCTCAGGCCACGGTTCCCAAACTAGGCCTTAATTGCTGATAGTAATTGAGTTAATACACATTTACGGCGGGGGAAGGTTCAAGGAGGTCTCCCGCCGTTTTATTTGAGACATTTTATTTTACCTGCAATAAAGTCATTAACGAGTCGCTCCACGTTAATTTGCTCGGTCCTTTCCCTTGTCTCGCTCCTTGGGAAAATGTGGGAAGGGCAGATGGCTTGGGCGTGGGATCAGTATCTAGGATGCTTCGGAGACCCCCTCACCACCAGGTCCCCCTCTTGGGCAGGGAGGAGCCGCTTTGCCAGCAGATAGCCCGGGGCTCTCTCTGGGCACCCCGCCAAGGCAAGGCAGTGATGAAATCCCATTCAAGCCTCAGGCTGGGCCCGGCTCCTGAATCAGCTCCCACCAGTAGCGCAGCCCAAAGTGGCCCGCAGGCCCGGCACGGAGCCCAGGCGGCAGGCAATGTGACAGCGCTGCCCACTGGTGCCCAGAGGAGGGGGCTGGAAACAGAGCAGGAGGGGGGCCGGGGAACCTGAGGGTTTCCAGACTCCACCCTGGGAGTCCTGAGGCCTGCCACCGAAAGTCAGGTTTCAACTTTCCATCTCCCCTTCTAACGGAATGAGAAACTGAGGTCTTCTTTACCATGCGCGTGTCTTCCACACATTGTAATAAAACTGGCTGCTAAAAAGGAAACAAATGGGCAGGGCTGGGATGTGGCCCACGGTAAAGTGCTTGCCCGGCATGCAGGGAGGCCCTGGCTTCACCCCCAGCACCTCAAAAAAAAAAAAATAAATAAAATAAGCTTGATTTTTTTTTTTGGTACCAGGGATCAAACTCAGGACCTTGTGCTTGTGAGGCAGGCTCCAGAACCACTGAACTAAATCCCTGGCTAAGCTTGAATCACCCTGCAGGGCCAATTGTCCCCAAAGGGCTGCTGCTAGATGCCAGGAACTCACTTCCAGTCTCCAGTCTCTTACCTGGGCCTCTGCAGCTTCTCTTTCTGATCTATCCAGAAGCAGGCCCCCCAGAATGGATCTGAAGGTGGCCGAAGCTGCCAGCAGTTTCCCAGAATCCACGTTGCCCTAGGCTTCCTGGATACCCTCGATTTCCTAGGCCTCCTTCAGGTCAGATGTGGTTCCTTAACATTTCCAGCTAATGGGGGTTGTGGACAGAGGCCACAGGGGGTGTGACCCTCTGGGAAACTTCTGAAGCTGAAAGTTAAAAATGGCAGAACCAGCGGAGTGTGGCTCTTGGAGGGAGGCAGAGGCAGGAGGATCACAGTGAGTTCAAGGCCAGCCTGAACTACACAGCAAGACCTGTCTCAAAAAAACAGAACAACAGTGGCAGAGCCTGTCAGCTCAAACTCACTATTATATAGCCCAGGCTGGCTTCAAACTTGTGGCAGTCTCCCTGCCTCAGCCTCCCGAGTGCTGGGATTACAGGCGTGCACCACCACCACGCACAACTCAGCTCAAAAGTTTAAACCAAGGTGGACGCCAGCTCTCTGAAACAGTCCTGTGAACGAACAGGAAATAAATGTCGGTGGAATTTAAGCCCTGTACAGCTTTGGGACGATTTGACTACCTAGCCAGATGTGCACCGGTCCTGGGGCTCGGAAGCCTTACCACCACAGCTTCCCTGCAGCCTGGAGATCCAGCTCTGGCTCTAGCCCCTTTGGACAGGCTTCCTGGGGCACAGTGAACCCAGCCTGGCCTCATCCAGCTCTCAGCCCAATCACTGCCCAGAGCCCCCTCTGCCTGCCTCTGGGCAGATTGAGCAAGCAGGCGTCTGGCCAAGAACCAGGAGTCAGAAACTCGTATGAAGACTCCAGGCCTCACAACCAAAGGCAGCTCTTCATCATTGCTGCTGGAATCAGCAGCCTCGGATGTGCAGAACAACTCTAAGCCAGTTTCTGGGGCCATTCTGCATGTGGGAGAAGATGTGCCTTTAGCTATCTGCTTCTGGCCCTTCTCAAAGATGGGGAGACTGAGGTGGGGTGGAACTCAGCTCTGGGCCTCCTGACTCCTAACCTGCCTTAGGTGGCCTGATCAAGTGGCATAGCTAACTCGATGGCAAAGTCAAGCAGAGGCCACTTCCCTGTGGTTGTTAGGTGTCCCTTGTGACTCCTGCAACTGCCTTGGGGGGGGGTACTGGGCCCTGAACTAGGGCCTTTGCGCTGAGCTACATCCCCTATTTTGAGACAGGGTGCTAAGTTATCCAGCCTGGGCTCAGACTTGTGATCCTCCTGCCTCAGCCTCCCAGATAGCTGGAATTACAGGTGTGCTCTACCATGCCTGCCTCATTCTTCCTCCTTTTTAATTTATCAGGATGTGCTTGTCTTTAGTCCAGTCTGTTTCTATATTCTCAAGCACTCCTCCGATTCTTGGCCTTCTCTGTGACATTGCATATCTATGAGCATGTTCCGGCGCCAACACTTCTGATGGAAGTGGAAATGCCAGCCTTCCTGAGGAGCTGCCTGCCACACCATCTGGGGGGTCATGGACCTCATTCCTGGGCTCCAGAGGAGGCCCCGGGACAGGCAGGTAATGCAGCACCCCAAAGTCACCCTCTTTTCTCTGTAGTGCTCTCACCTGGGTGGGCTGAGAGGAGCTCCTGGAGAGGAATTCCATCCCACCTGGCAGAGGGGAAACTGAGACTCAGCCAGGTCTCTGCAGCGTGCAGTGCACAGCCTGCACTACACAGCAAGACCGCTGGTCAGAGGGAGAAGTTTCTTTTCTTCTAATCACAAAGAAAGTGACACCAGCATACCATTTAAGTATATATTTTGTCATTGAAAACTCATGCAACCGTGTTTTCTCTATCTCCCTGTTTTCTCCTTCTCTGTCTTCTAGACTTCATTTCTCACATCTAGAGGCGCGTGGGCCTCAGTACAGTTCCTGGTCACCAGAGCAGGTTCAGACCTAGGCTTTCTGCCTCACCTCTTCCTTTCCGGTTGCTTAGCACTTGGCTCCAGAGAGATCCCTAAGGCCAGATAGTCCAGTTCTTGTTCTTCTCCCTGCCAAGGGTCTTGGCCCACAGCAAGGGGGTACTGGGCTTGGGTGTCCCCACTCTTCTGCAGAAAGTGCTCCTGGGAGGACCTGGGAGAGGCATCCAGACCGGCTAGGGTGAGGGAAAGACGCACAGTGTTCCCTCTAAATCCCAGAGCAGGGGGAGGGAGAGGGGAGGGAGGGAAGGGAGGGGGAGGAAGAGGTGTTGCTGCACCCACCAGTCTTCATTTATGAGCTGGTCACCTTTTTGGGGTGCTGACCTCTCCTCTCTGACCCTTCTGATTCATTACTGCTTTATTGGGAGTCTTTTTTTGGGCATAGTTGGGGGAGCAGGGGTAAGGATGTGGGATAGCTCAGACACTGGGATAGAGACGATAAAGAATTCAGTAATTACTGGATGCTTAATGTGATGAAGGAAGCGTGCTTCACACATGCATATGTTTGTAATTCTCTAGGTGCTTTTTCCATTTGGGGTTTTTCCTTAACCTTTAAAAAAAATAAGAAGGGGCTGTAGCTTAGCACTAGGGTATTTGCTTAGCATGTGCAAGGCCCTGGTATTAATCCCCAGCATCACCAAAAAGAAATGTAGTTATAGTTCAATACAGTTTTGGCCAGGTGAGGTGATGGATATCTCTAATCCCAGCACGTAGGAGGCCGAGGCAGGAGGATCGCCTTGAATTCAAGGTCAGCCTGGAGTACGTAGTGAGTTCAAGACCAACCTGAACTCCATAGCGAGACCCTGTCTCAAAAAAAAAACAATAAATAAGAAACAAAATCTAAAAAAATAGCCCTCTGGAAAACAGAGATCTGGAGAGGATATAATGAAGGCAACCAGCATCTCATTTTCACAGAGATACAGGAAAGAAAAGCTCTGTCAATCCTTGACAACTTCACAAGACAAGTTATCACATTTTAAAAAAAATAGTGCTAAGGATTGAACCCAGGACCTCCTGCATGCCAGGAAAACTCTAGTGAGCAACGCCTCCAGCCCCAAGCCATTGGGCCTTAACTGTCATGGGGAAGACACTTGTGCCCAGAGCAGGGGCTCCTCTTGGCTTGTGAGTAGCAGAGATAGGATTTGAACTCAGATCTGTCTTAGTCAACACAAAATTTCTTTCCATCACATCAAATTGCTTCTCTAAGCAAATAGAAATATTAACAGAGAACAACCACCCCCAATTTATAGCCTGAGGAAATTGAGTCTGAGTTCAGAGAGGCACCGGGTTTGGGTTCTAATCTCGAGGTTGTACCTGAGATGCGGACAGGGGCTGAAGGACCCCAGCTGCGGCCCAACCCCCAGAGACTGGGCATCAAGAGGAGCCATGACCGGCTCCGGCTCCGGCTCCGGGCTCAGCAGGGGATGGTCCCGCTGAGGGCCAGGACTCCCTTCCACCCTCCATCAGGATGGCGTGTGCCTGGGAAGTAAGAGGACTCCAGTCCCCTGCAGACACCTTGGCAGCCCTTGCTTTCCCTTGGCAGGGCTGGGACTGCCTCTGTCTCCCTTTGGAGCCGAAAGCTACAGCTCTCGTGGTCACTGCGGCCAGATCCTTGCTTCACAAAGGCTGCGTAAAGACCCCGAGCCCCAGAGCAGGAGCCTCTCCCCTCCAAAGTCCCTCCAAACCGATCAGGGGATAAACACCCTTGTAAGACAGTCGGTCTCATTTTGTGGATGT
The DNA here is from genome assembly GCF_000247695.1 of Heterocephalus glaber. Next base: position 63,714,985 of record NW_004624730.1, read on the forward strand.
GAATTCAAAGGCTCCCAGCCCCATTCTACCCATCCTGCCTCCAGCTTAAGTTTTCAAAACTAATTCTCTCTGCATTAATCTGAAAAGACCCTCGTAACAAAAGCCCCCGCATCTGAGTGTATTTACCGAGTGTGCAGCTGTGTCAATGGCCGGCACAAAGCGAGGCTTCCTGGTCAGCCCACAATGGGCCGCAGGTACCTTGGGGACAGAGGGACACAGGCAGGGCCTCTCACGAGCCAGCCAGCCTCCTTCCAAGAGGGCCGGGCTGGAGCCCAGGGGTCAAGAGAAAAGGAGGGCGCCCGCCCCCACCTCCCGCGCACAAGTGGGGACTGAAAGATACGATCTGTAAGCCCATCAATTAGGGCTATTAAAAAGGTAATTAGCCCTCTCCCATGGAAACCAAGGACAGAGATGTGAAAGGGGGGAGATTCGTTTCCACGTGGTTACATTTTAATGTGGCCCGAACTCTTTGGTAATGAAGCGGAGTTGCGAATGGCACTCGGTCGGTCTTTTTTCTTTTTTCTTTTTTGGTACCGGGGATGGAACTCGGGTCCTTGAGCTTGCAAGGCAGGCAGCGGAACCACTGAGCTAAATCCCTGGTTCCACTTGGTTGTTCTTGATGGGAAGGTGGTATCAAGTCAGCGAAAGAGCTCTCCCATCAGAAAAGTAGGAATTGTTTTTTATTTTTGCAAAAAGTATGTGTATTTTTTCTGCTGTCAAACTCTACATACAAATCCAATAGTCCCATTTAGGAGGCTGGGAAGGAGGTGAGTGTCTTTTCCCCTTGAGCTTCCTCTCCTGGACAGAATCATGGCAGGAAATGAAACCTGAAAATGTCCACAGCAAACAATTCGTCTTGGATTCGGGTCCATGAGAAATTCAGAACAGGTGTTTCTGCTCCTTCTCTTTTTCAACACGTGTGGGTATTTGGATAATAATGCCCCGAGAGAGAGAGCAGAGTGAATAGGAGAGAGACCTTGTTCAGAATGAAATGTGAAGATCTCTATTGAAATGGAACTAAAGCAGAGGTTGCTCCCTGTGTAGTATCAGCCTGGTTCACAGCAAGTGTGGCTCACGCACATTCACATTCTGCATGGTTACTTGCTACAAGCCAACGGTAATGGGATTATGGAATTTTGGAATTTTTTTTCTTACCATCTCATGTTCTCCTTTCTTTCTCCACTTTTTTTTTTTCTTTTTTTGGTACTGGGGATTGAACCCAGGGCCTTTGCACTGAGCTATATCCCTAGCCTTTATTTTTCTCTAGTTCTTATTTTGAGACAGGTCTCTCTAGGTCACTAAGTTGCCCAGCAGGGCTCTAATTTATAATCTCCCTGCCTCAGCCTCCCAGCCTGCTGAGATTACAGGTGTGTGCCACCACACACAGCTTCTAATTTGTTTTTTTTTGAGGTGAGATGTGCATCCCGTAATCCACACAGCATCCAAGATATACAATATTTTCATCATTTCAGAAGCCTCCTGTCCCATCCAGTCAATACATAACCTCCCTGGGAGTCACTGTTCATTTTCCTGTTCTTGAATTTCAGCTAAATGATATTGCTGCCGAGGTCTGAAGTGCTGTAGGGTCCTACTAGAGATTCCAGGTTGTTGTCCTAATTACTTGGTTGAGACAAGCTTTAATACCTTTACTAAAGGTATTAAAGATAGGAAAAGAAGTATAACCCACAGAGTGAGTGAGGGCCAATTAAAGGTAGGAAAAGCAATATGTACTGAAGGGTGAGATCAGGCCACTGAAAGCTTACAGAAGCCACCTAGACTGATGGCGGCCATCTTTGGTAGCCTCTGTTCTGACGTCAGATCTAGGCCGTCCTATCAAAACCCTGTTTGACCTCCCACCAGAAGAACTGAGGATGACAATTTCTGATTGGTCCCAGGTGCAGGGCTTGGATCTATTTTTCTGTGCATGTGTCCTGGATTTCCACAATTGACAGGTCATGCCTACTTGCCCAGGGGCAAAACCTCTAATTTCCTGTCTCAAAAATCATATGGTATGAATCCTGGGTCTGCAACCTTTTGCTCCAAACAGTTTTTGAAGTTCATCAGTGATGCTGATTAAGTGTATTATTAGTTTGTCCAATTTATAAATATATATTTATATTTATATGTAGTATATATTTAATATATATTTATATTTCATATATTTATAAATGCATTTAAAATTTAGAAATATACTATTTCATTAAATATTTAATATAATATTTCATTAAATGAGGACTCTGATGTGCTTGTTGTTCTTGTGTTGATGGGTCTTGGATTTGTTCCAATCTTGGCTTATTATAAATGAAGCTACCATGAACCTTGTATATGAATTATTGTGGGTATGTTTTTATTTCTCTTGGGTAACTAGGTGTATCTTTGACTAAGATATTGACAGTTTTCTAAGTGGCTATGCTACCTTACCCTCCAACAACAACAGAAATGAGAGTTTCTGTATTTCTACTTCCTCACAGACATGGTGTTGTCAGTCTTTGTAACAAGAGCTGTTTTACTGTATATGGAGAGATGACCTTTTCGTGTGGTTTTAATTTGCCATTCTCTGGTGCCTAATGATGCTGAACATGTTTTCATATGCTTATTTCCATTTGCATATCTTCTTTCATGAAATGTATGGTCCACTTTCGGTCTACTTTTTATTGGTTCTTCATCTTATAAATTTGTAGATATTGTATACATTCTGGATAAAAGTTTCTTTTAATATGTAGGCATTGCAAACATTTTCTCTTGTCTGGTGGCCTTCACTTTCCTTTTCTTAGGAGTGTCTCTGCGATGAGAAAAGGTATTACTTTGATGAGATCAACATATCCATATTGTAATTTTCTAGTTAGTATTTTTTTTGTCTGTCCTATCTAGGAAATTTTTACCTATGCCAAGATTGTGAAGACATTCTTCTATATTTCTTCTAGCAGCTCTGTAATTTTAGCTTTTGTGATGAATTCTGGAGTTCATTTCTAATTGATTATGTATGGTGTGAGGTAAGGGTTGAGGTACATTTCATTCCAAACATTTATCCAGTGGTTTGACTTTTGCTTTTGTCATAGATCAATTGATTGTATATGTGTGGCTCTATTTCTGAATTCTATATTCTATTATTACAACGGTAACTCAGTTCATGAACTTGGTTCTTCCCATGATTCTGGTTGCAAATCAAATTGGACAAGAACTGAATCAAATGCAGTGATTAGAGTCAATGTTAACCTAAATGGGGATGTTTACCCTTTTGGAGAGTTTGTGGAAAGACAGTACAACTGTACTGTTATTTAGTCTGTCTTTATGCCAGTGTCACACTGCTGGAATTGTATATTTTTAATGTGTTGAAATTGTATTGTGTGTGTCTTTTAATCTTGTTCTTCTTTTTAAAGATTATACTGGCTACGCTAGGCCCTTTGCATTTTTACATACATTTTAGAATCAACTCGTCGATTTCTAGAGAAAATTTGAGTAAAATTTTGATTGATTCTGATGAATCTATAGATCAGTTTTATAAGAGGGAGAATTAACATCTGAACAATATTAAGCCTTTCAGTTAATGAATATCATGTATCTTTCTATTCATTTTGGTTTATTTTTCTTAGCAAATATTGTATGATTTTTTTTGTGCAAGGGTCTTGTACATCTCTAGTCAAGCTAACCCCTAAGTGTTGTGTGTGTATATATATATATGTATATATATACATATATATACATATATATATATATTTTTTTGGTACCAGGGATTGAACTCAGGTCCTTGCGCTTGTGCAGCGGGCAGCAAACCCACTGAGCTAAATCCCCGGCCCAGCGTTGTATATATTTTGATGCCATTATAAATGGTGTTTTGTAAGTTTTATTTTCTGTTTGTCATTAGTATGTAGACCAGAATTGATTCTTATATATTTGACCTTGAAGCTTGCTATGTTGCTATTCCTTACTGAGTCCTACTAATGTCTTTTTGGATCCCTTAGGGTTTTCTATACATACACATTCATGTCATCTGCAAAGACAGTCTTATTTCTGTCCATCTATCTTTATGCTCCTTATTCCTCTTATTGCTCTCCTAGGATCTTTGGTGTGGTGTCCAACAGGCAGCTTGATTTTGTGAAGGCCCATGTTAGGGATTTTTAAGGTGGGTCTATCTCAGTTTTGTTCTTCGGATATGCAATCAAGTGTCACTTAATGACAGGTTACATTCTGGGAAATGTACCATCAGGCTATTTCACAGTTGTGTAAAACCAGAGCGTACACTTACACACACTTAGTACAGCACGAGAGAAAATGACACAAGGGGTGGCCAGGGTTAGGTGTGCACGTCTGTACACACTGTTTATGGTAAACTTTTAAAGAATAAATAGATAGAGAACACTCAAAAATAACAATAAAAATCATAGTATAAGCCGGGCATGGTGGTGCACACCTGTAATCCAAGCACTCTCGGAGGCTGAGGCAGGAGGATCACAAGTCCCAGCCCAGCCTGGGTAACTTAGCAATTTAATGAGACCCTGTATCAAAATAATAATACTTTTTAAAAAGAGGATGGGGATGTAGCTCGGTGTGAAGGCCTTGATTTCAACCCTCAGTACTTTCCTCCCCAAAGTATAGTACAGTGAACACGTAGACCAGTGACACAGTCACTTATATCACCATCAAGTACTGCGTCATGTACACAATGGTGCATGGTAGTGAGGGAAGTTTGTTTACACTGGCGTGTCCCCGAGCATGTGAGTTGTGCATTGAGCTGTGAGGCTGGGATGGCTATGATGTCACTAGACCACAGGAATCTTCCGGCTCCATTATAATCTTATGGGCTGCCATCTCAATCCCTGTGTGTCCTTGACCAAAACGTGGCAAGGCAGAGCACGACTGCGGTTCTTATTCTATGGCATGGCTGCTTCTCCTTAGGTGTGGCATTTCTAGGGACTCAGAAGAACGTGAGAACCACTTACCAAGCCTGCATGGCCTGAACTCTGTCAACTCTTTCAGCATTGAGGGTCTGCTGGGGTTCTCTACGCAGACTTTGTCCACATGGAGTCTGTTCCCTGATTGGCCTGGTGGACTTGTCGCCTGTGCTCAGAAAGCCCTGCTCCTGGCCAGTGACCCCAGGGGGTCCCCAACACAAGTACAGGCAAACTTCTTGGCTCGCCGCCTCTTCCCTGGTCACGTACAAGGCTTACTTCATAGGTTTCCCTTTTGCAGGGGCCACAATGCCTGGACAGAGTTACTTCCTGTCTTTTGTCTGTTTAATCATTGTCTGTGGTGGGGAAGGCACATGCAGCATGAGTTGACGCCATCATAGTCAAAAATACAATTTCACTTAAAATTACAGTCTCGAGGTGCATCTATTTTTCTACAAACTACTTAAGTTTATCCTTCTTTGTGGCAGAGTAATATTGCACTGTGTATGTATACCACTTCTTTTTCCATTCATCTGCTGATGGACATATAGGCTGCTTTCAAGATTTAGCTGTTATGAATTGTGCTGCTATAAACATGGGTGTGCGTGGATCACTGTAACAGGATGTCTTTAACTCTTTTGTGGAAGATGCCTCCAGGGGGACTAACTGGGTCAAATTGAATTTCCTCTTTTAGTGTTTTGAGGAATGTCCAGACTGATTACCAAAGTGGTTTGTACTAGTTTAAATCCCTACTAACAATGTAGAGGGGTTCCTTTTCTCCTGTAGCCTCACCAGCATTTGTTATTATTTGATTTCTTAACGATAGCCATTCTTTCTGGGGTAATATGGAATCTCAGTGTTGCTTCAATTTGCATTTCTCTAATGGGCAGCAATTTTGAGCATTTCTTCATGTATTTATTGGCCATTTTAAGTGAAAGAAATCAGACACACAAGTTTAAATATCACCTGGTTTCTCCTACATGAAAAAATTAAATTGTAAGTAAAGAGCAAAATCAAAGATAAATAATAGGAGTAGGGAGCTAGATCTTTTTCAAATGGGAAGGGGACCAAGACAGGGAGTGAGGGAGGGTGGAAGGAGAGGAGGGAAAGGGGATAAAGAAGAACTAGAATGGGTCGGGGATGTAGCTCATTTGCCCTGCACCTGCCTGGCAAGCGCAAGGTCCTGAGTTCAATCCCTGGTATCACAAGAACAAAACAAAACAACAAAAAAAATAGGATATGTATGTACATGTACCAACTCCACAAAGGGATGTGAACATTATGTACTGCACACATGGACTAATAAAAAATAGAATTTCACCTATACATCAACTGGTCAAATACACCTTCCATACCAAGAACCTGCCTATGTCTTTCCTTGCTGCGCAGCAGGCGGCGAAACCACTGAGCTAAATCCCCGGCTGTCTTTCCCTGTTGCATGAGTGTATCGGTGTGCCCCAGCTCCATTTCCATGAATTCACGAAAGGACTTGATGACTCTTATCACGCTTATTCTGATGAAAGCTAGCTCCATAAGAGGCTGGCCTCTCATCAAATAGTACTGGGAAATGTTATGCCTGATTTTTCCTTCCTGAGAGTCACACACACATGAACACATTAAGGACTCCAGCACATTCTATTAAAAAACTTTCATTAACTCATGTTTCCCAAAATTTCATTGATTGGTAGAACTTCTTATTTAGGGAATACTCATTAGTATTGAACATTTCTGCTCATGGATTATCTGACCTCTTTTCTATTTTCCCTAACATCTTGGAAAAATACCTTTCAGAGGCCAAAAAGAGAGGTTTAGCAAATCAATTAACATCAAGGCTGATATAATATTTAAGCTGAGCACATTTAATAAGGCCAGCATTGAGCAGATCATTCGAACTCCTCTGCAGTCTCTGTATCCGAGTTCCAATACCAGATGTGCAGGCAAGAAAGTGTTTCAGGAAAAGGAACTTTTCTTCTAAAGTTGTTGGCCTCCAATGGACACAGTTATTTTTCAAAGCCCCAGCAGTCTGAAAGTAACATGGTACCCAATAAAATGTCACCTTCCAAAGCATTTAATATAGAGTATATTTTAAAGATAATAACCCACATATACTGTACATATAAAATTTATTAATCATTTATGAACCTCTCTAAAATACTTCTGGAAACATTTTCCAGTGAAACACCTTTTAAAAGCCAAATGACTTCATGTCTGTCGGGGATCTGAAAGGCGTCCCCTCCCATCCATAAAACAACGTCTGACAAGCTTGTCATCATCCTCCCTAAGAATGAGCACCTAGAAAATGTGACTGCAATGAACCCCGAAACATCACACCGAAGAGTTGCCTAGATTTAAACACTTCTCTCTGGGGAAATTCCTGAAGGTAAAGCAAGAACTAAGACCGCAATCCTGAGGGCTTCACGGGGCCATGAAGGCTGGGCCATTGTGAGTGGCCTTTGGCTGCAGGGCAATTCCCAGGAGGGTCTGGGTCCCCCGACACATTCTGACCTGCAGGCAGAGGCCAAGTCAATGCCTACTTACTCATCTATGCAGCTATTTATCTGTTCATTCAAAACTGATTTCTTACTTTCTGGTTCTATCCCAGGTGCTATACCAGAGATGATGGATGAAGGTGGACATATCCAATCCCTGCCCTCATGGATCTGACATTCTGGTGAACAAGAAGAGCAGCTGACCAATCAGGTCACATATAAGAAGAACGAGAGGAAAAATTAGTCACGCTAAGAGGTCCACAGTAGTCGGAGGAGTGGTGTGTTCCATACGGGTGATCAGAAAGGCTCTCTCTGAGGAGACAATGCTTGTGGAGTGATATTAGTGAAATGAGGCAAAGAAACTTGAAGGTGAAGAACTTTCCAGGCAGAATAAGAGTGAGTCCAGAGGTCCTGATGTTAGGACTTTTGCATGAACCCAACGGTTCCCAGTCATGAACTGGGTGCATCAGGCTCTCCCAGGAATCTTAAAAGGCAGATTATCTTCTTGACCCCTCCACCTCAGAGGTTGTTTTGGTAGACTGGAATGGGGCCTGTGCACCTTGGTCTTTTAAAATGTTTCCCAAAAGGTTTTGATGTTTAGCCCAGTTTAGGAATCCAACTGTTGGAATCCAATGGCCTAATCTTTACAGATGAAGAATGGGACCCCCAGAGAGAAGTGATTTAGCCTCAGGTCAGAGGGTTAAACAGGGACAGAGCCAGGCCCAGCACCCCCAGCTAGAGCTTGTTCTCTTCTACCCCACTCTATTCCCCCCTTACCCCGCTGTCCTCCCACACCTGCAATAGACCAGGCCACAGAAATGTGTTTCTTCTAATAATAGTCATCGCTGTTGGTGTCATTACTAAAAACAATAAGCGCCATTCATAGAATGCTTACTTTATGGAGCAGTTCTTCTAAACTCATGAACTCTTTCCTGACACCTTACCCTGTGTTGAGAGTGGCACACTAATTATCCCCACCTGGCAGACGAGGTGGCCCAGGGTGGAGTGAGCCCAAGGTCACCCCGCTGGCGAACGATGACACTGGACCATCGTCCTGCAGAGTTTATGTTCTTATCTCCGGCCAACCCAGGGGGAAGCCGAGGAACTTCAGGCCCTCGTCCTAAACACGCATCAGTGACCCTGGCCATGGCCTCCTTCTGCAGGAAGCTGGGGCAATGCCCAAAGCTGATGGATGCTATGCAAATTCAGGCAGCGGTGTGGACCGTTTTGGAAAGCAACTGTGGTCTGCGTGACTTACTTGACTTCTAGATAATACCATTTAGCAATGTTTCCCTCCCAGCTCTGTCAAGACTGCAGAGGGGTGAGGTGGTGCTGTGCTGTGTGTTGGTGGCAAGGCCCGGCACGTCATCTGAGTCGCAGCTCCCGAGTAACACCTCACAGGCATCTTCCCTGAGCCCAGGGGGTGGCAGTGTCATTCACTGCATGTGATCTGTCAGCTGACCAATAATTATAATTCATGCCGGAAAGGGGCATTATTCCAGGGAATGCCAGGGAGACCGAGGGCCATGGAAGTTCAGAGCAGCTTGTATGAGGTGGGATGGACAAATAGTGAATGTTTACATCTTTAAACATTTATTATAGTAAAAGGCATATTTGCCAAGAATCCCCCTCAAAATATTTCCCTCACTTTAAACACACTCATCCCATCATTCTTGCCACTTTCTAAAGCAGTTCTGGAAGGCCTCTTTGTAAGGCTCTATAGTTTCGCTGTCATGGCTGCCCTGATGTACTGAATCAGCTCAAAACACTTACCTCTCATAGTCATTTTGACTTTGGGAAAGAGCCAGAAGTCACACTGTGCCAGATCCAGGGAATTAGAGGACACACCGAGACATTTTTATGAGCTGCCTTTTCATTGGATGGAACTCAGCAAGAGAATTCAGCATAGTTTTCATCACACCTCATAAAGACAAATCATATTTCGGAGCTGCATTTCTAAGGCCAATTTGGAAGTGAGGAGAGTATTTTGAGGAGGGTTCATAGCAATGGTCTTTTACTACAATAATTTTTTTAGATTTAAAAGTTCACCACAAAAAATCTGGGTGTGATGAGCACTCGGAAGGCTGAGGCAGGAAGATTGACATGAGTTCAAAGCCAGTCTGAACTACAGAGCAAGACCCCCGCCCCCCAATAAAATTCCACACATATTCTGATCAAACTCTATCTCCTGAGAAGAACAGCACGGATTTGTTGTTGTTGTTGATCTGGCCCTTGATTGGGTACGGACAAGGAAAGAGTGTCTTAGAAGGAAGGGCAGCCTCAGTGAAGTCACAGAAGTGTGACAGGGCATGGTAGGTTCGGGGAAGGGAGATAAATGCTGAGTGTTAAAAGAAAAGTGCACTGACTGCACTCTGTGTATGCTAGCACATTTCTACAAAGTAGAGTTCATGGTGAGACAGACGCCATGACATGTTTTTTTCTAGCATTTTCCTGCAAACACTCAGAACGATAGCACAGAACATACTGCACTGGGATCCTTGTCTCATAGGATAGAGAGTGCATGCTTGTGAATTACTATACTGTTCCTCAAAATAACATTTTCATTTTTATTGTTCTTACAGGTTAATGACAGATTGTTTGATGGGGCCATAGGAGGGGGGCACTGGGAGCTGAACTCCATCCTGATGGATTAATCTTACACCCATGACAGCAGCACAAGGTCAGCATTAAGTGTGTATGTGTCCCAGCTACCTCGCTGAATTTTCTGTGATACCACAGTATCACAGTACCCAGTGAGGTACTATGTGAGGTACTATGGGTCCCTCCCTGTATTAAGGCCTTTAGCAGACAATGTCTATTTCCCACCAGTTCCTGTACAAAGGATGGAAAAGAGGATCTCAAAACTTCAAAGTCAGCTGTGAGGATGGCCAGGCATTGGGGTATGCAGAAACTGGCTCCTGAAAGTCGATTGTTAAATATTCAGCAATTGTGTAAGCCAGTTAAATACAGCTGCTATTAAAATTGAATGATATTGAATTATAATTAAATTTAAATGTATATAGTATATATGTATTATATGTTTTTTGAGACAAGGTCTCTCTATATATTTCAGGTTGACCTTGAACTCAGTATAAGGCCCAGAATGGGCTTAAACTCAGGACAATCCTGCCTCAGCCTCCCAAGTGCTGGGATTACAGGTATGCAGCACCACGCCTGGCTATAAATTATATCTTTAAAAGGAGACAGATATTCAAAATCCATTGCTGCCTAATTATATCACTAGATTTTACCATGACCCATGTGTTTGAGGTTATTATATATGTGTGGCAGATAGATATTCTTTATAATGGTGTCCAACTCTTCCCAAGCCCTGGTTGAGTGACATCAGTTGGTAAACTGAAGTCAGCTGTGATGTGTGTTTACACTGGAGATAGGAGAGTGCTATAAATCAGAGAGCGATTAATTTTTTCCCCAATACCTAGAATTGAGAAGGTGGTACCAATAATATGGATTAAACTTAAAAGTATGTTGAGCCGGGGATTTAGCTCAGTGGCACGGCACCTGCCTCACAAGTGCAAGGTTATGAGTTCGATCCCTGGTACTAAAAAATAAAAGTGTGTTATGTCTATAGTTATTACATTATGGATAGCACAAAGAGTTGAGGGAATAGTCTAGCACTCACAGACTTTTCAATCCAGCAAAGAAATCTCTCACAGCACTGACAAAAGAGCCAAGCTCCTATATTTTTTGTTTCACTTTGGTCTTACTCTTACATTTCAATGAAAATATCAACCAATGTTCACATCATAACTACATTCCTTTGTCAGTGACTATGATAGACAGATTGACTACATATTTAAGATTCCAGCTGTGGCCAATAAACATTTTGTGATATTGACTTGATTGTATGAAATGTACAAGAAATGGTATTATGGTGGTTAATTTTACGAGTCAATGTGATGGGGTTAAAGGTTACTCAGATAAAATATTATTTCTGGGTATCTCTGAAAGGCTGCTTCTGGACGAGATTAACATATAAATAAGTAGAATGGATGAAAAGATCCCCCTCCCCTAATGTGAGCGAGGACCATCCAGTCCACGAGGGCCTGCACGAAAAGGCAGAGAGAAGGACATATTTTCGCTGCTCTTCAACTGTATCATATGTCTTCTCCTACCCTTCTATGTGGGCTCTCCCAGTTCCTGACCTTTGGATCCAGGAGGGACCCTGGCAAAACCACCCTGAACCCCACCACCACTCACCCCGGTTCTCCAGCCTTCCTCTGGGACTGGCAGGTATGCTGGATTCTCAGTCCTTCAAGCTCAGACTGAACCACCCCTCTTGCTTTCCGGGTCCACCATGCTGCAGAGTTTTATAGGACTCCTTGGCCTCCATAATCGTATGTCAATTACTATAATAAATGTCTGTATCTAACCTGTTATTTCTCTGGCAAACTCTAATACTGTTACAACAGTATAACTGTATTAGAGTACATATAGAGTATATATAAAATGCTATTATTTTCAAATTGTGTGCTGTACATTCTTTTTATCAATAAAATTTATAATAAACTCATCAGTCTATCTACCCATCTACCCTATCTGTCATCTATCTATCCATTTATCCACCCACACATCCATCCATCCACCTAACCCATTCATCCATCCACCCACCCACCGATGTATCCATCCATCTGTTCATCTGTCCATCTGTCCATCCATTCATCCACCCATCCATCCATCCATCCATCCATCCATCCATCTTTTTCCCCTGGAGATTTGGTTTTTAAAACTTTGTCAACCCACCATTTCTAAGACTTTTATACTTTGTGAGCTGACAAAGAGGAGAAGCCATTCTCTCACATAACATAAATCAAATGGTATCTGGAGAACACAGCTGCTTTCCTTTGGGTTCACAGTGTCTCCTGGGAGCTAACGACAAGCTCCTCACTCAGTACACAATGGGCTGAATGGTAGTTGGCTCCTTTTTCAAACATGGTGCACCTCATTCAAGGAGCTTCAGATTTTCCCCACAGCAGCTCCTTCCAGCAGCCTCTTTGGATGACAGCATCAGATGCTTCGCTCTCTCTTCTTCCTGCTGACCAACTCCAGGAGCAGAAGCTCTGGCCCTGACATCTCCCACATTCTCCTCCATCCACGAAGCCTAATGCAGCCGCCCTCCTGTTGTTCATCAGGCCACCACACATGCTTCTGCCACAGGGCCCGGCACCTGCTGTCCTTTCTGTTTGCCACAGATATTTACATGGGTCCTGCACTTCCTGACCCCAAGGTCCCCTCCCTGACCAGCCAGTCTAAAGCCCCAATCCGCTTCCTCTCTTCCCTCTTCTTCTGTGTCACTTTCCTTTCCTACACCGCACCAACACATCCAGTTAGTGTGCATGTTTTGTCATCTAACCTGTCTACTAATTTGCATGTTCTGGCTGGCATAGATTTTTATCTGCTCAGAGCTTTTATCAACACTGTACCTGTGCTCAATAAATTTTGTCAAAAGAACGAATGAATGGACCTGTCTGAGAGTTTTCTTTTCCCTGCAGGGAGCTGTCTCCCCCAGATAATGGCGCCCTGCTTTGCCACAGGCTCACCCCAGAGTGTGAGGCTTTGGTGCAGGTGTGTCACCCAGCTCTGTCCCCTTTCTGTGGAGTGTGTGTTGGCAAACACGTCCTATCTGCCATCTACAACCGGCTGTCCCGGTTTAACATTCCAAAAGATGGATGTCTTGTGGATTTGCTTTCGAATCCCGTTTCTTTGACTCAGAGGGAATGAAGGAGCAAAAGCAACAAAGGCTGCCTAGAAGCTAGTCTTCCCAATTGTTCTACTTGGCAAACAGATGCATAAAAGGAGGATGGGGGAGAAAGGAAAGAAAAAGGGAGCGTGGGCTGAGCCTCCAGCTGTGGCCCTGACAGGCCTGGCTGTCGACAGGCTGACCCCAGAGCTAGAAGCGCTGCTCCCACATGGCCTCAGGACGGGGCTCACGGAGCCAGTGCCACCCCCTCTTTTGGCACGTTCTAATGAGGGGATTCATCATAACTGGTTGGATTTAGGGACGCCCCATCTCTTTCTTAGTAGTAAGGAGGAGTTATAGGCGTCCTGCTTATTTTCACTTTGAAAGAGATTCTGTGTGTAGTACTAAGAAGGCATAAATAAAAATGCAGGCTGGGCCAGGGCTGCATTTCGGCGGGGCACATTTGAAAGGGAGTCGGAAGCCATCTGTTGGAGACTCAGAGGGTGGGATTGATGGTGAAGGTCAGTCCGCTCACTTGGCTGGGAGACAGGCCCACAGTCAGCTCCTGAAGGGCCACACTCAGCTCACGTCACCTAGGGCAATGGGACATTGGGCAGGACGAAACCGCTTGCCCACGGGCCAGGGTGCTGCTGGGCAAATCTACCGAAGCTTTCTGTCCCCCTGCTTTGATCCCCGGCTGCTGGGTGGTTTAAATGCATCGATACACATGATGCTCTTAGCAAAAGGCCTGGGCCGAGGTGGCCCTAAGTGAGTGTTGGATGTTTTGGTTCTTATGGTCTGCTTTGCCAGTCGCCTCTCGTCCACTCCTGGGACTGTCCCTGGAGCGAGAGTCAGAGGGACTGCAGAGAGCAGTGGCGCATGCTTTCGTCTCACAGTGTTGTTCTGAGTCCCTGTGTTATGCCAGGTGCCCTGCTTGCCATTAGCTGTGCTGACACATACGCGCCAATGTGAGAAAGCAGCCCTGTCCGAAAGAGCCATTGGAAAGCCCCAGGTTGGGAGTGAGAGGATGGCCGCTAGAGGCCAGTCCCCTTGTACCTGCCACACCACCACCACATGCTGCCAGCCCGCTGTGCCCCGTGCTGTCAGGTGGGGAGGTTGATCCCCACTGTGGCCCCTCCAGCAGGATCGAGTGATGGAAGTGCATTTCCTCTGCAAGTGAGAACCCTTGATTCCACTCATCCTGATGTGGACCGGATGTCAATAGTGCTGAGGGCAGGTGATGGAAGAATCCTGGTGAGCCCCACTGGTTACTCCAGCAGTGAACCAGAAGTCAGAGAAGCTGAAGTCGAGCTCTTTCACCGTCACTGGGACATTATACCACACACAGTTTCAATGAGGAGAGCTTTAGTTTGGCTCATGGTTTAGGGGATTTAGTCCATGGCCAGCTGATTCCAAGGCAGGAATATCATGGCAGAAGGGCATGGTGGAGCAAAGTTGCTTACCTCGTGGTATACTGGAAGCAGAGCAGGGAAACAGCACCAGAGCAGAAGGGCCAAAGGACCAGACATAGACCCCCAAGGCCAAGACCACACCTCCATGACCCACCCAGACATACCTAGAAGTGTGCCCACCAATCCTTTGGGCAGATCCCAAACTCAATCAAGATTACCCTTCTCCCTAACCACCACAACTGCTTTCTGGCCATGTGGCCTTGTGTAGGTTATTTGGCATCATCTGTACACTCAGAAACATAATGGGTGTCTCAAAGGATGGTGGTAAGGAGCAGATGAAATCATGCCTGTGAAGAGCTCCTGACAGGGCCTGGGTACAACGCCTCTACAAGGGTTGGCCGTGCTTTGGTGAAGTCAGCCCATTTCAAGGTCCAGCCCTTGCCAAGCTCCTGAGAGGATCCTGTTCCCAGGGGCAGTCACCCAGGTACCTGATATGTGGCTGAGAATTCCAGTTAACTCATTTCCTGGGCAGACTTGAAGCATCTTGGGAGACATAGAAACACATGTGCAGCTCATTCTTCCCTTGAGGGCAAGACCCCCACAGAACCAACTGGAACCAGCTTCTTGCCTGATAAGCAGAATGTGAAAATGAGGAAGGGCAGTACAGTGCCTGATTATGTCTAAGGGTGTGGTGTCCTCATGACCCATCTCCTTGTGACACCGGGGCTAGGAGATGCCCATAGCAGGAACGCTTCTCCTGCTGCCCAAACAATGCCAAGTTCCAATACTCTGAGCTCCCTTTTCTATGGTGCTTCCTGTTGAGTTATATCCTTTATTTATTTATGCCAATTCAGGACCACTGGGTGCAGCATGCCTATTATTCTGCCTGTCATTCTAGCTACTCAGGAGGCTGAGGCAGGGAGATCACAAATTCGAGCCCAGCTTGGGTAACTTAGCAAGACCTTGTTTCAACATAAATAAGTATAAAGGGCTGGGGATGTGGCTTAAAGCTCCCTGGGTTGAATCCCCTGTGCTACATTAAAACAACATTCACTTACTCCTAGCCTGGCTAGACTGGCTTCTGGCCTATGGCATCTTCTGGCTTTGGAGGATACCCCCAATCTACCTGATGTCACCCCTTGCATATTGATGACCTGTATCTGTTTCACTTACTGATACGTCCAAAGTGCCGGAGCCTACCCAGCACACATTAGGTGCTCAAGTATTCTTTTCAAATGGTCAAGTACAGAAAGCAGCCTGCTGACCTCAGAACCAGTTCTGGGTTGGCAGTGGAAGACGCCCTGCTCGGTTCCCCACTGGGTGAATCATTTCCACCTATAGTAGCTGCATGGGCGTGCTCTTCCGGGTTGGGTTTCAATCTCATTTGGCCCTTCCTGTCGCAATGCCCCCAGGAAAAGCAGCTGTCTGATCCTGCCATTCCCCAACTCCAAATCCTTAGGTGGCTGCCCATTGCTTTTGAGATTAAATACAAATTTCCTTCACTAGTCTAGGCCTAGGATCTGCACTAGATCTAGTCTTCCAAACTCAATTTTCTTTTGTTCCCCACCACTACGCTTCCCTGAAACCTTTCTGTCTTTGTCGCTTTCTTCCTGTTGTTCCCTCTGTTTGGATAATCTCCCCAGCAAACTGATGCTCAGGAGGGGTCTTGAATGTGGCCAGCGGTTCTTCTGCCTGCTGGACTCACTCCCAGCTTCTAAGATCTATGTGAGCCTCCAAGACGCATCTCCAACATCGCCTTCTTTATAAAATCTCAATGAGCTCTCCAGCTCCAGGTCTTCTCATCCTTTAACACAAGCACCTTTGCGTTTCCAGACTTCTGCTCGTTTCTTTAAGGCCCTCATTCATTCTCACTCCAGTGTGACTGGAAGTTCTTTGAGGATAGGGCTTGATCTTGATTCTATTTCTTTTCCGATGCCATGCCTGTGATACATTCTTAGGAAATAGTGGATCGAGTAATTTCTGTATCGAGTACCCATTCTGTACATAAAGGCACTGTCTTTACACTTAACATTTCTTGCTTCTAATTTCTTTCCAGGTTGCATGGACCCTATACAAAGGACTGATTTTTGTAGTCCTCAACAAAAACCAACTGCACACACCATTTGAATAAGCTGCTAGAACAAGAAGACAGTACGTTTCAGATTGCTTTAAACATGCAGAGATGCTTACCCAGATATCTTCATATCCGGAAACTCAAACTGTAGTTCCTTCCACGCCAATCACTGCACACTGATTGAATATTCAAAGAAGTCACATGGTTTTGTCTCAGATCTAGGAAGTCTAACCAACTTTTATTTAGGGAACAAAGATGGATACTGTGCCATTTGTTTAAACAATTTGATTAGCAAACACTCATTTTATAGTATCTGAAGAGTGGCCGAAGAGAAGTTCCCATCTTATCACTAAGGGTTGCATTCCTGAACCTGTAAATTAAACTAGTTACTGTGTCTTTCTTTTCTGCCCAAGCCTTTAGGTATTACCTGTAGCCAGGCGTGATTTCAGGATGCACTTGGCGAGACTGTAATGAAAGCATACTTTGTGGTGTGGTATGGAGCCTGGGTATCTAGACAATGACCTAGAGAAAAAGAACAAAATCTATTTTACATCAACAGAATGTCTCTAATTGGGTCCTGAAGATCGAACAATTCCCTTCAATGCAGCTGGGGCTTTGGGTAGCCCCAACGCAATTAACTCAAATTATATAATTTTCCTCCCCCTGCCTCCATCTCCAAAGCTTGACTTGCTTATTTAGTAAAGAGGAGGATTAGGGAAAGCATAAGGAGCCATTCTCTGCTGCCTGGCGCAATATGGGAACTTCATTCTGGGCCTGCTGGAAGCATCCTGGCTAGGATGAAAGAAAAAAGGAAGCTAAAGTCAAGCCGCCCCCTTCGTATGACTCTTCTCTTTCTCATTCTCAATGGAATTCAGCATAAATATATTAGTGGATTACCAGAGAGCAGAAAGCATCCTAGGGCTTAAATGGAAAACAAAGCAATCCATAGCTCTCCTAAATCTCTGAAAATGTGCGGGAGCTCATTAAGGCAACAAAGTCGTGAGGTGATCAGAGAATGTGAAGTTACGGGGGCACCTGAGCAACTGTGTGTGTGTGTGTGTGTGTGTGTGTGTGGTTAAAAGAGAAAGCTGTGTTTTCTCTTCTCTTCCCAATGATTTAAGGCTGGGGTGAGTATTGGACAAATGATAAAATTAGGTAACAATTCCAAGTGCATATGTTTCAAATGAAAAGAAGAACCTAATGAGTTAAAGGGTGGAACAATAAATACTCTACTTCACAACTATATCACAAAAATGTTTAGTAAACATTGTTATAAATGACTTAACAATTTTCTATTTTACGCAGAATACTTCAATATGTGATCCTTGTAACGAAATCTTTGTGATGAGATTCATCTGATTTGATGGTTGTGCGATACATATGAATTTAAAATAGTTAAGTTTTAGTAAGAAAGGTAATTAATAGTATCCCGAGATTAGCCTAACTCTTCAGGAAAGCCCTTTCTCATATTTATTGGCCTGTGGAATCGCAACTTCTGTGTGCTGACCTTCTCTGGGCCAAAAGGGAAAGCAAAAATGAGACACTCTGAATGTCTCTATTCTCTTTTCACCACATAAAATATGGCACTGAACTTAGCCTGCTCTTTTCTCAGACATTCCGTCCTGAGGAGATGCTGCCTGGATACTGTTGGCTCCTTCAACCGTTAGCGTTGAATGGTTTCACGTGACCGGCTTGCTTGGCATTTTAGGTCCTAGGACTTATCTTCCAAATTTGATTTTTTTCTCCCAGAGGTTTGTCCAGAAAGTTCTAAGTCTATTTTCAACAGCTCCCTTAGGTGAAGTGGCTTTTTGTCTTCTTTTGATGGCTCCATCTCACTAGGATTTTCTGAGAGCTATGATAGAGAATCTAGAGGTCTCTTCATTGGTTCTTTGAGGAGCTGCTGAGCATCAGGGTAAGACTAGGTGAGAGGGAACCACACACCACAGCTCAGTCCTCCTGTTAGTAGCCTTTGTCTTTGGGGAGATGGATTCTCAAATGCAGGGGCCATGGCTCCAGGAAAGAGACTAAAGTAAGTCTCAGAGTATGGGTACCAAGGAAAATAAAGACAATAAACTGTTAAGTTCAAATTCAGAGAAGAATAATTCAAAAATCATTTTGTCCATTCCATCATTGTAAAGATGGAGCCATGGCAGCCCAGGAAAAGAAGGTAATTTTTTCAAGCTCACATGGAAACTTAGTGGTACAGCCTGACCAGAACATGGTTCTCTTGACTCAACTGAACAACCCATGACTCTCAACGCTTACCACATCTGAATTATAGAAGCATCTCACTTATTTTTCTGATGTGTAGGTTGCTAAAGAGGCAGGGGACCACTATGACTTACAGGTTGGTGTTTCACCCTGGTAGCCCTGGCAGGACATATTTGGGATCTGTGGTGGAGGCATTAATGTGGAGAAAGCAGACAGAACCTTAACAGTGCTTTTCTTCTTGAATGCAGTTGTGAGATATATTCCTTAACATGAGATCACTGCTTCCATCTCTAAGCCTTATCAGGCCGTCTACTTTGGGACTCTTCACCCAAATCAAAGCACCACTATGGTTTATTTTGAAAGTATCTTGAAAAGGATAATGTTTGACCACTTCTCGACTGGGCTTTACTTCCATGTGCCGTGTGTAATGATCCAGAGAGAATCAATTGGACACTGCATTTTAAAGATAAGGCTTGGGATTCTACTTCTAGGTAACCTGGTGACCCCAATCAATCTATGTCCCACGAACCCTCTGAAGATTTGGTGCTCTGGTCCACAATTAAGTCCCAGCTTCCAAGGATGGCGACAGATGTTGCAATCCAAACACCTTTACTAACTATTTATCTTCAGATGTGTATCAACGAACTCTTGCCCAACAGAAATGCTAGCCTGCTCCTTAAATGGGAAATCACACTCTTTCATCTTCAGGCTATTTTTCCTTTGAGAAGAAATAAAGAGATTGATTAGGAAAATAGCTGACAATATTTAATTTCTTTAAATGTTGCCTTTCCTCCAAACAGTCATTATCTATCAAACAAAAACATTGCTATCACAGTGTACACCCCAGTCATAAGAAACATCAGAGTATTTAGAGTAAGCAGAAAACAGAAGTGGAGATTTTAATGTTTGGTTTCCTTTCATTTTCTTGTAAAAGTTGCTAATTATATTTCATGGCCAGACTTTGGCCCTGTTTAAACCAGAGCTTCAAGGCCATAAAGAACAATCCTTGCTGCCTACCTGCCTATCAGAATGTCAGGAGGATTATAAGTGATGGTGGAGTAATTTAAACCCTGGGAATGAAACACAAGACCAAAATATTTGAAGCTGGACCCTGTGGAATCCTTTGTAACTAAATGCATCAAGGTCTTGCTCTGTGACTGAGCTCTTGTCTGCCCTTTTTTTGAGGGTGTTCCACAGAGAGGAAAATAAACTATAGCGAGGGTCAAGGAGGATTCTTCCCCTCAGTTTAACTCCCGGGCTGAACTTGCTAAGTTTCCCGCACCCAGCCAGGATGTTGGGCAGAACTTCATGGCAAGGGTTGGAGGAATTCACAGTACAACAAAGCCAAAGTTTCCAAGACTTCTTCCTGCCACTTGTCTTCCTAAAATTTCCAAAACTCAGATATTTTTTAACTGCAGTTGGTTAAGAATGCAGCCTATTTCCGCTGTGACAGCTCCTCCATCCTACTTCCTCGACTTAAGTGGGGTTGTAGCCTCACTGCTTCCGTGCACTCTAAGGGGACCTTAAGTTCGGGACGCTGTAGTTGGGACTTTGTGTGATGTGTTTGTGTGGTTTGTGGTCCCTTCTGTGTGTAATGAAATTGTTGCTAGCCCTTCTGGTGCATGAACACCTTCCAGGAGAACTCTCTGAACTGTATTGGCCCACCATTTGGCATGGCACGGAGCTGCAGACGCATCAAGAATTAAAATAAACACTGGAGCTAGGTGTGGTGGCACACATCCCAGAACTCTGGGAGGCTGAGGCAGAAGGATCGCCAATTCGAGCCCAGCCTGAGCAACTTAGGGACTTCAGTGAAACCGAGAGTCAAAATAAAATAAAAAGGGCTGGGTCTGTAGGTCCACGGGAAGGTCTTGAGTCTGACCCCCAGTACTGCAAACAAAACAAAACAAAGGGCCGGGGATGTAGCTCCTTGGTTCTGCTGCCTGCCTCAAAAGCACAAGGACCCGAGTTCGATCTCTGGTATCAAACAAACCCCACCAAAAACCAAAAACCAAAAGCTAAGCCCTGGAGACCTGTGAGTAACAGAGAAGCAACAGGATTTGCAAAGGTTGAGACTCAAAGCCAGCCTGCAGAAGACCTGTCTGCCCGCACAGGAATCCAGCTGGAAGTGGGAGAGCACGTTCTGTGATGGGTCAGAGGAGCATTCTCTCTGTCAGGACGGTACTTAATAAAACGTTATTTATAGTTTAAAATAGACACATGCCTCCTTCTTTTTAAATGAGAACTATGTGAAATAGAATTTATCAGAATTCCTGAGTTTATAGACTTGGAGTGCTATGAATAGTGAGTACATCTAAGAAGAAATATTGAATTTTCAGAATCCCAGTTTTCAATAACAAAGAAACAACTTCCAGTCAATCCCGCTAAAAGAATGAATTATCTTTGTATCATATTATAAAATCATTGGCATATGAAGAGGTAATCCAAAGGTCATAAAAAATCTGGGTTAAAAGCTTATAGAGATACATTAAGCAATTGATTACTAAAAATGTTGTTTTTAAGAAATTTTGAGATGTGGATAGTATTTGACAACTCTCTAAATAAATATCTTTGTACTTAATTTTTTAATTTGTAATTTTTGTTTGTTTTGTTTGTTTGTTTTGAGACAGTGTCTTGCTATGTAGCTCAGACTGGCCTTAAGGTCACAGGGATCCTCCTGCCTCAGCCTTCTGAGTGCTGGGATTATAGGCATGCACCACTGCTCCAGGGTTATTTGTAATTCTTTTGTATTCCTTTTCTCCTCAAAGGTCCACCAAACTGGATGTGTTAGCCTTATAGGACTTAAATGTGCCTCTGGGCTGGGGTGAGGGAGTCAGGTAGCTAACTAAGCCTAATCCTTCATCAGCAATGCTTTGGTTTGGAGGGCCTTGGAGGCGGTCAGCTCCACCTTGGCTCTTGCCTCGTTGGGTCCCCAGCCTCGAGATTTAAGGAGATGAAGACTTGAATGCAGTGAAATCTTTGCCTGTGATCACACAGCCCTGATGTGGCAGCAGAAGTTGGACCTAAAAGAGCTAAGAGAGCGATCCATGTGGAGGCTGGCTCTTTCTGTGACGAGGAAGAGCAGCTCTCGAGACAGGCATGTGGAGTCGGGGGAGCAGCAGGAGCTCCGGGTTGGGGTGGGGAGAAGGAGGCCGAAGTCGAGGAAAGCAGGGAGTGTGGCTGGCCACGGTGCTGAGCGCTGCAGAACTGGAACTCATGAACCCTGGGGCAAAGAGAGGGGAAACCATCACACCTGCTGCTGGTGTGCCAGGGCAGAAACGGGGCAAGCTGAGGCAGGAGGGGACAGGTGTCTCGGAGATGGTGCTGGCTGGAAAGAAGCCAGATGCTTCAAGCAGGGAAGACAGGCAGAGGGAAGGCTGTGGGCAACAATAACAGTAAGGAAAATAGAGGCTGCTGCTATGGTTTAAGTCTGGATGTGCCCCAAAGCCACATGCACCCACAGGAGGGACTTGGAGGTGACTGGGTCACGGATGAGAAAGCTGACAGGTTTATAGCTAAGTGAGATGTCAGGAGGTGGGGCTGGTCAGAGGAGGTGGTCACTTTGGGTGCTGCCCTGAAGGGTTTCCCCCCCTGCCTGCTCTTTGTCCTCTCTGCTCCCTGTCCGCCAAGCTGCAAGCAGCTCTCCTCCGCCAGGCCCCTGTGCCATGCCCTCCTGCCTTAGAGTCGGCCGACTATGGTCTGAAACGAGCCAAAATCATCCTCTCCTCCTTTAAGTTGTAGGAGTTGGGTGTTGCATGAGAAAGTGGCTAAGACAGCTGTGTCTGTGGAAACAGTTCTGTAAAAAGGTTGAGAGTTAGGAGCCTGTGACCTCAGATGAATGAGTCAGTGAAGCTGAAGCGTCACCATGTGATGGGCGGGGAGCTTTGAATGCCCTGCTCGGGAGACAAGGTGGGGACACTACTCAGTCTCTTCTGGGAATGCTGCCCACGGTGGCCTCATCACAAAAGTCCCCAACAGAGCTTACTGGAAATGAGTTTCTCCAGCTCCTTCTCCAGAAGGGGGTGGGGAACTGAAAGTTAGCAAAAATCTCAGGTAATTCTCGAGCTGGTGCTGCTTAAGAAATTGTTTTACTGTTATTTTATTTTTAACCTGGGCTTGGAGTGGCTGAGGTTTCCCACTGCCCTATCAGGGAGGAGCCAGCTGCAAAAGCTGCCGGGTGTCACATGTACCCAGTTTCCCCCCTAAAAAAAAATCCAAAAAAGTTGAGAGGGCCAAGTTGGATCAACTCTAAAGTCCCTTCCAGCTCCAAGTTTCTCTGTTTGTCAAACAGCTGAACCTGGAATCTCCCAAGGGCTAGGGGTACAGCCTGGGGACAGACGTCTCCGCAGACCGTGCTGCCAGACTCTAGGTTTGGGGGTTACAAGGGCCCCTGGAACATGGACGAAGCTGTCATCAAGATAAGAGCAGGACACCTCCAAAGGCCTTTCTCAGGGCCCTGCACTCACTCCCTGCACCCCAGGTCCAGCACCTCTCTCCTCTCTGCTCTCACCCTTCCCTCCCTGTAGCCTGCCTTGCCTGAGGTGGAAGCAGTTAGATTCAAGACCTTGCAGCTCACTTCCTTGCCCTGTGAAAAGGCTCAGCCCTTAGTTTGAATGAAACCTAATGAGCTGGCTTTGAGAGCCCTCTGATGGGAAGCTTCTTCCTTCTGTGCTGTGATAAAAAAGAATATAAATGCCTTTGATTTTGGATAAGTCACTTAGGCACTGGAGGACTCAGTTCCTTCATTTGGGTTCCCTGGGGGAAGTTCCTTTTCTTTTTAAAATGGTATCAAATTCAGATGCCCTAACTTCTACCCCCTCCCTTTTGTTTCCCTTGCCTCTTTTGGGATAGTCCAATTTTTTTTTTTAGAATTAGTTTAAGAGATAATACTTTGACCAGGGCACAGTGGCACATATCTGTAGTCCCAGCACTTCAGAGGCTGAGGCAGGAGGATCCTTTAAGCCCCAGAGTTCAAAGCCAGCTTGAGTAACACAGTGAGACCCTGTCTTAAAAAAAGTTTCATTCTAAAAGAATAGTTTATTTTCTATTCTCTTTGTCTCTGTTAAGGACCTCTTTACACTTTGAGTCGAACAGTGGTAACAGGGACCTCACCGAGGCCCTTTCTCCAGAGGGCTTCACGTGCAGATCGGAGAGGTCTGCTTCAACTGTATCAGGCTCGTTAAATGTTAAACAGAATGCACGAGCAGGTCTTCTAAGAACACACAGTGATTTCTTGGTGTAATTTAAAGGCAGGGTGGAGGTGTTCAGGCTGCAGTCGTTTGCTGATGTGTTTTCTCATCACTCACCAGAGTAAGGAGTATGGAGACCATCAGTTTCAAAGGAGGGAAATGCAATTACTCAGGAAAACACATGCCTGGACAAGACCCGCTGATGAAAAGTTGAGGGGTTGTGGCATTTTGCGCAAAGGCTGAAGTTGTGAGGACGGAGGTCACTTGTCCTGGGACTCAGGTCGGCGCTGGCTGGTCTCTGCCCCACATGTTAGCCCTTCCTCTCCATGGAGCCCCCGTGTCCTGGAAGGGATCGGTGTCCCCACATCTGCCTCCTCTGGGCTTCTGGCTGGCTCCGGCCAGGGCATGCAGGGGACCCCACTTCCCCACCATGAAGCAGGGCACAGACAGCAGGGCCCCCCA
Organism: Heterocephalus glaber; assembly: GCF_000247695.1. Next base: position 63,739,412 of record NW_004624730.1, read on the forward strand.
CTTCTTCCTCCACAGCATGGCGGCTGCCCCTCAGATCCCCCTCTGTGAACCAGGTTGAGGGGGCTCCTTAGCAGGGTGACCCAGGGGCGGAGATGGGGGTTTGGCCAGAGGTCAGTGAGAAGCTGAACTCCTGGGAAGGAGGAGCTTGAGTCTCCTGGCCCAGAGCACCGATGTGCAGTGTCTGCTTGATGGCGGCAGACGTCTTGGGACAAATATTTATCAAGGCCTCCCAAAAGCCCCCTGCTTAAGTGTGCCTCACAGCAGAAGGAGAAAGAAATGTGGCCCTGCCTGGGGACATCAGAGGACCAGACACATTCTCCCCAGCATCCTCTCTGCTGGGGAGAGCCAAGGCTTGCTTGGTGAGCCCGGATCCACCTGAAAAGGCACAGCCTGGGCTCTGCCACCTGCCCGGTTGCCCTAACAGGCTCTGTGGAGAATCACCCACTGGAGAGGCCGGAAGCATTTTAAAGCCCTTCCTCACTTATTCACCCACTACTATATATGTATGTATGTGTATATATATAATCAGTCACTTCCCATTACTGGAACAAAATACCCACCAACTACAATTTGAAGAAGAGGTTTATTTTGGCTCATGGTTTCTGTTGGTTCAGTCCATGGTTAGCTGGTTTTGAGGTAGAAATGGCATGGAAAAATGGTGTGGTGAAGGACAACAGTTCTCTTTATGGAAGCCAGAAAGCAGAGAGAGAAGGAAGGAGCCAATGACAAGGACAGCCTTCCAGGTCATATTCCCAGTAATCCACCTTGTCCAACTAGGCCCCACCTTCTAATAGCACAGTTAATCATGAATTCATCAATAAATGATTCCACTGATGGGCCTAGTGCCCTGTGATCTAGTCTCCTTCCACACACATGAGACTCTGGGGGATATTTTACATTTAAATCATAATACTGTGTAACAAGCCACCCTGAACCCAGTGGCTTTGAACAATGACTTATTGTTTCTCACAACTCCGTTGGTCAGCTGAGCAAGGTGAGTGGTTCTTCTGCTGGCCTTGCTTGAGCAACTCATGTGGTCATAGTCATTTGATAGCTTGACTGGAACTGCAGGAGCTGAGATGGCTCACTCTCACCTTGAGGCCCATGGTCTCAGTGGTCACCAGCAAGGCCTCCACCTCTGTGTGGACTCTTATAATTCAGTCTTAGAACTTGGATTCCTTAGGCAGTGGTGGGAGTGTTCCAAGAGGACAGGGAGACACTGCAGGACCACACCATGTGGCACAGGTCGGATTGCTTCTGCCTCATTAAGGCCAGTCAGCTTGAGATGGGGAAATAGACTCCTCCATTGGACGGGAAGAGCTGCAAAGTGTCCGGGACCATGTCCAATCTACCACACTTCCCAAAATGCCATTGATTCTGTCTTCTGGGTGTTCCCTTAAATTTCATAAGTCTCTCCCAAGGACCATAGGAATTTCTAAATTTGTGAGGTGCTTTCTCCATCTCCACACAGTCACCCGCTTTAGGGGCACTGGGCTCACCCCAGCCTCTCGAGGAGGCCTAGTAAGTACAGCGAGTCACTCGCTGGCCCAGGGCTCCAGGTCTACACCAATGGCCAACGACATCATAGCAGCATCTGCCCTCAGAAACTGGCTGAGAAAGGGCAGGCCATTTAATGCAGGCCAATGAGATACAAGGGGAAATTTTCTAGAAACTTCTGGGAAAAGAAGTTTCCTCATTCTTAAGAAAGTAGTGCAGGAAAGGACAGGTTCTTCCTTGAGTGTAGAGGTGAAGGGTGGAACTGCTGCCCTCTTGTTTTCCAGCTAAGGATGAAGCCATGAAGCTGGGAGGGGACAAAGCCAAGAGAACCACAAGGAGGTGGAGAGGGACCCTGATCATCCACACCTGAGCCCTAGCTTGGGCTTCCGGGCTGTTCCAGTGCCATGAGCCTGTAACTCCTCTTTACTGGTTAAACCAGTTTAAACTGGATTTTATGCTATTACAGTTTCAGATATTATATCTAACCCAAGGCTTAAAGTTGTTGGATGACAAATCAATGCCTCTATTAGTAGGTTATAAAGCAGTAATGACTTTTAATTAGAATAATCATGTGTGTGTGTGTGTCTGTTACTGGAAATTGAACCCAAGGCCTCTACACTGAATTATATATCCAGCCCGTTTTTATTTCTTATCTTAAGACAAGGTCTCCAAGTCACCAAGCTGCTCAGGCTGGGCTTGAATTTAGGATCCTCCTGCCTCAGCTTTCCAGAGTACTGGGATTACGGGCCAGCACCACCATGTTTTTTGTTCTCTTTTCCTAAAAAGTGATGGAATGGAAGATTCTTTATGTGACAATAGAACTCAAAACACCTTTATCATTTATTCAACCGCCTCACTTGATGGATGGGGAAACTGAGAGCCAGACACTTGAACAGAGATGTGTCTCAGATGTCACAGTTCCCAAGCGACAGCTGAGCTACCCTCTCTCCCCTGCTCCTCCTGACAGGGCAGGTATGTATACCTGAGGCACAGGGACTACTTTGAGATTCAAACTTGAAATGCGAACATCTAAGCAACCACATTAGAAATCTGTGTGGCAATTTCTTAAAAAATAACACTCCTCTGCCCTATGGCTCAGCAAGCCCACTCCTAGGTATCTGCCCTACAGGAATGCCATCAAATAGCTCCATAATGAATTGCCAGGAACTGCTTAGCAATTTCATAATGGCTAAAAACTGGGTACATCTTAGATGTCCAACAAGAGGTAAATGAATGAACCACAAATAATAGTATGTCCATGAAATAATAGCTAGGAAGTAAAAGAGGAATGAACGACCTTCAGGGATCTCAAAAACACAAAGCAAGGGACTAGACACTGTAGGATTGCGTGTGAATAAAGCTCCTGAATAGCAAGTCTGATATGGGGACAGTAGCCGGTCAGTGGGGCCTCGTGTTGGGGAGGACAGAGGGGCCCCGGCCAGGAAGGAGCACTACCAAAACCCCCAGGGACAGCAGTGTTCTCTTCTGGATAGTGGTGTGGGCCACGTGGCTGTATCCTTGGTCAAACCCAAGCAAGGAAGCACTTCAGATCTGAGCATTTCTCAGCCTGTGAACTACGCCTCGAAAAAGCAATGGGAAGTGATTTTCTAGCCACAGATGGGAAGGTCTTGTTCTGCATAGTTAGAAGAGGGTGTGTGTGCTCATGACACCCTAGGCTACCGGGATGACTCTGCAGGGCTGCATCCTGAATTCAGGGCTTGGAAACCATCTGCTCCCTCTGGTGCCCTGGGCTGGGCTCTGCCAGCTTCCCGAGTTCCCTGCCAGTGCCCAGCTGTCAGGATGCGCCGACCACAGCTGCTGTAATAGTGGGTTGGGAGAGCCATTTCCTCTCGGCCCTGCAGCCACATCAGAGCCAGCTGTCCTCTCTGGCCTGCTTCCCCTCACCACTGACTGCCTCCCAGAGCCTCCGGGGCTCAGCCTGCCCTTCCTATCACCCGAGTCCTGGGCGATCAACTCTGGCTTTCTGACATTCCGGGCCTCTTCCCCGGGCCATTGCAGCAAATCCTTTCTATGACATTTCTTTTCTGAAATTACCCATTGGGCTTTCTTCATGTTCCCTGCCAAACTGTCAAATCAGGATCTCTCCAGATGCCAACATCTGGTATTAGACTGTAAGATTGGATGATCTTTCAAGACGATGTTTCCTAAGAGCCAGGGAGCTTCTTTTGCTCACATTATTCATCTGTTTAAATTCCGTCATGTTCTCTCACTGATTTCTTTACTCAAATATATATTTCACCATGTGACGACCATGCTGTTTAAGACGGGCTTAACACAGGCGTCAGGCCATATGTGCTGCTTGGAAAATATGTGATCTATTATTTTGTTTTGTTGCATTCCTATTTTTTTTAATCTATAAGTCACAAGTAAACCGTTTAATAAGCATTGAATGGATAAATGGATTCAGCTTTTCCCTTATGATGGTGTTTATATTTTCAATGCAAAATGAAATCTCTGAGACACCAGGCATATGGCGCCCAGATGGAGCCGGGTTGTGTGAATCTGGGGCCCATGCTGAGCTGGGCCGTGTGTGCCTGCACGGGGAGCCCTGGCAGCCCCAGGCTGGCTTCCTTCTGCTCCTCCTGCGACTGCAGCCAGGAGTTTCTCTTCTGCACAACAGGAAGTTGGGGTGTGCAGGTGTGCAGCTTGCCTGGGGCGTGAAGGAAAGCACTGGGGCTTGGGAAAGATCAGCTGGTTTCAACTTCAATGCCCTCGGTGGGCCAGCTGAAGGCAGCTGGGAAATTGGTGCAGGAAGGTGGAAGAAGTGTCTCAGCGGTCAGGGCTCCTGGCCACTTCCTTCTTCTCCTTCAACACAAGCCATTGATTGAACTTGGGTTTGACTTATATCTTGGGCTTCCACGTCAATAAACCTGGCCAAAACAACAACTACCACCCCCTCCCATGCCAGCGTGAGAGGATCCTGAGAGGCCCCCTGGAGGCTGAGATATGAGGATTTATGGTTCCTTCTGAGAACTGAGCCATGGTGGCTAGCATGCCTGGCCTTCAGGGACTCTCAGAAGGAACTCTGGAACTGAATGTGGGGGCACATGCCTGTCATCCTGGCACAGAGGGAGGCTGAAGTGGGAAGGTTGGGAATTCAAACCCAGCCCGAGCAACTTCATGGTGAGAAAGACGCTGTCTCAAAATAAAAAATATAAAAGGGCTGAGGATTTAGCTCAGTGAGAAAGTTCTGGGTTCAACCCCCAGTACCACAAAGTGGATGATAGATAGAGAGATGGACGACAATGATAGATGATAATAGATAGAGAAACTCTGGCCACCAACTGGGAGACCAGGCAGGCACCGTGGGATGGGGCTCTGCTTACCTTTCCATGTGTATTCTGTTAAATGTCCCTCCTCTGTCCCTCTTTCTTTCCTTCCTTATGCTTTTTCGCTTCTCTTCTTTTCTGGCCTGAGCAATTCCCCGTGCCTCACCTGTACATCCCAGACCTTCCAGTGGCAATAAATTTCTTCCACATTTTGAGCCACTTCAAAGTGTGTTTGGAAGGAGTGTGCCGAGTCTCCTGTCTAGACACAGTTTCGGTGGATGGAATGAGCTCCATCTGCCTAAGCTTCTCACACGAGCTCGCCTGGGCCCATCTGCTGCTCTCCTAACCTTACAGGGACCCGGGTTTGTCTGTGTGAGGGTGAGTTTGCCAGCTGTGCGGCTGCCAGCTGTTGAGGACTGCCTCTGCCAGGCGGGTGAAGGGCTGAATCAGCAAAAGCCCGGTGCCTCCGAAGGGAAGGGGAGAGAGGTGAATCCAAAGACACAGCACCCCCCGCCCCATGAAATATGTTGAACAAAAGGTTGATTCCACAGATCAGCTCTCTCGGTGGCTCTTGACAGTCTGGTTCCCATTCCATGGTGCTCTTCTGCCAGATGTTCCCCTTGATTCATCAGTTCCGCGAAGACCGAGATGAAACTCAAAACCAGAGAGCTGCCAGGGTTGGCAAAGTGCTGGACAGGGAAATCTCTGGAAGTGTCCCGAACAGGGCTGTGCACACCAGAGAGAGAGTTACTGTGACTGGGGTCTTGGGATCAGCTAGCTGGGCTTCAGGAAGTGTGGCTGATTCTCAGATTTTATTTTTAACTTAAATGTGAGCATCCGAGAAAGGACCAACCCCATTTCCCAGCCTTTTGATGCCTTGGTGCAATTTAAGGGATGGATGTGAACATCATTCTCTGAGTATCCCAGCCCGGGAATGGCAGGCTCTGCCTCTCGGAGTTTCTACCTTTGTATAATTTGCGTTCATAGAACATTCATAGATTATTCTCATCACAGATTATCCACCTCGTGAGCTCATGTGGAGAGCTTCCCGTATGTCAGACATTAATTATATCCTGTTTGTGAGGGCAACATGGTCTCCTATGTTCCTTTAAGGAGTGGCCCAAGACTTAGCCATTGTTGTACATTCTGTAAGTTACTGGATGTGCGACATCGAGGGTTCTGCGAGGGTTTTCTTCCCCTCTGCCCCGAGATGGGAGCTCTTGCCTGGTCCTGTTTCAACACTGGGAGGTAAAGGGCCAGCTTGGGGCTCTCCACTCTGCAGGCAGAAAGAAGAAAGGCCGCGGGCTGCGGAGGTACTGTCCATCACGTTGAGAACTGTGTCCAATCTCATTGTAGCAAGCAGCAGGTAGCTGTGAAAGGCGCCCAGGGCCTCATTGTGGCCGCCATGGCTGCAGGTGAAAGGTCAGTTCACAGGCAAGACTCTGACCCTTAACTTTTTTGTTGAGAGTGTCACAAGGTAAATTAATCAGATTTATGGCATTAAGCTCTGCCAATATCTTTATCTGCTCAGCTCTTTTTCTCCAGCAAAACTCTCTCCTAGGGGGGAAAAAAATCTCCTCTCTGATGAAGGGAGAAAAGTGTATTTTGTTTCTCTCTCACAGTTCTCTGTCCAAAGTGAAAACAGCTGAGCACACAGCCAGGCCAGCACGGCCGCCCGCCCCGTCCCCTTCCAACCAGGGCTCTTTCGAGTGAAAATGAACTTTCCTGGCACTCCGATGTCCCTTAGCTTGGGGACAATGTAGATAGAGGTGCTGAATGGCATCTTGATTTCTAGGTAGAGCCTGTCTTTTGAGCAGAGCGACAGCGCAGCCCATTACGAAGCTGTCCCCAGCAGCGCGTGGACTTTGGCGCATGGGGGTGCAGTCCTGGTGCCAGGGCAGGACTTCTTGGGGGCTGGGAGCGCATGTGCAGAGAGCCCCCAGTCCTGAGCAGGCCTCTCCAGCTGGCTCCCAGCAGGAGCGGGAGAGAGGCCGCTGACTTTGCAGGTGCTTTTCAGGCAGCCTCGCAGGAGATCACCAACTTCCTGCTGCTAGAAATTTGTCCGCAATTTTTTTCTCATTGGGAAGTGACGGGATCCAGGAGCCCCTGGCTGGGTATGATAACTTGATTCAGGCTGTAGAGGCGTCCCAGATGCCTGGGAATTGGCTGCAAGGGAGCGTGCGCCCCTCCAACCTTTCAGCGGGAGCGAGCTGACAGGTCACAGCTGGGAGATTTCTTCACCCCGAGATGTCAGGGTGTTGCTGTTTCCCACTCAGAGCTCCCTCCGCACTGCAGCTGTGGTTTGGATGCAGACAAGGCAGAGTCCTGCAGAGTCCTTGCCCCACTGCAGTTCACAGCGTGAGGGTCAGGTCAGGCTGCCTCCAGTGTTTTCCAAGCACCTACAGAGTACTAAGCATGACTGCAGGCAATGGACTATGCCAATGACTGCCTCAGGCAAAGGCTGTGCTTTCACAGGGTTTAGGTCAAGGTGCAGGAGAATGACAGCAAATAAATACAGTTGTCCCTTGGCAGCTGCCAGGCATTGTTTCCAGGATGCTGACAGCCACCAGAATCCATGACCACTCAAGTGCTTATATAAAATGGCCCAGAATTTGCATTTAATTTAAGCACATCTTCTCTTGTACCCCAAATTCTCTCTAGATCAGTTATACACCTAATGCAATAGAATTGCTATATGGATAGTTGTACTATGTTTTCAGAAATGATATCAAAAATGTCTGTACATGGTCAGTACAGACACACACATCACAGGCCTAATTGTGTCGTGCACAGTGTGCCGTTAGGTGGATCTGAGGATGACAATGTGGAGGGCAAAATGTACACAAATTTACAAGATGGTTAAGATGTTGGAAAGATTAAAGAAAACCGGTGAGGTGGTGCAGGAAGCTGAGGCAGGAGGACCCCAAGTTCAAGCACAGCCTGGGCAACTTAGTGACTTAGAGAAATCCTGTCTCAAAATTTAAAAATAGCAAAGGGCTGAAGATGTAGCTCAGTGCAAAGGCCCTGAGTTCAATCTCCAGTACCACACACACACACACACGAAGATGGAGTAGGTAAGGACAGACAGAGCAACTGGAACATCCTCTCTAAGGTGGCATGAGGCAGGTGACAGAATGAAAGCAGGGCTGAAGCTATGCTTCCACCTGGAGCAGAGCATTACCAAAAGAGAGCAGCGAGCTCAGGGCTCAAGGGGGCTGTGTGCTTGATATATTCAAGGATTATTCTTTTAGAGTTATATTTCACACATGAATGCAAAAAAACTCTTTTTGTTTCATGGTTAAAATAACACTGGTAGAACCTTGTGACTGTGTTGTTATGAGGAGTAAATGAGTGCTGCTCATAAAACATACAGCTCATACAGAGTCTTTGGGGTAGGAAGAAGTTCAGACACGTAATGGCTTTTATCATTACAGTTATTGTTTATTAAGCATTTGAAGATCACAGTAGCCCTATAAGGTAGGTGCACAAGGACAATTGGGCCCACTTTGTGAGTGAAGAATCCCAAATCCACAGATGGAAGTGATTTGCCTAAGGTCCTACTGCAGGCCAGTGGCAGATGGAGGCAGTCTGGGTCCCTGAGGTGCATGCAGAGTCACCCACAGAACTGTTGATCTCCGCTGAGTTTACCTAAGCAAGAACTAAACTCTGACTGAATTAAAGCCACTGCATTTGGGGGGCTATTTGTTACAACAGCTTAGCATTACTTAACTGACTAAACAACAGGCTGGCTCTGGGATGACTGTGAGAGGGCCCAAGACCAAAATGTGCCCCTTGAATGGCAGGGCTCATGGCTCTTGGAGGAGAAATTGCATTACACACAAAGGAAGAAGGGATTAAGAAGTCCTGACTCTTGGAGTTCACTTAAGCTCGGTTCTTCATGGGTTACTTGGATATTTTCATTGCTGGATGTGACTTTTCTTACCCTGTGTCATTTCTAACAAGAGACATTAGCATGCTGTTGAATCACACTGCTGGGAAACAGAAGGATACTATTCAGGGCTCGATGGAGACAGGAGTATTTGGAATGGAGGAAAAGGAAGTGGAGAATAAACAAATACGACATTGTACCATGAGGTTCCGTAACCCTCAATCCCAGCAGTAGGCTTTGAACCGGGCTCTGGTGTCTCCGAGTCCCAGCTCCTGTTCCCCAGTCCCAGGGACTCTAAGAAGGCACACATTTCCCGAGCACTGCTTACTACTGGTCCCTCCACCGAGGATGTACTCATCTACTTCTCTAGCAAAACCCTGTGCACCCTTCAAGGCCTTGTTGCAAGGCCATCTCCATGAAGACCTACTGTTGGCTTTGTCATCCCTCAGCACTTCTTGCCCCACATTTCCACTGCTACTTCGTGGCCACACTGGGAAACACGTGCAGCTGGGGTCTGCTCTGTGTGCCTCCCGAGGCCAGGACCCTGTCCTCCTTGCTTTGTCTCAAAACAGGTCAGGGGCAGGATACCCAGTTGGAAACAAGGTGAAATAAAATGATAATTTCGACTTTTTAAAACAAGGATCGACTGTGTTCGGTGCTAGGGCAGGCAATATGAGAAGACTCTCTGCAAAGTGCTGTTGTTACCTTCTGCAGACATGGGCATCTTTCCTCCCACCTGCCTCTCATTTGCACGGGCGGAAGGAGGGTGATGATGTGCTTTGCTGTTGTCTTTATGTTGATGTCCTCTCCTCCCCTCACCCCACCAATTATTGAATGCCTTAAAAAAAGGAGAAGGAAAAAAAACCCTACCCCAGCAGATGTGTGAGCTGTTTGATCTCGAGGCTGAATAGGAACCAAAGTTTCTGAGACTCAGATTATGGTGCAGAAGAGGGGGGAAAAAACCTTAACAGGAACTCTGTGAAGGAGAAAGTTTAGCTTTGATCTTACTATTGAGTTTTGCTAGTGGGGTGTGTGTTTATATCTATTTCTATTTATCTTTTTGCCCCCGAAATTCCATGCTGCTGTGTCTGTCTTTTGTAACATTACAGAAGGGAGTTTTGTCTGGCTCTGTGCATGCGATTTAAGTCATTTAAGGTAAGAATTTAATTTCTCTGGGAAATAAGGAGAGGCCTGGAACGTAATTTATGGATATCTTTTCCTTTAAAGGATTCTAAAATAATTGGGGCCACTTTATCTCAAACCAAATGGAAAAGAGGCCTATTAAAAAGCAGAGAGGCCACGGTCCAGACAAGGAGGTCTGACTTTACCATTTAAATCCTAATTTGCACATCTTCCTCACTAAAGAAAACCCAGACTTTAGAAAGTAATTTGACCTTTGCATTTTAGAAGGAAGGAATGAAAGTGCATTTATTTATAGTTCAATTCTATTTCAAAGTTTTCCCTGAATAAGGTTGCTTCTTCCTAGAAAATTAAATAATCTTAAAAGTTAACTTGAGAAATTTTGAAAGGGACCTTCCCCGTTGTATAATATGAAATAATGATGCCCAATAATAGGTAGAAGATTTTTAGTTCATGCAACTTGTGGAGTTGTGGCTTATTGGCGAATTTCAGTATGACAGGAAGACAACTGTCCCTGTCTCCTTGTTGGTTTTGCATCTTTATTTGCAGTGCTTCTTCTGGCCTTCCTCCCCTTACATGCAGTTTTCAGTTAATTTTTCCATTCAGGGCTGGGAGTCACTCAGGGATGCAACACTTTCCCAGCATGCACCAGGCTCTGAGTTCAGCCTCAGCACTGAAAAAAATTATCCAATCAATCAATATTTATTAAACTTACTATGCAGCAGACTTAGCTTCTTTCACATTTATAATCCACAGCAGGCATTAAAATAAACAAAGTGCTCAACCATGTGCAATGATTTAAATTTAGTAAGATAGTGCAGCCTTTTCATGGATCCCCTACCATTCTCTATAGTATCTATTACAAAACACCTTTCTTGAATCCACATACTTTAGGTGTTGCTGTTGACATTTACATTTATTTTAACCAAAATGTTATTCACAGTGAATGTTTATTCTTTAAAATTAATGTATTGTTTATAACCCATAGATACATAATATAGACATATGGACCCATAGATATGTAGTGTGGACTTTTGTGAAATATTTTATTTTATTATTCTTTAAGTACACATACAAAACTCTGTTATTAGCTTTGAAAATTGTACAATATCCTAATATAAATATATGAAATAAAAAAATTAGTACTGTAAAAAAAACCAGTGTTTATCTGCACCCAAAGCATAAGCCAGCAAAACTTTCTGAAGATACTCACAATCCATTACACAACAGTTTTCAGAATTTGTATTTTTGGCATTTTTTTGGAAATACCTATTCAGTACCAGCCAAATGCAAAGTAAGATGGTAAGCACTTGAGTGATCAGGGAGATACATCAAGCAGGCAGGTGCTCTCTAAGTGGCTAGGGGTAGGAAAGGGGCACACAAAGTGCTGCTGGGGGGTAAATAAATGTGAGAGATGGAGGAGGGCATTGGACAGACGGGGCATCACTTGGGCACAGGCTGAGGTAAGAATGTCTTAGCTGCTACACATCAAATTGGAAAGTTCCTGTTGGGGTGGAGCCATCATGCAAAGTCAGCCTCCAAGGGCTCCTCTAGGCTGGAATTTAGATGCCAGCCTTCGGGTTGTGGGCACAACCTGTTGAGGAGTTCAAGGCAGCACCTCAACTCCCTGCCTGGTGAAAGCCCCTCTGAAGGGAACAGGGCTTCCTGAAATGTGTTTTTGATACCCCCCATCTCATCCCAGAAAGGACTTTCCAAAGCCTTGAATCTGTTGTCACTCTCTTTGCCCCAACCCCACTCCTGGAATGAAATTGGAACCCCATGTGTTACCTGTTAACTTTGCGACAGGATGTGCTGGCCCCAGGGATAAAGGTGTCACAGTAGATGACTTGTAGGAACTTGGTCTCTATTTATAATTTTATTTTATATATGCACTACTGGGGATGAACCCAGCACCTGGGGGCTGCTAGGCAACCGAGCTCTGCCACTGAACTATACCAGTTCCTGGGTGTCCATTTAAACCAATGTGGTGTAGTTCACAGGCTCTTTGGCTCTCATAGAATCTTCTTTTAAATTTTCATAGTGTTTGATGCTACTGTTAAAAAGTGTATGTTAGTTACATAACTCTCGATAGGCTCTCTTTAGACTTGGTGAGCTAAAAAATAAATAACCATATTAAGTTGTGTATATTTAACCACGCATATCTCTATGAAGACTTAGTCATGAATGAATTCTCTATATAATGTCTATTCTGTGCAGTAAGTCCTATGTAAAAAAAATGAGCAAATACCATAGAGAAATGCAAGTTTCTTTTCCCACAATAGAGATAGATCTATCTTACACTCTAAAAGCTTCATTTCTTTCTTATTTTTTTATTAACATGTATTAGTTGCACATATTAATGGGGTTCTGTGTGATATTTCCACACATGCATATAGCATGCACTTATCAAGTCCAATCTCCCCTCACCCTATTTCCCAAGCTCTAGTAATCACTATCATGCTTCTGGATTAACTTTTAAAAACTTTATTTCTGATAGCATCTTGTAGAAACTTTCATGATTCAATTTGCTGGTGAACTGAACAATAATACTTGGTAGCCTAGGCTTTGAAGTTAAATCTGGCTGGTTCAAACAGGCATTTGGGACATTATCTGAGTGACCTTGGGCAAATCACTGAAATTCTTCTTTGTTAAGTGTTTAGCTCTATGCTCATGAAAGGCTAGTGATTTGTCCACTTTAATTTACAAGGTGTGATCAACAATATGGTGAATGTTTAAAATTTTAAAAAGGTAATTACAGTAAATGAAACACATTAATCCTCCTCAAAATCCTCCCCATTGCTACAAACGTATTTGTCTCATCATTCTTGGCACTTTCTGAAGCAGTTCTGGAAGTGCTCTTTCATGAGTGTCTTTAATTTTGCTGTTTCGGCTGCCTTGGTGTCCTAAAGTGATTCAAAACGTTGTCCTTTCATGGTCTTTTTGACTTTGGGGCAGAGCCAGAAGGGGCACTGTGCCACATCTGGTGAACAAGGTGGCTGAGGACTCACCTTCATGTTTTAATTTGACAGAAATTGTGGTAACTGGTTAATCAATGAAGGGTGGAAAAAATATGGTGCATGTTTAAATAAAAATATTTACTGTAGTAAAAGACACATTGCTATTAATCTCCCTCAAAATACATGAAACACTCCCTTGATTCCAACACATTTATCCCATTGTTCTTGGAAATGCGTCTTTCACTGTAATGAGATTTAAAAAATTTAAACACCTTATCTTTCCCTCACCCTTCATATTTTTCTAATGCCTTTACTTGGGTTCAATTGCTGAGACCCTTTGTCACCTCACCTTACGGGTAATATTTGCAATATTTCTCTTGAAAAATATCAAGTTCCACCAGCCCCTCCACGTGGGCTCCATGTGGGGTCTGAATGGCTGTCATCCTGACATGGTTGCCTCTTTTGGGTCCTTGCTGTCACCCTGGAGCTCTCATGGCCTGAATGTAGCTGTCTGGGACTCCTCTGTCCTCTCTTGGAGTGATCCGTGAGCCTCTCTGGATCACAGGCATTTGGCACATGGGGCACGGGGCACTTCTGGGCTCTCTACCCCTCTTTCAACCTGGGCCTCCCTCCCTCCCCCCAGGGAGAGCAGCACATCTGCCCTGCGGGCTTCCAGGCGCTGGGCTTCTTGAAGTCATTACCTAAGGTCACTCTCCGTGGCCTTCCCAACGACACCCACCACACTCTCTGTTTTCCCGAGCGTTTGAACTCCTCTAGCCGCCTGAGAAAACTTTCCCTTTGCCTTTCAACTCTCCGCAGCCCTGCACACATGCATCTCTCCTGCTGATGTCCCAACACCCTGGACTCAGCTTCCCTGGTGGGGGCTGGGGGGCAGATCTGGCATGGTGCAATTTCTGTCTCTTTCCCAAAATTAAAACCACCCTGAAAGTTGATTCAGGACATGGAGGCAGCCAAAACAGCACCACTAGGTACATGCACAAAAGAGGGCTCCAGAGCTGCTTCAGAAAGCAGCAAGAATGAAGGGATGAGTGTGTTGCAAGCGAGGAGGGTGATTCTGAGGGGGATTCGTGGGAAAATGTCTCTCATTGTAATAGAATTTTAAAAATTTAAACATACACTGTAGATTTCAGTCATAGGGTACAGCTCTAACAACTGGTTAGTCCAAACAGCTACATTTCTAAATTTCCATTCGTTACGGGAATTCCTGGCTGGTACATGTGAGGGCTCTGAAAATCTATGTTTGGAAACAAAGGCTTTGGCCTTGTGTTCACAGTGAGCTTCCTGTTCTCTTGAATAGACTCTCTTAATCATGCAGTGAGGGCAGCTACAGGTGAAGGAAGGGCACAGAAGAGTGAGGCTGAGATCTGCACTGTGCCTGAGGTCAACACTGGCTTCTCAAAGCTCGGTGTGCTAAGAATCACCTGCAGAGCTTGTTCAAACGCCCGTTTTTGAGTCCCACACTCAACGACTCTGACTCAGTAGTCCTGAGTAGCGAATCCCAGACAAGCTCCAGGGGGCCCACGCTTGCTTTGAAGAGCAAGTCCTTAAACCTTTTTCTTCTCTAAGGCAAGAGAGTCTGGAACACAGAACCAGAGACAGGGTGACAGCCCTCAGTGTGACCTGTGGGGATGCGTGCTTGTCACAGTGTCACTCACTAATCAAGGCTTATTCCAGTGACCCTGAGCAGGACAGGTGATGGCTGGGGTGGAGGGTGTGTTCATGGGCCAGGGCATCTCCATGAGTTAGCTCGGCACTCCCTACAGCGCACAATGGGTTGGTGCAGTAGAATGTTTAAAAAACAAAATAAAACAAGCAAGTGACTGTGGAAGATCCTGAGGAAATACAAACTGCCCCCTGCGACGATTAGTGGAGACCACACTGGGACTAGAGCCAATTGTATTCATCCCATGTCCACTCGGACCATCACCCCTGACCCAAACTCCCCCCACATGTCTCTCTTTCAAACCATTTTCTTCACATTCCCCTAAACCTAGCTCTGAGCTTACCTCTCCCAAGATATCTTCCCCACTATCTTTGTTTTACATCAGCCCAACATCTCCATACTCAGCATTTGAAATGTCAACCACACACTCTTAGTACCAATAACAGCCCCTCCTTCTCTTCTCCTTCCTACACTGCTGGAGCTCTGTTTATCGATCTCACTTAACTTTTGCAACAACCTTATGAGGTATTATTATCCCATTATAGATGAGGAAACAAACTCAGGGAAGTAGCTTATCCTAGAGGGATTACTTAGGAAAAATGAGTGGTGGAATTTCAACACTGTTCTGACTCTGGAATCTGAGTCTAAGACCAACCTGCCATACTAAATCAATTCAGTGTGTGTGGGGGGGGGTCTCTTGACCAGGTTTTTGGCATGTGATTTGGGGGTGGCCAGCTGGCTGGGTGAGTGGGTGTGACCTGTCAATCACAGTAATCCAGGACACATGTGCAGAACATGTCCCAAACTCTGCACCTGGGACCAGTCAGAAAGTGCTATCTTCAATTCTTCTGGCATGAGATCAAGCAGGCTTTTGATAGGATGGCCTAGATCCTATGTCAGAATGAGGGACACAAAAGATGGCCGCCGTTAATCTTGTGGCCACTGTAAGCTCTTTCAGGGGCCTGCTCTCATTCTGCAGAGCATACTTCTTTTCCTACCTTTAATAAATGTAAAACCCCACTACCTTTCACACATTTGTGGTCTAATTCTGTTCAGAAAAACAAGAACCTGGAAAAATCTTCTAGAAGGAGCCCACAGTACCCCAGAATCCAGGTAACAGGTTCACATTCTATGAAGTGCTTAGGGTCACAATTGTCTCCAGAGTAAGTATCTGAGAAACATCGTTTATCACTGATGTGATGTTCTCTGATGGCTGACATTTCGGAACATAGGCAGGGCTGGGCACATTACTGGAAGTGAGAAACATTTTTTCCTACTTACCAATCAGTCGTGTTTTCCATTCATATCTATGACACAGATTAAAAATCAGCTTCTCAAGAGGAATAAAGAGCTCATTGTTTGTCAACTCTATTGAGAGTCTGTTATGTGCAGACTACAAGGCTTGGTCCTAGAAGGAGCCATGGAGGAGGACCCTAATTTGGGAGGTCTTGGACATGAGGATCCTGGGACACAGAGTTGGGAGAGACCAGCTCAGCGGGAATAGAGAAGCAACAGGATCAGGCTAAACTTGGACTGCAGAAAATGTCTGTCCCTGGGATGGGCTGCAAACCATCCCTCATGCTGACCCTAAAGGCACTGGCAAAAGCCAGGGCCATGTGAGAGGTGTGCCCTGCACCCTGGGTACTGGGTGTGTGACAGCATTGCTAACACAGGTGCTTGGTCCATTCACGCACTCATTCATTCCCTTAATTGTGCATTCCACAAATATGTATGGCATGCTGAGCTTGACCCTGAAGATACAGTTATGAACAAGACAGAGGGAACTCTGACCCATGGGGCCTCTAAGGGAGCAGCCATTAAACCCTAATGACACTGTTTATCTCACTAGAGATGTGATCCATGCTGTGGAGAAGTAGGCACATGGTGGTACAAGAGGGCTCGGGCTCTGGGCTGGGCTGGGTGGAGTGAAAGTGCCCCAGGATAAAGGGCAGGAGTTCAAGACCAGGACCCAAGAGCAAAGGCCTCAGTGCCTGCAGTTCATCTGGATCGGGTGAGGCAAGTGCTTTATGGAGGTTGACACCCTGCTGTGCCCCTGAGAAACAAGCCATTTCATTGTACAGACAGACCCCTTGCCAGTGCTGGGAATGAGGGGGACCCTGGGTGAGCACTGGGCCAGAAAAGCTGGCATCCAGTCCCAGACCTCCCTTGCTCTGGCAGCATGACCCTGGGCAAACTGCCTAAATTTTAAGAGATTCAAAAACATCTTAGTTTCGTCATTTACCAGTGGCTTCTCTGCCAGCTTTATTGGGTTCACAAGTAAGAATGGGAAAGCAGGAGATCTTTATGACCAGATGGAACACACACACACACACACACACACACACACACACACACTGAGCTTAATGAGCCCAGGACCTTTAGGGCCCAGAGCAGACTCCAGGGCTCATGAAGCCCTGGAAGGGTTCAGTCCAGAGAGGCAGCCTTGAGCAGCTTCAGAGAGAGGAGGGAGGCACAGAGGAAGAGGAAGTGGCCGCTGGACATTCCACGGAGGCAGCAAGTGTGAAGGCAGGGCTTTGGGAGGGAGGAGCCCAGCAGTGAAGGTGAAGATATGCTTGGCAGGAGCCAGGGCCTCAGTGTGGGGGAGCAAGATCTTGAAGCACAGAGCCATCGCCCTGCTTTGTTTTTTATGGTCCTGGTTTAGTCCAACCTCACTGAGAACATTTAAGTCATGAATTTAATTATCAAGGAAGTTTAATTCTATCCCAAAGAGGAGAGTCATGTTTGTGTGTAAGAGGGACAGAGATCAGGTGGTGCTGGAAATCTGGGCCACTCTGAAGAACCACGAAGTGAAGTTAGAATCCCTAACTTTTGCTCTGTAAAAGGGGAATTTTGGATGAGTTAATGACCAATATGGGAAAGGTAAAAGTGTAAGGCCAGGGAAGCAGCTATGAAGAAAAGGTAAGAGAATATAATTATGAACTTGAGATGATAGGAAAGGACTCCTGAAGAAGACTCCAAAAGCACAAACCTTAGGTCAAAATATCAATAGATGTGACCAAATTATTGTTACATTTTTGTGTTCCACAAAAGATGTAGCAGGTAAGTGTTAAAGAAAGGCAACAGATAAAGAAGAAAGGTTTTCAACCCCTTAAACAAATGGAAATACATAGAATCAACAATGAATTCCTGTAGACCAATGAGAAAAAAAGAGAAAACCCAACAGAAAATGACCAGTGGCTATGAGCAGGCAAGTCACAGTGGGAATTTTTAAATTAACAAGGACACAAAAAGCTGCCAACCTAACTAATAATCCTCAATTGCAAGAATTGTATTTATACTCATTAAATCAGCAAAAAATTGGAATATCTCATAGCTACTAATGGGCCTGTAAGGAATAGGAACCCACAAACCTTGCAAGCCCAGACACACCTGAGAGCAAGTTTATGTATTAAATGTACTTAGCTGAGGAAAGCATCTGGCCTCTGACCATAGAGGACACCTCGGAAATACTCCCACCGATCACAGTTCTGGTCCTTGTGGATCAGAGAGTTGGCAAAGATCTCAGAGACCATCCTCCAGGGTAAACAAAAGGATGGAGGCCTCCCCTGCAATAGTGTGCAATCATCAGCAACAGGAAACCAGAAATATTACACCAACATGAACAGCTCTTAATAAAATGATGTTCTGTGAAAAAAAGAAATACAATGAGCTATATAACACAATAGCATTTATGTAAATTCAAAACACAACAGCAAGGCCCCTATATTTTGCAAGAATACATTCAAATGCAAACATAGATACCAAACACATTGGCATGGTATCCACATAGCGGCAAGAAATGTGGATAATGTGTTACTCTGGAAAACAGAAACCTCTATAGGTATTTCAAACAGAAGGGATTTAATGTAGGGGATTGATTAGAGGAGCTCAGAAGGCAGAGCTCAGAAAGGGGACACTGAGATAATGGAAATACTGTAACCATAGGGAAAATCTATATCAGCCTTGGCTGATAGAACTAAAGGGAAGAGACCATGGGGCTGGACCTGAGTTGAGAGGAGCAGCCCAGGGCTGGTGTGATGACGAGGTACTCAGACCTTTGGAGTGGGGACATAGAGGTATGACGGCAGTATGGGGAGTGCTGAAGAAAGCTGGGGACCAGAGCTGTGGTGTCCTCTGCTGCTGGAGCTTCTGGCAGGAGGTGGAAAGAAGAAGAGTTCTTTAGGTTCTCCTACTTTCCTATCTCCAGCCAGCAAGCCATAGGCAGAATCTGCCAGGAAGCCAGGTGGAAAAGAAGTCTGGGAAATGAATGTAGAGCTCTGGTATATTACTTGCCTTTCGGTTTCTGGGATGAAATGCCTGACATACACAACTTAAAGGAGGAGAGGCTTGTTTTGGCTCATGGTTTCAGAGGTCTCAGTACATGGCTGGCTGGCTCCAAGGCAGAAGCATCATGGTGGAAAGGTGTGGTAGAGGAAAGCTGCCCACCTCATGGGACCTGAGCAGCGAGAGAGCAGCAAGATACAGAGAGAGAAGGGGCTGAGTGCAACAATATACATTTTCAGGTCACTCTTCCAGTGACCAACTTCCTCCATCCAGGCCCAACCTCCTAGCAACACACTGAGATATGAAGTCATCAGTGGACTAATCCGCTGATGAGGTTGGAACCCCATGATCTAATCACCTGCCAAAAGCCCCGTTTTCAAAGACATGCGCCTCTGGGGGGAAATTCTTTGACCTGAGCTAATCATAGACCTAAGCATAAGGGCTGAAGCTAGGGAACTTCTAGAAGAAAATACAAAAGGAAATCTCAGTGATTTTGGATTTGGCAAATATTTCCTATATCTGATGGAATAAGCATGAACTTTAACTGTTTTAAAACACCGATAAATTGAAGTTGTCAAAAATAAAAACATTTGCTTAGCAACCACAAAACACAGTGAAGATCACTTATTGGAAGCATATTTTTAAAAAATGTATAGCTCATAAAAGACATCTGTAATATATAATGTACTCTGGTCATTCAATGATAAAGAGACAAATAACCCAAATAAAAATAGGGAAAAAGCTGGGTATATCTGTAGACCCAGTACTCTGATAGATTGAGGCAGAAGAATTTCAAGTTTGAGCCCAGTGCAGGCAACTTAGAGAAACCACATCTCAAAAATAATGATGATGATGATAATAATAATAATAATAATAATAATAAAAAATGGCTGAGGATGTAGGTCAATGTGAAAGCCCTGGGTTCAATCCTCAGTACCCCCCCCCACACATACACACATAAGAGGGATGCAAAATTTGAACAGACATTTTAATAAGCTTATAGAAATGGCAAGTAAGGACATGGGAAAAATACTCAGCATCATTAGTTAAATACACTGGGGAAATGCAAGTTTAACCCTAGTGAAATACTCTTAGGCTAAAAATTAAAAGAAGAGTCAAATAAAGTGTCGGTGAGGTTGTGGAACACTACTGCTGGGGCTGTACATGGCACAGCTGCTTTGGAAAGCCGTTTGCCCATGTTTCATAAAAAGATTAAATAGGTGCCTATCATGTGATCCAGTCATTCCTTTTCTAAGTATATACTGAAGAGAGATTACAGGTTCAGGCAAAGACTTGTATGAGCAGTATCACAGTGGCTTTATGTGTAAGAACTAAAAGCAATCCAAAAGCCCCACAAAAAAACTGGAAAAAATCCAAATGTCCATCAACAGGGTGATTGGATAAAAATTGTGGGATAGCTATGCAACAAAATATTACACAAAAATAAAGAAGAATGAACTACCAAAATGTCAAACAACAGGGATGCATCTCAAAATGATTATACTGAAAGAAACCAGACAAAAAAGAGTACATATTATAGATTCCATTTCCATAAAGCATTAGAAGGCACCAACTAATTCATAGTGACCAGAAGCCGACCCATGGTAGCCTGGAGACTATGGGGGTGGGTTGAGGATATATGGGCAGGGAAGACAGTGAGGCAGGGTAACCAAGGCCCCTGAGGAAGTTCTTGGGAGAAGGGACATGCTCATAATCTTTGTCGTGCTGTTTCTCAGGTATGCAGCTGTCGCAATTCATCAAATGGAATATTTTAAATATGTATAATTTATCATATGTCAGTTATACCTTAATATGGCTGAAAACACCAAGTGCTATGGGTAGGGGTTCATGTGACATGAGTTCTCTCTGTGCTGGGGCCAAGTTACAGTGTCCCCTTGGCCAACTTATTCAATCACACAGCCTCAGCTCTTTCACCTGTGCTGGGGAGGGGCAGGGGGGCTGCAGCCTATGCTCTCAGAGGCCAGGAGGGCGATATAAAGGAATGCATAAGCCAGGCTCCCTGTAGAGAGGGGTGGGGCTGTGGCCACCCCAGCCCTGTCCAGAGGGGCAGGGACCGTGGCACCCAGCCATGCTGGTTTGATGGAGTAGGAGCAGTAATGCTCATGCTTCAGGTTTGGCAAGAGCCCAGAATTCCAGGTGTGTAAAATGACACCTTCCTGTTATCAAATGCAGGTGATTAATAAATACTAAGATGCCAAAACACCGAGCAAGCCAAATCTGCACATGCACAGATAGGACCCAGCCTGAGCCTCCCAGTGACGATGGCAGACACTCTTCAAAGTCCCTGACCAAGGACTAATCCTCAATTTTCAGCCAAAGTGGGCTTTCCTAGTTCTGTTTTGTTCTATACCTCGCCAAGAGGACATTTCTACCAGTGCACATTTGCATCCTGCTGTTTTTCCCCTACTTTGCCCCCACAGAATGCCTTACCTCTTGGTAGACCTTGAACCTTTATTTCTGTAGTTCATTGGGGAGAATTCTTGTATAATTTTACAGAGTTGAAAGAGGCTGGTCTATGCCCAAAATAATCGAAAGCAAGGGCTTGAACAGGTTATTTTATACCAGTGTTCATAGCAACATTATTTGGAAGGATGGAAGCTGAGGCAGGAGGACCGCAAGCTTGAGGCCAGCTGTGGCAATTTGACGAAACTTTGCCTTAAATAAAATTAAAAGGGCTGGGGGTGTAGCTCAGTGGTGGAGTGCTTGCTTAGCATGCAGGAGAAGGCCCTGGGTCCGTACCCAGCACTGCAAAAAGGAAAGAAGGCAAGAAAGAAAGAGTAAGGGAGGGAGGGAGGGGGATGGAGTGACTTAAGCAGTGACTTAAACTACCTATTTTTTAAATTTCTGTGAAAGAAGCTTCATGTTAAAGCTATGTGCTGTCTTTAAAGGAGTCAGAGGAAAGCGGTTGGCATTTATCAGACAAGTGTAAACTTTCAAAAATTTGAATGAAGATAATCCTTAAACTTGGAGCTCAAAATGAAGTTCAACCAAGAACATTTTCCTTAAACAGAAAGCAGTTTTATTTGATTTTTTAAAAAAGTACATTTACTCTACATAACATAAAATAAATACAATTATTCTGCTGAGATCAGGAAGCCCAGGCTGGCGGCATCTGGAGGGGCAGAGCTTGGTGCGGCCTGGCCCGTGCAGCGTGGCCTCTGCCCGGGCCTGCCCCGCCACGCGGGCTGCGGGCTCTGGGGCCTTCGCAGGAGTCAGCTCTGTTCCCACTGCCCCCGCCCAGCACTGCCCCATCGATCGATCGCTGAGCGGTGCTTCTCACACTATCGAGGGCCTGGGGTGAGGAGGGCTTGTTCCAACACGGCCGGGACGCACCCCGGGAGCGCTGATTCACGAGTGGGCGCGTCCCGGAGGGAGCATTCAGGCTCCCTGGTGCTGCCCCAGGCTGCTCACCCTGGGCTGGGCAGGCCATCGTTTCTGTGTCTTCCCAGGGGCCTGTGAGCTCCCCGAAGTTCTTGCAGAGGGGAAGCTGGGAGTGGCAGGGCCTCTGGGGAGGGTCAGGCTGGTCCCCAGCTGAGCTGTCCACACAGCTCAGACAGAGACTAAGCTGGACTCACAGGTGCCCGGGGGAAGTAGGAAGATGTCAATAAACGAAAAGAGCTAGTTTTTGTTCCTTTAAATGCCGAAGCTGCACTCTGTGTGGCCCTAAAATAGAGCAAGACCCACAGCAGAGAGGGGCTTTTCCCCACTCACCTGACAAGCTCCTCTCTGGCATCTGTAGGATTGGTGGGCAGGGCCTGAGCCAGGTGAGGGTGCCCAGGACATGGGGTACCCACTATGGTTTAGATGTGGTTTGAGGGGGTTCCCCAGGGGTTCCTGGGTTGAAATTTATTCCCATCATGAAGTATTAAGAGCCTGGAAACTCAATCCAACCATGGTGTTTTCTAAAATTATTATTATTATTGTTGTTGTTGTTGTTGTTGTTATTATTTTGAGAAAAGATCTTGCTGCATAGCCCAGACTGGCCTTCAACTCACAGTGATCCTCCTGCCTCAGCCTTGCCAGGGCTAGGATTACAGGTGTGTGCCCAGATCTAATTATGGTGTTCAGAGGTAGGGTTTGGAGGAAGTGAACAGGATTAGATAAGAGCATCTGGGTGGGGCCCCATCATCACATCTTGGGGCTGTATAAGAAGGAGGAGAGAGACCAGAACACACACACACACACACACGCACATGCATGTGTACTCACTGACCCCAGCCAGGTGATATTCTGTATTGTCTTGGGACTCAGCCAGCAAGTGAGCTATCACCAGAGGTGACTCTCTGACTGGTCCTTCCAGAACCGTGAGCCAAAATAAATCTTTCTTTATAACACACTGAGTTGTGTTTGTTACTGACAACAGAAAATGGACTAATCTATTATGTAAATGTAAATTCATTAAAGAAAATAAAAAATGCAGTTTATCAGCCACTCTAGGCTCGGTCGTCACAGATGGTCAGGCCACAGCCCTGGACAGCTGAGACACAAGACCTATGTCTACTCCTTCAGTCAGGCTTGGGCAGTGCTATAGGGGAGCGAGCCGGTCCACAGGGCAGGGTGGGCAGGGGGGGACAGCGTGCCCGCGCTCCTCACCCTGCATGCTGCCACCATCCCCGACTGCACAGAAGGTGTTTGAGGACCTACCATCCCTTCTTGTTCCCCCTCTCTCAGTCATGTTCTTGTCACTGTGACACCATCATATGTGACACCCACAATTTAAAGGAGGCAAGGTTTGTTTTGGTTCACAGTTGTAACGGTTTCAGTCTGTAGTCAGCTGGCTCCAAGGCAGGAGGGTGTGGTAGAAGGGGCTGGCAGGGGAAAGCTGCTCACCTCATGGCAGCCAGGGAGCAGAGAGCCATGGAAGGAGCAGGGAGGGAGATGGACCCCCAGGTCACATCCAGAGTGACACCTCTTCCAGCAGGCCCCGCCTCCTAACAGCAAGTCAGCTCTAGTCATCCAAACACCTTCCCCAAGCCCAGCCACAGCACATGCAGCTGTTGGGAGACATCTCGGCTAAACCATAGCACCCCCTTTCCTACATAACCAGTCTAGGACTTCAGTGCCTAATGTGGTTGGAGTACCTGTGGGACAGAGGCGAGGGTGGGACTGAGCATAGGATTGTCCCTGAGCAGATGTGAGTCAC
Organism: Heterocephalus glaber; assembly: GCF_000247695.1. The sequence continues at coordinate 63,763,317 of NW_004624730.1, forward strand.
TCTCGGGACTCCAGCTGCACCCAGGGTCCTTTGCAAGGAGCTGAGCGCCTGCCAGAAGCACTTGGGCTGAGGTGGGTTGTGCTCTGATGCCAGCCATTGCTCCTTCCACAGCAGGAACTGGCTCTCCCTTGCGAACAAGGTGAGCTCTTGCTCTTGTATTGTGCTTCTTTTAAAAGCAGGCCATTTTGAGTCCGAATGTGGGAATTTAAGAGAGCTGGGGTGCTGGGTGTGGTGGTGCATGCCTATAGTCCCAGGATTCTGAGGCAGGAGGACCCCAAGTTTGGGCCTAGTCTGGGCAACTTAATAGGATCTTGTTTCAAAATAAAAAAATAAAACAAAAGGGCTGGGAGTGGAGTTCAGTGTCAAAGCCCTGGGTTCAAACCCCAGTACTGATAGGTACAGACAGACAGATAGACACAGGAGTTGGGATATCTAGGTCAAGGATAGCACGATGCTGTTAGCAAAAGGTGCTGGCCACCCAGCGAGCCCTGGCTCCAGGTCACCATGGTCCCAGCCCCTGCCACCTGGTGCCCCTCATTGGAGTCCAATGCCATTCAAGTGGGCCTGGGAAAGCTGTGCGCCCTTCCCTTCTCTGCCCTTTCTGTAGGGCACACTGTCTCCTTTCTGTGTTGCCTTTGAGATGAACCACCCCAGTTTGTTGTGACCAGTCCAGTGGGGAGAAATGATATGCAGCAGAGTCTCCTTTTTCACTGCCATCAGCACATGATTGCTTCTCTGTCCTAAGCCAAGATGGACTGCTGGTCTACCAAGAGCCCTGTAAGTCTAGGGCATGGCCCTATTGTCTATAGAGCTGGCAATGGATTTCCTTAGGGCATCAGCTTCTTTTGGATTCTCCATAGATCTGGGGGCAACTCAAGCTGGCAAAAATCCTTCAGAAATCATAGAATTCCTTTCTCCAAGGTCACATGGTGACAGGACACATCTAGGCAAGATAGAAGTAGAGTTGTTTCCGGATGAACCTGGAGAAAGGCCTGGAATTCTCAGACTAAATAGAAGTAACTCTGTGCATCTTTTTACCTCTCACCATTGAGGCTTGGAGGGTGTAAGCCCCATATTCAACGGAAGAGCAGAGTTGGGGAATGAAGTAATGTGTTCCGAGCTACACAGAGACTGGCCTGGGATCCAACTCCGACTCAAGGCCGGGTGCTTGGCATGCGTGGAGACAGGTTGGCTCTCTCTCCCTGGTTTCTGGAGTTCTGGGCTGGGAAACTGGAACTGTCCTCCCCACAGCAGCACCCTCCCCCACCCCACCGGTTCCCCAATCCTTTCCTCTCTCCAGCCCCAGTCGGCTGCAAAGTTCACAGCCGCCTTCCCCGGGCCGCAGTCCTTGCTTCTTAGGCCAAGGCTTTTGTCAATTGCTTTCTTCACTTTCTCCCAAATGGCCTTTTCCAAACAGAGCTCTTTATAATTGTCAGCTTAGAAAAAATGAAAAATGAAAACCACATTTGAGGTCCCCCCCTCTTCTATTACTTGCATACTAAAGTTCAAAGCCTTTGGCCTATATTCCAGGTCCCCAGTGACTCAGCCCCTTGCCACATCAATCACTTTCTTCCTGTCTCTGCGCTGCATGTGCTCAGGGACAGCCTGGCACATGCTCAGCCTTGCAGTTGAGCAGCCACAGAATGTCTGTCATGGGGCTCACAGTAGGTGCCCGAGATGGCATGCTGAATGGACAGACTCATTCCTGCCCCAGGCATCGTGGTCAGGACGGCCTGCTTGGGCCATCTTGCTCCATCTGGGGGCAAAACTGGAACTGTTGCCCTCTGCAATGGCTACTAGCACACAAAGAGCAAGACCAGACCCTGTGCGTAGCCCTGAGGACTTGGCTAGCTTCTTCAGTCAAGACAGCAAGGTGGCTGCTGGGTTTCTATAAGCTTTGTCTCCAGAGCATCAATTTCTAGTATTGACTGCCCATGTCCTAGCTGCTCAAGATCAAGTGAAGGGGCACCATGTTGGCAACTCCATGATGGCTCTGTGTCTTTACATGTCAGTGTGATGTGCTGGCATACCAAGATGCCTCATACAGGTGTGCACAGACTCATGGGATTGAGGTGGGGAGGGTAACAAACCCACAGAGAACTAAAGACAATACAGCAAGACAAGGGCATAAACTGGACTTTGCTTCTGGGGAGGGTGGCTGGGACACTGAGGATTCAGTGAGATGGTCTATGGTTGTGGGCACGCGGTGCCTGACCATCCACCTGTCGCTCCCTCCTTCCCCCAGCCTCAGGGTAAATGTCACCTCCCTGCAGAGGCCCATCCTAACCCTACATCATTCTGGACTCTTCTCTCTCGAAAAACATCATGCTCGTTACTTCCTTCTGAGCAATTACCAGAAGCCCTAACATGTGGTTGCTTCTTTGCTTGCTGACCTCCGAGCTCCAGGAAGAGGGGGGCTGGCTGGGTTTCCCTGTTCTGGCTCAGGACCAAGGACATCACATGATGACCATGTGATCAGTTCTGGGGAGCAGGGAAGGCCTCACAAATGAAGGTGCACCTGACTCAGGGGGAAGGGGGAGCACTAACGGGGTAGACTTTGCTGTCAGGAGCTCTCTGTCCAGGGGAAGCCAGACCAGCACTGGACATTCCAACAGAAATGCCCTGAGGTTGGTCGGAACAGGGACAGACATTTCCTCCGGCCATCAGAGGCTGAGGGCTACATCCCCTCCTTCGGACCCAATCTCTCCCAGCAGCCCTGTGAACTGGAATTTCTTTTTATGATAGGACCTGCCCACAGGGCAGGGGCGATCTTATCAGGTGGCCAAGCCTAGCTTTTAAACAATACCAGTAATGCAAACTCTAAGCATTGCCATGCATTGTACTCTTCTGAGCACCAACCCTGTAGGAGATACTTCGTACACCTCTTGTTTAATGTACAGCTATCACACAAGAGGCGTTTCCCACCTCCTCTCCCAGGTTCTGGATCTAGGAAGGCAAGTCCAAGGTCATACGCCTCGGAAGTGGCGGATGAGTTTCAAACCCAGCTGCCTCCATCTAAAGCCAGTGCTCTTAACCACAGTCTTTTTTCTGGCTGCTCTATCTCACAGGTGAATCAGTTCATTGGGGTTGGCTCCATCTCCTTGGGCTGAGTCATCATCACAGACTGCCTGAACCTGCTCCTCTCCTGGAGGCCGATCCATGGCTAATCTCTAAACTCAAAGGTGAGGGCAAGACTCCGGACTTTGGCAACCCCACGACAGGGCTGCTACACCCTCTCCTCACCGAGCTGCGGCTTGCTTTCCCTAGGGCAGGGCTTGGTTAGCTCAGGTTTCCTCCTCTGCCCCTGCGTGGAGTTGCGGGTGGGTGGTGTAAGAGCTCGGGTGGCTGCCCGGTCTGCAGAACAGCCTTGCACTGACTGCGTAACCCTGTCTGGGCCAGGTTCCCTCTCTGCTCTGCCCTTCAGCCCTCTCCTGTTAAAAAAGGGCAAGAGGGCCCGAGATTTAGCTCAGTGGTTCTGCCACCTGCCTCGCAAGCACAAGGTCCAGAGTTCCATTCCTGGTACCAAAAAAGGGCCCAAGAACCAGTCTCTGGGCTTGCTGTGAGGGTTACACAAAGAAAACACTCGATGTGCCCTGTGCCACGCTTGTTGCACAGACGGACCTTGGAGATCAGTGGCCTGACGTTACTGCTAACAGCACTGAGGGGAAGTGTGGTTGCAGAGAGCGGGTTTGCATCTCAGCACCAGCACTTGTCACCCATGTGGCTTTGGGTAGTGCTACTGTGCTTCCTCTGGACTCCTCGTCTTCAGACTGGGAACTTTTGAGGATAGTATCCAGGTGCCCTCAGCCGGCCGTTAAAGCTGGCCTCTGCTGTGGAATTGCAACATCAGAGGCAGGGAATGGTCCCCGCCCAGATGGACTACCTAGGGGCCCTCTGACTCTCGTCAGGGCGCCCTGGGTGTGGTCTCTGAGTGTACTTGTCTGCATAACCAGCCTGTTTTCTGCTTGACACATGGAGAGGACGGAGCGTACAGGGTTGGGGAAGGGGAGGCCTCCGAGGGGTCCCTGTCTGTGTGCCTGCCCTGGATGAGGCCACACTCAGGAGCTCCAAGCCCCCGACTCCCACTCCTACTCCTGAAGAGAAACAAGAATCATGGGTGACTGGTGCTCCCTGGTGTGGCTCCAAACCTCTAGTCCTGCTTCCATGCCCCAAGGCCACCTGCCTGGCTCCAAGTGCTCAGCTTCTCATAGGTATGAAAGCTCAGATCCACACTGTAAAAGCTCTTGGTCACTGAGGTTGGACCCATTGAGTGGAGTGGGTGTGAGTCTACCAGAAGATGCTGACAACCTCCAGCTTCTGGGCCAGTAGACTTAGAAGTCATCATTCTTGTCACATGGTGGTCCACTGAGGTCCAACCTTCATTGACCCTGCCAGAGCAGGCAAGTGATTGTCCTGGAGGACATCGGTCTCCAATTACTTTCTTTATCTGCTCTGATGCCTCCCTCAGGGTTGAGCAGGTGAAGTATCCATCTTGGCATACAGTGGACGCTTTATAGATGCTGATGCTCCCTGCATTTCATGAATTCTCTACAGCCTATCTTGACCAAGAGATTGTGAATACCCTAAAGCCTGGGGCCCTGACTGCTATGGCTCTGGTTTCCATCACTTCCTCCTCAGGAAATCCTCTCGGGGGTTGTCTTACAGCTGCTGTGGGTTCCTACCATCTTGCCCTTTCTGAACAAGTCTGTCATGCCCTCTGGGTGTTCCTGAACACACAAAGCTACACAAGGGAGCACAGCAGGCTGGGCACTATGGCATCCAATTCTAGAGCTGTCACCTTTTCATGGTGGGACCTGGGGTAATCATTCCTAACTCTGGGCTTCCATTTCTTTCATTTGTGAAGTGAGGACATCAAGGTAGTTCCTCACATGCAGTGTCTGTGTAAATCAACTATCCTTTCCTTTCATCTATCCTTCTATCTATCCTTCCATCTATCCATCCATCCTCCCATCCATCCATTCTCCCATCCACCCATCCGCCCATCCACCCATCCACCCATCCATCCATCCTCCCATCCATCCATCCTCCCATCCATCAACTGTTCATACATATGCCAACTGTACAGATTTTCAACACCTGTGTTAGGGTCCTGGGCAAGAAAAGAGTCAACAGCAGGTGACCCAGGCCTCTGGCCCCTGACAGGGGGGTGGGGAGATGCACCCTGTAAAGGGCAGTATGGGAGGAGGTGGCAGCAGAGGGGAACTCTCCCAGCCTTCCTGACTCCCCAGCTCCTCCAGTGCTCCTGGTCCTCCTGGATCCTAGGTGGAGGCACAAGGTCCCGTTGTGGGCTGTGGCCACCAGCAGCAACCCTGCAGCGGTTCACGCCCTTGCCATTTCCTCTGTGCGTGGGCAGGGGATCCCCACACGCTACACGCACCCAGGCTGGGCCTCCTGAGGGGGACAGCATCTGGTATGCTGACTGCAAGATGTTTCTGGCCGCCTCTGTAACGCCCACCCCGGGAAGGGGGTGGTGGCTAGGGTCCGCGGCATGTGTTCCCATCACGCCCCTCTCCACACCTGCTCCCCAAAGCAGACACAACTTTATGCAAAGTGGGAGCTCCACGTGCGGGGATGGGCTGTGTGGCCTGAAAAAGCAGCATGGGCTTTGGTCCCTGCCCAAATGCCTGGGCAGCACCTACAGAACCTGTCTGTGCCTGGGGCTATCTGTCAGCTCCTTGAACTCAGGGCTTGGGTCAGGGCAAGGCCTGGGCACTGGCCAGAGGCAGGGGCTCAGGGAACACTGCATGAGCCTGAGGGAGCCTGGAGACAGCCTTGCGCAGGCTGAGTGATCTCCCGTCCTCAGAGCAGGCCCTCAGCCCGTCCCCACCCCAGGGGGCTGCTCCTGCCCGACACCCCAACCCTCTACTCCCTCTACCCTGCAGGGTGTTCTCCCACGGCACTCCAGAGTGCACTCCCGGACTCTGCACAAGCTGTTCCCACGGCAAGGGAAACCGGGCCTCAAACCCTGCCCTCCTCCTCCAAGCTGGCTCTCCCACCGGCAGGTCTTCTCCCTGGAGTCTGGTGAGGTTCCCCCCTGGGATCCTCTGAGAACCTTTACAGAGCTTTTCACAGCACCTGCCACCCTAACTGCCGTGTGCACTGGGGCTATAGGAGTCTGCTGAAGTAGTAAGTGAATGAGTGCCTGAGTGAGAGAATGGATGAATGAATGAATGAATGAATGAATGGTGGGCTTGGGAAATGCTGAAGGGTGGGTAGAGACAAGCCCTGCAGGAAGCCTAGGAAAATGGATCTAATTGTCCTTCCCTTTGCAATGTTTAGGCATCTCATGTGCAACTGCAGACACCCTCATGGGTTTTTTGCCCTGGACAGAGGAGGGACCCATGCAGGCAGTAGGCAGCTGGGATCAGGATGTAGGGTCACAGCCAGCGCATGGTCCGTAGCAGACCATGGAAGCCAGAGTGTGTGTGGACTCGGTGATGCCATACCCATAAGTGGGCTGTGCCTGAGCACCACAGCGGGATATGGAGAACAATCTGCCACATGCTACCTCCGTGATAGGAACCGGGCAGGTGGGAGCCCAGAGCAAGGGAAGGTTGTCTTGGCTGTGAGGTCAGGAAAGTCTTCACAGTAGAGGAGACTTTTAAAATGGGACCTTGAAAGGTGGATAAGAGTTTTCTGAAGGTGGAGAGAAAACAAGGAGGAGAACACAGTAAGGAGGGGGCTGTGGCAGACAAAGCGAGACCCAGCTTCCCCCTCTGACTATGAAATACTAGTTTTTCCAGTTTTGAGCAAGCAGGGACAATGAGAACAGGTGTAATGATGCATGAGTTAAAAAAAAGGTCCTTGAAAGTGCGAAACCCTTGGTGCCCCCAAATCTCTGTGAATGCATCCCTCACACGTTCTTGCAGGTGATCCTTCCACAGGAAGTGCCAGTTTGGCATTATCACTGACTGCAGAGAAAGCCAAGCAGTTGTTAGAGTGCAATGAACTGAATGCTGCACCTCCCTCAAAGTCAAGTGTGAACTCCTAACCCTCGATGTAATGGTACTGGGCGATGGGGCTTTGGGAGTCGCCAGGGTGGGGCCCTCATAAATAGCATTAGTGCCCTGATAAGAGCCAGAGAGTGTGCCAGGCCTCTTTCTACCATGACAGGACGCAACAAGTTGGCAGTCTTTCCAGGAACCAGGAAGACGATCTTTACCAGAGCCCCACCACAACGACCCCCTGATCTCAGACTTCTGGTTTCCAGGCTGTGAGAAATAAATCTTCGTTGTGTATAAGCTGCTCAGTCTATGGTAGTTTGTTATAGCAGCCAAAATGGCCAGGACAGAGTAATATGGGGGCAATGGAGGAGTCTTTTCCGAGGGTGGTCTGCAGCTTGTTTTGGGCTGAAGGGAATGAGCCATTGTGAAGGGCAAAAGCTGTCCATGCATCGATCTGGGGCATCAGCCTGAACCCGCTTTCATGGAGGGCCCCTGCAAGCATCCCTGTGTGATTTAGTGTGTGTGCATCTGGCTCCTTCCACATCCTCCATCCCCATCTCTGCCCTTTGCCCAGTTCTTGTCCTGTCAAGCCCGGGATAGCCTCTGTGGCTACTGGGAGAACTGACCCGAAATATACACATAGTCGATCCCACCCTCCCTGTTGGTTGATCTAAGTTCACACCCCACCAAGGCCCTAGAGACCCCTATCAGGAGCATCCAGGGCCCCCAGGGAAGAGCCAGCATGTGGCCCATTGTGAACACTAGGCTCCCTATGCCTTGCTACTCTTCAAAGATATCCTTGCGTTAGGTCCTTTTAGGGTGATGGTTCAAACAAGGACCGGGTGTCAGGAAACGTTTCAATTTTCCTTCCTTCCACCCACAATTCTAGCCTCCTGCTGAAAGGGTGGTACCCACAGGCCATGCTGGTATCACACCTCACTCTTCTTGGTCATTAGATTGGTCCAGGGTAGACTCGTGAACTTGAGCTACAGCCTGGGCCAAGCTGTTAAGCTTCTTTTCAGAGAATTTGAACTAAGAGACAGAGATCAGTTAGCAGGATGCTTGGCCTGGAATGTCTTGAGACAGCAAAGCAGGAGCTTGTACTCTGTGTGGCAAAGCTGGAGTCCCAGGCAACCTTGAATTACAGAAGAGAGAAAACTAAGAGCCTCACAAAGAGGCCCAGTCTGCCAAGAGGAGAAGGGAGTTGACATTCAAAGAGAGGTACAGGCCAGGAGAGGCCATGGTGCGCCTTGAAGGGCAGAGAGCGGAAACCTTTGCTGGGCCCTATCACACTGCATCTCTCACTTCTTGTCCTTGAGGTTACGAACTATCCCCCATATCCTTTTTTTGCATTTGAAATTGATTGAGAGGTTATCTGGCCATGTTGCCAGTATGTCCTAAATAAGAAAAGGGTTCAAGCCGAAGTCTGAGGGTACGTGAATGAGCCCTTGGCATCTGTGGGTCGATACCATCAACGTGTCATCAACAGCTTCCGTGCGGCAGGGCATGGGGCATTCTGAGAACAGTGGAGACCCAGAGTCTGTCCTTGAAGAGTCCAGTAAATGCAGTGTGGTGAAATTCGAGGCCACGCGTTAGCATACAAGGTGGCTTAATGCTAGCAGCCAGCAGATGGAAGGCTGCAGGGGCTACTATGGCTGGGAAGAGGAGGATAGGTAAAGATTCATCTTGGAGAGGAAAGAAGAATGGAAAGTTCAAAAATTAGAAGTCTGGCTGCAGGAGGGGTGTGAGAGGCAGGACACCCTAAACTGCATGGCTTGGGAGAAACGGGGTCTCGAGGAGCAATGTCGGATGAGCATGTCAGACGGACTTGCTTGTGACTGTGAGGGCTCAGGTTTGTTATCACACGCTCACACGAATGGAAGAAAGAGCTTTGACATTACCCAGTCTAACTTAGGTGAGGTAATTCGGTCCCTGTCCCTCTGTAGATGGCCACCATGACACCGGGTCCCGAGTGCTTCTTTGCTATCACCATTTCAGCGGCAGGGAATCCCAATCAGCTCTTCTTTCTTCCACAACTTAGGATCTTTCCAGAAGGGGCCTCTAACTAGCAGGAGTCTTGGTGCCCAGAGAACTGGGCCTGGAGAATTTGCAATGTGACCTGTGAAACAGCTGTTTGGACAGTTTGTGACAGCAAAAGCTTGGAAGCAGCCCAAGTGCCCATCAACTGGAGACTGGAGAGAGAAGCTGTGGGCTTTTTATAAAATGGCGAACTACTCCGCCATAAAGAAGGAGAAACGAGAGACATTTATGGCTAAGTGGATACACAGTGAGGGTGTACTCTCAAGTGAAATAAACAGGACACACATGCATAAATACCGTATAGTTTCTCTGGTGTGAAAAGCTAAAAGTGTAAATAAGGATCTAAATGTATAATTGATAATTGAAATAAGAAGAAAAGGTCTAGGGCCGGGGATTTAGCTCAGTGGTTTCACTGCCTGCTGTGAAAGTGCAAGGACTGGAATTCGATCCCCAATACCAAAAAAGAGAAGAAGAAAAGGTCTAAAGGAGTAGTGGAAGTGGGAGGGGCAGGGGAAAGGAAAGAAGGAAAAAGAAAAAACATGAGAAAAGGAAAAAATGGAAACAAAATCTTTGTAAATAGGGAAGGGTGGAGGGGGTGAAGGGAGGGCAGGGGAATGGGAAAAAACAAGAACCAAGGTGCATCATGTAAAGGTACAAGATCCCAATGATGACTGTAACTGTATTGTATACCTAAAATGTACCAATAAACTTAATCAAAAAAAGAAATAGCTGCTTGGGAAGGCCAGGAGCACGGAACAAAAATTTCTATAGCATGTACATCGTATTAGGTCTTGTAAGTAACCTAGAGATGTTTTAAGGTGCAGGGGAGCATCGTGTGGGTTCTATGCAGATAATAGGGCATCTTTTATAATGGACACGAGCAATCCCAGCTGTTGGTATCTTCAGGGGGTCCGAGACCCCCCCAACTCCCATGAATACCAAGGAAGGACTACATAACATTATACAAATGCAGTAAAGCTCTAAACCATATGCACCAGGACACTGGGCAAAATGTCTATAATAAGCCTGGAGCAAGCCCCCAAATTCAAAAGGCCTTATCATCTTATAGACCCCTCTGGGGACCCTCAGAGCTTCTGGCTTCTGGAGGTGGCAGATGCTATGGCTGCCATGAATAATGTCATGGCTTTGTATACAAGGGGGACAGAGGAAGGAATTGCACGGGTGGGGACAGAAGGGGAGGGGCAGCACTAGCTCCTGTCGGGGGCCAAGCCTGGTTGGAATATTCCAGAGAGAGGTGCTGTTCCCTGTCCTAACGTCAGTAGCTTAGGACTCCAGCAGCGTGGATGGAGAGGGAGGCCCTGCAGCAGGGAGGGGCGATCTGGATGTGAGAAACGTCGGGAAGGACAGAGGTGGCTGGATGGGCAGGATGGAGCCAGAGGAAAGGACAGCCAAAGGCCGTGTCCCCAAAGGAAGGCCAAGGGGCTTCCCATGGGCTCCTACACTCTGGGGTGATTGGAACTCGGAGGGAAGTCAGGCCAAACCCTAAATCCTGGGGAAATCCCAGAAATACTGAGTTTGGGACGGGGCCCAGAGGTGACAGTCATGACTGGCTTCTCCAGTCCTACAGGCAGTGGCTGGGAGACACTGGTGACAGGATTTTCCTCTCTGGACCTCAGCACCCTGCTCTGTAAACCAAGAGGGCTGAAAAGACCGTTTCTCCTGTCTTTACCAACTCCCTGTTCCCCTGCAGTTATGAGGCAGGCCAGCCAGGTTGTCCCGTACCTGCTCAGCTCTTACAAAAGGCCTTCAGATGACAGGCACTCCCAGCAGCTCCATCTGGTCTGTGCATTTGGGTGAGAACAAAGCCTCATCGTGTGTGTTCACGTGGGCGTGCAAATGGGACAGCGTGAGTCTCTCTGGAGGCCGCGGCTCAGGGCCAGGATAAAACCACTTCCGGTCTCAAGTCCCAGGTTCATGCACAATGATTTATTTAGGGAAGATGCTTGGAGATGCAAACGAAATGAAAGGGATCTATTTCCCCAGCAATTACGCCTATGCTTTCCTGTGAAAACTGGTCCCCAGGCCCTGTCGGCGAGGCAAGCCAGGTTCTCAATGGAGCTGTGTTCAGAGGCCTCGGGAAGGGCCTGGGTTTCCTAGCAGGGAAGCCACATGAAAGTCTTCACTATGGCTCCGTGCGGCTCTGGAGACAGCTCCTTCCAGGCAGCCTGGAGAATTGGGGAGTCCTGTCTGGAAAAATGAGACAGGCTGGGCCTAAAACATTGATTTCTGGTTCAAGTTTCCCAAAGAAATGTGCAGGAGGAATTTCCACTTGTTGTCCTGATTCACCTTGGGTGAGTCTTTAGAATCCCAGACCCAGGTGGGGAAAATCTGATTCCAGTCGGCCCCCAGCCAGACTTGCACCTCAAATGAATAAAACCTCCGTGCAGGTGCCAGTGCCAGCTGCCCCTGGTCATCCAGGAAAGGGCTTCATCCACCTGTCACCACCTGACCATTTTGCTCTGGAAGTAACCAGTGAGAATGTCAGGACTAGAGAATATCCTCATGCCATGTAAGTCTTCACCCCTGGACACGAACTTACGTGAGTGATAGAAATCCATTTACTATGGCCTGGCGTGATGGCTGATGCCTGAATCCCAGCACTTGGGAGACTGAGGCGGGAGGATCACCTTGAGTTCGAGGCCAGCCTGACCTCCATAGTTCAAGGCCATTCTGAACTACATAGCAAGACCCTGTCTCCAAAAACAATAACAAAATCCATTTCATATGAACTGAATAGCGGGTGCTATTTTATGCCAGATTTGGGGAATCAAAAAGTAATTCAGGCATAGTCCCTGTTCTTAATAGTTTGGAGTTGCTGGGTGTGGTGGCACAGGCCTGTAATCTTAGCTACTTGGAAGGCTGAGGCAGAAGGAAGACGGCAAGTTTGAGGTTATCCTGGGCAACTTAGTGATAGATACTCTGTCTCAAAATAAAAAATAAATAAATAAAAAGGGCTGGGATGTAGCTCAGTGCTTCCTGGGTTCAATCCCCAGTCCCTCTCTCTCTCTCTCTCTCTCTCTCTCTGTCACACACACACACACACACACACACACACACACACACGAGTGCAAAGTCCAGTGGGGATGGTGGTTGGGGAAAGAATAGTCAGGGTGGGCAGCAAGAGAGATACAGAGAGATAGGAGTGAGAGGTTCTGGTGGGAGGGTATCGGGCAAGGCTTCCCAGAGAGCTGGAATTTGGACAAGGGGACTCGGCGGGGGGGGGGGGGGGCAGCAGAGAGCAGTGCTGCAGCTGAAAGTCCCTGAGCTCAGGGTACAGGAAGTAGTCTTTGATCCAGTAGCCAGCAGGTACACAGGCACAGGAATGAGGAGGCGGTGAACTTGAAGAAAAGCAGGGGCCAGGCCACTAAGAACATCCTGAGTCATGGAGAGGGTCTGGGCTCCTCCAGGGAGGCAGCAGGAAGCCACCAAAGATCTACAGCTAGCATCAAAGGCGTTGGACAGAGAGAGAGAACCTCCAATAAATCAGGCGAGGGATGGAGGTGGCCAACGTTGAGCTGCAGGAATGAACCTGAAGGACAGAATCAAAAGACCTTTTAGGCTACAAAAAGTAGGATGGATCGATCACCTGTCGAGAGGAAGAGAATGTCAAAGATTTTACGGTCTATGCCAGTTCCTACTTTAGACTGTGGCTATGGATGAGTGCATGGCTTGGTAGTTACCACACAGGCATGGCCTCAGTGGGCCTCTGTCAAGCCCTTGGACCTTCAGTCCCCCGTAGCGACCACACGCAAGTTACTTATGTCTCTGGGCCTCCATTTCCTCTTCTGAACAACTTGCACAGTAAAACTATTGGCAGTCGGGGTTCCCATGGACTGGCGCTCTTTGGTACCAGTTATTCCTGGGGTGTCCTGTGAGGAAGAGTGCCTGGTGCACCCCTTTATTGGTGAGGGTGAGGCCCATGCTGCCTGTTCTCACTCTACCTGGTGACCCATGACACCCTATTAAGTGATAAATTGCCACACCAACAAAAAGCCCCCTTTAAAAGTGAAGAAGTCTAAGTGTTTCTCAGGCAGAAAATAGAAGTTTTAAGGGGGAAGACACTACCAGTTGGCATCTGGGAATTTGGGGTCTCTCAGAAGGCCAAACATCTGTGGCTCTGTCGCTGAGAGCATAAGAGTGCTGTCCCGTGCGGTGGTGCTGTAAAAACCATTATTATTTTCAAACACAGCATGCCCACAGGAAAGTCCATAAAACATAAATCACAGTGAAACGACCTGTTATAAAATGAATCCTTGCAGGGCCGGGGATTTGGCTCAGTGGCACCATGCCTGCCTTGTAAGCACAAGGTCCTGAGTTCGATCCCTGGTACCAAAACCCCCCAAAAGAATCCTTGCATGACCACCTGAAGGTCTGGGAGCACTCTGGGCCTCTGCTGCCACACGCCCTTGCACCAAGAGTCACTTTCACTTGACTTTTATGGCAACCCTCCCTGCCTGCCTCTCCTCCCATGCCTGAGGGTGCACAGGAACATGTTTTCCTCTGTCTGGTTTTGACCTCCCTGAACTGGCATCCCAAGCACGCAGCCTTTTCTGTCTGTTTCCCCTCTCTCCACCCCTGCCTGTGTGAGGCTGCACTTAGCATCCTTTCTGCACGGTTCAAATGCACCACAATTTACTTCTCCACTTGACTTTCAATGGGCATTTGTGTTGTTTTCAAGTTTGGGACTGTTTTGAATGGCACTGCTCTGCTGGGAACACTCTTATCTGTGTCGCACACAATTTGGTTAGGATTTTCCCAGGAGCAGAATTGCTGGGGCATAGAAAGTAGGAGCACCGTAGTCTTTAGCAGTCTTCTGAGATGGTCACACCAGCCCACAACTCCTGCCAGCAGGACTCAAGAGTTCTCATCTCCTCCGTCCTCCTCCCGACCTGTTCTCATTGGTTTCTGTGCCGTTCTGTCACAGAGAGGCCCGAGGAACACCCTGGACATATCGCTAGAGGCTGGCATGCTGCTGGATCCATTCTGGCCTAAAGTACAATAATATCTATAAATAATCACAATGAATGCCTTTCTCAGGGAAAGACCCGTCATTCTGCCTTAGTGTGCAAAAGGTCACTGTAAATTACTGAATGTGCCACAGATGCAGGCTGATGCTAGGTGGGCTGCTGGTGCCAGGAGGTAGAGTCATAAGGAGATAATGCAGTATTTCAGAAAAGTCTGTAAAATGAAGATGGGGGCAGGGATGGAGAAAAACATCTAGGATGCATTGAGCTGATGTAGGAGTCCCAAAGGAACAGCTCTGGAAAAGGGTTGAAGATTTTGAAACCATGGATAATAGTGGTAGAAGTCCGTTGATCTTTTCAATATGAATGAATACAATTATATCATTCTTATTTAAAATTTGTCTTTCCACCTCAATCTGTAGATTTATATTTATGGTAATTTATATCCTAGGGGCTTTTGGAGGTGGGGCTTTGGGAAAGGCTTTGGGAAGAGGAAGCCCAAGCAGAAGAGCACAGTGGCAGGCTGGCCACAGGGGGACAGCACTCAGTTTCCCAGTGGTCACTCAGGTTGCACGGTACCTTGGTGGCCCAGGTCAGGCATTTCATCTCTGCTGGGCCCAGGAGGAAGGCAGCGGCTTTTGTTAAAGGGAAAATCATGTGCAGAGTGTGGCCTGGTTTTGTCCCCAGGATCTGCCAGTCTGAGTTGTGACTCACCTGTTCCAGGGACCTGCTGACAGTTACTCTGCACAGCTTCCTTATCTGTCACACCTACTTCTAGCACAGCTGCAGGTGCCTCGGTGGGTCACTTGCTCCCTTCAGGAGGCACAGCAGCTTGCTTAGGATGCAGGGTCTTTTGCAGGGTCTCCTCATTTTCTGGACTATGCTCCAACCAGCAGACTTCTAGGTTGCTTACCCAAGTGAAGCGCAGTTACCTTCCAGGCATCCCAGGTGCTCGGCCATTGCCTCAGTGGGCGAGAGGCCAGATGCTACCACTTCTCTTCCAGGTGGGAGGAAACATCTCAACATGCCCTGACCCCTGGGGCCTTAGAAACGTCACCAAGATACTTGGCCCCTGCATTCTTGTGGGGTTCATTTTCCTTCCGCTGCTTGCATTTTTCTTACCAAAATAACCAGAGTAATTGCTCTTTTCTGCCCACCAGGACCAATTAGCATGATAGCAGCAGCAAGGCAGGCCTGCGGGGCACCCTGAGGAATGGAGAGGTCATCAAGGTCCCTGAGATTGGATTGTGACAGTAGACTGAGGAGTTATATCCCTGAGGGAGGGTGGTGAGGTTGTATTGCTGCTGGCTGTGCTAGCTGAAAGCCAACAGCCTCTGGTGGTATTTGTTCACAGGAATGGAGAAAAAATAGTATTTGTCAGATCAATAGTTACCAGAGGGTGTGTTGGTTTCTTTAGCAACAAGATCATGTTTGGAAAACCACCTGGAATTAGACTCATCACCCAATTATATTTATGATGATTCACAGTTAGTCTCCAAGACCCATTTATCCTGGCACAAGCCAAATAAGCAAGCTGAGTGGGGATGTGCTAGGATTTGCCATCCCTGCATCTTGAGAGTCTATCTTGGCAGAGCCAATTTCTGCCATGCCCCCCATAATGTAACATTTCTTTGGCTTACTCTTGTGTTGGTAGAAGGCATTCTGCTAGCATCCACTGACATCTCTTACCATAATGACCCATACTAGCTGAAGAAGGAAGCCATTGTGGAGATTCTACTAATAAGTAGGTGTGTGTGTTCGAAAAATGATGAGATATGGACCTGGGGCAGTAAGTATAGACACCCCTCGCTTAACCACTGAGTTATGCTCCTATGCCTAGGTCGCTAAAGGAGTTGGTTGCTAAACGAGGAAATGTACATAGGATGCACATTGCAATATTCAAAACAAAAAACTCCCCAACTTGATGACTTTGCTTTTATTTGCGTAACTCTTATATGCAGTACTGTAATCTCGAACAGAACATAAAACTACAGTACTGTACTGTACGGTACAATCAACCAAAATTATAGTACTGTATAAACATGGTTACTGTGCAAAAAAAGCCCCCAACATCGAAGCTGTATAAAGAAGATGCACCAAACTGTACAAAAAAAAGAAGACAGGTCGTAAACCTGAGTGGCGGGTTTTAAGTCAGAACAGTCGTTACACAAGTAGGTTGTTAAATGAGGGTCATCTAGACAGGGCATTCAGAGCTGCATGGAGCCCGCTATGAGATGCATCCACACAAACCCCACTGGTCACATAATCACCACAGAGCCCCCCTATAACACCAGCCGCAGCGACACTTCCAGCCTCCTGAAATCACACCAGTTCAGAGTCAACTCCCAGTAATGCCCAGAAAGGTAGTCATTTCCTTTTCCATAAGACCCCAGCATATCGGGAAGTGTCCACAGGTTTCTATGGGAAAGACTGAGGGGAAAAAGATGTACTGTGTAAGTTTGGGCTGAGAGGTAGGCTCCTTTCCCAGGAATCCACTCCCCCATCACTCAAATAGCTGTGGGACTGGGAACTGCTCAAGTCTAGGAATCAGCTGAAGGCAGACTTGAGTCCCTACTGAGATTGAGTCACGTCCTTTCACCAGATCTAGAGCTTTTCACCTTACATGAATCAAATAAGACTTGAGTTGGCCATGCATAATTCCAGTTTTAGGGACAACCTGATCAATCAGTCAAAACTGAAGTGCTTTGCAGGATAGGCTGTTCTGATGAATGCTTTCACTCTGCTGTCCATCAGCAGCCCCTTCATCTCCAGTGGTGAAGTGTCCTCTGCTGGTAGTGACAGTCCCATGTTGTTCCTCCTTTGTCTTGATGAGCTCTATGGTTTGCCTTACTGAAGGGAGGGACCTCTGCTCTCCTTGGGGACATAATTACGAGGGGCGGGTAGCAAGTCTCATATAATAAACGTCTTCCAGCATCCTGATGTCCCTAAGCCTTTGGCTACCTTTCTCCACAGTATGTCAAGGAAGTCCTGGCCTTTCAACTATACTAGGTATAAGCTACTATTGAATCTAGGTTTTAGTAGATGAATCAAGCCAACTGTAAAAGCCACCCAAGCCACTCAGAATAGCACACTAAACCCAAGATCTCTTTACAGTATCTCTGTATTGACGTAGGTGACCTGACCCAGCATTATGGTCCTTCCATCCTGATTCAACATTGCTAAGATCCATTTCAAACAGGTTTCTCCAGTTCCTGTCACTATTAGTTGGCAGAACTTCATAGTCGTATATACAGCTGGTATTTTCACATGGATTATGCTCTCAACTTTAACCCCAGGGTCTGTTGAAATCCATCTAATTATGGATCTAGAAGCAATGGAGAGGTTATGTGGAGGTCCTGAGGAGAACTAGTCATTTCTTACCCGGCGCTTCAGGTCCTTTGTCTTGTCCAGGTCCCTTGAAGGCCCCCTGGGGTGTCTGCAGACAAGGTGAGACCAAGCCCTGCAGCTCGGGAGGAAGCTCTTGCTTCTGTAACAGGAAGTGCAGCAGAAGTCAGGTTTGCAGTCCTAGCTTATCTGAGTCTGCCCATGTGTCTTTACTCCAATCTTCAGGGCCCCATTTCTTCCCGGTCCATGTCCTAACTTTAACATAAGAAACTCTCTAGGTTATGATGTGAATTTGCATTGTTTAGTCCCAAATTAGATGCTGGCTTTGATTTTCAGAAATCATGAACTAATGATTTTCTTTAACCAGACCTTGAGTTAGGAATTTAAGTCCTTAGGTCATCCTTTTCTTTTTCCAAGTTCTCTAGCACACTTAGAAACTACTACCAATCCCTCTATCCTCATTTTCACTAACATGTTCAGTGGAAGCAGCTACTTGGTCATCTGAAGCCTTGTCTTCTATAGGCACTTAATTACCTGTGTTCACAGGTGATAGGTGATGATTTAATTAACTATTTTAACACTACATACCACGACTAAAGGTGTTCTTTCAGCTCTGGCCTCAGGGCTATTAATGTTTCTTAAATATAGTAAACTCAAAGAACCAATGCTGTGAATCCATTTTTAGGTTTGTTTCCTCATGATTTGGTAAGTGATAGGAAATAAACAGTTTCTTCTAGGAATTAGATTCCACATGATTGTGGGAGGAGACATGCAAATGAGGGTTTGGAAGAGAAAACTTCCTATGCGTGGACTACAAAGGCCAGTGCTACAGTCCGAAGCTTTGTCCCTACCAGAATCCATGTCAAGACTTTGTCCTCCAACGTAACAGTGTTGAGGCAGTGAGAAGTTTCAAGGAGATAATTAGGTCTTGGAGGTACCATCCTTGGAAGGAATTAAGGCTCCTCTCGAGGGAGAAGATTAGGTCCTGTAGGACTGGATTAGTTACCCCAAGAGTGGGATGTTGCAAAAAACAATCTGGCTTTCTCAGCTCGTCCTCATGCTCTCTCTCTCTCCCCTTAAGGTCTCTCTTGAATGTGCTCCTTCCACTTGGTGCTGTGTGAAGCCCTGACCAGAAGCCAATGGGCTCCCCAGTCTCGGAACTCTAGAACTGTGAGATACATAAACTTTTTTAAAGAAGCAAGGAACCTGGTCTCAGATATTTGTTGTAGTCACAGAAAACTGACTAAGATAAGCAGTTAAAGGGGTCCAGGGATACTGTTGCCTCTATGTCTTGGGGGGGGGCGGTGTCCAAAAGGGGCTGCAAGGTAGGTGGTAAGAAGACAAGATGGACCGGAACCAGGAGGCAGCAAGGATGACCTGAGACTCACGGCTGTCTTTCACCCCTTCGTCTTATAGAGGAAGCTCTCCCTTGGTCTGGAGCTGCACATAGACCCAACCCAAAATGAAGCAGGAGCTGGGGACAGGGGTTGCAGACCCCGAGGCTGTGAGCAGGAAGACCTGAGACATTGTGTCTCACCTGGAGCTCAGCACCGACCTTTAAGTGTGACTGTTTCATCATGCACCAAGGCTCATGCTAATTCCTCTTGCACCTGACCATAATGAGGACCACACACCGGAGGGAAAGTCTAAGAAATGTCTGCACTTAGCTAGGCTGACCTTGTACAAAACTTCCCGGGCAGTCTATCTTCGGCAGCTCTTGTCTTAAATAAGATGGTTTAAATAAGAGAGCTCCAAGTTTAACCTAAGGTCAGTGTTAGATGTCAGGAGAGAGGGATGGACACGGTCCGTGTAGAAATTGGGATATGAAACAGCTTAAATTAAGACTGTGTGGAGGATTTTATTCATGAAATGAAGATCAAGAAAGTGAGCAAATTGGGCAGGCTTTGCTCAGGACATGGCTGTATTCAGCAGCCATGACAACAGCCCACCATGTTATCACAAAACATTTATAGTTTGCAAAGTGCTTTCACACGCACCATTTCCCTTTGCGTAGAGTGATTTTCTACTTGGTTCACTCATTCACTAAATCTTTATTGAGTATCTGTCTTATGCTAGGCACTGTTTGGGCATTTTATTTGTTGTCTCCAAATGTATCCCCTTTATATTTCACTATATCTCTGTGACAAAGGTAACATTGCTAGTTTGCAGGTAAAGAAATTCTAGGGCAGGGGTGGTGGCACTCTCCTCTATTCCCAACATTCACAGACAGCAGGGCATGGTGGTGCACACCTGCAGTCCCAGCACTCAGGAGGCTGAGACAGACAGATCATCATGAGTTCAAGGCCAGCCTGAACTTCACAGCAAGACCCTGTGTCAAAAAAATTTTCTTTGAGGCCAACCTGGGCAACAGAGTGAGACCATGTCTCAAATTAGAAAATAAATAAAAAGATCTGGGAATGTAGCTCAGTGACAGAGTACTTGCCTAGCATGCAAAAGGCCCTGGGTTCAATCCCCAGTACTGAAAGAAGGAGAAGGAAGAGGAAGAGAAGAAAGAACAGGAAAAGGGGAAGAAAGAGGGGGAAGGGGAAGGAAAGAAGAAGAGGAGAAGGAAGAAGAAGACAGAGGAAACTAAAACAAAATAAGAAGAAACTATTCTGGGTACAGCAGCAGGGATACAGCACTCCAGTAGGATACAAGGTGAGTAGATGAGTAGGACCTTGTCTTTGCTCTCAAGAATAGGGGTTGGTGACATTTTTTTGTGCAAGGAGAAAGGCCAGAGAGGAGACTAGTGATGTGCACAGCTCATGATGATTCTGTGGTCTAGCAGTGGCACAAAGGCTGGTGTTGGCAGAGGGCAGAGCTGCCTGGGGAATGTAGCCAGGCCTCCCAGCAGGGCATCCTGACCTCAATGGCTCATGTTTCCAGGTCGCTGCCCCCCAAGAACCCGGAAATGGCTTGCAGACAAAGGCAGGGTAGAGTCTGGACCCTGTCTTTTATCAAAACCTGAGTCCCCTTCCTGAGCTGGCTTCTGTGGAGCAAAGCCTTGGACAGAGGACCTGTGACCTTGTAGTGCAGAGCTGGCAAACTATGGGTGCCAGGTCTGTTTTTGTAAATAACGTTTTATTGGAACACAGCCATGCTTTATTAATGTATTTTTATCAAAGCACAGCCACAGCCTCCTGCATTAACCAGTGCTGCCTGAAACCTGGTGTTCCTTAGCCTTGGCAGTACAGAAGCTGCAGGCTGAGCATGACAGCCCTAAAGTGACACGTCTTGCTTCTGAGCTGGACCTTGGACATACACGCCTCGCAGTCAGTGGGCTCAGCTCCTGCCTCCCAGCATGCCCTGGGCTCGGGCTCCTGCCTCAGGTGTAGATCCACACGGTGGGATTCGTGGTTGGAGATTACAAGGAGCCTCAGTCCAAGCCAGAACTCTCCAACATAGCAAGACTGCCTCAAACAGGAACGGGCTGTCTAGGGAGGCAATTTCTCATGTGTGGAAGGCTTGAGCAGTGACTAGATGACCCTACGAGGGAGAGGGTTTAATATGAAAAGTGTCCTGGGCTTAGGACTCTTTCTTCCCACTGACCTAGTAACTGACTTTGTGATCTTGGACACATTTCTTGACCTGTCTTAGTTTTTGCTATAAAAAAAGGACATTAGGCATTTTTCATAGGACTGTTGTGATAATGAAGTTGGTCCACTGTGTCCTCAGTATGCATTAACACAGACGATTCAAGGCAGCTTCAAAGCCAGGGGTGGTGCATGCCTGTTACCTCAGCATTCTGGGAGGCTGAGGCAGGGAGATTGCAAGTTTGAGCACAGCCTGGGCAACTTGGCAACTTAGCAAGACCTTGTCTCAAAGTTAAAAAATAAAAGAAGTGAGGGCTGGGGATGTAACTGAGTAGGAAGGCCCTGGGTTCAATCCCCAGTCCCGAAAAAATGAAAAGTCAGCTTCAGAGGGGCTGTGATATCAGATGTGGTGGGGTTTGTCACATTGGATAAAGTAACTTCTGAGGTCTGAGGTTTGCAGTTCTTTGACACACAAGTCTAAAGAGAATTCCTTGAAGTTATATGAAATTATTTCATGGACTCCTAGAATCACAAGGATATGACCTTAGAGGATTTCTTTGTGAGACCCCTAAAATAGGACCCACATGAAGGAATATTTATTAACGTAAAAGAATTTTATTCAGAGGAAAAAACAGTTGTAGGATTTTTTATATTTAATAGTTTTTCATGCATCTAAGTCATTTTAGATTCCAACATAAAATGTTTTCCATTTCAAGCTGAACACAGTCTTGCTTTTAAATGTCTCTATTGACAAAGCTTTCATTGAGGTTTAGAGAGAGGGGACTTTAAATTTTTTTTCCTTTGTCCCCGATTTAGAAATATACATTACTCAATGGGTTGGTATTAGGAATAGACATCCAGGTCTTTAAATCCTACACAAAATCAAAGCATCTGACTTTGTTGGCAGAGGAGATCCAATTTCTTTTTTTCTCAGCACAGATGGAAAGAATCCCAAGAGACCAGTGAAGCAAGAAATTATCAAAGCCGTGGTATTTACTGAGTCACTTTGTGCCAGTGTACAGCGAGCTGCCATGGTGGCGCCAGGCCCTGTCACCCTGGCTGACCGGTAGACAGAGAGGGCCTCACTGAGCCAGCAAGAGGAAGCAGAAAGTCCGCTAAACCCAGACAGGAGCGAAAGGACCCTTGGCAGGGGGGTCCCAGCAGGTGGGCACGCCCCTTTGCCCAGCCAGGCTCTTTGGACCCAGAGCACACACAATGGACCCTCTCAGGAGAGAGATTTCTTCCTGGCCCCTTGGAGAGTACCTACGCCAGCTTTCTCTGTGTGCGACTTGTCTTGGCCTTTCTGCTGTTCTTTGCCTTTGGAACCTTCAGATCTTTCCATTGTGTGCTTGCGTCCCTGTAAAAAAAGCCTGAGCCACACAGCTGCCAAGGCTGAGGTAACCCAGACAAGGCCTGGCGCTCTGACTCTGTCCCCGCCCCAGGCGCCCCCTTGGGAGCATTGTTGAGGGACTTTCTTCAGAGGAGAAAGGCTGTCAGGGGCTGCATAGGACAGATGACCTTTATCAGCTCTGATTCTGAGATTCTAAAATGGTGTGTGACTCTCAAAGGAAGTCATGTGAGAAGGAACAGAGCTGAAGATGACTCAGAGGAGACACTGGAGCTGCCCTCAAGGTCTTCAGGGTACAGAAACCAGGAAGAGAGATTAGCCCTGGTGTCTGTGGTCTCTGAGGGAGGGCAGGAGGCTGAGTGGAATTTTACAACAGGATGGGAATTGAAGTTGATATACAAAAGGAATCCTGGTGGAGCAGACAGATCCCTGGGTGAAGCCTCAAGGCCTGCTTCCAAATTTGTGGCCCTGGCCTAAAGACCTCCATGTGCTTCTGTTTTCTCTTGGGTCCAATAGTGATAAGATCCACCTGGCTTCTGCCTTCCGGCTCATGCAAGGATTGTACAGGATAAGAGAAAGAGCATGAGTTCTGAAGTTCCTGGGATTTAATCCTGTTGCCCAAGCCCGTTTTATAGAGCAGATAACAAAGTCTGGCGAAGTTAAGAAACATGCCTGAGACCACACAGTATGAGAAATGAGCTTGAGCCCAAAGAGTAGATACAGCCTCCCACCAATCAGGAATGCTTGTATTGATCCCTGGCTATTCCAGGATAAAGTGCACTTATTTTGGTAGGGGGATTTGGGACCCTGATGCAGCTCCACCTTCACCGTGGAGTTTCATCACAGTCCAAATTTTATCTTCTTATTATAGAAATTTTATTTTCTTATTAAGTCATGAGACGTGTCAAATACAAAAAGCATGAAGAAAGCTTTTAAATGTTTGTGGATAGATATACAGTAGATATTATGATATATAATCTTCCAGCCTTTTTATGTGGGTGTACATTTGAACACTATGGAAATATATTTATACAAGTTTTGCGTAGTGATTCTTTTTTCCCCAGTTTACCACACATTTTGCCATTAAGCTCAGGAAGCAGCACAGAACACTTGCACAACTGCCTACCATCCACTGACATGACAAACTGTAACCAGCCCTCTACAGTTGGCCAATGCTGTAGTTTGGATCCACAATGTCCCCAACAGGCCCCTGTATTAGAGGCTTGGTCCCAGCGCCTGTGGCACAATTGGGAGATCCTGGAACCTCTGGGAGCTCTAAGTGGCCCCTTCAAGCCAACCTTTCTGCTTTCTAAGTTGATTATCTCAGGTAATCTGTTATAGTAACACAAAGCTGGCTGACACAGGCACCAAGCTTCTTTCTTTCCTAAAGGTTTGCTGTTATAAATAACAGTGCTGGACGTTCTTACATATGAATTGTTGCTCTGATTACATATAAATGTTGCTCTGCTCCCTTTTTAAATCCCAGCACCTTTCATTCCACTCAGGAAGCTGTCTAGATGTCAAGAAGAGAAGTTGGAAGAAAATGCTTCCTACAGTTTGCCCCAGGCAACTTTGGTCATTTTCCAAAACTCTAAATGTCTTGAATTTTGTAGAAACTCACAAATGCTAGCTTGCCTCAGAGTACTGTAGATTTCCCCTGACAAGGTGTATAGTATAGAATAGGATTCATAGGGAAAATCCAAAGCCCTTATTGAAAGATTTCAAAGGTAAGTATTTTATTTAAGTGCACATTTGAAATTAAATGATTTTGCCTTATGTTGTTCCCAGGGATATTTAAGGTAACCAAGCTTCATGAGTATCCTGGCTTAAGTTTCAGATCAGATTTGTACCCACACCCCAGTGCAGTTCCCTCCTCCTCATCTGCCTGCCCTGTGACTTCCTTTTGGCCATCCGCATGCGGCAGAGTGTTGCTGTGTACCTTCTGAGGAGGCTACAGGAGGCCTTGGCATTGTGTCCTGGGGCTTTGGGGAAGAGGAAGTCTGGCCACCTGGGACTGTCTTGCTGGGAGGACTCCGAAGCTCGCCCCGTGCAGAGATGCCCAGCTGGGCCCCAGTTCATGCGGCCCTCCCAGCTGTAACTCCAGCAGAGTTTCCAGACGATCCCTGTCCTTCGACCACCTGACTGTAACCAGAGCCCAGGCGGGACCCCTGGAGCAGCTGAACCCAGTCAACATGCGATGGTAAGGGCTGATAAAACACTGATGTGTAAAGCAGCTGTATTCGGGGTGGTCTGTTCTGCAATGGATGATCCGGATGAGACGCAATTCCTCCTTCACAGCTGTAGTCTTTAGCATTTATTAATCCTGATTTCAATTACATTAAAGACTATCACAATAAACATTTATTGAGCACCTCTTACACAGTGACTATGCTAGCTGTGAAAAATAAAAGGCAAACAGTCCTGGTCCTGCTCACACTTGGGAAGTTCTGGTCTAAGTGAGGGTGTGCTGTAAAGCAATGAGCCCAGCGGGAGAATCTGCAGGAAGGAGGAGCCAGGGTGGGGGGAGGTGCCAGGGGCGAGGTGCTTCTGTCTACAGCACAGGGGAGGACTTGCTCAAAGGATAACATGGAGTTGCACCTTGAAAATTGTTTGGGATGCTCCCCTTGTCAGCACACACAGTGAACTACGTTTGGAGTGATGCAGAGCAGATTAGCGGGGCTCTGGAAATTCATGAAAAATTCCACTTAAAAAAAAAAAGATAATTGCAACAAGGAAGAGGAAGAGAAGAGGGGGAAGAGGGGAAACAGAAGAAGGAGGAGGGGGAGGAAGAAGAAGAAAAGAGAAGGAAGAAGAAAAGGAAAAGAGAAGACAACTGCCTGGGAACTCACCTGTAGACACGGGGAAGATCATGTTCTGGCAGAAGGAGATTTGTGTGCAAACAGATAGAAATCTCGCACGCCAATTCCCCACAGGCAGAGGATGAGCCTCTCACCTTGAATAAGGCCAGTCATTTTCTGCTTGCCTTCCCATCTGTCAGCGAGGGGAGGGCTTCGATACAGTGATTGGCAGTAGGGTTGGCCTTGGCCCACCTTGGCCGTCTTCGGGAAGGGCTCCCAGCACTTGCCACCTGCTTGAATCGGCCCATTGCAAAACACCAATGCAACCCTACTTTAGAGAGCATGTGGTGTTAGCCATCAGCCCCGCCCAGGTGCGTAGCTCAGCAATTCCACCCCTAGGTATCTACTCAACAGAAGCACGCACATGTATGTATCAAACAGCATGTACAAGAATTTTTCAGAACTGCATTATTTGTAAGCTAAAACTTCCAAATAATTCCCATGTTTGTCAATAGAACAACTATATATGGTATTTCTATTGTATTTCTAGTTTAGTGTCAGTCCATTCAGGTTGCTAGAACAAAATACCTTAATTTGTAAAGTAAGGGTAATTTAAAATAAGGGAATTTACTGAAAGCTCACGGTGTCAGAGGGTGGGAAGCCCAAGATGCAGGTCTGGTAGATCTGGGGTCAGGTGAGAGCTTGCTCCTTGTATGCAGCATCTTCTTGCTGCGTCTTCAGCTCCACTTATGGTGCACTGATTCTCCCCGTAACAGCAGAGCTCCCAACCCAATCGCCTCCCAAAGGCCCACTCCTTCCTGGCATGGTCACTTTAGAGATTAGATTCCAATACCTAGAAGTGGAGAGGGTCCCACACATTGATGCCATAGCAGTGGGACCACCGATGGCCATGCAACAGTGAAAATGGATGAATGGCAGCTGCCCAGGGCACACGACAAATCTTCAAATCCAAACGTGGAGACAAAGAAGTCAGCCACAATGAGTGCCTGTTCTGTGGTTTCATTCCTAAAAATTGTCAAAACTGGGCAAAATCAATGCATAGTGTCATTAGACATCGGGTTAGTGTTCCTGTCCTTGGGAGGAGGACAGGGCTTGGAGGAGCACCAGGAGCTTGGGGCTGCTCGGGCTCTTTTGTTCAGATCTAGGAGCTCATTACATATGGATATTTGCTTTCGGAGAATTTGCCTACGTTGTATGTAATTTTCCCAGGTATATTATGATTCCATTTTAAAGGCTTATTGAGAAAACACTAGTGCTTGGTCTCTACCCCCGTGCACTCTGGTTTTATTGACCTTTGGCAGAGCTCGAGTTACTGAAAGGTGTAAAGGTCTCCAGGTGACCCTGACACAATGAGGCCTGGGAACACTTGCAGGGCCGGACAGGGGCTCCCTCCCTCCGGGGACGCCAGAACTCCCAGCCTGCTGTTCCCATTCGTGGGGCGGCCCCCTGCACATGTGGTTCTGGTTTAGAAAGGTGGGCCGAGGTCAGGGCTGTGACCTCAGCATAACAATCATCAGCCCCGAGAGCAGGTGCTTGGGGCACGGGTTAGACGTTGTTCAGAGTGACACGTCGCCAGGCTTGGGGCGATAGGAAACAAAACGAACCAGGAGCGAGCTACAGGCTCAGCGGAAGCGGAGAAACCAAGGCCTTGGTCTGGCTGATGTGTCACGGCAGGTGACACCTGGGAGGCCCAGGAGCCCAGAGCAGGGATGCTGCTCACTGCCCGGCGGGCAGCGTGGCCCAAATGAGACGCTGGATTTCAGGTGATGTGTGAGGTGTTACACGGTCTGACCTTTGCTCTTTCCTAACTGCTGCTCTGACCCATGGAGAGAGCAGCATAGGCCCAAATGGGAGGGCAAGGTGGCTGCATGGCTCAGCTGATAGGATGGCAGGCGAAAACTAGACAGTTCTGGTTAGACAGAAACAATTTCCCACTGTGAGACCCCTCTGCAGGGCAGACTGGGGAGACGGGGGGGAGCTGGGCCCCACTACTCTGGATTAAACCAGGTTAGACTTTTCTTTTTTAAAAGAAGTATATCAATATGTTTGTGATACATCCTGAATCTATTGATCATGGGATGTATACGTAGTCTTTCGTCCTGATCCTCTTTACTTCCCCTCCCTCCTTCCCATTTCCCCTGTGGCCAGATCCCTCCCCATCTCCACAAAGTCGGTCTCCCTGTTTCCTGTCATTTCAGCCTTGGTGTCATTTACATGCTGGGCTTCTCACCTCAGAGAAACCACACTCACTTTGCAGCCTGAGGATCCTGGCTCCGCAGCTTCTTCCCTTCCTCCTCCCTGTTCTCCCCACACCAGCTCAGCCTGGGCAGGAGCACGTTTGCAGGGCCGCCTGGCAGGGGTACACGTAGCACACCATGTGGCCGAGGCCAGTGTACGGTGCCCAGCTCCCCGATGGGCTTGCTTGCTTTTCCAGTTGCACAGAACAAATGGAAAAGAGGGCAGTGGGCCCGCTGTGGGGATCTGGGGCCAGCGGGACAAAGCCGGTGCTGGAGCCCAGCTAAGACTGGGGTCCCATCAAAGCCAGGCTCCTCTTTGCTTCATAAAAGGAAGCAGGGCCACTCCTCAGCAGAGTGTCCCAAAGCATCCCCAAACTGAGTAGGCAGGAAACACTTTGAGCTGCTTCAATAAAAGCTGTTATTCCAACTTCCAGAAGCAAAATTAAGTTGTGGCCCATGAAGACAAAATAAGGTCACCTCTTCTCAGATCCAAATTATTTGGGAAACTTTTCCAAATAATTTGCCAGCTGCCTGAACTGGAGAATGCAAAAAGTGAAGTCTAGAGGGAAGTGCTCGAGGTCCCAAGCTGCTTTGAGGCAGAATGCATGATGGGTGAAAAAACTCCCTCCCTGGAGTCACACAGGCCTGGGACAGATCCAGACTCTGCCTTGTGACCTTGGGCAAGTCCATTAACCTCTCATTTCCTCATCTGTACCAGGGAGGTAATAACGCCTACCTGGGAAGGTGATTATGGGGACCAAATATCGGTAAAATGCCGGACACAAAATATCGCTCACTAACCAATAGTTATTATTAGGCTACAGTGTAAACCCCCAAGGTGTAAATCTGCTCCCTTAAAATGAGAGTGGGAACCCACAGGGCAAGGTCTGTGGGGTGGAAATCGCCCTGGGCTTGGGTTTCTCTGGAGCTGTCTTCATGGCTCAGGACAGTCTGTCCTCCTGTCCCTCAGGAAGTTTGCCGGGGAGGCTTTTCCCAGTTGGAGAGGGGCTTCTGAAGACCTCTGGACAAAGAGCAGCCAGGGAACCATGATGGATCCACCATCATTCTGGAAACACTGGAATTAGTGACCAGATCACAAATTCTGCACTCATTCATGTGTCCACGCCAGAGGCCATGGTAGTAAGCAAATAGAACCCCGCTCTCACAGGCCTAGCATTTTGGCAGGGGTGACAGCTGCAGCAAGGTGGCCGTGGCTCCCGAGAGGCTGTTCCCTGATAACCCACAGGCTTTCTCCCTGCTCCCCACATACCCAGCTTCTGCCTTCTTCACTTTGAGGGTTCTCCTTCCCTAAGCCATTCCCCTTTCTCAGCAATTTCCTTTTAAACAGCGTTTGTGTTTGAAATAGGGAATGTACATTGTTCAGGGATGGGGAAAGCAGAAAAGTCAATGCCTTTATAAATCTCATCTCTGAGTGGTGCCCCTCCACCAGTCACACTAATTGATGGCGGTGTTTTTGCCTTGTGTGTGTGTGTGTGTGTGTGTTTTCCCACTATGGATCCCTTTCTGAGCAGGGCTGGTCTGCATAGGAAGGGCCCCCTTCTCTCTGAGGGCTTGAGTCTGGGGTGTGTCTTTTATAGCAAACATAGCAGCCCTGACCCCACCCTCTCTTATCACTTGACTTCAGCTGTGAAAAGAAAGAAAAGAAAAGTGAGTTTGTTCAGTGGGAGCCCTTTTCTGAAGCTAACAGGGAGGGCAGGATTAGAAGCAGGGGGAGGCTGCTTTGGTTCAATGGTTAACCAGTCTGATTAATAAGTGCTAGAAGGAGGAAACAGCCCTTCAGTAAAGAGGCAAGAAAAAAATGTCTCCTTGCAATTCACAAGTCAGCAAAAGTTTACTAGCGTCTATGACCGATGGGTAAAACGTCCTTAGGGGAAGCCCATAGGATTCCAGCCTGAAGCCTCTGCCTTTTGCCTGGCTCCTCCCTTAGACTTGGCCCACTCTCCCCGGCAGTACACGGCCTGACAGGAGCATCTGGGATGGGAGCATCACAAAGGCCTCAGGGCCCTGTCCAACTCCGGTGTTTCCCACATGCACCCAGCCCTTCATCCCACTCCCACAGCCTTTCTCCTTGGATGTACCACCCACCCAAAGTTGAGACCAGACAGAGGGCTTTGGATCAAAGTAAATCAGTGGACATGGGCTGTATCTGCCCCTGCCCGCACTCATTTCATGCACTTCTGCAAATTTCTCATCCCTGTCTGTGCCTCAGTCTCCCTGTTGTGGAAATGATATTAGCCTAGAACAGTGGCTAGGAAACTTTTCTGTAAAGAACCAAATATTAAATATTTCAAGGTTGTGGCTGACATGGTGGGTGTCTGTCTCAACTAACCACCTCTATGTAAAAGCAGCTGTAGCCATACGCAGAGGATGGGTATGGCTGTGTTCCAGTAAAACTTTATTTACAAAAATAAGTGAACAGGATTAGCCAACAGACTGTAGTTTCCCAACTCCTGGACTAAATCTTTAAGGATTCTTGAACCTTTCGAATATGCTCTGATCCTGAATTATTTTACAGAGAGAAAACCAAGGCCCCGTGATGAGCACGTGACCTCCCTGAG
Source organism: Heterocephalus glaber (assembly GCF_000247695.1). The sequence goes on from NW_004624730.1 coordinate 63,793,168, forward strand.
AGCCACTGGTGTATGTTAGTGGCAGAGCAGAAATGGAAGCCACGTGTCCTGGCTCTGGTTCCCTGTGGCTGTCCTTCCTCCAGAGGCAGAGCCAAGCCATTGTCCTTGGAATGTGGGGCTTGCCCGGGGGCTGCCCCCTCCACTGCACGGAGGGCTTTCTGGCCCATGGAGGCCTCCAGACTGTGTGGGGGGATAAGAGACTCCAAGGAAAGGCAGAGGTATTATGCTGTTGCTTTTGACTCTAGAAGAGCTGTACCCCAGAGGACGGAGATTTCTGCACATTCCGGTTGTGACCTCATGTTTCCAGGCCCACACATGGCGACCTCCTTTTTTGCCCAGCTGTAGCGGTAGGGAGGAAGCCACCAGCCCGTGCTCTGCCTGTGCGTTGCAATGTCCTGTCCCAGGAGTTCCTCCCAGGACAGGGCTCTCTGTGACAGGAGCAGTGTGGCTGGCCCAGTGTGGCCCTGTTTATTGTTACACCTCCATGACACGTTTCCCTTCCAGTGACCTCATGTGAGTTTATGTGGAACTTGCTGTTCCTTGGCGGAGGACTCAGGCAGGTTTTATGGTGCAAATCTGTTGTCCTTTTTGCCCCCAGCTTCTGCCCCGCCAGAGGGAGAGGCCATGGATCAGATCCAGTGCTGGGAACCTCAAGGGCCCACACTCCGGCCAGTGTGACACTATTCTCCGTGTGCCACCCTCCAGTCCCTGTGTGGTCCCTCCGTGAGACCTGGCCACAAGGGTCTAGCACAACACTGCTTCCCTGGCCCAGCTGTGCCACTGCCCTCTGAACGTGCGACAGTGCACCCGACTCCCCTTTCTGAGCTCCGCATAGCAGCCCGGTTCTGTTTGTAGTGCAGCCAGAAAGCAGCATGAAAGAGGGGAAGCTTGGGAATTGGTCCACCACAATGGGACTCTCTTGCCAAGTGAGGAAATGAGACATTCATAACCGGCTTCAGCATGAGCCTGGCTGGGCAGCTCGGATGGTCCTAGGGAGTCCGTGCAGAGGCCTCTCCCATGAAGCTACGTGGAGTTCATGGTCAGCCTGAATCCTCTTGCTGCAGGGTCAGCTCAAGGTGCTTCCACCAGGCCAGTTTGGGAGGCCACGGAAGGTGTGAATATGACACCTTGCACACCTCTGGACCCCCCCAGCCCACCCTCGTGGACCCTAGGGAGGACTGCACTGTAGGAGCCCAAGTTCCCTGGGTGACTACTTCTCCAGCATTGCCTCTCTCTTCCCACCCACACCCCCACACCCCTGCCAAACTCAGGCACTATAATCCCCGATCTGCATGTGCTTTCCAGTCCCTGCCTTTGCTGAGAATATCAGCTACTGCTTTGAAAGTTCTTTCCTCTTCCATTAGTCCTCAGCTTCCAAGTCTCAAGACTTACCAGCCCTTCCTTGCATGTCTGCTACTGTATCCCAATCTATTGCCATATCCTCAGCTCCTCCTGTGATCTCTGGAGTATCTGTTGAAGGAATGAGCAGATGACTAAGGCACAGTTCATAGGATAAGGCAATTGTGTCCCCCCAAATACATCTGAGTTTCACTCCCAGTACCTGTGGATGTGACTTTATTGGAAAATAGGCTCTCCACAGATATAATTAAGGACATTGAGATGCAATCACCCTGGATTTAGGATGGGTGAACCCTTATAAAAGATAGAAAAGGAAAAAAATACCAAGTAGCAAATAGGGGAAGGCCACATATAAACAGAGGCAAAGATTGAAGTGATTCACTCTCAAGCCAAGGAAAGTCAAGAATAGCCAGAAGCTAGGAGAGAGGCATAGCATGAATTTTCCCATTCCTAAAACCACACACAAAAGCTAGTACAAAATAGGCAAAGACCTGAATGTAAAGCTAAAATTATAAAACTCTTTGAAAAAAAACGAGGGTAAGTTTTCATGACCATGGATCTGCAATGATTTCTTAGATATGCCATCAAACCCATGAGTAACGAGAGAAAACATAGATAAGTTGGACATCATTGATGTTAAAAGTATTTTGTGTTTCAAAGAACACCATTAAGAGAATACAGAGGGAACCCAAACGTGGGGTGGGGGTGGTATTTGCAAATCCTATTGCTGATAAAGAATTTGCACCTAAGTATATAAAGAACACTTACAACTCAATAATGAAAGGACAAAACAAATCAAAATGGGGAAAAGACCTGATATGAAAAGATATTCCCCCAAAGACTATAAACTATGGCAAACATATGAAAAGATGAGTAATTAGCCATCAGAGAAATGCAAATAAAAATCATAATAATATGCCACTTCGGATGCATGAAGGTAACTGTGATGAAAATGACATGGAATAAAAACATGTTAGTAAGTGTGAAAAGAAATCAAAATCCTAATATACAGCTGGTGGGAACGTAAACTAATGAAGTTACTTTGGAAAACAGTTTTGAAATTCTTCAGAGGATTAAAGCTTCATTATGTAACCTATTTCTCTGTTTATACCCATGAGAAGTGAAAACTACACCCATATAAAAGTTGGCACATAAGTATTCATGGCTGTATTATTCATAACAACCCTAAATATTACTAACTGGTAAGTGGATGAAAGAATGTGGCATAATCATGCATTGGAATGTTAGCCGTGGGAATGAAGTAGTGACTCACGTTACGATGTGGGTGAACCTCGGAAATATTATACTAAGTGACAAGAAGCCGGTCATAGAAAGCACATATCATGTGATCCCATTTATATCAAATGTGCAGAATCGACATCAAGAGGCAAATTAATAAAGGTAGAAATTGGAGGAATGGGAGCCAGAGGCCAGGGACAGAGGGAATAGGGGAACATGAAAAGACTGGAAATGAGTATCCGAGATGTGTGCTGGGCTACAGGTGACATTCATTTTCTACTTCACACTTTCCATATATCCTAAGCACATGTTCTTCGTTGCCCATGGTTTGTGTTTTTTCCCTATAACCATATAATTATAATTATGAAAATCAGTAGGCAAAGGATTAGATGGTTCCCTTTCCTTTCCCTTTCTTCTCCCCCTGTGGGAAATTAATCACTAACACAGCACCTGAGTTGTCCTGAACCGCAATGAAAAAGAAAGCACCATCCTTACAAGCAGGGTTCCCGTCCTCCTTTCTGGACAGCATCATTCACACCAGGGTGCAGTCTGCCCCGGGGCCCGCAGCCCTGGGCATTGCGATCCTGAGGACCAGCTCTAAGGCTCTGCTTATGTTGAGTTGAAATATTTCTCCAGCATGGAGTTGCCTCCGCAGCCACAGAAGCAGTCTGTTTTTCTTCCCTGTGACAGCCTGTCAGATAGCTGGAGATAAACAGCAACTCCCTGAGACTTCTTGCTTCAGACCAGACACCTGCAACTCCTCCGGTCATTCCTTGCATGGTGTGTGTATCAGTTGGGCTTCTGAGTTGCAAGCAATAAAACCGGTCAGATCCAGCTGACCTTGATAGAGAGGACATTTTTATGAAGATGGAATGGAGGGGTTCACAGAATGGGCAGAAAAGTTGGAAATCTGGCTGGAGAAATGAGCAGGGACAAGAGGCACAGACACCCAGGGCCACGCTGCAGTGCATCTAGGGGCTTCCTAGGAGGGCGGCCTGGATGCTGCATGGATTGTGCCACCCAGGGGAGGAAACAGCCCCTGTGCAGCTGGATTGTGAGTGTGCAGGGTTCCATAGAGTGCAGGGGGCAGCAGCTGTTTCTCAGGGACTACTAGAAAAAATAGGTAGTAGAATTTATGAAAATGTGATACAAAATATGGTGTGTGTTTAAATAAAAACTATTGCAATAAAAGACACATTGCCGGAATCCTCTTTCAGATACTTCCCATGCTTCAAACACATTTATCCCATTGTTCTTCCCACTCCCCGAAGCAACTCTGGAGACCTCTTTCCTGAGTGTCTTTGGTTGAGCCGCCCTGGCTGCCTCAATGTCCTGAATCGATTTAAAATGTTTCCCTTGCACGGTCATTTTGACTTTGGTGAAAAGCCAGAAGTCACACAGTGCCAGCTTCGGTGAATAAGGTAGCACTTGGCAGCGCATTCACCATATTTTTTATCACACCTCATAAAGACATGAAAGAGGACTTCTAGAGCTGCTTCACAAAGTGGCAAGAATAATGGGATAAGTGTATTGAAAGTGAGGAGGATTAATGGCAATGTGTCTTTTACTGTAAAAATTTTTTTATAGTAACCATTCACTGTATTTTTCAATCACACCTTGTATCTGGACCCTACTTTGCCTTATTCAGCCAGCCTGGCTTTCTCTAGGGCATCCAGCCTCCGCGGTGCTGTGTGCTGAATATTTGTGTCCCCTCCACGCACCATATAGAAGCCCTCATCCCCAGGGGACTGTATTTGAAGACAGAGTTGTCCAGGAGGCAACGAGAGCTCATGGAGATCGTAAAGTGAGGCCCTCACCTGAAAGGCTGGTGTCCTTAGAAGAAGAGACCCCAGAGGGCTCTCTACGTCTCTTCCATGTGAGTAAACAGGAAGGAGCCCTCACCAGGTGCCTGTCGCCGTGCCTGACCCCAGACTTCCGGCCTGCAGATCTCCAGAGACAGATTTCTGTTGCAGAGACCAGCCAGGCAGTGGTCTGTTGTTTGGTCAGTTCCAGCTGATGGAGGTACATGGCTTGGTAGTGCGTATGTGTTTTCCAGCCACCTGGAATCCGCACACAGCACAACCCCCCAGGAGTCCCACAAACCTAGATTCCCGACCCAAGGTCTCTCGGCTTGAGCACCAGGCTCACACACAGTGGAGTTTATGGTGCACTTTATTCTGGGAGCATCAAATTAAGGCAAACCAAAAAACTCATCTGAGGAAACACCGGTCAGTCGTAGTTATGTGGGGAACCTTCAGGACAGTGCAGAAGATGGGGGGAGGGGGACAAGGTGGGGCAGGGCTCTGACTGGAGAAATGTGTGCACTCAGTCCTGGTGCCTATTAAGTGAGGGCTAGATTTTTACAAAGGGGTATGTAGGAACCCTTGGGATCAGGAGGAACTGAATGGCGACTGAGGGCAGGAGAGACTGTCTGGTGGAGGAGAGGCAGGAGCCGTCCCTCAGCTGCAGGGAGCAATCTGTGAACTGTGTGAAGCCAGTGAGACCCCCGAGGACTGCAGGGCACACCCGAACAGGCATGGCCGGCAGGTCAGGGTGGTGGTTCTTCCATAAACCACAAAGCCTGGGTAATACCCGGGTACACAGAGGTGGGCAATAAAGCCCTCATAAAGCCCCATTTCAAGAAGCCAAGCCCGAGCCCAGGTCATTGTAAGCCAGCAGAGAGAGAGGACCACACAAGGCTCATGTCACTGAGTTAGAAGTGAGGAGATTTTGCCTCCAAGGACAAGAAGGGGGTACCCTGCCCCCTACAGAGAAAGGGGTTCCTGCTCTCCAATATCCCAGCTCCCTGGCGGCTATAGCCTTTGGAACCTGCTGTGTTTAATGCACAGGAGGGAGTAGTCAAACAGCACCAGGCAGAAGTGCAGCCTCAGGAGGAGTCAGAGCCGTGATTGCAGCAGCAGGATCGCCTGGGAGTCAGGTGAACACAGGGCGCCTTGCCCCACCTTATCAGTGCCTGGCCATCAAAGCTTCTCCAGGGGCCAGAGGTGGCTGCCAGGTAGGCAGAGAGTCAGATAAGCACAGCTCCTAGGAATGCCAGAGGCAACACTGGTCCCACCCAGGACTCACCCACCGGCCCCGGAGCTGAGCCCCATCACTCCGCCCCAGCTCCAGCGCTCAGGATGGGGCTGGGCTTCGCTCTCAAGCTGCCACCCCAGGCAGCTCGAACTTGCCCTGTGAGGCACAGAGGATGATGCTGGGGTGATGGAAATGAGTAGTATTTAAATTTTAAAACTGTGCTACAGTGAAAGACACATTGCCATGAATCCCTTCCAAACGCATCCCTTGCTTCAAACGCACTCATCCCATTTTTCTTGCCACTTTCTGGAGCAGCTCTGGAGTCCTCTTTCCTGAGGGTCTTAGGTTGCACTGTCCTGGCTGCCTCGATGTCCTGAGTTGATTCAAAATGGCTCCCTTTCATGGTCATTTTGACTTGGGGAAGACCCAGTGGTCACACAGTGCCAGGTCTTAGGATTAGGAGCCTGCCTTTCCATCGATGGCACTTGGCAGCAGCATTCACTGTATTTTTTATCACACTTTATAAAGACACTCATGAAAGAGGACTCCAGAACTGCTGCAGAAAGTGGTAAGAAGGATGGGATGAGTGCATTGTAAATGAAGGGGAGGATGTGCAGGGGGATGCGTGGCAGTGTGTCTTTTACGGTGAGAAATGTTTCAAATTTAAACACACTCTGTGGTTTTCCAGCCCCCTCCCTGGCGGAAGTGCTGCTGCCCCGCCCTGTGGTCCTTCCCTCTGTGGGCAGCGGTTGCTGCTCCTGTGATTTATCTCGCTCCAGCACCAGCCTGTGAGTGCCCTGCAGGCCGGCTGTGTACCCTTATCCCAGCATCTAGCTCCACATCTGGCACTGAGTAGGTGCTCGGGTAGTTCCTCTGCCAGCCCAGGGTGGCTGCATTTAGAGATCTCTGAAAACATAGAGGCCAGAGCCCATCAGAAAGGGTTAGAAGTACTGCAGCAGGCCAAATGGAAGGGAAGCACGCTTAGGGATTTGTGGATGGAGACAAAGGGCCCCTGATAACAAGGACAAGTGTCTGAGCATCTGCAGTGGACCGAGGTGTGTGCTTGGACTGGGATGGAAAATATCTTCCAGAGGACATTGCCCTCCCAGGTACCCAGGAGCACCTGCCCTTTCCCCACCCAGGCACAAGTCCCAGCTGGATGCTGGACACAGATCTTGAACAGGAGGTAGAGAAACACAGCTCAGAGACATGGGACAAGTTTCTGAAAGGACCAAACTGCACCTTAAAAAGATAACCAGGATCTCATTTCTAAGCTTAAAATCCTTCTGGAGCCTTTTATTTCTCATAGCCTACGGGAAGAACTTCTTCAGGTGGTTCTCAGAGACTGTCTAAGGTTCCCTTGGCTTACAGAGCTCAGCTTGACAAAAGGTAGCCACCCTACTGGTCCCTGTCTTCAGCCTCCCTCTCTTCTGCCACAGGACATTTGCACAAGCTTTTTTCTTTAACTGGCAGCTACTACATGAGAAGGAATGGGGTTGGGAGGAATGGCAGTAGGCACAGATGACTATGGGAGGAGAGAGGGATAGTTGTAAACACATTAAGAATGGATGAACGTCACTTTGAGACCCTAAAGAGTAAAGAGTGTGCAGAGAAGGAATAGAAAACAGAACCCTTAGAGAAAGAGCACAGTAAAATAATTGAGATCTGACTGCTGGGTTCAAGTCTCAGACAAAGCCTCCACTGTTTGCATGGGCTCAGGAAGGGGCACAACTCCTCTCTGCCTCAGTGTCCCCTCGGAAAGGGCTCTCTTAAAATGGGATGGTGTCAGTGTGCACCAGGCACTCAGAGTGGAACCTGGTAACAAATGTTACGATCAGTCCTCTGTATCGAACAATCACAAATGGCAAATATTAGAGGGAAAAAAATTGTGTCTGTACTGAACACAGTGTCTGTACTGACTTTATCTGTCAGAAAACTGTGTCTGTACTCACTTTATCTTCTTGTCATTATTCCTTTGTTTACAATACCATGAGACGTCTGCTTACACTGCTTCAGCTGTCTTACATAATCTAGAGATGGTTTAAAATACGCAGGTGGCTGGCACAGGTTGGATGCTGATACCCTGCTATCGCCTGGAAGGGACCACAGCACCTGCGAGGCTGGCGTCTCCAAGTGCACGGAAGGAACAGGGCGTCAGCACGGCTGTTGGTCTGGAGTAGCGCCATGTGTCACCGGTAGGTGTTACTCAGCGTGTTTCACAGGTGAGGAAACCGGGGATGGAAGCAGCCCAGGCACTGCCTGCAAGTCACAAGGCTGAGCACATAGGAGCAGGAGCATCGTGAGTTCCCAAGCCCATGCACACTATCTTCCCATTGCACTGTGTTGGAAGAGATGGGAGCCCGTTCCGGTCTATCTTAGTGATTTTTCTTGTTGAGACAAAATACCCGACACTCAAAGGCAGCAAAGGTTTATTTGGCTCACAGTTTGCAGAGGTTTCGGTTCACCGTTGGCTGGCTCTAAAGCAGGGTGGCACCGCAGAGGGGCACCGCAGAGGAGAAACAGTTCATGGCAAACAGAAGGCAGCAAAAGCAAACAAGCGATGCTCGACCAGCAACCAGAGGAGACCACAGCTCTCTCTGTCCCTGTCTTACCCGGGCTACTGGGCCTTAGGGCAGGTGGCACTCACACCCTTAATCCTAGCATCAAACCCTGAATCAATCCCAGCACTGAGTCCTTGATCCCAGCAGCACACACCCTAGATCCAGACACCTCCGAAAAGCCCCACCTGTGACTGCACGAGGCTTCGGAGGGACATCCACGGAGGGACATCCAGACACAGCCATAACACAGTTCAATCACGTGGTGACAAAGACGGGGAAACGGAAGCCTTCAAAAAGTGGCTCAACACCGGCTTACGGCTGTGGGTTGGAAACATCCAGAGGTCTCCCAAGCCCAGATGTCCCAGAGGGATCTGGGGGTGTAGGACCAGGACCGAAAGAGAGGTCAGGTCAGTGTGTGTGGTGCCGAGAACCTTCTGTGCTGGCAGAAGGTCGGTGACCTCTCTGTCCTTCCCCGTGACTGGGCTCACAGCTCTGGTTGCCGAGGATCCCGGCTGGCAGTTCAGCAAGGGGCCACCGAAGCAGCCTCCCTCGTGGTAGCCTTGAGTGACTATGCAGAGGAGTTGGGCTCGGGCCCAAGGGCACGGTGGGGACCAGTTAGTGATACCCACTCTGTGACCCTCCCTGCTGGGTCCCCTGAGTGCCTGGGACAGCACTGCCTCCCCTAGCATTCTTTGTTTCTTGCTTTTATTTTCTCCTTTTCTTTATCAGCACATGTTTGCCATACATAACAAATGCATTCCTCTCGGGAGCTGGCCTGTATACAGATCGCACCTTAATCCTTTTTATTTCCCCTTCTCCCCCTCCCTCCCTCTCCCCGTCCTTAGATTTCTGTCCCATCTTCAAAAGCTGGGGTCTCTTCAGCCCCAAGCAAGGAAAGCAGGTGAGGCTCTATGGCCAGTGGGACTCGACCAGCCCCTGGGCGACAACTCAGGTGGGCAGTGATGCTGTAAGTGAACCCTTGGCACCTGGCTGGCGGGTTGCAGTGACTCAGGGAGGCCTGGGGTGTAGATAATCCCGGAGACTGTGGGGCTGGCAGGAAGGTGGATTTATATCCCGACTTCATGATGCAGCCTTCATCTCAGGGGCCAGAGTTCCCACATTCACTCTGGACAGGAATTCTGGGTGCTCCCTCTCAGCTCGTGTGCCCCAGGTTTTCTGGCACCCAGGACTCCTGAGGATGAGTGGGAGGGGCTCACTCTGCAAGGCCAGGACTCAGCGGCCAAAGGCATCGTTTTGCAAGCGTCAGGCTCCAGGAAGGCCCTGTCCCTCCCCGGGGATGACGCTGTCTTTGTCTCCTCTCGCAGAGTGGGAGGCAAGTCCAATCCTGCCTGCCCCGGCAGCCAGGCCCGGGTGCCTCGTCCTTCTGTTTGCTGGGAGCTGGGCGCTGGTTTCAGTGGCTTTCATCACACACTGAAATTCCCCTCCCCTTCCCTTGGGCAGGCCCAGGCCGACAGGGCCAGGCCTAGAGTCCAGGCAACGGTAAATATGGCAGTGGGACCCGTGGGAGTCACTGCTTTGCCTGGGCTGGCCCCTCCTGCAGGCACCTGGAGGCTGAGGGCCTCTCCTCCGGGGTCGGGGGGGGGGGCAGGGGGCAGCATTGGGGTGGCTGGCAGGGAAGAGGGGCAGCCAGGGACCAGGAGCTTGGGCAGTGGGACATTTGGCAAAAAGCTTTGGCTGCAAAGCTGCAGATCTACACCTGTGCCAAACAATAAGCAAGAAACAGGGTGTCTCTCTTTCTCTCTGTGAACAGCTGGGGATCCCTGACTCAGGAACTGCCCCCTTTCTCTTTACCCAGGGACAGGGAGAGGTTGGTTGCTGCAGGCGTCAGAGCAAGGGCTGAGCCGACTCCGCCACTTTGTGGCTGTGGGTCAGGGTAGGCGACCACGTGTCTCTGAACTGAGCTGTCTCCTTTGTGAAATGACTGCAGGACACACAGTACCTACTTCCCAGGGGAACTGTTTGGGCCACATGACGACTCGATGTGTCATATGCCTGGCACATAGTAGACAAGAAATAAAACGCCTGGTTACTATCGCTGATCAGCTATTGCCCACCCCTCCCTTTTTAAAGCCTCCCCTCAGAAGTCAACTTGCACACTAAATCGGCTTTTAGCATGACACTTTATCATAGCGCCAGACTCTGCGTGCGTGTGTGCGTGCGTGCGTGCTTGCGTGTGCGTGTGTGTTCTCCACAAGCGCTGACCGGGAGTCAGTGTCTCTTGAAAGTATTTCTCCGGGAAGAAAATCGTGAAGAAGAGACGTTGAACTTATACTCGGGGCTGCAGAGGAATGCAAGCAGTCAGCAGGTACCCGGGAGGCACTGGTTGGAGGGACAGGTTTCAATTACTCATTCAGGCCTGTGCTTCCCGGGTTGAATCTGCTGACTCCAGGTCCAGATTCCCTGCGTAGATTCCCGGGAAAGTCAAGCTGTGACCTGAGCCCCGGGAGCAGTGCTCACTCTGTGCTGTGCTGCTTCATGTAACTTGCAGCCGCTTCCCCTGCGGCAGCAGATCCAGGGCCAGAGAAAGCCACTCCTCCCCCAGAGTCTCCCACCCAGCATCAAACCCATCTGCTCTTCCCCTCCCCAGCCCTGGGAGGTCTGCTGAGGGTGGCTTAGGGTCCCCAACCCCCTTTTATTTATGGTACTGGAGATTGAACCTAGGGCTTTTGCACTGAGGTATATCCCCAGATTTTTATTCTTTATTTATTTACTTAGTATTTATTTATTTATTTATTTATTTATTTATTTATTTATTGGTACTGGGGAACGGACTCAGGACCTTGCGCTTGTGAGGCAGGCAGCAGAACCACTGAGTTAAATCCCCAGCCCTATTCTTTATTTTGAGACAGGCTATCGCAAAGTTTCCTGCCTCAGCCTCCCAGAGTGTTGAGATTACACGTATGGTGGCTCTGCATGGTGCCCATTTTATAGAACAGCAAGTCAAGGCCCAGAGGCATGCAAGTTCTCGTTCCATGTCACAATTACTGAACCTGGGCCTTCTGATGTAACTGGTGCTATTTTGCTTGGATCACTGCACCTTTCAAAGACACTGCTGAAATGTGAATTTGGATGTACTTTACCTGCTTTTACTTTGTGTGTTTGAAATCACCTTTCCTGAACAGATTTAGGAACTTAAATTTGTTCTCTGCTCCTTTGAGACGCCGGCCACGCTTTGAGCAGGGAATTGGAACACCAAAGGTGGGGTTTTGGAAGCTTTGGTGTTTATTTCCCTGTAACACTGTAGCTTCCTCTGGAAAAATCCGACCAACACATCCGTTTCAAGTCTTGAGAAACTCCCCAGTGTTGACCCTGTGTCTGGTTCCTGTGTGGTCAGAACAGCCATGCTTCTCAATGCCCACAGCTTATTTCCATGTTAAAATAATTCCACGCTTGGCTAAATCCCACTTACACACAAGTGTCCACCTGTTGACATAGGTCATTTTTCACTGCTAATCTTCCAGATTCCACGGTTATGTGTGGGAACCCCAGCGAACGCCACCTGAATGTCACAAAGGGCATTCTTCTTCGCTGAGTGATCCCACTGGGTCCAGGCTCCTCAATCCCCTCCCTCACAGCTCCGTGACACAGGAAGAGCACTTCCTGTGGGAGGATGGGGTGAAATCACACTGCAGCAGAAGAGGCCTCTGGGAAATTGCTGGGCTTGTGTCTTACAGCTGGGTTACATTTTCAGTAGGTTTCTGAAGAGATTTTCCAAACTCTGACGTACTACACAGCATGGAAACTCAGAAATAAGTTTCCTTGGTGCCTCCAATGATGAAGAAAGAAGGGAAAATGGGGAGAGAGAGAGAGAGAGAGGATCGCTGGGGTCTCTGCTCTTCCCATAGGTTCATTGTGAGCTCAGAGTGGGGTAGCCTTGGACCAGGGGCTCCAGGCTGTGGCAGGGAGCCCCAGGTCTCCTGGGAAAAGATTTGTCTCCTTGCAGAGGCAGAGGTCAAATACTTGCCTTTCCACAGGGTCATTAACATATGAGGTGTGATAAAAAAAAAACACAGCAGATGTTTCCATTTAAACATTTTACATTTAGTTGAGCAGTTGTGGCCATCTTGATGTCCTGAATGGATTCAAAATCATTTACAGTTATTTCGATTTGGGGGAAGAGCCAGAAGTCACCCGTACTAGATCTGGTGGGTAAGGAGATGAGGATGTTTTTCCCAGCCTGCCTTTCTGTTGGCAGCAGCAGTCACAGTATTTTGATCACACCTCATAAAGACACTCAGGAAAGAGGACTTCCAGAACTGCTTCAGAAAGTGAAAGGGACCAGGGGGTTAGTGTGTTCAACGCAAGGGGTGGTGGGGATTTGAGAGGGAATTCATGGCCATGTGTCTGTTACTCTAATAAACTTTCAAGAATTTAAGCATTCAGGGTACATTTTGATTGCCTCTTGTACATGTGAACCCCAAATCCAAGAGTGGGTCTTCAAACCGATTTAATAAGCATCTATTCTGAGGCCTGTTTCAAGGGCAACACGAGACCCGAGTTGCAGCCCTGATGGCCAGGGTGAAGAGCTGCTTCTAGGGCGGCAGGGGCCCGGAGCCAGCACACCACAGCCGCGCTGTAGACCCACCTTGGTGAAACCACCTCGCCATGGTCCTTCCACCGTCTACCGAGTGACCGTGATGGGCATGAGACTTGGTGCCCTTTAAAAATCCTCTTCCTGGGCCGGGGATTTAGCTCAGTGGTTTTGCTGCCTACTGCACAAGCACAAGGACCCGAATTTGATCCCCAGTACCAATAAATAAATAAATAAATAAAAATCCTCTTCCAGCAGGGCCCAGTGGCACAAGTCTGCAATCCCAGCTACCAAGGAGGAAGAGGAGGCAGGAGATTTCCAAGTTCAGGACCAGCCTGAGCATCTTAGTGAGACCCTGTCTCAAAAGGAACACTAAAAAGGAACTGGGGGTGTAGCTCGGTGGTAGAGCAGCACCCTGCATTGGATCACCGGTACCAAAACCCAAAAAGCCCAACTAAAGTCCTCTTCCAAGCTTCAGCCAGCTCTCATTCAGCTCACTTCACAAACCCTTCCTCAGCACCCGCTGTTTCCAGGGTGGTGGCAAGTGCCACAGGATGGACAGGGTGGGAAGAAAATCTAGAAGGTGGAGCAGGAAGTGGAGATGGTGCCCAGTGCTGTGTCCCTGGAGGCCCAGGCCAGTCTGAGGAGGGCTGGCGGCAGCAGGGCAGGGGCAGGGGGCCCCGAAGCCACTGGCACAGGAGGACCTGTCGGGGTGGGGGGTGGAGAGACCAGCAGGGGTGTCACGGGGGAGTTTGTTTCCTGTGGCCCTGGAGGGTGGAACGTGGACTAAACTGGGGAGCAGGGTGGATGGCAGCCCCAAATAGAAAGTCAGAGGTGTCCGCAGGGGGAGCTGCTGACTCACACCTGGCTTCTGGCCCGACACCTAGGTGTGAATGGCAGGGGTGGCACCACAGGTGGGTGCATTCATAGTGCAATTGCACACACACACACACCCTCCAGGGGTTCCCAAATGAGAGGGGAGGGTGGAAAGCAGAGGGTCCTGCAGGCTTGAAAAAGGAGCTAATCCCCACCCTACCCTCGGGGCAGGCGGCCCCTGCAGCCTGGGCTCCCAAGCCGGGCTACTGCCCACTCAGGAGAAGGCCAGGACATGGCTGGACTGAGAGAGCCCAGGCCACTCTGTAGATGGACAGCACCCCAGTGGTCTCCAGGCTCTGCCTCCCAGCAGAAAGGTTCTGGGGATGGAAAAGGGGGTTGGGGCTCATTCCTTCCTGGCCCTCCCACCCCATTTTTATTTTAAAGTTAAAATTGTGAGCGGCGTTTTCCTAATGTTGCCATCTCAGATTTCGTGGCTGGTGCTGTCTTCAGGCAGGTGCTCAGTGCCCATCACAGGGTGGCCTTCTTGTGAACTCAGAGGTGAAGACCGCGGTGTCTGCGGCACTGAGGGCCAGAGGGCCCAGTGGAGATCTGAGGACATCCACACCAGCAGGGTGACTTCCGGGGAGGGCACCCCTGGCTGTGGTCTGGGGTTTACAGAGGGAGGGGTGTGGTATAGCAGGTAAAGGGGCTGAAGTCCGCAAACCAGAGAGGTGACTCTGGACATATACAACACACATGAGGCCTCCCTCAATGTCCTCTGAGCTGCCTGATGTGTCCCTCTAGGTTATGGGGAACAGAGAGGTGATGTGGATTGACTTAGAGAGGTTTTATCCTGTCCATACCAAAGACCTAACACACAGTGGGGCTAGCGTCACAGAGACAGTCAGAAGTCTCCTCGAATGGCTTCCATGAAATGGGGGAAGGGCCTGAGCTAGCACAGCTGTGGGACATACAGGAGTGGACCAAAAAGAGGAATATTTTTAAATCAGTGAGACTGTCTGAAAAAAAAAAAAAAGAAAGAGAACAAGGAACTGAAGCTTGCAGAGACACTTTACAAAACAAGAGAAGAACCAATAAGCACACGAAAGAGTGTTCAATAGCATTCCTTACCAGGACAAGAAAAGTAAAACTGCAGCACAAGGGCACTTCACACCATGCAGAGTGGCTAAACTCAAAGGGCCTGATCTTACTGGGGGCCGGTGGGGTAGTGGGGAGCCTGGAACTTCCCCCTGCTGGGTGAGAGGGTTAAGTGGTAGGAATACTTTGGAGAATGCTTGGGCAGTGTCTTATAGAGTTAAATATGCATCTGCCCTGTGATTAAGAAATTCCACTTCTAGGAATCTGCCCAAGAAAATACACTGGTATATTATCAAAATCTATAAGAAAAACATGTTCCCAAATTGTAAAGAATGTAAAGATAGCAGTCTCATTCAAGTGCTGAAGCCCTGGAGGATCCCATATGTCCACAGGTCAAAGAATGGATAAACAGCCAACGGTATATCCATTCAATAGAACATCACCAACGATAAAAGGGGTACTCTTTATGCAGTGAAGCATGAGTGAAAAGAAAAGCACTACTTCAGGAAAGGAAGCAAGACACAAAACAATACAGATTGAAAATGCATAAAAGATGTTTCTCTATCAGAGAAATGCAGATTACAACAACACCGAGAGTTGATCTTACTCCAAAGAGAATGGCTATTGTCAAGAAATCAAATAATAACAAGTGCTGCTGAGGCTGTGGGGGGAAAGGAGCCTTCTACACTGCTGGTGGGAATGTAAACTAGTACAACAATTATCTTCAGACTGAGATTCCTCAAAAAACTAAAACTAGGAATTCCATTTGACCTTTCTAGGGATCTTCCTGAAAGAGTTGAAGACATCATTTTACAGTGATCCATGCACACCCATATTTATAGCAGCACAATTCATAACAGTTCAATGCTGGAAGCAGCTCATCATACACCTATCAACAGAGGAATGGATAAAGAAAATATATTTACACACAATGGAGTACTACTCTGCCATAAAGAAGGAAAAACTCGAGTCATCTGTGGGAAAATGGATGCATCTTGAGACTGTAAGTTTAAGTGAAATAAATCAAACACACACATTTAAATATTGCATGATTTCTCTTTTATGAGAAATCCAAAGTATAAATAAAGAAGAAAACTAAAGATAGATAATAGGCAGCTGGGAGACAGATCTCTCTCAAATGGGAAGGGGATCAAAGGATGAAGGGAGGGGGAGGGAAGGAAGGGGATGAGAAAAGGGATTAAGATGAGTTATGTACGCGCTCCAACTCCACACAAGGAATTAAACATGTACTATGCACATGTACTAATAAAAATTTAAAAAGCAAAAAACTGTATGATTCCACTTATGGAAAATTCAAATACAGACGAACTGATACACCTCATGTGAGAAATCTGATCGTGATTCTATGTGATTGTTTTGGGAGGGAGTGAGGGGTTCTGTTGATAAATAAGAGGCTGGAGGGAATTTTCCCAAAGAATGGGAGATTTTCTGTTATTTTATTTAGGTGATGATCACCCAAGTATATCCAACTGTCAAAATTCAACAAACTGGACATTACAGTCTGAGACTTTTTACACGTAAACTTTATCTTTAAAAAGAAACAGGTCTGGCGATTGATTTACATCAAAGCCTCACACTGTTGGCCTGAATGTTTGTGTGGATGGTGGGATGCCAGGGTGGATGAAGGACCTACGAGTCAGCTTCTCCTTATTATAGCAAAACACTTGGCAGCCTTTTTTTTCTATAAGGAAAAGATTTTTACACAGTTTTGGAGCCTGGGTGTCCAAGGAGCAATGCACAGACTCTGGGCTGGGCTCCTGTGGCTGCGTCAGCATCGAGTGGGCCACCATTGGTTCCACCCCTGTTGGTGGCCTTCTTGTGGGCAGAGTCCAAGGTGGCGCAGGGCATCACAAGGTGAGAGACAGGGAATGCACACGTGTGCCTGTGTGAACCCCTGCCCACGGAGTCTCTCCTGTCCTTACAAAGCCACCAGAATTCAGTCATGGGGGTTTGCTCCTCTCTAATGACTTACTATACTCCCTTTCCCTTTCCTTCTTCCTCCCTCCCTTCCTTCAAGTCTCTCTCTCTCTCTCTCTCTCTCTCTCTCTCATACTGGGAGTTGAACTCAGAGCCTTCACATCAAAACCTTTTTATGTGGAGACAAGGTCTCATGAAGTTACCTTCAGCCTTCAACTTGCAATCCTCCTGCCTCAGCTTCCCAAGTGCTAGGACTGAAGGCTACAGTGTGGGCCACCAGGGCTGCTTCCACTTTCTTTGCATTTTTAGCAACACTTGGTACAGTATTCTTTTTTTTTGACTATTCTAGTGGGCACAGAGTGGTCTGAGTTGAGTGTCCCTTATCTAAAAGGCTTGGGGATTTTGGAATATTTGCATGTACACATGTGATAACTTGGAGATCTTTAGGATCCAAGTCTAAATATGAAATTCATTGATGTTTCATATACATCTTATACCTATAGCTTGAAGGTAAATTTATACAACATTTGTAATAATTTTGGGTATGGAATAAAATTTTCCAGGGTGGGATTTTCCACTTGGGGTCTCATGTCAGCCCTCAAAAGGTTTTGGATTTTGAAACTCTTTGGATTCTAAATTTTCAGCTCAAGCTGCACCTCAACCCTCACTGTGGCATTAACTGCATTTCTCTGGTGACCGGTGGTGTTGACCCTCTGGCTATGTGCTTGGACACCGTTCGTGTATCTTCCTCAGGGAAATACGCGTTCAAACATTTTGCCAATATTTTACTTGGGTAATTTGTCTTGTTAGTGAGTTATAATTTTTCTCTACATATTCTGAGTACAAGTTGGATAGTCTGCGTATATGGCCTCCTAATCTAGTCTCCCTTTTCATTTTCTTTCATTAAATACATTTTTCTGTTTTGATGAAGTCCAGTAAGCGCCCCAGTGTGCTGCTGGAGAGACAGAATTTTACAGTGAAATTACTTACTCTAGGAGAGTCCCCGGTGGCCTGGGGCGCGCGTGGCCCTTGCTTTCTTAGCCTCCAGGCGCGACCGGGAGACCTGCAGCGAGCATTCCCTGGATGCTAATGCTGGTGAGGAGTGCAGAACCTCAGCCGGAGGCCCAGTCCCGCAGTTAGACCTGCGCTTCAACAAGACGCCTGGAGCTTCCGGCTTCCCGTGCTGGGGAAGGTTGGAGAAGCAGGGGCCTGGGCCCCTCCCTGCGTCTTTCTCCAGCTCCCGCTGCGCCTCTGCTTGCAGCGTCTGCTCCTCGATGCGCTCTGCGCAGCTGCTTCCTCTCTGCCCGCTGGCTGCAGTTCAGGCCTTGCTGGAAAACAGTAACTAAAAGAATGCCCCCCCCCACCCTTTTCTACCCGCTTTCTTTGTCTTCCAACGCTTTACCACTGTAAACTCGGCACCTAGAATAGTACCTGCACTTGGCAGATGAAAAGAATTTTAAGAGCATGAAAAGTTGAACATAGAGCAATATGAAGGGTGATTGAAAGCTATGGTGAATGCTTAAATTTAAAAAATTATAGGGAAAGACCCTTTACCATGAATCGCCCTCAAATCCTCCCCCACATTTCCAACCCACTCATCCCATCCTTCTTTCCACTTTCTGAAGCACTTCTGGAAGTCCTTTTTCCTGAATGGTTTTAATGGAGCTGTCATAGCGGCCTCAATAACCTGAACTGGTTCCAAATGTTTCCCTTTCATGGTCCTTTTGACTTGAGGGAAGAGACAGAAGTCGCACAGTGCCAGATCCAGTGAGGAAGGTGGAAGAGGACACAGCATGTTTTTATGAGCCTGCTTTCCCCTTGGATGGTGCTCAGCAGAAGCACTGGCCATATTTTTATCACATCCAATTAAGAGACTCCCGAAAGAGGACTTGCAGAGCTGCTTCAGAGAGTGTCAAGAACATGGGATGAGTGTGTTTGAAGTGAAGGGGGTATATGGAGGGGGATTCACAGTGAAGCGTCTTTTACTGTAATTAGACACACAGCACAGAGTCTGGTCAGGCCTTGCATGATAAGCTGGGATGTCACACATCCTGAGAGAGTTCCAGGGTGTCACGGAGGCAGAGGACAGGTCTCTCGAGGCAGGTTTGGGGGATGGAGAATGCTGGAAAGGCCTGTGGTCCGGGCAAGGGAAGCGTTTTTGCTGGGCCAGGAGAACAGACTCCAGTCCACAGCGTTGGAGGTCACCACGTTGACACATTGGCCACAGAGCTGACCAGCAGGCAGCTGCAAGTGTGCACCTGGACGTGAGCACAGCAGGATCCTGGGTGGCCTCAGTTTGTGCACTCTTACTTGGTTCTGTGCACAACACTGTGCTCCCACTAGTAGCCCGAGGTGGACTCAGCTTGGGCTTAATGGTAGGTGTGGTCTGCTGTGATTAGTAGGGAAGTAAGATCCACTGTGGGGGACTCAGGAGAGACCAAACGTCTCATGCAGCAGGGCCCTTCCTAAATCATGTTTCCCTTGGGCCAGGTCCTGCCCTGGATGGGAAACTTGCTTCAGATTCAGACAGGAGGTGAACCTGTTGGGCCTCTGAGAAAGATTCAGCCAGTGGCATCCCAAGCACAGGCTCATGAGCAGCGTGTGTGTGTGTGTGTGCCCATGATGTTGGCAGGATTGGGGTGCAGGGCCAGGGCTGCCCCCCAACACCCTGTTTGGGGGTGGGGCTAAGGTGTGGTCATGCTGTCACCCATCAGAGACTGGGCCTTTCTGGAAAGCATGGCTGCAGAGGTCAAAGATGAGATACCCCTGAGCAGAGGAGGGGGTACAGTGGGAGAAGCTGCCCTCTAGGCTGAGGTCACCCTGGAACCTGCCTGGGGTGGTGTCCAGGATGCAGAGGCTGCGTGGCCTCCAGGCTTAACCAGGTTGGCAGGTCCCATAGGTGCTCCACAGCCATGGCCTCCAAGTATGGGCCAGGTATCCCATCACCAAGGAACTTGTACAAATGGAAGATCCTGGCTCTTAGCCCAAACTTGTGTGACCAGAGCCTGCATTTGAAGCAAGCATCCCATTAGAGTTTGACACACCATAAAATGTCTATTTTTTGGAAGGAGGTTCAACTCCTCTGATAAAGAACTTTAATTTTCTTTATGTGTCTGTGAATGAAAATTTAAAACCTAGTAAGGGAAAAAAGGTCTTGTCTGTACCACTTGTAAGTATACAACTGAGATTAAAACCAGGTTAAAAAGAGAAAAGAAAGAGAACTAAACTCAGAAAAAGCAAGTAGGGACCTAAAACTAGATGGCTGAGGCAGCAGCAGCTGCTTTGTGCAGTGAGTGATTGGCTTTTTTTTTTTGGTATGGGGGATCGAACTCAGGACCTTGTGCTTTCGAGGCAGGCAGTGTAACCACTGAGTTAAATCCCCAGCCCATGATTGGCTTTTTTCTTCCCACTCAGGACTCCTTCCTTAGAACATGGGCTGCCACGGCGATAATCTTGGCTGTTCTTGTCACTCTCCTCTCTGCAGGTGGCCCCATCCTGTAGTCAAGGACACACTGGGTATTCAGGCCCCCACCTGCCATCTTGGAAACACAGGCTGTAGTCACCACTGGGGACAATGGCACGGGCACATTTCAGCACAAATGAGGGCTGGACTGTAACTGTTAATCCTGATATGGTGCCTTTTTTGGATTAAGAAACGCAAGCAGATTCATAGAGCACATTGCTGGGTGCATGTTAGTCATGAAAATGTGACCTTGGGGCCTATATCAGGCCCCTGGCCTCTTTCTTTGTGGCACTGTCCCTCTGCTCTGCTTCCTGGCTTCCTGACCACTATGATTTAAGCAGCTTTGCTCTACCACACCCTCTGCCATGATGTTCCTGCCTTGCAGCCAGTGACCATGGACTGAACCCTCTGAACCATGGCTATATGAAACCTCTTCTCTGTTAGCAGCAGAGAAAGCTGATTTATACACCACCAGGCTTCCGGGGAGCAGAAGGAGTGAGGGACAGGTCCACACAGTCTGCCCCATCCTTAGGACCCCTTTGCTCTGTGGCTTGGCAGCTTTGTTTTTGCCCCTGGAGTCCAGTTCCTGCAGCTGCCCTGGATCTCTCTTCTCTGGTGGTATGGATCCTGTGGTGCCCAGAAGCAGAGCCCTGGGGAGCGATGGCAGCTGCTTCTGATTCTGTGCCTCAGCGTTTCTGCCAGTGCTACTTCAGCTCCAACCTACACCCATAAAGCCAAAGAATAACAATTGTCACTTCCAACAATGTCACTGCCAGAATGTCAGAGCCGAAGGAGACCCCACCAGTCCAACAGGCTTCCTCAGTAACCTGACACTGCCAGGAGATGGAGCAGCAAGGACACCAAGAGCTCCAGGGTCACCATGCAACTGTCTGCTTTTGAGTCCTGGTGGCGGGGAATCTTGGGTTAAATATTAACTCATCTGTAAAACAAGTATGATTGTGGTGCTTTTGTCCTAGGGTTTTTCTGGGGTTAAACATTTAGAAGAATGAGGGGCACACGGGACCCCCTCGGTACATGGGAGTTGTCATTGGCAAACCTGCCTCATTCCTGGACCTCAACAAGGGGAGCCCCAGGTGCTTATGGGAATGCTAGGGAGGGGCTCACATGGGCAGGAGGAAGGCAGGAGTCAGGAGAGACTTAGGGGTATTGGAAGTCTGGCCTAGTGAAAACAGGTGACTTCGTGGACTTTGCATGCTAACATGTTCTTCCTGTTTTTACTGCAAGGTATACGCTCACACATGGATGTGTGCGCGCGCACACACACACACACACACACACAACAGGAGGTTTGCAGCTGTCAGGAGATAACACGGAACAACTACCAGCAGCTGGAATCCCAGCTCCAGAGCTCCTCTGGCTGCTCCAGCTCCAGCTGTGAGGGAGAAGAGAACTGGGGCCAAGAGCTGCCCCCCCCTGAGAAAATCCCCCCAGATTAGGCAGCTGCCTCTCTGCCCCCATCCCTGGCTTCCAGCTGGAGGATGGGAAGCTGGCTGGGGAGGGGAGGAGCTGGGAGGCCAGGAAATTGGCTCTGTTTACTCCCATCCTCCCTGAGAGCAAGCAGGAGCCAGGATGTGGGAAGTCTAACCCTGGAGCTGTTCTGCTTCTGTGTCCAGCTGTCTGTCTGCAACGCTGAGTGGGGGTGGGGCTCCCATTCAGCCTCAGCAGCCACCCTCAGCAGCCACCCTCAGGACCTTGGGGGAGCCCTGGCCTGAACTCCACCCAGAACAACTGCTTTGGGATGTCTGGAGGAAGGGTGGCACTGGAATCGCCAAAAGATTCCTAGGTGACTTTAGTGAGCAGCCGAGGCTGAGAAGCACTTGCTCCAGGACAGAGGGAGAGCGTAGCTCAGCAGGGTCCTAAGTCACAGACCCGAAGACCTGATGGGATTGGAAAGTGTTCAGCCCAACTCCCTTGTTTGCTGGATCACAAGGGTGAGGCTGGGGAACGGAGTTCGGGCTGAGCTAAGAGTGGCCCTGGGTCCTTGCCCAAGGCCAGTGTCACTTCACTGTACATAGCACAGCATATTCAAAGGCCCTCTGCACACTGAGCCTTGAAGGACAGTGCTGTTTGCTACCAAGAGCATAAAAATGGCCTGACAAGGCACGTCCGAGAGCGAAGCTGAGGGCAGATGCCTACCTCTTGAACGTCACAATGGGCCTTGGCAGATGTAGGCTGGTGTAAGAAGAAGCCTGAATTTCCTCCTGCTTGGCCTTGCCCACCTAGCTGGAGGGCTCTCAGGATAGCAAGCCCACCCTTGGGCCCCTGCAGGAGGAGTCCCAGACATGTCCTATGTCCCTCTTCTGAATCTCCCCCAATACCTGTCATTCCCCGCCTGCCAAGACACGAGACACTTCCAGACCTTCATGAGTCTCTCCTCAGCTCTGTCTTCCTTAGGGAACATCAGACTGCCAGTGTGGGCACCCTTGGCCCTGGCGTCACCAAGAAATTAGGAAGAGGACTTAGACATTGAGCTGAATGCCCAGCTGTATCCAGATGTGGGTACCCAAGGCTCCTTGTGGACAAAGATATCCATATGAGAGGGAAGAGAACAGGACTGAGCATAGGCCAGCAACAAGCTTCTCGTGTGCTACTGAGCTCCAGGGCTCTGAGAACTTCGGTTCCTCGGTGTCAAGACTGAGATGCAGAAGACAGGCTGGTGATAATCCAGGAGCTGCTCTGTGAGGGAAGCTGTGGCCAGGACAGTGTGAGACCTCAAGGATGGAGAATGTCCCGCGGTGGCCCCTTGCCCACATTTGCTCCTTATCCTAATGGTGCATGGTTTGATTTTCTTCCACACAAGGCTGTGCTGGTTTGCACGGTACAAGGTCTCCCAGCCCCAGGCCAAGGAGGGCAAGCTCCAGGCCACCCTCTGCTTTGTGACTTGTGTGCTCAGGCAGGGTCCACTCCTCCAAGGGGGACCTTTTTAAATTCACACAGAAGAGGGAAACTGGGAAGTACACAAGAGCCAGGGACAAATAAAGCAAGCAGTGGATGAGGTCCAGGTCTGCAGAGCCCCATCTGTCTCCTCTGCAAGAACGAGTAGAGCTGGAAGATAAGCTGCTCCTCTCATCTCGTTTCCCTTCCGGGCTAAGTGTGCTGCCTAAGAATCCTTCCGAGTGAGAGGCCGGAAGTCGTGTGGCAGCCTCGGGGTGCTCCTGGGAGGCCAGAGGCTGGAATACAATCCGGTACTGCTTGGACTAAAATGCTCTTCGGCGGCTCTCTCTGGGGGCTTGCGTTTGGCTTTGCCGCGCAGCTCTGCAGACCTCTCCTCCCCCATAGACTGTTTCTCTAAGCGCAAATGCCACAGCTCCCCAGTCGCCTCTCTCAGCTCCGCCTGCGTCTAGCGCCTGGCTGGGAGGAAAGGAGGTGCTAAGTCAGTGGATGTTGAACTGCACATCCTGGGCTGCCTCATCCTTCCAGGCTCTGGAGTGTGCCCTCACACCTCCACCCCCAGACACACATCCGAAGCACCTCCGCCCTAGGCGGCAGGTGGTTGCCCTGTGGGAGGGAAGAGAGTCCCAGCGCAGCCTGTGGGAGGGAGGCTGGGCCCCGATGTAAACACGTAAACACAGACACCTTCCGCCTCTGCTTCCCACCGGAAAACCAAAGCCCGATCTCTCTGAAACCTTGGCTCATTGGAAGTCGCGTCCCACCCCTGAGAGGCTGAGAAGGAGCAGGCAAATGGGATTAATACTTGTCCACCAGCCTGATCTGCAACTGAGAAGGGTCCACACCAGGGCACCGCACCTCGCCAATTAGCAGGACACCCCACAAGCAGGACACCCCACAATAAGCCCTGCCAGAGGCGCTTTGCACACACCGAGGTGTCTTCGTTTGCCTAATCCACCAGCCTGGCCAGGTGCTTATGAAAGGGCTCCCCATGGCTGCAGGAAACAAGCCTGCTCCTTTATGTCCCCAGGGAGGGAAGTCCCTGCCCCATCACAGCCAGAGGACCCCAGGCTGGTCCCGGTCCCTTCCATCCCAAGTTTGGAAAAGTGGGAGGTGACTGAAGAACAGTGTTTCAAAAAGAGAGGAGGACATTAGGTTTTACCAGTTTCTCCCTGTGGGCCAAGTCATATTTTCTTATTTCATCCACTGGATCACGCCCCAGAGTCGCTGCCACTGTTCCCACTTTGAGGATGAGGAGTCCAAGTGATGCTCAGCAGCTACCCAAGGTCGCCTAGCAACTGGTAGCAGAGCAAGGATTTAACCCATGCCCCCAGTGCCATGATCTTCCTGTGACAAAACAGGCAAGACTTCATGGAACCCAGGGGTGCTGTGCCGCCCCCGTGATGCAAAACAATTGCAGATGTGTCATTACCTGCACAGGGACTCGGGGACAAGCTTCTGCTGTCACTGTGACAGGCAGAGACGTCCCCCTCTGTGAGGGGTCCCTTGATCTCCTGTTTGTGGGCAAAGGAAAATTAGAGTCCCCTTCTCCTAGGAAGGAGTGAGTAATTCTCCCAAGACTTGGCAGCCCGGAGGAAGAGACACTGATGGTCATTTAGCCATGTTTCCTTCGGGGAGCCGTAGTTGTGTTGGCGACAGCCATGACTCTAAAGCAGTAGCTCTCCTGCTGCCTTAGGGGTGTAGCATCTTAAACTTGGAACCACCCTTCCACATTTTGCAATCAAAGGAGAAAACTAAAATCTAGTACAGAGAAGCGATTCTTCTAAAGGCATGACCAGAAATACGCATGCAAACTCCAGAATGCAATGCCAATGCTTTATTTATTTATTTATTTTTTAAAAATAGTTTTTATTGGAGACAGGGTCTTGCTGGCCTTGAACTCACAGTGAGCCTCCTGACTCGGCCTCCCAAGTGCTGGGATTACAGGCCTGCACAACTATACCCAGCTCAGTGCTTCTTCTACAGATTCCCGGGGCTGGCTAAGGAGAACTGGTGACATTGTGACCTCAAGGCAGCCCGTGTGTCTCCCACTTCGATTTTTACCAGAATCCTGTGTATCCCATTTCCTATTTTTAAGACACTAACTGAAGGAAACAATGGGGCTTTGTAAATAAATGGTGAAGTAAAAACCAGCTTTTGTTTCAACAAAAGGCCAAAATAAAACAAATTAGCTCATTTTGAATTTGCAGTCAATATCCAAATCTGTTTTCACCTCTAATTTCCGTGACTGTGCTCTCTGGGAATAGTGAGGTGTAGGTGCCCCGGGGCTGGGCAGCGAACAGTGCGTCCTCTCTGTCTGGTGCAGACGTCCCTTAGAACGGGGGACAGTACCTCTTTGAACAGCTAATGCTCCTTTAAGTGGACAGAGGCAGTGAAACTTCTTCTTAGTTTGTTCTGCTACCACACGGCAGTTAAACTTCAACTCTCCATTCTTGCAAGAGACAGCTGAGGCCCTGTGTTGAAGGGGAAGAGCCCCTGACTGAGGGTCAGGAACCAGGCTCTTCCCTTTCTGTCCTGCCAGCTTTCTGCCCTATCTTAGCAGGTCTCCCTTCCATCCAGGCCTCAGTCTCCCTACTTGTGGAAAGAAGAGTTGGATTAGCATCTAGAGAGAGAGAGAGAATTCTAGAGCTCTGTTACTCTCTGTATTACTATCTTTTATTTTATTTTTGAGACAGGGTCTCACTGTGTAGTCCAGGCTGATCTTGAACTCACTATGGAGCCCAGGTTGGCCTCAAACTCTCGGCAATCCTCCTGCCTCAGCCTCCCAAATGATGGGATTACAGGTGTGGGCCAACATACCCAGCTTGTGCCAATACTTTTCTGACTCTGCTTTGCTGTGATCATCAGGAAGGGTGTTGGAGGACCCAGAGCCCCCGGTGGAGAAAAGGCAGAGCCTATTTTTAGGGGCAGATGACTGAGAGGAAAACGGCTAACATGGAGAAGAAGAAGCCCAAAGAATTCTGGCCTTTACACAAACCTGACATTTTTATGGGGCTTTGCTGGCCTTGGATCTAGAGCTGCCCACACACACAGGGCACCCCAGCAGCTACTGAAGGCTGCTTTGTGGCCCTGTGGCCCTTGGCCACAGCCCTTGTTTGCAGTCTCTGTTAGAGTCGACTGGGGGAACGGGCAGCCCGGCCTGAGAGCTTGTGCCAGGCTTGGCCTGACTGCATGCGGCACCCGGACCTCCCAGAGAGACCACAGCACAGGGAGTGGGCTGGGAACCGTACGGAGAGCCCACACCTGACCCCACGGCAAGTGACGGCTTGGGCTGGAAGGCCTGGTGTGATTTCCTGTGGCCAGGGAAGCCTGGAGAGTGGTGAGCTGGCCTCCTACAAGGACTGAGCCTGCAGCAGCAGGTAAGAGCACATAGAGAAGAGGAACTGTCCCCTGTGCTTGGAAAGGTGACTAGGAGTGTCCCAGGTGGGACAGAAGGTGCAGAGAGGAGCATTCCTGGTGGAGGTGGAGCTCAGGGCAGGTGTGGCTGTGAGAACACAGGGTGGGGGCCCTGGGAGGGCTGCTCAGGGCTGGGAGCCCTGGGAGCTTGGCAGGCAGGGCTGCACCTAAAAGCTACCTCAAAGCCCTCACCTTAGGACTCGAGGATGTGAACTCATTTGCAAATAGGGGTCACCAAGTCACCACGAGGTCACCCTGGACGGGACGGGGTGGCTCTCTGGTGTCCATGCGTGTGGGTTTGGGCACAGACATGGTGTGGGGAGACACAGGTAGAGTGAGGCCCCTGAAAAGTAAGGGGCACTGGACACGGCCAGCAGCCACTGCAGGCGGGGGGAAAGGGCGGGGCACAGTGTTGCCCTCAGAGACCCCAGGAGGAGCCAGCCTTGCCAATGCTTCTGTGTCAGACTTCTGGCCTCCAGACTCTGACACAATAAATCTCTCACCCGGCTTGGTGTGATTTGTTACGCAAGCCTAGGCACCTCCTGCTGCGGACACAGGGGCCGCTCTGAACTCTTGCTTGCTGGTAGCTTAGGGTGCTCCTGGCTTCAAAGATGTTTCTTGTGGAACTACTAAAATGACTTTAAAATCCCTGTACCTGACATCCAAGCTGCTAATCTTCCAGATTCTTCTTTCCCAATACTGGGGACTGAACCTAGCGACATCACACATTCCTAGTCCTTTTTTACTTTTTATTTTGAGGCAGATTCTTACTCAGATTCTTACTGAGTTGCCCAGGCTGCACTCAAACTTGCCGTCCTCCTCCCTCAGCCTCCCAGTGTGCTTAGAATACAGGTGAGGGGGCCACCTCATCTGGCTCCAGATAGACCTGGCACCTGCCCATAATCTTTAATCAGACTGTGTTTCCTGATTTATATGTCTTTCTATGTTTGATTCAGAAAGATAGGTTCTTCATAATTATAGCCGTACTGTGAGAGTCTGGATGAACTAGCAAGTCGTGCCAAGTGCTGATATGCTCTCCTTTCTTTGAGATTTCCAGAATGAGATTGCTTACAAAGTTTGCAAAACGACCTTCAGCTCCTCCCAGGCCCGTGTGAGCATGTGAGTATCTTGTTTTTAAAACCTGTGCCCCTGCCCTCTGGGTGGTCAGTCTTCCCGTGAGCATCTTTAGGGCAGGCCCCAGCTCCCTGCTTCCTTCCAACTTTGCAGAATAAAGGTCTCCTCCAGGATGTCCACTCTGCAGTGGGTGAGGAACAAAGTTAAATCAGACACCCTTAAGAGACTGGCTGTCTGGCTAGGCCTGGGCTTGGAGAGCACCAGAAAGACTGAGTTGTTTCAGTACATGGTGGTCAGTAACCTACCAGACGGGTGGAGATGGTGCTTTAACTCCAGAACAGAAGCACTTGGCCCATCACAGTGGCTTCCATTTGTTGAGCACTTCCTATGTGCAAGATCCCAGGTTATCCATGGTTTCTCCACAATATCAGGTTGGCTGATGTTCAAGGCTCATTTCATCAAAGTAAGCCCTGAAAAATATTTACAAGGATTTTGTATTGTTTTTGCACCATCCCAACGCTTTTGAAAGAGAAAGGTTAGTTGAACGTTGCCAGCACCCAGCTCATTGGTGTTCTCATCCTACTTGGCCACTGAAGAAGGTTGGTCTCACTGCCATCCTGACAATTCTTCCTCCCTTGGCTTCCCTGAAATCACCCTTGGCTTGCTGTGTTCACTCTGGGTGTTCTTTCTCTCTGGGTGTTCTCCCTTCCTCTCTGGTGATCTTTTCAGTTTACTCTAACTGCTTTACGGTTTTGACCTCTATCTGTTTTTTATGTGTAATTCTATGGGCTCTTTTCAGGAAAAAAATCCATCTCTCTCAGTTATTTCAACTGGTTTCATAGTCATGTTGCCTCAGTGGCTTCCGGTTGATTCACAAATCTCAGTACCCAGCATTAAGCCCTCTTCTGACCCCTAGACCTAGATATCTTGCAGCTGCTCACACGGGAAGCTCCTGCTAGGTCCACCTCTGAGCCTATTGTCCTTACTCCCAGACCTACCTCCTCTGTGGTGTCTCCCAGGGGGTGTGGCCAAAGCTACCTTCTCCTTTATTTCATGCAGTGTCAGCCTCTAACTTCTCTCCATTCTGTCTCCTAAATATCTCTCCAGTATTCCTACCTCGGCTCTCTCCACAGTCATTCTCTTGGGTCTGTCTCCTGGCTTCTCTATTCTGGATGCCATTTTTTTGTGGTGGCTCTGGAGATTGAACCCAGGACCTTCACACTGAGCTACTTCTCCAGCCCTTTTTCATTTCTTATTTTGAGACAGGGTCTCATTAAGTTGCCCAGGCTGGGCTTGAACTTTCGATCCTCCTGCCCTCCCCTCCCAGAGTGCTGACATTAAAGCCTGCATCACTACACTTGGCTCCAGGCGATTATTTTAAACAATTTCAAATTGACAGTGCAGAGAGCTCCTGTATACCTTTCTCCCAGCTTCCCTAGTGCTAGCATCTTGTATAACCAGGGGACAGCTATCAACATCAAGAAACTACCAAATGCCCTGAGTGACTTTGATGACTTTGGGAACAGATACTCTTGGTTGCCTGATACACCTCCAGAGTTACTATGTATTGGCCCTTTCTAGTCTGAAGCTGCAGTGTGCACCTCCTGGGAGGATGGATGAAGACGAGTGGTGCTCCTCCTGGATGCCCCCGTCATTCTGCTCGTCCTCCACCATCACTGGGTTGTCACTGTGGGCATGTGTCTGTCATCCTCCCTGGCCTCACCAGCAGCACTGACTGCTGCATTCTCGGGAGATACTTGTGATACAAATGAATACAATTGGTGTGGCTGGGCCTGTAGGCTAATAGTCGACAACCAGAAGGACTAAAAAGTCTGCACAACTACGGGGACCCCAAAGTCCCTTAGAGCATAGAGGCCCAGGCCAAGGGCAGATGAAACCTAAGGGCACTTCCATCCCTGCTCTGGCCACCTTAGGGCAGGGATGAACTTGGCATCTCTGCCTCTGTGGAGGTCACCTTTGGACCAGCACCTTGAATCCAGTGGTTCCCAGACCTGATTCAGAATTCTCAGGGGTGGCCCTGCAATCTGCTGATTAAGACCCTACAAGGTGGAGTGCAGTATGCAGGGCCCTGGCTCCTGACCAAGACCGGGTACGTGGAAATCCCTGCTGCAGAACAACCTGCTTAATGCACAGACAGTGCTGGCCAATCTGATCGTGAAGGCCTTCCTAGCTCTGATTTTTCTGATTATTCTTTTGCTTTAACTTTCAAAATAAGCCAGTGAATCCAAATGCAATACACATCCTGAGTATATACATGGTACTCCTAAAAATAAGCCTTTTAGGAAGTCATCCACAACAGGAAATACATCCAACTTCTGAATCTTCAAAATTTTTATTCTAGAGGTAGGTGTGGTGGTGCAGGCCTATAATCTCAGCACTCCGGAGGCTGAGGCAGGATTGTGAGTTGAAGACCATCCTGAACTACATAATGAGACCCTGTCTCATAAATAAAACAAAAGAAAATTTTGCTAAGTCTCACTTTGTATAATTTAACACTAGAGATTTTTATTTTATACATCTTGCAGTAGTATTTCATTTGTATCAGATGGGTAAATGATATACATATGAATCCTGATTAAGTCTGCAATCATACTTAATGTCTACCCTGGCATCTGGGCACTGGAGAACATTTATTTCTACATATAAGATTTACTGCCTTTATTATTGCAATACGAAACAGGTTCACAGTCCAAAATAGGTCAGTCCTAATGTTCACGCCTCTCCAGAATTTTACATTTCAGTCTGAGGAAGCCAAATTGTGGTCGATGTTTCCACTCTTTAAAACACTGAATGGTCTGTAATGGTTTGGCTGGTTACTTAGCATATGGAATCAGAAACACCGTCGGTCAAAATCTGACCCGGCCTGGCTCTCCCTCCTGTTCTGGACAGAGTGAGAGAAGTGAGTGGAAGCAAAATGGGCAGCTCCGACCTTGAGTCTGTACAGTTGTCGGTGCTGCAAGTGGTCTGCGCGGGGGACCCCTGACCACCCCAATATTTATCCAGTTCAGGCAAAACAGTGCCAATTCCAAGCGGGCGCCTTTTCAACCCAGAGCCGCTGGCTGAGTGCCACCTGGGTGGGATGTGACTGAGGCCGGGGAGCTGCTGGCCAAGGGGCTCAGCCCAGTGGGGAAGAGCTGAGGGGACTGCAGTGACCCCAGCCACCCCCCGTCTCTCTCTCTCACACACACACACACACACAATGACATGATTTTGTTTCAAGTCCCAGGTTAACGTTAAGTCCTTCCAAGGGAAACAGTGCTGGCTGTTCAACAGTCGGGTGGCAATGATTTCATGGTCAGTGCTGTACATTCTTCATTCTTTCTTTTTCACTAAGTATTTCTTTCCAACAAACCCTGAAGAAGCAATTAAGCCTTCAGGGCTAATCTGACATCAGACGTACACCCAAGTGCTTTGGGTGCCATTTTCCTGGACAATGGCTAGGGCGGCGATTCCTTCATACAGGGCTGCATGGGAAGAAACTGAGTGTCTGAACTCATTTCCACACCTGTGGGCCCTGATGCGGACCATCCACCTCACACAGAAGCTCTGTGGCTTCTCCAGGTGACCAAAGGACAAAGGGTCCTTTCTGACATTTTGGCTCTGGGGACTTCAGATTTCATATTTGCAGACAGTGCCTTCATTGGAGCAGAGATGAGTTCCTTCCTTTTGTCTCTCTTCCGACTCGCATGAGGCTGAGCATGCCTAGTGTGCAAGGCTTGCACCAAACTCTGATGTTGTTGGTTTAGAAGAGAAATGGGGTGGTATCAGCTGGCAGAGGAATGCACAGTGTCTAGAAGGCTCCCGGGCCACCCATGGGTGTGCCCAATGGTGGTTCCCTGGGCAACTGCTATGCTGAGCCAGAGACTCAGAAAACAGGAACCTCACCCAGAACAGCCATTTCTCAACTCATTTTACAAGACCAACAGAATCCTAATATTAAAGCCTGACAGAGATAATTTGAGAAAAGGAATGTTATCCCCACTCCATGGATGAGGACACTGAGGGTCCGGGGGTGACACAACATGATTCAACTCTCAGGATTTAGAAGCGGCACCAGCACGCTGGATCTAGGTTCCTACCTGAGTCTTCCTCCACCATCCTGGTCCCTAGCAGGTAGCCTCCGAATCTGCGAATCACATCCTCTAGCACCAAGTAGAGGCTTCTGGGGTCTGAAGCTGAGACCTGAGGAATCCCTCTTGCTCCTTCCTCCCCACAGTGGAAGGGGGCTGACCCTGCACCCCATATTGCCCATTCTGAGCTCCTGGTATGGATCGTCCTATTCACAATGCACAGCTGTGTGAGGCCAGGGATATGTGTGGTTCAGGAAGAAACGCTTCCCTGTCACATCTGGTTTTGTCATTTGGGCCAATAATCCTGTCTAGTCTGTTATGTATTGCTTTGTGTAACGGATACGGCTCAGGAGGAAATTTTGAGAGTTTGAACAGGAAAGCAAGTCACTGCCAGAGGAAGATAATGGCAGAACGGGAGCTCGGTAATAGAAAAATGCTGCCTGATTTTTACTTAGGCAGAGGGCCAAGCATTTAAATTCAAATGTAAATGTTATTAATTTTCAAATAAGTAACATGTCTTGTACTTTACATGTTTGTTTGTTTGCAGTACTGGGGACTGAACCCAGGGCCTTCACATCGAGCTCCATCCCTCGCCCTTGTCTATTTTTTATTTTGAGAGAGGGTCTTGCTAAGTCACTAAGTTGCCCGTGCTGGGCTTGAACGTGCAAACCTCCTGCCTCAGCCTTCTGGAGTGCTGAGGTTACAGGCGTGCACCCCTTCATCAGTTTGTATTTTACCTATTGTCAGAACGTGAAATAATGACCTCAGCTACCTCTGTGACCCTTAGTGTGGATGCCCCAGGCGTGATTTAAGATGCGGGTCACGGCTGTGATGGGTGGAGCAGTTTTCCCACCGAGTCCTGCGGGGAATGTGGCTGGAAGGAGCCTCATCCCTCAGCCTTGACATCCAATCCTCACCTCGCCCTCACCTCGTGCCTCCTCAATGTGCCTGAACTCTGCTGCTCTCGCCCTTCACCTCTGTTCTTGTCGGGGCCTCGTCACCAGCCCCGTTGTCCCCTGCTTTGGTCCACGAGCCTTCTGTCTCCCTGCACAGGCTCGTGGGGAACTGGATTACTCTGGCGTCTTCCGGTTAAACCGGAAACTCACTAGTCGGCGTCTTCGGACTCTAGCATCAGCTGGTGCAGTTGCCTTCCCAGACTGCCCCTCTGCAGACTGAACTCTGTCTCCTCCCTAGCTGCCCTTCTAGCCACAGCCTTCCCCTCCTCAAGAAACACAACCCCACTCATCCTGGCACAGGCCAATCCACGGCCCTAACATCTCTGGGTGCTGAGTCCGTGCTTGGCACCTTGCTCAGAGTCAAAGCACAATTCACAAAAGTGGTCTCCACACTCCTGCTCCCCTGGCCTCTGTGTCCCTACAGCTGTCTCTACTCTTCTGTCCCGGCTTCCGGTGTCCAGCCTCACTGTGCGCTCTAAGGCAGGGCCCACCTCCAGGCTTCAATCTGCCCCCACCCCTGCCCAAAAGCTCTTCCTCCTGAGTCCGCAGGGCTGCTCCTTGCTCCTCCCAGGTGCCCAGCACCCAGGCCTTCCCTCGCCACCCAGTACAAAACGTCACCTCTGCTCCCACCCTCCTGGGTCTTCCCTCTTGCTTTATGTTTTAGCAGAGCACATCTAACAGTCTGATGTCCTATGTGCATGTCTTATTTATTTCTAGCCTGTCTTCCACATTGGAATCTAAACTCCAGAAGGGCTGGAACTTTACTGACTGCTGAATCCTACAGCCTAGAGCAGGGTGTGGCACATAACAAGTGGTTGATACAAGGTTGTCACCGATAACTGGAGAATGATTAAATTTTAAAAATTATTACAGTAAAAGACACACGGCATTTTACCCCTCGAAATCCTCCTCCTGATTTCAAACGCACTGATCCCATCATTCTTTCCACGTTCTGAAGCAGTTCTGAAGTCCTCTTTCTTGAGCGTCTTTAGTTGTGCTGTCCTGGCTGCTTCGATGTCGTGAATCGATTCAAAACATTGACCTTTCTGGTTATTTTGACTTTGGGGAAGATCCAGCAGTCCCATGGTGCCAGATCCCATGAATAAGGTGAATGTGGACACAGAGTCATTGTTTTATTTGACAGAACTTACTGTAAAATTTGACCACCATGGGGTGATCAAAACATCCAGTGAATGTTTACATTTTTAAAAACTATTATAATAAAAGCCACATTGCTCTTAATCCCCCTTCAAAACGCTCCTCCTTGCTTCAAACACCCTGGTCCCATTTTTCTTGGCAAGGTCTCTTTTACTGTAACAGGTTTTTAATTGAAGGATTCACCATATTTTTCAATCACCACTGTAAACGCCTATTAAAGGAACAAATAAATGAATGCACTTCTCTAGCCTTGCTTCCAGGGACTTGTCTCACGGAACTGGATCTTTTAAATAGTTATAATGATGATGATGAAGAAAAAATTTTGACATGTACCAGAGAGTATCAAAAAGCAGAGATCACTGCTGTTAATGAACATGCGTAACATATTGAGGAAAGCAGGCAAAGGCAGAAAGAATCCGGCCAGGGCATGCACAGAACACATCCGTATAGTGGGAGGGAAGAGTTAACTGGATTCCAGTTCTGTGGGTTTGCAATAATTACTCCCTATCCCGTCCAGATCCCACTGGTAATGACAAGAGACACAAAACCAGATGTGGAGTTTATTGTGCAAAACTTGGCAGGGATGTAGGTGGGGTTGTGTTTGCACACCCCTCCGGCTCCTACCTACGAAAAGGTTTGGGTCTTTGGCAAGAAGAAACAGTGCTGCTGGAAACGGCTGCGCTTATGCAGAGTCCTTATTAGGAGCAGGATCGCTCAGGCGCAAACAGACCACTTGGGCCGATGTTTCCGGGGAAAGGAAGCGGTGAGTCTCTCCAGTGCCGTTGGACTCTTGCTGCTCTGGGATCGCCAGATGTTACAGGACACAGGTGCATGGGATGGTCCGGTTTCCCAGGCCCTTGTCCTGTTTCACGCTGTGCCAGGACACCTTGTGGAGTCAGGATGTGAGCTTCTCCCTGATTATAACTTCCTGGACGTCCCTCATGAGGTCAGTTTTCTCTCTACTGATGGCCTTCATGAAGTCTCTCCCACCCTTCCCTACACACAGGCCTGGACTTATAGGACACAGGCAGCCTGGCTCTCCAACAGTCCCGGATAGCGACCTGTGCCTGCAAGGCCGGCTGCGCCTCAGCATTTCCCTCCCTCACCCCCAGGCTCTCAGCACTCCTGAGTGGAATTTCTTGGAGGGCTTCTTAAAACAGTTTCCCAGGACTCAGCACGCTAGGAGGGGTCTGGAGACCTCCACATCCGACAAGGCCCAAGCAAAGATCGGGCTGCTGGTCCTGGGACCATACTTCAGAGCCACTGGCCACCGTCACTTAGTCTGAGCTTCCTCCTTCATTTACAGGGTGTGATCAAAATACATGGTGAACATTTAAATGGAAAAAATTTGCTACAGTAAGAGACACGTTGCCATGAATCCCTCCCCCTAAAATCCTCCCCATCTCCTCAAACACACTCATCCCATCGTTCTTGTCACTTTCTGAAGCAGTTCTGGAAGTGCTCTTTCCTGAGGGTCTTTATGAGGTGTGAACAAAACTACAGCTAATGCTGCTGCCTAGAGCCATCCAACAGAAAGGCAGGCTCGTGAAAACACGATGCTTTGTCCTCGTCTACTTTATTCACTGGTTTGGGCACTGTGTGATTCCTGGCTCTTCCCCTAGGTCAAGATGACCGGGAAGGGTCAGCATTTTGAGCTGATTCGGGACATTGTAGCAGCCATGACAGTGCAACTAAAGACACTTACCAAAGAGCACCTCCAGAACTGCTTCAGGAAGGGGCAACATGACGGGATAAATGTGTTTGAAGTGAGGAAGAGGCTTTTGAGGGGAATTCATGGCAATGTGTCTTTTACTGTAATAAATGTTTTAATGTAAACATTGGCCACAGTGTTTGATCGAACTGGTATCTCTGCCTATTCTCTGCCACTGTCCCGGCTCAGGCCTTCATGATTCTAAGCTCTGAGGACTTGGAGAGACAGACGTTAAGCATGATGCTACTTTCGAGGAGTGACAGCCCCACGTCACACAGCTGCATGGTGATGTAGCCAGGACCCTACCTCTGGCCTTAGGCAGCACAGCTGCCTGTCTGAAGCCCACCCGGGGGAGACCCCCAGGCCTGGAGAAGACCAGACCTTGCCTGGGAAAGAGGCACAGAGCAAGTTAATGGGAGGGCAGGGACTGGAACCAGCTCTGCCTTTGAGCATTTGCAGCTGCTGTAATAGGGATTTGAAATGGGCAAAGCACAAGATCAACCCTTCACTGTGTCAGACTCATCTGACACAATGGTACCACAGCCATCCTTAGGGCCATAAAGGAGATGTATTTGGAGCTCTAAATGCATGTAAATGAAGAGTCTGAAGGAGACCTGGGTGTGGAGGAAGTGCTTCCCAGGGGAGTGACAAGTAGGTTGACACATGAAGGACATATAAATGTTAACTAGCTTAGGAAGAGAAAGAGAGGTTTCTGTGGTGAGCATGGCACATGCAAAAGCCCTGTGGTAGGAGGAATCCGGGTGAATATGAGAGAATAAAAGAGAAGCAGCATGGCTAGAACAACAAGGGTTAGGGTCTGAGGGTAGGAGATGCCAGGTCCTGCAGTGCCCAGTAGGTCTTGGTCTCAGGAATGATAGGAAGCCCCCAGGGGTTTAAACCAGGGAGAGGTGGCATAATTAGATTTGTTTTTTCTTAAAGACCTAAGTGGCTGCCATGTGTGGGAGGCAAGGGTGGGTCTGGATGATCCGTTAGGAGGCTGTAGTCTCGAGAGAGGGTGGATCTCTGAAAGGCAGAGCTGTGTGGCTGGGTCCAGAGCAGATATTTCCAGCCGAAAGCTGTGTGCATCTGGGGAGCTGACTTGGGTGGAATCAATGTGTCGACTTCATGGAGAAGGCAGGGCCACGACGAAATCTGAGATCTGTAGAGACGGGAGCAACCAGCTGCCTGAAGGAATCCCAACTGGATATTTCATTAAATTACAAAAGCCTCCCCAGAAGGGAGTATAAGTACTTGTATCTTCCTAGTAAGACCATTTCATGTTAATGAGCGGGGCATCGCCGGCCTTCCCAGGTGAAAATATACGGTCACTTGGCCATTGCGAATTTAAATTTATCTGGCCCAATTTTCCCAGAGTTCTTGTACCCTAGTGAAAAGTTAAAATGTGTCCTGCTGTTTGCTGATGATCTAGGGGGATCACATTTTAACTAAACACCTTTCTTCAATGGCTCACAGCTCTGAATCCCTGCACCAAATCCCCTTGGTTTGCCAAAACCTAGTCTTCCCCGTGCACCCTCTTTTCAGAGGGGAGCCATTCTGTAGGTGTCCCCCTCCTTGCTTACTGACCAGCAGTTTCCTCGGTGACCCCTGGCTGCTGTCTCCGGGTCTCCCGGCTGAGATGCCAGTCTGATATGTCATCTGTGTTTTGCTCTAGCCTGAATTCTGGGAAATGTTGCCGTCTCCCTTCCTGCATATTTGCTTTGAAGATAAAGACAGGCTGTTCTTCTCCCCTGAGAACCTTGAAGGGTGTTCCCGCTTGTCCATCTCCCCCTGGCCTGGGGAAATTCCAGCAGGCAGACGTGGGCCACAGTGACCCATGTCAGGTGAGGCCGCTCAGATGAGGAGGAGCCAGGGGAGCTCCTGAGCCATGTCCTTTCTCCCTCACACCTAGGCGGTGACTGGAAGGTGACTTGTTTTTCCAGACACCCCCACGCCAATCTACGAGACTCCAGCACCTGCTCACTGAGGTACAGGACACAGCCCGGCACCAAGCAGCTCTGTGACCTAACGCAAGACCATTTGCTTCTCTGAGCTGTGCGTCCTGAATGGAAAATGAGCGTGTTGGATCGAAGTAGTGGTTTCTGAGGTTTTCAATTAGATGACAACTTTTAAAATTCTATCCTTAATGCTGCGAGTTGGCACAAATTCTGACTTCTAAGCACATTGAACTTCTTTAAGCAGCAGCTTTTATTTCACTTCTCTTTTTTTATACATCAAAGTGCACCCCAGAGCCTCTGACCAACATGACTGGTTGACATCATTTTAGCAAATGAAACCTCATTGTCAGGACACACGCCTTCTTATGGGATGTTTGGAATTTTAAAAGTAGGTCACAAATCCTGTTTCTGACCCCTAAAAATTCAAATGATCCCAAATGGAAGAAGAAATGGCCTAAAACACTTGCAGAGAAACCTGTATCTGGAGTTCTGGCTAAAACAGTAGAAGCCCAAAGCCCCCGGCCTAAGGAAAGAAGTATAAACAGCCCACAGCCAGGCTGTGAAAGCTTGGCCTCTGTTGAAGGACAGCTGTGATGTGTCTCAGATGAAATCTGCTCATGCTTCCCCCCCATCCCATCTCGTCAGTGGCTGTGCTCACCGCGAAGCTCAGCTCTCTGCGTCCAACCTCCTCGAAACCATGAATGACAAGCACCTCATTAATCTCTCTGATGGTTCCATTCACCAACCTCCTTGACCCTTATGGATTATTCCAGACTTCAAAGGCAGACAATTCGAGTGCATTTTCTACCCCCTCTTTATTTTTTTTTTAGGTGCCCTGATAGCCTGCTAATTCCCAGGTACACAGTAGGTCTACAGCAATGCTTGTTGAATAAATGAATGAATGAATGCATGAACCCAACACATGAATGGATGAATTGTTAAACATCCCACATTGTCCAGGTCTTGGACCTCTCTCAGCAACTCTGTAAGGTAAGGAGTATTCTCACTTTGCAACTGGGGACACTGGGCCTCCAATCATGGGGACTGTGACTTGTTCAGGGTCATCCAGCTAGTAAGTGATAAGACCAACTGCAATGCAGATCTTTGGTCACCCACCCCCTGGCTGTGCAAAGCTCCTGGGCTCTGAGAAAGGACATCTCCGGCTTCCTGTCACCCCAGGCACACGTCAGTCTTCCTCACTGGAGAAATTCAACCCTTTCCCCCACGGTGGCAGGGACCTTTTATAGTTCCCTCTGCTCCTCTCCTGGCTATCATCTGAACATCTCCTTTATCAGGCAAAAAGTCAACTTCATCAGCCAGGGATGGTAGTAAAGGTCTGTCATCCCGGCACTGAAGAGGTCAAGGCAGGAGGATCATAAGTTTGAAGCCAGCCTGAGGTACAGATGGAGTTCGAGGCCAACCTGGACCTTGTCTTAAATAAACAAAGAAAACCTTTGTCCCCAGTTAGTGGTGTGCTGTCGAGCAAATCACTTCTCCAAGCCAGGTTCCCATTAGTCAGGAGAATAACTGAATGTGAGGCCCTGACAGCATGGGCAGGTATCGCCCTAATAAATGCACATTCTCCTCTCTCCTCCCATCCTCAAGGCCACACCCTAGTTGGCCAATCTCACCCCTCTTCCTGAACCCAGTGGCCCAAAGAGGCCGCCCTTCACTCCTCAGCTTGGCCAGAGGTCTCAGCTTGGGACAGCCAATTCCCAGGGACTCTCTCTGAGTTGGGTAGGGAAACCTGCTGCTCCAGGCTCCCCTCCAGCTGTTCTCTACCCTTGGAAGCCACACGTCAGTGAAGCCATCCCTCTGTCATACATCTGGCCAACCCTGCCAATTTTGGAACTGTAAATGATTCCACTGTGTGCTTTCTCCTTTTAGAACTGGGAATACCTTTTAGAAACAACTGGTTTGATCCTTTCATGCTTACCCTCACCTATTCCCATTTCACAAAGAAAGAAACAGAGAGTCCTAAACCCCTACCTAAAGGTTACAACAGAGAACTCAAAGGATGGCAAATAACAATGGCTTTTCTTGGTGATCAGCGATGGAGGTGTTTGCAAGTCTTCTTCCTCTCTCATAGACTGGACTGGCACAGAACTCCTGGGACAGTCCTCAGTATCAACCCTACTGTCACTGACAGGGCTTGTGGCTCCCCTGCTGCTCCTGGCACTGGCTCCATTAGTCAACAGAGAAGGTGCAGACAAGAGAACCGTGGTGCTGCCACTGTGCGCCATCTTCCCCAAGACCACGGCGATCCTCCTGGAGGAGAAGCAGGGAGAGGAAAGCTTTCCCCCACATTTCAGCTTACTGTAAGGCAGCCCGTGGATGTGCACACATCCACCGTCATGTGCACATGTGTGCACACATGCACCACCTTGACCCTTGGAGTAAAGTATTTTTATATCCACGATGCATTTTTTAATGAAGGGAAACAACAGCCCAAGGCTGGTGTTTAGGGACAGAACTTCTGCCTCTTTACCTGGAGCAAGTCCAAGGCTTGCTGAAAAGTCCAGGATTTGGAGTCAAGAAGAAATGGGATCCGGATCCTGGTTTTGACTTGGTGTTGCAGCTGGAGCGAGCGTTCGCAGGGACTCTGCTTCCCGCACAAAACGTGGAAATGTCACAGAGCTGTCCATAGCAGTGTCACAGACATGAGAAGAAAAAGCCTCTGCAAACTGGAAAGCTCTTTGCAACCTGTAAAGTGCTGTTCAAACTGGAGTCCTTAATACCGGCTTTTCAGTTCTGGAATTTCCTGGGAAACTCACAGGCGCCATCTTTTCAATGCAATTCAACACCCGCAGGTGGAAATCTGATTGCTGTGCTGGTCAGCAAGGGAGGGCAGGCCAGAGGATGGTGTGGGCTCCGCTCTGTCCTGTCAGGAGTCCATGGTGGCTCTGTCACCCACCCCCTCCTGAGGACCTGAGTCCTAGCTCACTGGAGGTATTTAAGCACATTTAACCACTTAGCAGAGAAGCAACGGAGGAAATGTTAGCATCAGCTTGATGTTAGAACTGATGATCTTAGAGGTGTCTACGAACTTCTCCGATTTTATAGACGGGAAAAACAGAACTCCCTTCATCAGAGAACATGGTTTGAAATCTGCTAGCCCG
Organism: Heterocephalus glaber; assembly: GCF_000247695.1. The sequence goes on from NW_004624730.1 coordinate 63,833,621, forward strand.
AGGTTCTGCGTGCATTTGGATACGGGGCACTTCGGGTCTCTCTTGGGGTGCATGAAAGCAGGGAGAGGTGTGCATGACCACAACAGAGGGGCCAGGTGAGCGAGCTGGTCATGGGTTTCAGGGTGACTTGTGTGCCTGCCCTGCACATCCTGCTGCCACTCATTTTTGTTAAGAGCAGCAATGCCCATGTGACCTGCCCACTTGGAAAGCAAGGTGCTTCCTTATGTCTGATGCCTCAACTCCTCCACCCAACGTGGGTGTGACCCTCAGCCGACCCGCTCGTGGGCACCCAAGAAACCATCACTCTGCCTCCTGCCTGCCACTCCTACCCGGGTGCCACCTTCCCCACTCTGCACATCAGATGGCCACCCCCTCCTGGTCACCATTTCAACACCACCCCTCCGGGGACTCCCCAGAAGCAATTTTCTCTCCATCCTTCCTTCCCTCATACAGGGTGCTTTTGACATTAGAGCTAATTGTGGGCCTGTCCTGTGTTCTGTCATGAAAGGAATCCTTGGGACCCTCTGCTCTCCCTCCTCAACACTGTGCACCCTTCCCAGCACCAGACAGCACTTGGTTTCTGATGAGGAAATAAACACAAGTGTTCCTGCATCCAAATGCCAAACCCACCAGCCAAATGGCCTGGTGAATTCATCCTTCTCCCCCTGAAGGTCAGTCTGGCAAAAAAACTCACGGATTCTGGAATGGAGACAGAGATCAGAGTTGTGTCAGCAAGCGGGGAACTCGGAGAATGAGAAACCCAGGGATGGAAAGTCAGTTGGCAATGCGAAATCACATAATACATGGATTGGTGACTTGTCGCCAAATAACTACAAAGCTCTGAATTTTGGGGCACATCTTATAAAAATCAGGGTCAGCATGAGCTGATTTAGTTTTAAGTTTACCTGTTTTCATATCCAACCTCAAAGTGAGGAGCCGGAAGTGGCTTGTGAAGGTGTTAAGCACATCTGGGTCTGGGAAAGAGATGAGACTCCACCCCTAGCAGGTGGCTGTCACGGGGCTGTCTCCTCTGTCCCCTTCCAGCGTGCTGTGAATCCCAGCAGGGAGGTGCTCCCTCTGACAGAGCACCCAGTTCCACCCACCTTCTCAGTGCTGCTGGCTGCTTCCTGTGACTTCTAGTGAAGGTTCTCTGGGTCCTCTTACACAGTAGCACACTGTTGCCCAAAGCCAGGGGTCCTGGTGACAAATGTGAACAGAAGCCCTGAGAAACAGAGAGGGTTCTTGTCATCTCATGATCGGGGATCCATCTTTCAGTTTCTGCTTTTGGGGGACCCGAGGCAGCAGTCCCTGGTCAGCGTTCCTTGCCCTGCCATTCTTTCTTTTGTAGCCTCAGCGACTGCACAGAGAAACTGAGGCAACACCTTTGGGGTGGCGACCTGGGATTGTGTATCAGCCAAGCTGGCCCCAAACACCCACTGGCCGCCCCAGGACCCAGGGCTGAGGAAGAGGGGCAGCTATCTGCAGGGGGTGGAAGGAAACCGAGACAGGCCAGTCCGGCCCCCCTGCCCCCGCACTGCCCACCCCCCACCCACTGCTCCTCCCTGGAAACAAGCACTTAGGTGTTCCCAGGGGCAGCCTGTTAATTCTTAATTTCTCCCCTTGAGAGGTGGAGAGGGGGGAACTGCTGTTGAATATTTGTTTTTCTGTCTGTGGACAAATACATATTGAGAGCTATGTTTATGTGTATGTGTGTGAGCGCACGAATGCGCATGCTACCCCAACCCTGTGTCTTACACCGCTGGCTATTTACACACCAGATGATCCCTGCAGGAAGAGGCAAGTCCCCGGCTGCTGTGGAATTTTAAGAGATCTCCCTGGAATGCCTTGTGGGACCTCTGGTTCTAATTGCCTCTGTCAGCCGGAGCTGGTGAACTGGCAGGAGCAATGAGAGGTGAAATTGAACAGATTCCAATTCACAGCAGACCCCCAGCCCTGGGCCAGAAAAGAAAACAAATGTGGCCAAGGCTGCGGGTGTGGTGGAAGGAGCCCTAGACTGGCAGCTGCGAGGCGAGGGTTCTGTCCCTGCGCTACTGCTGCTCATGGTCCACGCTGCTTGGGATCCATCTCCCCTCCTGAGGCCTCTCGTCTGCCTTGAGAACTGGCTGGTCTCCAAGGCCCCTCTTAGTTTAGAATCCAGGGACAGAACCATCCGGCTCTCAGGACGCTGGAGACAGGGGGCCAGGGACGTTGTCTCTGGAACAACTTTCAAGTCAGACGCTCCGCAGTTTGGATCTTTAAGCAAATGAGGATGAGAGGATTTGGTTCCCACCCATTAGAGCCCAGCCCTTGGCTGCGGCCCCAGCCCCTTCCTTCCTTCCTCGTCCTTGGCAGGGTGGCTGGAGGTCTGACTGCGTCCTCAGCTTGGAGGAGACCAGATCCCATGGTTCCTTAGTGCCCCCTATGGGCCCGAGGGCAGTGGTTGTAAAGGAAGCACTGCCCAGGAAGCTGCCCCTCCCAGCACACCAAATCTTCTCTGCACAGCCTCTAATTTTAGAGGCCTGATCTCTAGTTTATGATGAATTTCTCTCTCTTAAGCTTATCTGTGTGTGTGTTTCATCTTCTGGTGCTAGGGACTAAACCCAGGGCTTTCACACCCAGCCCTTTCCATTGTTTTTATTTTGAGACAGGTCTTGCTGAATTGCCCAGGCTGGCCTTGAACTTGCAACCCTCCTGCTTCAGCCTCCCATAGTGCTGGGATTACAGGAATGCACCACGGTACCCAATTTAAGCCTATTGTTTTAAGGCTCAGGCTGAAACCACTGAAGGAGTCGGATCAGGCGACTCCTTGAAGTGGGCAGCAGACAGGAACTGTCTTCACAACAGAGGACAGCGAGGGACCACAGGAGACCGCAGCACCCCTTCATCCCCTATCCTGGGGAGGCCTGGCGGGGGTGGCACCGGGTGCAGAACGCCTCACAGAATGCCTGTGGCACGTGTGCATCACAGTATACACAGGGGGCCCAAAACTATGGTGAAGGTTTAAATCTTAAAAATGTACTACACAAAAGACACATTTTCATTAGTTCCTCTCAAAATCCTCAAAATCTTACCCCCCCCCCCTTTGAACACACTGATCCCATCGTGCTGGTCACTTTCTGCAGCGGCTCTGGAGCCCTCTTTCCTGAGGGTCCTTCCTTTCATTATCCTGGCTGCCTCCATGTCCTGAATCCATTCAAAATGTTTCCCTTTCATGGTCATTTTGACTTTGGGGAGGAGCCAGAGTCTCACAGGTGCCAGATCTGCCGCAGAAGGTGGGTGAGGATGAACCGTGATGTTTTTACTTTTTGGACAGAGATTGCCCTAAATGGTTGATGGACCAGGTGTGATGGAGCATTGCCAGGAATGCCCCTCAAAATCCTCCCCTGCCTTCGAGCGCATTCGTTCCCCACTCTTGGCAGCATGTCTTTCGCTCTAACAGGGTTACTGTGTAAGTTGACACCACCTCATGTTCTCTGTCAGCTTTTGCAGTGGCCAAGTATGGGACCCTGAGGACAATGGCTGATCATCTTTGCTTTTGTGGGCTCCCACCAGCCCATGCCTCTGTGTCTCCTGTGGGTCAGAGAGCTCCCTTCCTTCCCAACAGATAGCCTGTGTCAGTCAGGATCTCTGGCTCAGGGGACAAAATCCAAGTCACAGTGACTTTGCCCAATCCAGGCTTATCTGCTCCTCGGAGAAGACATCAGTAGCCAGGCTACAGTCCACAGAATCATCAGCCATCTAGAGAGCTCGACTTGAACCTTGCAGACTGAGGTGGTTGGCTATGTGCCAGCCATCTAGAACCCTCCAGAGAAGATGAATTGGAAGGACAAAGAAACCCCCTGATGATGTTACACTTGCATCTCATTGGCCATCCCAGCAACCAGGTTGCCTGGGAATGAAGCTGTGGCCAACCTGAGTAAACTGGGAGTTACTCCTGGGGCAGAAAGGGGGGCTGGCTATTGACTCAGCCATGAGTAGACTCCACCTTAGTGCCCAGGTGTCCTGGGAGAGGCAAAGAATGGGGTGCAGCTCTGTCCCGGTCTCCATGGATGCGTGCTGTCCTTGCAGAGAGAACAGGCAGCTCCTGTGTGCTGCTCAGCTGATCAGCTGATGTGGAACTCCTCAGTACCTCACACAGGGCCGGGCGCCTGCCAGCTTGGCTGGCAGAGATGGTATCTGCCAGCTCACTGCAAGACAGGATGCCAGGAAGCGCCCCCAAGCCGGGCTTGCCAGTACTTTCCCTCTGCCAGCTCACCTACGAGGCCCCAAGCCTGACTCCAAACACGCCCACCTAGTGCTCACTGCCAGATTGGGGGGCCAGGGAATGACGCCTTCCCAACAGGCCCCACTCCAGGCAAAGAGTTCACTGCTTTCTCTTTATTTGTTCTGCTGGGAGCCAAAGCCACCCACCAGGTCAAAAGGAAACCCTTAAATGTTTAAATTTGATATTTAAAATTGTAGACGTGGCCCCAGTGGTGCATGCCTGTGATCCCAGCTCTCTGGAAGGCTGAGGCAGGAGGACTTAGAGTTGGAGCCCAATCTGGCAATTTATCAAGACCCTGTCTCAAATGAGAAAATAAAAAACAGGCTGGGGGTTTAGCTCAGTGTGAAGGGCCTGAGTTCAATCCCCAGTACTGCAAAATAAACAAACACACGAATAAATAAGTCAGTCAGCTGATGGGGATGTGGAGGTGGAAGGCAGATCAAACCCCTGGGCCCTGCTGACTTCCCATGAGCTGGCTGCTGATTTCCTGCCCACAGGTGTTCCTGGTCCTTCAGGCTTGGGGAGGAGCCTTGTCCTTCAGTTTGACCCCAGGCTTGGCACTGTTTTGGGGACTGTGGGTTCTTCCCCGCGGAGCCCCCTGGGCTTTCCTGTTGTTCTTTCTGTCCCTCCTCCTGGGACTGCTGGAGGCCACTTTCCTGTAGCGCTGCCAGGGCCTGTGCAGCAGTTGTTCCTTTCATCGCACCGAGGTGCACAGGGTAGAGGAGGACCCAGGTGACCAGGGCTGAGGAGAGCTTCCGGTCAGCACATTGAGGGACCATCTGTTGGGGACCATTTTCCAAACTTCCTGGGGTGCTCTATTCTGTGAGTCCCAATGTCCACTTTAAAAAATGATTTCAGTGGCCCTTTACCTAATTCAATAACTGCGCCAATTATTTGTCACGCCAAAGTACTTCCTCTTTAGAGAGCATCACCGCAAGCAGCCTCCAGGTTTTGCTGGTCATGTGAAAACACTCACTCCTCCTTCCCGTCACTGTCATCCATTTGCTTCTCTCGGGAGACCCAACGTCTTGGACGAGAGAGACTCTCAGCCCTGGAATCAGAGTAGGATTTCCCTTCACGAGGGGCTTTCCAGGAATGAACCAGACTTAAAAGCAGACACCACTCCTGTAGAGCACAAGGGAGAGGAGTCATCAGCTTCAATTTGTTAAGAACCATTTATCATGGATGCACCGAGACCGTGTCTGTTTGAGATCTTTTCTCCAGTATAATTTGGCGATTGCACATAGATCATAGCCAGTCCCGAGACTGCCTGGCGGGGCAGACAGCCCTCCAGGGCCCTGTTTGCCCATTTCTCATAATCCACTTTGACTGAGACAGACTGTCACTGTAGCACTTTGCAAGTTGGTATTTTTAAATGTATTTTTGTACTGTTCAATGCTAGGTCTTTAATACCTCAGAGCACTTAAGAACCCCAGAGCAAGTTGAATTATCACCGCTTTGCAGCTGGGGCGGCTGGAGGACAGGTTAAAAATGACTGGTGTGTGCTCTGAGCTGCTCGCAGGCATCGTACTGAAAGCTCAGCTCCGTCCTAACACATCTGGAAAGATGGGAATTGGGACTGAGAAAACCCGGCCAAGTCTCTTTCCTCCAAGGCTTGGCTCTGAAACCCCCACAGCACACAAGCAGAGGGGCTGAAACGGGTCAGCGACGGAGTTGGAACAAATAATTTCCTTCTCTGGATGAGCGCTCATTACAAAGTGAGGGGTCGCATCTTCCAAGATCTAAGCAGAAATTGCCACTTCCTGAAAAATGGGGTGGGGGGGGAATGCAAACAAGAACAGGCCTGCCTCAGTGTGTGACATCTACGTGGGGCCTATTTAATCGGCGCTGGCTGAGTGTGGCGTGGTTTTGTCCCAAGGACCCAGGACAGAGCTCAGCTTTGGACCACAGGCAGGATGACCAGCAGAGGTGATTGTGAACCTTGGTAATGAGCCTGAAGTTATACCTGCTAAGTTACAAAGCAAAAGCGAGGCATCCGCAGCCTGGAAATTTTGATACCTTCTAAACTGCAAACAGTAAGAATCTATGACCCACTCCAAAAGAATAAAGAAAATAGAATTTAAAACATGATACTGAGGCAGGAGGATCACAAGTTCAAGGTTAGGCTGGGCAGCTTAGTAAGAAAGACTCTGTCTCAAAGTAAAATAAGAGGGCCCAGGGATGAGGGTGAGAAGTAGAGCACTTTCTAGCATGTGTGGGTTTAGTCCCCAGCATTGCAAAAACAAAGCAAAACAAAAAAAACACAGAGCCAAAACACTTGTAATGCACCTGTGCCAAGTGTTCGGGTTGGTGGTTTGGAGGTCTGGAGTAGGAGAGTTCCAGGGTGATGCAGGGGGCTGGCTTTTAGCACCGTCTCCCCAGGCTGGCTCATGGTCCTGGCAACCCCTGACCTCAAGCTGTGCTCCTCCTGCCACTCAGGGTCCTCCCTGGGGTCGAGGCCCTCGGGGGTGTAGGGTCCCGTGCATTTGTTATTTCTTCAAGCAAAGATGAACTTACAGTAGCAAGGCACTTCTGTCCCTGTCCAGATCACCTAGGGGCACCTGAGCAGCTGGTCAGGCCAGCTGCCAGGAGCGGCTGAGGACATCAGCACAGCCTGGGCCAGAGAGAGCTTGGTGAACCAAGGCCCGGCTCTGGCCAGAGGAGGGGAAAACGGAAGACAGACAGGTGACAGTCCATGCAGACTGTGCACGCAGCACGCTGAGGACCTGTCCCAGCCCCTTTCTTCACCTGCAACGTGGGGACCCCAACATCTACAGCCACACACTCCCTCAGGTTTCCTGGCTCATGACCGAGTCATGCAAGATGTCTGGCACTGAACACGCGCTTGGCCTTCTCTCTCCCACACCTACTTCTGGCCAGAACAAATCAGTTTGTTCCAGGGAGCCCTGCAGGTGAGTGAGGCAGGCACAGAGGCCTGGTGAGGACAGGATGGGACTGTCCTGCATGGACAGAACTGTTCAAGGACACAGCCCCTCTCTCTCTCTCTCGAAGGGCATTGTTTTCACTTTTATTTTTATTAGTGTTTGTAGTACACAATGTTCACGTTCCTTGTGTGGAGTTGATGCATGCGCATAACACATCTTCATTCTTTCCTCACATCCCCTTCCTTCTCTTCCCTCCAGGTCTTCATCCCCTTCTGAGAAAGATCTAGTTCCCTGCTTCCTATTATGTCTTTTATTTTGCTCTTCTTTTATAATGGAGGTTTCTCAATTTGAGTTTCTATTATATGAGAAACCATTCAATGTTTAAACTGAAGTGTCTGATTTATTTCAGTTAACATTATGTACTCAGGGTGCATCCATTTTCCTACCAATAATTCACATTAATCTTTCTTTAATTCAACGATTCTATCTTTGACAAAGGGGCCTGAAACATACCCTGGAGGAAAGATAGCCTCTTCAATAAATGGTGCTGGGAAAACCGGCTTTCCACATGTAGATCGAATCTAGACGCATACCTCTCGCCATGCACTAAACTAAAATCAAAATGAGTCAAAGAACTAAATGTTAAAACAGGAACCCTTAACCTGCTGGAAGACAACACAGGTAAAACCCCTGCAGCCATAGGTGTAACGTCACCCTTCCAGCCTCTTTGCAAGGTTCCTGTCCCCCCTGCAGCTCCCCAGAAGGAAGCTTCAATTCCCAAGGCATTTCCAGGCCTTGTTGTGGCTGGCACTGCAGCATTTTTCACATTCCCTGACTCCTCGGTGGTGTGTGTCTGTCTGTGTGTGTCTCTTATCTGCCTCAGGAGGAAAGGACCTGTCTTGTGACCCAGCCTAGGAGGAGTTTTCTCCCTGACCTCCCTATTCCAGCTGGAGAGATTTCCCCGGGGTCCCCGGGTGACCCACAAAGATGTCTTCTCAGAGTGAATGGCCGGCATGGGGCTTGGAGGCTCGGGACTTCTGGGCAGGTGCCACTCTGGGTCCGCGGCGATTCCAGAGCTGTGGGGTCTGACCCTGTGCTCCGGTCAGGGGCCAGAAGGAGCTGAGTGACACTGAGGAGTGATTGAGGGGGAGATAGGCACAATGGCAGGTAGCTGTCTAGAGACAAAACCGACGTTATCAGGTAGATGTGGCCGATGTCTAGGCTGCTGTAATGCACTCTGGGGGAGACATTCCTAAGTGTTTTGGAGTAAGACGATACTCAGCCTGCGATGTGCCGGAAAATATTCCAGAAAAGAAGTTGAGGAATACATGAATGATGTAGCAAGACACTGATGGTTGTAATTATTGAAGCTGGTGACAGACACAAGAGGGTTTGTTACTCATACTCCACTTTTGTGTAGGTTTGGAAAATTCCAGAATGAAAATGTTTAGAAAGGATTTTCAGTTTTTCTGAGGCAGGGTCTCTCTAAGTAGTTCTGGTTGGCCTTGAACTCACTGTGTAGCCCAGCTGGCCTTGAAGTTGGGATGATCCTCCTGCCTCAGCCTCCATGTGCTGGGCTGGCAGGCGGGCACCACCACGCCAGGCTAAAAAGGGGGATTCCTGACTAACTCTGGTGTGAGACCCGAGGGCGGGGATGGTGTCACACTGCAGGTGAGGTGGACACTGGCTCTGAAAGGTGAGCCGGAACTGGGAGTGGGAGCGAGGGCAGGATTTGGAAGCGCGTGCTGGTTCGGCTCTCTCTGTACCTGCAAATCCCCTTGGCCTCTGGGTCTTCATTCCAGGGAAAGCACTTCGCTTCCAGGGCGGCCCACCCTCGCTGCAGACTCCCCAAGGCTGGCGACTTGAAGCCCTGAGCATCTGCTCCGGGGCTCTGTCCCCTTCCTTCCTCCTCGCTCCCTCTGCTCCGTCTGGGGAGAATTATCCAAGCTTCAAGTAGTAAATCTAAGGCCCGGGCAGCCCTCCCACAGGTGATTCCCGAATTATCCCCTTCCCTGGGTGGGAGTGGGGAGGCCAGAAGTTCAGGCCTGAGCTACAGTCTCCTGGCTGTGGTCGGAGAGCTCCGGGCGCCACCTGCTGGCAGAGACTGGCAGCCCACCCTGAAAGGCAGGTGGGTCGCGCAGGGATTTGCCTGTCCGGACCAGGCCAGCCTCAGATCTCCCAAGGCGCGTAGGAGTCAGAGTTTAGCAGATTCCCGATAGAAAAGAAGAGAGTGGGTGCCGTGGCACAAGCCTGTCACCCCAGCACTCAGGAGGCTGAGGCAGGAGGATCGCTGAGAGTTCGAGGCCAGCCTGGGTTGCATAGTGAGTTCCAGGCCAGTCGGAACTGCATAACTAGACCCTGTCTCAAACAAAACCTGGAAGGCCCACACCTAAGCCACCGCATCTGGGCCCGGAGAATCCTTGGGCTCCCCTGCCCCACCTCTGTCTCTCCTCCTCTCCATTTTATTCCCAGAAGGAATTTCCGCCCATGAATCTGGACAGATTCATTATTCCCGAGGCTCCCTTACTTGGAAGATGTGGCTTTGGGATGCCAGACTCTGAAGTGGTGAGGACAGCCAGAGTCCTGGGAGGAAGAGAAGGTGGAGTGCCTCACCCCAACACCTGCAAGGACAGGGGTGGGGTCTTCCGGTTTCAACAGTGACTTCATCTCTCTAAAGCTCTCGTCTTGCCAGCCATCTTTGTAGGGTCTCAGGCCCACCTTCCCCCAGAACATCTCTCGTATTCCCACGCAGGCGTGGATTCTTCCTTCTCCCGATTCTGCCCCCCAGTGCTGTTCGGAGTGGACACCAGCCATCCTGTCGCTTGTCACTTCCTGCTTTCTTCATGCTCAGATGCCCTTTCCTCTGCCTTCAAATGGTGAGAGCCTTTGGGGTTTTATTGCAAATGCCACCCTCTGGCAGGTTGCTTGGTTTGCAGCTCCTTGTATTGGGGTCAGAGAAGCGATTGTCTCCTTGCTCCTGACCCCCACCCAAAGTCCACACCCAGCCCCAACAGGGAGAGGTCCCTCCGGGACCACTGCCAAAGTAGGCTTTCTAAGAAACTGGCCAGTGTGGTCCCAGAATCCAATAGTTGGACATTTCCAATCCCCACTGTCCTTTAAAGTCAAATAACCAAATGGAGCAAAGTACTTCGAGGAACAAACTTGTCACTGTTGTTGAGGTTCTCAAAAGAACACAGCCCGAGTCCCTGGTGTCCTGCCTTGCTGGGACAGCTCTCAGCTCCGAGCAAGGTCCTACGTGTCTGTACAGCGCAGGGCCTGCCAGCATCTAAAGCCGTAAGCATGACACAGATCGGGCAAGGCGCTGCTTCCTTGGAGACTTGCATATTTTATTCCTTCATTATTAACAAAATTAAGTCACCAGTGACAGCTGTGTATAGGTCGAACTGTTTTGGTCACCCAACAGTTTTATAAGAACCTCCAGCCAGAAGTAAGCCCTTGCCTGATGCTTTGCGGTTATACTCAATAGCTGGCATTTCATGTATGTGGAGAAATAAACAATGATGTTTTATTTCTTAATTTTTGTAATTTTTATGAGCCTAAGAGTGATGCATATTCATGGCAAGTAAACATTAGAAATATAAAATCTCTATGAAGAAAAATACCTCCTAGAATCCTATCACCTGACGATATTTATGGATGTTTTGGTGTAGAGCGTTCCGATTTTTTTCAAGGAATAAATTTTCATATATTTTTGCAACACTGTTATCCTGTGACAGGATAATAGTTGTTTAGAAATCATGACTTTTTTTTTCAGTACTGGGGATTGAGTCTAGGACCCACTGAACTGTATCTCCAGTCCCTTTGTATTTTAACTTTAAGATAGGGTCTTGCTACGTTGTCCAGGCTAGCTTAAAACTTACAGTCCTTCTCCCTAAGCCTCCTGAGTAACTGTGATTACAAGGCATGGGCTCTTGCATCTTTACATAACAAGATACCATGAGCCTCCTCCCAGGCCTACAGTATCCCACCCTGCTGTTTTTAATGGTTTTAGAGAATCCCATCATAGTGATAGACTGTATTTTTTTTAGCCAATCCCTATGGTCTCAAAATTACCCCATTTTTATGCAGTTAATAATCTCCTTGAGTTATGTTTCTAAAAAGAAAATTGAAGGGTAGGGGAAAGGAAAGAAGGGAATGGAATTAATATGAGAAAATGAAAAAATGGAAACAAAGCCTTGGTAAATAAGGAGGGGTGGAGGGGTTGAAGGGAGGGCAGGGGAAGGGGGAAAAAATAGGAACCAAGAGAGATTACGTAAAGGTGCAAATTTCCAATGATGAATGTCATTATATTGTATACCTAAAATGTACCAATAAAATTCATTAAAAAAAAAAAAAGAAAATTGCCAAAAGACATGGGCCTTCAGCAGATTATGTTGGTCCCTGCTTGGCCATGTCACCTCGCACGTCTCTGGCATCCCCAACGTGCAAGGTGATGGGATGTCAAAACCAGAAGGGACCTTGGGCCTGACGGTTTACAGAGTCAGTGCCAGGTGGGAAGGCGGCGGCCCACGACAAAGCGGTCCGAGACAAAGTGGGGCCGCAGCGAGGCCACCTGTCCAGCAAGGGTCTCCACATTCACTGCCTGCCTTCAAGCCGGAGCCTTGATTTACCGACCAGAAGCGCGCTTGGCAGGGTCTTCAACACCTCCACTGCCAACCTGGGCACTTCCTAAGCCGGCATCTACACCAGATAAGCATCTGGGCCCAATGCCAGTGTTAAATCTAAGCGGAACCGCTGAGGGCTCCAGTCTCCCATCATCTCGACAGAGACTCCCTCCTAGGGCAAGAGCTTGGGTTTGGTTTGAGGATGGGATGGAGACGCTGAGAAAGAGCCTCGCAGGCTGGGCCTCCTGAAAAGTGGAATGGGGAGAGAGGGGTGCACAGCAGCTCAGAGACCTGAGGACACAAATGTTCTCATTAACCTGAAAGGCCCAGCACTGGAGCCCCCAGGTAGGTGGGGCAGCCACAGGCTCGGATCAGCCGGACAAGAAAAATGGGTGACCGTCCTAGGTGAGTCCCTGGAAGCTCTGGAGAAAGCCATCCGTCAATGGGGATGGAGCGGGCTGGGGAGGCCCTGCTTATGCTAACAAGGCACTAAATTAGTGCATTACACGCCTCATTTAGCACGACTGTGCAAAACCTAAAAGTACTAATAAATTTTCCTTCTAGGGTCAAGAATCATAAAAGGATAGATGATCAACCATTAATTAGGGGGGCAATTCCAGCTTGACGGCTTCTGTTCTAGCTCTGACTCCTCTCAAATGGCACAATTTGTCCCAAACGCTTTTTGCAAAGCCATCTTGCCTGGCCAGAAGAACAATGTGGCCTCAGCCGGGAGGGAGGCTCCCATCCTCTGGCTTTGGGGGACAGGGCTCGCCTGGAGGGAGCTCTTCCCCATCCTCAGCCTGGCATCAGATTGAAGGAGAAGGTCCTGTCCTTTTTTTACTTATTTTTTTCAGTAACATCTGCATTTTGGCAGATTCTGCAAAAAGAGACTCCTGGGATGAAGGAAAATAGGTTTACATTTGAGTTTGCTGGTGATATAGATATTTAACAACTTGTGTCTTTTTTCCTCCCTCCTTTTTTCTTCTTTGGCTTTTTTTTTTTGGTACCAGAGATCAAACTCGAGACCTTGTGCTTGCGAGACGGGCGGCGGAACCACTGAGCTAAATCCCTGGCTCTTCTTTGGCTTTTTGAGACAGGGTCTTGCTATGCAGTTCAGGCTGGCCTTGAACTCACTATATAGCCTAGGCTGGCCTCAGACTCACAGTGATCCTCCTGCCTCAGCCTCCCAAGTGCTAGGCCACTATGCCCAGCTTCCCTCCTTTTTAAGGACATGTATTTATGTATTACAGAAAATTCAGTGTGGGTTTTACTGTAACTCTTGCTGAAAGTCTTCAAGCTGCTGGAAATGTCTGCTGGTTGCTAGGTGCTTGGTTAGGTGGTGCCCTGGGCAGCACAATCAGGGTGACTTTGTTGAGATTGGTAAGCACCCTTCCTCTGCTTCCCAGGCCTGGGCTTTGGCTGGAGGGCAGGTGAGCGTCTCTTTAGAAAGCCCTGCCGTCTTGGGCTGGGCCTGGAGCTGCCCATGCATATAAACAAAGAAGGTTCAGCTGTAGGGTTTTATTCTGTGAATTTTGGTCACGGCTTTGGAGGTATAAATACACCCAGATGTTCTCAGCTTCCCTGTTATACCTAATCACCAGAACAGCTGGGGCCTCCCCTGCCCCCCTCGCTGAGAACCTAATTCAAAGGGCCCCCTTTGTTTCCCTAATAGCTCTCAGCCCTGGGGAGCCCCCGAGCCTCTGGTCAACAGGAGAAGGCCCTTTACACTGAGGCCTCACATGGGTGACACCTGGCCAGGGTTCAGATGTAGATTGGCTCCCAGGGGACTGAGAGGTTCCGAGGCCCCTTAGCCACCTCCGGGAGAGCCAGAGGCTGGGAGCTGGTGTAAGAGAGGCTGCCCCTCCTGTCCAGGGGCTTGGCTCCAGCACAACTCTGGTCCTTTCTCTCCCACCTCCACTGTGGCTGCCCAGCACCTGCAGCAGCCTAACTGGTCTCTCTTTCCAGTCTGCTACCCAAGGCAATTACGGAGGGCAGGATTCATTGTGCTCTTCCCAAAACAGCCTGTGTCATGCCTTAGCATGAAACATCCCCAGCCCTTTTCTTATTTTTTGTCTTGAGACAGTGTCTTGCTAAGTTAACTTGCTTGTTAACTCCCCCTAGGTTAGCCTCAAACTTCCGATCCTCCTGGCTCAGCCTCCCAGTGTACTGTGATCCCTAGGTATGACTAAAAGCCTCCCTTTCACCAGCTCCCTGTGTCACACTGGAGGTCTCCGTCTTTCTGCGAACCATCTGCCTTTTTTTGCTGAATGAAACCCAGACCACAGCCCTGGAAAAATTCAGCTCAACTTACAACACCAAGCTGTGGGGTCTCAGAGACCTCGGCAGGTGGGTCTGCCACCCCAGCCCCGGGTACCATGGTGTGGACCACTGTGTGCACCTTCCCCTGCAGCGTGAGGCCCGCTGTTCACTCTGCTCTCCTGGACTGAGGCTCCTTACCTCCGTATCACACACGAAAGTGGTGACATCCTATTTTATTACTTTTCCGGAATATCTCTGACCTTAGCCACTAGCCCCGGCTCCCCAGCATGGCTGCTTGGGCGCTGATTCCAGCACCTGCCCAACTGTGACAAGGGCTCCTCACCTGCATGTGAGGTGGGCAGGGCCTGAGGTCCCGGAGCCTCGACCACCAGAGCCCTCGCCACTCATCCCGCACCGCTGCTGCAGACACTTTTGGGACAGGCCTGGCAGCTCCCTCATCAGGGCCACAGACACTGGGCTCAGAGCGGCCACCAGTAGGAAACCGCGCAGCTGGACTCCATCTCTGACTTGCTCATCACAGACGCCAGGATGAAGCCTAGGCCTGCAGATGCCAGCCAAGGGGGAAAGTCACCACACCAGTGCCGGCCCCAGGCAGCGGGACACTTGCAAAGCCACTCAGCAACTCACGTGTGCACAGACAGAGCTGTCTTCCCGGGGAGCTCTGGGGAGGCCACCACTCCTGCCCACGTGATGGACAACAGTCAGGTGGCTTCCTTAGCCAGAGTGAGTGGCTCCCGTGCCATCCCAAGGCAGGCAGAGGACTCCGGAGCTCCTCCAAGCAAAACCGCAGTCACCAGGTGGGGTTCACTTCATACCCCCTGCTTACTGGCTTTGGACAGCGCAGCCCCCAGAACTGCTGCGCGCGTCTGTGTGGTGGATTTAGCAGTGGTCCGGCCACACAGCACTCTGTGGATATCCATCAGAGATGTGGAGGGCAGATGTCGTTGTTTCCGGTTCTATTTACATGGCTGGGTTTGTGGGAAATGGGGCCCATGTCTTCCTCATTTCTGCACCCTTTGCCGGAGACCCTGTGCCTGGCTCCTGCCCTGCCCAGACCAAGTATGGATTACATGAATGAATGGATGGGCAGATGAATGAACACTCGAGTTCCATGTTCCTGAATCCACACAGCATCAAGCCGGGTGTGGTGGTGCACACCTGTAATCCCAGCATTAGGGAGGCTGAGGCAGGAGGATTGCCACAAGTTTGAGGCTACATAGTGAGTTTGAGTCCAGCCTGGACTACATAGGGAGACCCTATCACAAAACAGAATGAACAAAACCAACCAAACAGAACGTCAACAAGACTGCACATGCACCAAAGCTCTGTAAGGCAGAGACAACGCTCTTCCAGCCCCAATCTTGGCTGACAGAGCCCACACATGGAGTGTTTCACAGGAAGCAAACATCTGGCAACCGGAAGCATTGTCCAGAATGCTGGCCTCAGTCACCAGTGCAGGCCACCGGCAGAGGCCACGCCTCACACAGAGTCAAGGGGCAGAGCCGCTGTGCCCAAGGAGAGGACACCAGCCTGACCCACGGTCCTGTGTCACAGGGTGGTGAAGAGGAAATGGGAAAACCTATTTCTGGAAATTTCTAGCAGGATGTCTGGCTTTCAACACTGTGTTCACCCAAATGCATTTCTTGTCTCCTCGAAAGTGCCTGACACTGTCCCAGGGCACTCACAAATCTTCCTCCCCGGCTTCCTTCCTCCTCCTCCTCCTCCTCAGGACAGGAAGAGGCCATGGGTGTTGCTGGGCTTCAGCATCCAGGCCTTCCGGTCCAGCTCCGACTGTCTCCAGAGAGCCGCACCCCTGGGCACACTGGAGAGAACACAGAGCAGAGCGCTGGGCAGACACACTTGTCATGGCAGATGGGACAGCACACGCAGCTGGGAGCTGATTTCTCCCCACAGGCTGGAAAAAGGCGAATGGAGTTAAAACCTCTGGTGGGCGAGGTGGGCGCTCCCCACAGGAGACCCGGTGGGGCCAGATGTGGGGTTGGAACGTCTCGGGGCAGCCACCCCTCCGAGTTCGAGTTAGCTCCTGTTTCCTTTGGGAGCCCCGGAGACACGGCCTTCCCAAAGCGGCCTCTGAGGTGGCCTGTGAAGCTTTTGTCCTTGGCAGCAGAGGAATTTCTGCTCCGGTGGCTCCAAACAAGGCCTGCATTAACTCCGGGCCTGTGAGGCGTGCACGTGTGACAAAGCCCAACACCGTGTCCCAGCCCTCAGACAAGCAGGGAAACAAACGGTGCCGGAATTGTGCAGAATAGAATCATCCGATCAATGTCACTGCATACATTTACCTACCTCAGTGGCTATTCAGGGCCCCCTTTCAAGGGGTATCAATAGAGATGGATCAGACGACATCTCTATGGCAACACCTCCTCTGAATCCAGGGGGCCGCCACAGCCCGAGAAGCGATGATCATTTTTTAAAAATATACACAAATACAACACGACTCGGCCCGAAGGGCCCTTTGGCTCCCCGGATGCAGGACTGAGTTAGAACCACAGCGGAGGAGCTCACGACCCGATTCCTGAAGGGCAGAGGGGACCATGCAGCTCAGGACCCAGAGTTTGCTCAAGGAATTAAGACCCGGGCTGGAGGAACACTGAAATTTGTCAACAAAATTAACATACCCTCTCCTGGGGACTCTCCAGCTGGAGCCGTGTTATGAGGACCTTATTTTAAGTGTCTGACTTTGAGGGGATTGTTAGAGGGAGCCAGAGGCGCTAAAACAAACAGAGGTCACCGCAGGCTCTTAGCAGGAGGACTTGCTTGCCGGTCCGCAGCTGCCCTCTTGCTCCAGGGCCTTTGGGTTGCAGGGACTGAGTGTGAGAGAGCCTACAATAATACGAGTAAAATAACCATCGCCCCAATCATGATCCTAAAAAGAAAGACATGGACTCTACTTGCGTAGAATTTACATAGCTCTTAAGACATCGAATGCTTTAGGAAGAAATTGGTCACGTCTCAGCAGTTTTTTTGTTTTTTGTTTTCCAACTGTTGGAAAGGATCGGAAGCCAGGTGTGGTGGTGCATGCCTGTCATCCTAGCCCGCAGGAAGCTGAGGCAGGAGGATCACCCAGAGTATGAGGCCAGCCTGGGCTACATGGTGAGTTCAAGGCTAACCTGAACTACATAGTGAGACCCTTTCTCAAAAAATCAAACGAACAACAACAACAACAACGGAAAGCAACAAAACAGGAAAGATGTTATTTCATCGCTTGCTGTGTGTTTCAGAAAAGAACTGGGAGGGAAAGGCATGAGCAAGGTGACAAGCGGTGCCCTTTCCCAGCGTGCTTTCCCTGTGACCTCAGGCCAGTCATTAACCTTGCTGGCCCCTCCACTCCTACCATAAAATGTGAAAGATGTGGATTGTTCCTGGGAAGATCCCGAGGAGAGCGCAGTGCGTATTCAGCGCCCTGTGTGCCCGCAGGAGGAAGGAATTAGCGGTAACAGACCGGCGTCAGGTGGAGGACTGGGCGTGGGGCTGCGACTCGGTGACCCCAGCTCTTCATTCCTGAGCTTGGGACAGCCTGCGTCAAGACAGCCCGCCGGTGGGCAAAGCCTGGGGTGGCGCCGTCACCCGTGCTTCGGTCTGGAGGGCGGGGCGGGGCGGGGCGGGTCCTCGGCCGGCAGGAAGCTGGTGCGTGGAATGCGGGAATGCGCCCCAGCCTTGCACCCGACTACCCAGCGTGTCCCCGCGCTGAGAGGCGCCTCAGACCCCGCCAAGGGCTCGCCCTTTGTCCTGTCCTTTGCTTTTCCTTTTTGTGTCTACTTCTTTTAGGTAGCTGCAAGAGTTTCTATGATGATCTATGTTTTAGTGTTTAGTAGCCACAATAAAAACCGCTCTTTTTGTTGTTGTTGTCACTAAGGAATTGAACCCAGGGCCTTTGCACTGAACCATATCTTCGGCCCTTTGTTTGTTTTTTTATTAGTACATGTCTGCAGTACATGCATTTTACAGTCACCTTGGGGAGTGGATTCATGGACAGAATAGAGCTTGTTTCTTTTTTAAACCTCTTTCCCTCCCTTCGTCCTCCCTCTTCCACTAATTTCCCGACTCCAGCTTTCATTCTTGTTAATATTATTGATCTTGGTGCAGGGTTATGGCATATCATGTTTACATTCACTAAGGTTACTAGGCTCCTGTACACGGCACATCTTTATTCTGCTTATTTCCCCTCCCCTCTGTCTTACTCTTTGCCCTTGGTCCCTTGGACCTCTTCCTCTTTGTCCCCTTCTATCCATTCTTTATCATTCTCTTTGTTTGTATTTTGCCTCACTCAGATGAGAGCTACCATATGATATTTAAGCTTGTGCATCTGGTTTATTTCACTCAACGTTACTCTTTTCCAGATGCATCCATTTTCCTACAAATGTCTCAAATTTGTCCTTCTTTACAGCTGAGTAGTATTCCACATAAATCATAGAAGAAAATCCCCCAGCCCTTTTTTATTTTTTTGTTTTGAGACAGGGTCTTGGTAAGTCACTAAGTTGCCCATGCTAAACTCAGACCTGAAATCCTCCTGCCACAGCCTCTAAGCATGCTAGGAATATAGGTGTGTGCTACCACACCTGGCTGAAATGCTTAAAGTTAGACAAATTAGATCACTAAAATCATTCTTTATTCTGGGATCTATATTTCAAAACAAATACCTCTTAAAATTCTATTAAAATCGGGCTGGGGGTTTAGCTCAGTGGTTTCACCACCTGTTGTGCAGGCGCAAGGACCCGAGTTGGATCCCCGGTACCAAAAAAAAAAAAAAATTTCTATTAGCATCCTTAAAATACACATTTTTGTATCTGTTTGAGATATACAAATACTAATTTTAGTAATTTACACTAATCTCTCTATTTCACTTATAATCAGTATATGTACATTATAATTTCTGCAAAGGATAGAAGAGTTCATATAAGGACTTTAACCCTTTGATTAAATTCAGAGGAACAATACTCTTAAGTTGAAAAACAGCAGTCTTATTTTATGAATTTTCATTTTATTTTAATAAATTCTCTCTCCAACATCATCACAATATAATGCCGCCACAAGCTGTATTTGTTTTAAATGGCTGATGTTACATTTGGTAGAATCATTGTGAGCTTTTAGCTCTTACAGTATTACCTTTTAAAAAACTGAAATGGAAGTTTTCTCCAGTTTTACCTTGTCAGGGGTTGGTTTCCGGCCAGTGTAGAGGAAGAAGTGGCTGTGTGATTCAGATCCGATGATGACAAACGCATTGAAAGTCCAGTTTCCCACTTTGTGTTCTGCTGGTGGGACCAAGGACAGTTGTTGGTTCTGGCGGATCCGGTGCTTCCCAACCTCTGGTGTACGTTTTTGAGCGTGGCCAAATGATTGCTTGAGCTTCTGACTCTCTTTGCTTCCAGAGGTATTTGCAGATTAAGATGCATCTTACAACACAGTTAATGACATGAGTCGACCTTAGACTGATGACCCTGTCTGGCTGCATCTTGAGCCACAGCTTCTTCCACATGGCCCCACCACACTTGCTGCCTGGAGCAGAGTTTGGCCAGGCAAACAGGCAGCCTCAGACCCACTACTCTTGTTGGGGAGGACCTAGAGAGCAGGGCCCGTCCAAGCCGGGCATGGTGGCCCAGACCTGTAATCCCAGGGAAGCTGAGGCAGGAGGATCACAAGTTCGAGCCCAGGGTGGCAACTTAATGAGTTAGCAAGATACAAAGGGCTGGGGGTGTAGGTCAGTGCCAAGTCCCTGGGTTCAGTCCCCAGCAACACCGTCTCGGACCATCTGCCATCTAGTGCCTATTCCTTGGCCTGACCATGAGCAGCGAAGAGGGCTCTCCGGGTCTCGCTCCTCTTATCCTCTCCTCCTGCTGCCAACGTGTAAGTGGCGGGAGCATTACCTTCTGTTACGGCTTATACCTAGATGTCCTCAAAGCCATATGCGCATAGGATTGTGGGGGATACTCAGCAGTGGATGAGCCCACCCCCGTTCCGAGGTTTAGAGCTTACTTGCTGTTGGGAGGCAGGGTCTGGTCAGAAAAGGCAGGTCCGTGGGGGCGTGGCCGTGGTGGGGCGTGGCCGTGGTGGGGCGTGGCCTTGGAAGGGCGTGGTCTGAGCGGGTCTCTGTCCACCTCAATCCTCCCCTTCACGCTCTGCTTCCTGGAGCCGTGCAGGGAGAAGGAGCAGCTTCTCCGCGCGAGGCTCCAACTTCTGACACTGCATGACACGCTGGCCCAGTGCAAGCCCAGTGGGTATTGCCTACTGATTTGGTAGCACTGTTGATTTCAACAGTGACACTTGCCGCATCAGAGTGCGTGTGTGTGTGTGTGTGTGTGTGTGTGTGTGTGTGTGTGTGTTGGAGCGGGAGGTAGAGGTTCCCTCACAGAGCGAGTCAACATTAGATACATGATAACCCTGTAACGTTACATCTTGATGTGTAACTCTTCAAAATCAGAGTTGTGACCGAAATATGTGGTGCTGAAATATTCTTAAAAATTTACTATAATAAAAGCCAGTGCCATAAATCCCCCTCAAGATGCTCCCCCTCACTTCAAAGACACTCATCTCATTGCTCTTGCCACTTTCTGAAGCAGTTCTAGAAGTCCTCTTTCGTAAGGGTCTTCATGAGGTGTGATCAAAATCCTGGTGAATACAGCTGCTGAGTGCCATGTAATGGAAAGGCGGCTCATAAGAGCATGACACTGTGTCCTCGTCCACCTTATCTGGCACTGTGCAACTTCTGGCTCTCCCCAAAGTCAAGATGACCATGAAAGGTCAACATTATGAATCAACTCAGGACATTGAGGCAGCCACAACAGTACAATTAACGATACAAACGAAAACTTCTAGAACTGCTGCCAGACGTGGCAAAGACAATGAAACAAGTGTCTCTAAGTGAAGAGGACTATTTGAGAGGGATTCATGGCAATGTATTTTTTAGTATAATACATTATCAAAAAAGTAAACATTCACTGTATTTTTCGGTCACACTGCATAAGTGGGCAAGGCCTTGAAGATCATAAACCTCATTTTGCAGATAGGAAAAACCGAGGCCCGGCAGAGGTTGTCCTTGCCCAAGTGCATCAGTAGGTGGACTAGAAGAGAAGCCAGGTGTGCTGGCTGCACACCAGGTGACAGACAGCTTGGGTTTGGGATTCGCTCTGCCGTCTCCTGCTGCTCTGGCTTCCTGTGCTGCAGTTTCCACAGCAAAGCCTGTGTTCACAGTCAGAGCCCATCTAAGCTCACGGAGATCTAACAAGTCCATGTCTGCCCCTCAACGCCCTGCTGACCCAGCTTGAGAGCTGAGGGCTGGTGAGCAATGGACGAGGAGGGGACGGTAAGTGAGGGCGGTGTGCAGTTCTGAATCACTGATCCCCCTCAGCTGCATCACCTCTCACACAGCTGCTGGTGCTGACTCTGCTCTGCAGCACCTCCAGCCGGAAGCAGGGAGGGAGGACAGGCCTTTGCCACATGGCCATCTGGAAGCCAGAAGCATTTTGATGCAGTTACCCAGTAACATCAACTGCCGCTGGGGCTGGGGAACAGGAGAGGACAGAGGACAGACCAGGATGCCTGCTGCCCGGATTGCCTGCCTTCTGAAGATGCTGTGGTACAGTGACACCCGAGCAGCTCTGTCCTAGTGGCCCCATGACCACTTGCAGCTTTGTTCTAAGAGCTGGTCCCCCCAGGATGAGCCAAGCCACCCCTCTGAGCCCTGACCCCTACACTTATGGACACGGACTACCAAGCCCTGCAGCAGAATTCATGGGGGCCTGAGACCGACTCAGGAGGGAGGCCACCTAGGGAGAGGGCCCTCACTACCACCTGCCACCACCCCGGGCAGCTGCTTACATCACCTCTCTGGACCCTGAACAAGGACATGGCGAGCCCAATCCTGTGGTTCCCACTACTGAGAGTAAACAGGAAACGCGATACCAGGAGTCATGAGGAGGGAGGACACTTGGTTCTATTTTTAATAAGCATCTAGTGACTTATTTCCATGTGCCAGGTATTGTAAGGCCCAGGGGCTACAGAGGTGCAACCACACTTCTGCCCAGGGAGCGCTCCGGGCTTAGGCAGTGGTGGGACAGCTGAGCAGTACGGAGGGGCCGGAGCATGGGCCTGATTTAACCCATGAGAGACAAACACAGCTAGAGCAGCCACCCAGACTGGGGCTCAGGGAGGCTGGGGCAGGGGTTGGAGGACTGGCCGATCTGGGAGTGTCCTGGTCTTATTTCCCTTCCATCTAACAGGCCACTCTAAGAATCTCACCAATCTTCACAGATCCTCGAGTGGTTTTGTTGTTGTGTTCAGGATGCAGACGAGCAAACTGAGGCACAGGGAAGTGAAAGAACCATCCCATAAAGAGCTCTGTATGTGGGGATTACAGCACAGGCAGTGTGACTCCAGATGACCTCACAGAGCCTGTGAGTGTAACAGCAGGCATGCAGGACACCAGAGATGGTACCCTAGAAGGAAGCAAGATTTTGCTATTTTTGTTTTGTCACTTGAGTATTTTTTGTTGATTTTTGTTGCAAAATTGAATATGTGGCTTCCAAGAAAGTTACCAGCATGGAGACAGTGGACCAGCCCGGGGCAGCTGGGGAGCTGCTGGTTGTGTCCCCTGGGGTCCGTGCTGGGTCACTCTGGGCCGAGGCAGGAGACAGGTGCTTGCTGGGTGCTGCTGGCCGCTCCGCTCACCACTTCCCTTCCTCAGCAGTCCTCTGTGCTTTCCTCCCTCAGCCCCACCTCTCTGCTCTTCCTCACCTCCCTGGACACTGAATTCTTCGCCAGCCAGTGCGCTGGGGAGGAGTGAATGCAAAGGGAAGCTCTCTGGGACGGGTTTCCCCACTTCCTCCCACGCAGTCACTTCCTAGGCCAGTGAGCCCTGTGTGAAGGGCTGGGCAGCCAGTGTGCCCACTGTCACTTGCTGTGAGTGCAGAGGTAAACGTGAGGCCGCTCTTCTACTCCACATCGAGAGGTGTGGTCCGTCTCAGTGTGGTGGCCCCGATGCTCAAGGCCGTATCCTGGCAGCTGTGTTCACCCTCACAGGTGGATGAGGTGGACTCCAGGAATGAGGGGCTTGGCCACTGTCTCCCCAGGGCATGGCCTTGGATCTGTGGCCAGCAAGCTCGCCGTCCCCGGGGAGTGTGACCAAGCAGGGAGGGCCTTCTGCCCTGCACGACCGGCTCCATGGGGCAGGGGAGCCTGCCTTGCTGTGGGCTCCATTTCAGCCGTAGATGCTGCCTCGTCCTCCACCCACACCACACCAGTCTGGTTTCCTTTGCAGCCCCACAAAGCCCAGAACTGGGCTGGACACTCGGGCAGTGCCTGTTGCCCACCATCTGTTGCAGTCTGGGGGCTTCATCACCCCAGGAGTCTCCCGCATCCTGCCTGTTTCATAACATACTCAACCCCTGAGCAAGCCCAGTGACCCTGAGAAGTCGGCAGAAGGGTCAGTTACAAAACCAGGCAGCTCTAAATCCAAGTCTCCACTTGAACGGCCTCTCAAGACACTGGGAGTGAATGGAGTGGAAAATAAGAAAGAGCAATGAAAACAAGGAGACTCCTGAAGTCTGAAATGGGAACAGAAGGTCAGATTGAAGATAGGTCAGGCCACCAGTCAGATGTCTCCTCACAAAACCTCCACCCTCTTGGGGACAAACGGGACTTCAAGGCCAGCATCAAGGGAGGGAGACGGGAGCTGCTTGGGGCTGCGGGGCCTGTTACTCTATCCTTGCTCTTGAATGACACTCTTCAGGCTCACAACAGAGCCAGGCCACATGGCTCCCACCCAGCCCAGCCCCAGCAGGGCTCGGATCTCCCTCAGATAAAGGCTCCATGTCCGCCAGCCTTGCGGAGGTAGCGCTTGGTAGATGTGCTTGCTCTTCAGTCCTCTTTGCAAAGGCCTCTGGGATGGGCTGGGAGGCTGAGGAGGAGGCCAGGCTCTGCCCACCTGTCGTCTTTCTGCTGTGAGGCTGGAGGGCCCCGGAGCAACCGTCAAGGAGCTGCCCTGAGCGCGGATCCTAAGGGGTCACCGTAGGCCTGCCTGTTTTCTGTCGCTATCCCAGCAATGGGGAAATTTGTCAAGAAGATTTCGTAGGGTTCTGGAATCTGGGAAGCCCCACGCAAGGGCCTGTGCGGGTGAGGCCTGCTGTTGGGCGCCCCTGCGAAGTCCCAAGGCAGTGCCGGTGTCACACAGTGAGGGGACTGTGCAGGAGACAGAGCCAACCCGGCTTGTGTGACAGACATCTTCAGCCTCCCTCTGCGCCACCAACCCGTGACCCCCCCGACCTCATCACCTCATAAAGACCCCACTGGGCCCCTCCTCCTGCCCCACAGTGGGGTTAAATGCCAACACGAGCTTTTGCGCCAAGGTCCAGACCACAGCACGGCACAGCAGCAAACCTATCAGGGCAGAGCTCAAATGCTGCCTCCCCCATAAAACCCCTTCCCATCACCCAAGGCCACCAGTGAGAGGGTCTCTTCCCTCCTCTGCAGCTCTCATGCCCTGAACTCCTGTAGTAGCACCTGCAAGTCGGCCTTGTGTAGAAGTCAGGCCTTTGCACACACGACAAGTCTCCCTCCCAAGACTGGGGGCACCTCAAGGCTCAGGCTCAGAGCAGGTCCTCTGAAAAAGCTTATTTATTTATTTTGGGAGCTTTTTGTTTCTTGAGACAGGGTCTCACTGTGCACTTCAGGCTGGCCTTGAACTGACTATGTAGCCCAGGCTGGCCTCGAACTCCCAGCAATCCTCCTGCCTCAGCCTCCTGAGGTCTGGGATGGGTTTTTTTAAGACAAGGTCTGGCTATGTCATTCAGGCTGTCCTTGAACTTATTATGAGCCTCCTGCCTCAGCCTCCTGAGTGCTGAGATTATAAGCATGCACCATCACACCCAATTTGCTACAAAAGTTTAAAAATAGATTTAGTAAAAGGCCACAAGTAATAAATGTCATATTTCTCTGACTTCCTGTATATCTACCTAGGGAAAAAAATCTTTCATTCATCCAACAAGTATTTATTGAGTTCTACTCTATGCAGGGTGTCTTCTACTATGCGCTGGGTGTCACTTTTATTCTCGCTGAGATAAAATATTGGAGCCTCAAAGTTAAAGGAGAGGTTTATTTAGTTCCCAGTTTGTGGAGGTTTCAGTCCCTAATAGGCTGGCTCCTAGGCAGGGTGGCATGGCAGAGGGGCAACAATTTGTGGCAGCACAAAACAGCAAAAGCAGCAAGGGCCCTAATAGAATCTCCCTGCCCCTTTACCTTAGCCAGGGTTCTTAGCGTGGTTGTACTCACGCTCCTCATCCCAGAGCCCCTGAGCCTAGCATTGCACTGTGAATCCTTTCCAGCTTCACACATTCCAGACCCAGCCATCTCTGAAAAAGCCCCACCTATCCCCACATGAGGTTTTAGGGGGACACCCAGACACGAGCCACAACACTGGGGGGTGTTCTTGGTTATAGGAGGAAACAAAGCTGACAAAAATGCATATCCTTGTGGAATTTATAGGTTAGAGGAAGAGAACAAACTGTGTGAAAAGGGAAAACAACAAATAAAATTGGCATGCAAAGTAAGTGAGTAGATGGATGGACAGCAGGACTGGAGGAGTGATGCAAAGGCCCTGTGGCAGGGGCATGACTGAGTGGCCAGTGTGGCCAGGGCAGAGTGAGTGAGAGAGACAGAAGTGACAGCTGAAGGGCATGGCAAGCACTACTGCAAAACAGGAGTACCATTAGAAGAGTGGTGGGATCCAGCCCGAGCTTCTGTAGGATCATCTGGTAGAGGCAGCCAGGAAGCTGGAGGTCAGGGAGGAGGCAGATGGAGACTGAGGCAGCCCACGATGGCACTGAGGTGCCATGAAATGGGAGGGTTTGAGAGGGAGACGCAATAGAACGGAGACAGCAGAAGGAGCCCTGGGTCTGTCTTCCATGAGGGCAGACGGGAGGACCCAGAGACTTCTCAGTGTCTGAACTGGACAAGCAGCAGGAAGCAGAGGAGGAAGACGGCAGTAGCAGTAGCTCACCCCCACCCGTCAGCTTGGGACCCTGCGCAGAGCAGGCAACTGGGGCTCCAAGGCTGATATTAGCGAGAGGTCCTCCCGGTCCATCAGGGCTGCTTTACCGAGCACCGTGGTCTGGGTAATGAGAAGGAGCAGAAGCCTGGGGGGGGGGTCCCAGATTGGGGGCGGTGCCTCTGCCGGGAGTCTCTGTGCTGCACCCACTCAGTTTTTGAGCGGAACCCGCTCCTGGACAAGTGACCCATTCCTGAGACGGGAGCATTGAGCCACTCACAAAGGCAGAGCCCCCGTGACTCAGTCACCTCTTGAGGGCTCTACTCCTCAACACGGTTGCACTGAAGATTAGTTTCCAACATGAGCACTGCGGAGACACAACTCTAACGAAAGCAGCGGTCTTGGCTCAGTAATGGCCCCTACATATGCTTACATCCCAAGTCCCACAGCCCGCGGGTGTCTGTGGATGATTGACGTGTAGGCCAGCGTGGCACCAACCAATAGGCTTGTAGTCTGGACAGAATAAAAAGAAAAAAGAAGGAAGTATTCCTCTGTTGATGGAGCTTCAGTCTTTGCCATTGTCTTGGTACTTTTTCTCCCCTTCAGCCTGCGCACAGACTTGCACTGGTGAGTCTACAGTGAGCTTTCAGGCCTTCAACCTTGACTCCTCCTTGATCTCTCTTGATCTCCTTGAGCTCTGCAGGGCACCGATGGTCATTTTGGATTCTTCCCCCTCTGGTTCCACAGATGGCCACTGGGATTCCTCCCGTTCTGACCCTGTGAGCCTCCTTAAAAAACCCATGTGTGATACATGTATTTTGTATTGATTCCGTTCCTCTAGAGACCCCTAACTAATGCACCAAGTAATACCGGCTACCGCTACAAGCTGGAAGAGGCAAGGAATGATGATCTCCCCAAAGGCTCCAGAGGAAGCCAGCTTGGTGGACACATGAATTTTTAACCCCATAAGACCTCGGACCCTCAGAATTATGTGAGTAAATGTGTGTTGTTTGAAGGCACTATGTGTCATATTTTGTTACCTCAGCAGAAGACAGGGAATGTCGCTGGAGATACGAATTTGGGAATGTACTGCTGAAAGATGTGAGGGTAATGAGCTTAGCCAGGGGACAAATAGGGAAGGAGAAGAGAAGAAATGCAAACACAGAGAACCAGAGCAGTTGGAATAAGGAGGAATAAGACGCATAGGAGACTGGACAGGCGCCTAGCCTGAGAGGAAGCATTGGGGAGAGTACAATGTTCTGGAAGCCAAGGGAAAAGCCCCTGTGAGAAGCAGGAGTGATTCACTGGGTGAGGTGCTTGCAAATAAAAGGCGAGCACCGACCACGGGATTCAGCCAAATGGAGCCCCTCGGTGGCCCTGGTGAGAGTGGTTTGGATGGAAAATGAGCTGGGGAGTCGCGCAGGGACCGGGAGAGAATCAAGAGTGGGATCTGGTGGAGGCATGAAGAAACAAATGGCCCCAGGTGTTTGTGCAGGAATAGGGGCATAGTGGGAGGGATGTTTGGGATCCTGTTGATGATTTCTGCTAGGGTGTTGACAAAGATCTAATAGAGAAGGGAAATCTGAGGCTGCAGGAGAGGGAAGTGGCTGGGAAAACTCCCCAGGAGAGGCGAGGAAAGTGGGATGGAGTCACCGTAGCCTTGTCTAGACCCTGAGGGCCTCCCCTCCTGTGGACTCTGGATCTACACCCCTGTGGGCCACGACACCCTTTCCCGCCCCCTTCAGCAGGGCTCTCCAGAGCTCTGTTCTCCAGCAGCTGTGTGGAGCCCACTGGGCAGCCCTGTCCCTCTGCCCACCTGGAGAAGACCCCGAGGACATCCCAGATCAATTCTGCCACACTGTTCTCGGAGGCCATACACTTTGCAAAGCCCAGCTCCAGCTAAAGAGTTAACTTGCTCTGTTGCCCCCCTACACTTTTGTTTTCTTTTGTGATGCTAGGAATTGAACCCAGGAACCTTTGCACATGCTAGGCAAGTACACTGCCACAAAACCACATCCTTTCTGTACCTTTAATGCCATCAAGTTGTTAATTTCCAGTTTTCTTAATTATATGCAGAATGTTCCCCTTGCCTTTCATAAACCCTTTCTTGTCGATGCCACACAGCATTCTTCCTGGCGTCCAGCCCCTATTAACTGGCAATTCAGGAAGCTGTTAGACAGCTGCAGGATTCCTCCATGCAAAATGACAATAGAGGAGGTTACACACGTGCTTCTGTATTTATGATGGTGCACACTGGGTCCTTTAAGCTATGCATATGCAGTACTTCTGCATCAGGTCCTGTTCCGTAAAATGTCAGATTTACTAGGATGGTAATGTCTGAGGGCTATGTGATAGTCACAATTAAACATCAGTTTCACCGGGATTCCATTTGGCATAGCTGTGTCTGCTTATATGAAAGACATTCCTAAGAACTGTTCTAAAAAAATTTGTGGAGTTGGAAAGAACTTAATAAAAAACTACCTTTGATAGAATCTCTTTTTTTTCCCCTTATGCCCCATGCATGCTAGGGACGCATTCTACTACTGAGCTACAAACCCCTCACCCCTTTTATTTTGAGACAGTTGGGCTAAATTGCCCAGGCTGGCCTTGAATTTGTGATCCTGCTGCCTCCCCAGGAGCTGGGATTACAGGCCTGCACTACCCAGCTGAATCCTCAGACATTGTATCCTCCTAAGTATTTTAAAGAAACATTTATACTTTTTCTTCAAAGTAGATTCTCATCCTAGGATACAAGAGATAGTCATGAATAGTTTGTTTCTATCTGTAGTTACTAAATTTGTAAATGAATCCCCATCAGGAAAAGGAGCTGACTAGACTTGCCTCAGGTCAGAAGAGAAACTGTTAGAACTGGAAACCTGATTTTCTAAACCACACTGGAGGGATCATATAGAAAAAGTCACTTGATTTATCAGCTCCATGGGGGAGACAGCTTTGAGGACCATATCCATTTTGCAGATCTACCCAGGGCTTCCCATCACCTGGCTCTCAGAATGCTTCTTTGGGCTACACATTTATGTTTCTGTGTGTATATTCTTTAGGAACAAGGAGCCAGACATGGTGGTGCATGCCTATAATACCTGCACTTTCGAAGCTGAGGCAGGAGGATCGCTGTGAGTTCGAGGCCAGCCTGGGCTACATAGTGAGAACCTGTCTCAAAAAGGAAAGTCCTCTTTTCTGACTCTTTCCAGTCCTGCTGAATTAAAGCAGCATGCTTTTACTTGGTAGTCTAAGTGGCCTGAGATAAAACAATCTAGAATATTGGCAGGGTAAATGCAGAAGGTAAGGGGGAGGGGAACAAAGAAGCCTGAACGAGAAGGCTGGTGTCCTGGAAATTAGTCCTAGTGCTCTTCTGCATTCATTATGTGTCCTTGAGTTCATTCTGTTCCCTCAGGGTTGCTGTACTGCTTCGCTATCCAAAAGTGTCGACCAGTGGTCTGTACTTTCTAAGTCCAGGGCTCCTTCAATTGTAGAATGCCCGCACCTTGTTCTTATTTGCCTTTGCCACCATGTCCAAGAAAAGAGAAGATGTTCCCCTGGCTACATGCAGAATCTTCAGGGTCCTGGGACTCATCAAAACCCAGGCAGGCTGAGCCCTCGCATGGAAAGCAGGAAACCCTTTCCTGGTACCTGTGACTGCCAGGGAGCAGCCTGTCAGGGTGCAGCCTGGGGACAAAATCCAGGTGTCACAAGAGCCTGGTGTGACCATCGCTGTCCCCACAGAAAGGGCAGATACTCTCTCACCCAGTTCTAATAGAGCAACTTCGGGTTGCTTGACCAGGAATAACTTGTTTTTGGTAGAACAGTCACCCATGGCCAAAGAGATGTCTTTAAAAAAATAAAAGCTACAGGTTAGGAACTAACTCTCTCTTAATCCTTTTTAGTCTAGTTCCGAAGGGACCTGTTCATTTATGGATTCATTTATTTATTCCTTTATTCAAAAAATAATTCTTAGATCCTTCTATACAGAAGTCCTTATCAGCAGGTGGCTGAAGCCACACATGGTACCACATTCTATATATGCTATGATTTTCCTATACATGCACACCGAGGAGAAAGTTGAGTTTATAAATTAGGCACAGGAAGACATTAATAACAATGACTGATAAACAGAATAATTACAGCAATATACTATAATAAAATGGCCAACATTGCTACTCTTGCAGTTTGAGGTCTTTATTAAATAGAATAAGTGCTACTTGAACACATATATTCCTGGTAGTGCTGTGCAGATGGTCTGATAATGGTGACAGCTACTCAGTGGCGAATGGGCAGGCAGCATATACAGTGTGAATACGCTGGAAAAATGGATGGTTGCCATCTCAGGCTTAGTGTGTTATTCAGAGGGGCATCATTTAAAACTAATGAATTGTTTATTTCTGGCGTTTTCCATTTAATGCTTTCCCACTGTGGTTGGCCTTGGGAAACTGAAACCTTGGAAAGGAAAACCACGGATGGGAGACTACTGCGCGTCAGCTGCTAGGCTACACTGGAGCGACCTGTAAGACTTTTGCCTTTGTGGAAGTTTGAATCTATTGGGGCAGAGGAAAAGTAACAACGCAGATATATGTGTAATGACAGTGAAGTACAAGAGGGGCCTCCGAGCAGGACTATCAGGTGAGACTAAACAGGGCAGCAAGGAAGTGGCATGTGGAGAGAGCCCTTTGCAGGACGTTCTGTGCTTATTGGTTTCAGGTACAGCTTGATTTTCTGTTAACCTAGAAAGAGGAGTCAGTCAGAAGATGATATGTGAAATGGGGAGCAATGGCTCCATACTCTCTGATATCACATTTATTCCCTGGCTGTACTGGTCACCTTTTTATACTGGGACACAATACCTGACACCCACAACTTAAAGGGGGAGAGGTTTAATTTGGCTATAATTTCAGAAATTAGAAATTCAAGGTCAGCTGGTTCCAAGACAGAAACCTTAAGAAGCAAGGGCATGGTGGGGCAAAGATGATTAGTTCACGGTGGCCCGGAAGCAGAGTGGGGGAAATGAAGAAGAAGGTGAGAGAGAACAGACTTAGACCTGAAGGCCACAGCTCCATGACCCTCCCTGACACACCTGGAAGTGAGCTCCAAAAATCCCTCGGTCGGATCCCAGAGCCAATCCCGTCAACCCTCTGCTGTAACCATCCCACTGCATGTAGGAGAGAAAATCTAAATAAGTCTTCCCAGTGCTGCTTCTCCCTTTTGGGAGCTCTGCAGTCAGGGAAGATTGTGTTTAGTAATGAAATGGCCTTTCTCTGTTTAATGCACCTATCAGCCCGCTTCTCGTTAATCCCATAAAGCTTCTCAGTTACATCACTCAGTCATCCGGGGCTAACAGACACGTGACTTCCTCGCTTGAAGGAATGGGCCCTTGTTAAACAATGCTGTGATATCTTAAGAGAAATTGGGCCCTTCCACGCTGCATCATTACGAGGGTTAATCTTGCACAGAATTAAGAACACAGGAGGATTTCTGCCTCTGGCTGTGACAGAGTAACTGCTACATAACTTGGCCTCGCTTTAAACACTTTCAGACAGGGACAAAACAGATGAGGGGTTGTTGCTGACAATAGGGGCTGTGGCCGTGGAGAAAGTGGGCTCCCTGTGCTGGTTTCCACAATCACCCCAGCTTTCCGGCCCGGGACTCCAATGCTGCAATAAAGCCTGAGCTGAGTAGTGCTCTCTGTGAGCTCAAGAGGCAGGGCCTGAAGTTCCAGGCTACAGAAGAGGTTGGAATTTGTGGGGCTCGATATCAGAGAGGAAGGAGAGCTCGGAGAGGCAGGCCCTTGGGTGTGCATGAGGATGGGAGGTGAGTCTGCAGCTGAGAACTGAGCTGGACACAGACAGGGCCAAGAGCCCCTCAGGGCTAGTAAAGGTCACGTGCTGCAGGGCTGAGGACAACGCAGACACTTGCAGTCCCGCAGAGCTGAGAGGCACTGAGCTTCTGGCTGCAGCGGAGTGGAGACTCCTTCTGAAGTATTTCCAGAATCAGGTAGAACCCAGAAAGCTTATGCCTAAAGAAGAAACATGCCCTAGAGTTAGGGCTGGCTCAGAAACTAAGCTCAGGACAAAACAGACCCAGTCTCACAAAGAAAAGGAAAATTTTGGCCTGATAGGACCAAAATTAACTTGCAGTCACTTATCTGCCTTCAGAAACAGCATTCAGTGGCCTTGAAAGGAAGGTGTTGAAATCTGGACTCCCTCTATCTTCTTATTCATATTAGGGAACCATATGCTAAAAAAATTACCCAATGTGTGAAGAAAATGCCACCCAACTAATATCAAGGAAAAATTTAATTAATAGAAATACACCCTGAGGTGACTCAGATGTTAGAATTAACAGACAAGACTTTAAGTGTAAAGCAGTTACTAATATATCCAATGACTTAAATGAAAAATGGTAAATCTCAGTAGCGATATGAAAATCATTAGAACCAAATTATTGGAATTATTGATACCACAACAGATAACATGTAAAATTAAAGATTCCACTTGATGGATTTAACAGCAAATTGGAGATTACATGAGAAAAGGTTAATAAACTTGAAGATAATCATTTGAAATTATCTAATTTGAAACATGAAAGAGACCTAAAAGATAAAATAGATTAATAGTAAATTAAATACATAAAGATTAGATAGTCTCCATGGCTTGGAAAATACCAAATGGTTTCATATATGTTATTTAGGGTACTAGATGGGAAAAACAGAAAAGTAATGAAAATAAAAATGAAAGGAATGGTGGCTGGAAATTTTCCCAGGGTTAATAAAAACATTAAAATATAGATCCTAAGTGCACAACAAACACATCAAACCACAAATACACCTAGTAGCCACATAAATCCATATAGAGCTACATTCGGGTATTACCATCAAACTTGAAAACAAGCAACACGGATAGAAAGTTTAAAAGTAGGTTAAGGACAAAGCCTATGTCCTACAAAAGACACAGTGGTTGGAACGACAGCTGAATTACTCTGAAATAGTGAAGCCCAGAAGACAATAACATAGATTTTTAAAATTCAGAATGGAAACAAAATTTCAACTCTAAAGTTTGCATCTGGCAAATATATCAAATGTAAAGCCCAAATAACCTTTTTGTAAAACCAAACAAAAGCGAATGAGTTTTTCTTCAGAGGAAATATACTACAAAAAAGTTAAAGAAAATATTTCGTGCTGGAGGAGAACCGTAAAAAATGTTATAAATGGTAAATGTATAGATACACCTAACAGGATTTTTTTTTTACTGTATTTAACTTCTGTGACAACTAAGCTTACTTGTCAACATGACTGAATTAAGTGGCTCTCAGGTGATTGGCTAATGGGGCCACTGTGCTCATCAGTGGATTAACCCACCAATGTTCATAGCTGAGTGTGCTGTCGGAGTGGGACCCAAGGGAGGTGGGTCACTGGGGTGTGCTTTGGAGGGTGTATCTCTCACTGGTGCTTTCCCCCTGTGCTCTGCTTCCTGGCTACCATGAAGTGAGCAGCTTTACTCCACCATGTCCTTTTGCCATGATGTTTCTGCCTCGGAGTCAGCCAACCATGGACTGAACCCTCTGTAATTGTGAGCCCATTTAAATATCTCCTCCTTTAAGTAGTGAGTGTTAGGCACTTTGTCCTAGTGATGGAAAAGCTGACAAATATGATTTCTTTAAAAGATTATTGGTTGTTTAGACGATATTGTGGTATTTATAACATGTAATAAGACAAAATGTATATTACAAAGATGGTGTGATAGCTAACCTGACTCCATCTTGAGCCTCACTACCATTGTGTGCTTGTGGTAAACAAAGCGTTTGTGCATGGACAAAGCACCCTAAACCCATATCCTGTTTGGCAGAAAACTTGCTACAGTTGCAAGATGTTTTTCCTGGTGTATTCAGTGTGTGAAACTCCCCCCACCCCACCAACCTGGCATGGTTCTGCTTTTGTAAGGTTCCTCTTGCTCTCCCCTTGAGCCCTCCCCAAATGAAAGCATGATTTTGTTTTGTTTTTGTTTTTTGGTACCAGGGATCGAACTCCAGATCTTGCGCTTGTGAGGCAGGCAGCGGCACCACTGAGCTAAATCCCCGCCCTGAAAGCATGATTTAAAAGGAGAAATCAAATCACTTCCTGGCTCCCAGAGTTCTTTCTGAGCACTAGTTTCTCTTGGTCGCTGGCTTTGAATAAGTGGACTCAAATTTGACTCAGAGTGTGGTGCATCTCCTTGGCTTTAACTCATTCAGTTATAACAACGGGAAGGGAAAATAGAAGTGTATTCTTGTAAAGTTCTTATATTATTTATGAGATAGAAAATAAAAATTGAAAATAAACTGTGATAATTTAAATACTATGTTGTAAACCTACAGAAATTACAAAAAATAAAACAAATAGGTATGGCCAATAGTGAAGGTAAACTCTCAGTGCTAAAACATAGAGTTTGGGCCACAGTGCCAAAAGACTTGATCCCAAGCATTATAATCCTGAATGTTGAAATTTCGAAGATCGAAATCTGCAAAGTCTAAAAATCCTTAAAATCAAAAATTTTGAAAGATCAAAGTTCCAAAAATATAATTCTGGAAAAAATAATTTTAAAACATTTCTAAAAAGACCTTTACATTTTAAAAGGGAATGTATTTGAGAAAGATATAATACAACACGGAACAGTCCATACGCTATTTTGCAGAATAAAATAGGCAGTAGTAATGTACATATCTTTGTAAACACAAACCCTCGGGTATGTTAATGACAGTTGCACAGGTATGACAGCGATGAACAGACGAACCATCTTCATAAAAAAAGACAAGAAGCAAAATGTTTAAATGCACATCATGCTGGTTGGTAGTCATGTGCGTCCAGCTTTATAAGTGCCGTCATGTGAAGGAAGTACTGTACCATGACAGACAACCTAAGTCTTTTAATGAGATGGATCAAAAACCATGATGCAGCCAGGGGTGGTGGCGCCTACCTGTAATCCAAGTACTCTGGGAGGCTGAGGTACTAGGAGTGAGTTTCAGCCATGCCTGGGCAACTCAGCAAGATGCTATCTCAAAAATAATTTTTTTTCAGAGATGTAGGGGACGTGGCTCCGTGTGAAGGCCCTGGGTTGAATCCCCAAGAAACAGAAAACAAAAACAAAAATTATGAGGGGTTCCACCATATATGCAATTACCCAGAGACCAAGATCTAAAGAACTTAGCCAGGTATGGTGATCCAGGCCTGTAATCCCAGCTCCTTGGCAGGACCACAAGTTCATGGCCCCTTTGGGCAACTTGGTGAGACCCTGACTCAAATTAAAAATGAAATGGGCTAGGAATGTAGTGGTAGAGCGATCCTGGGCTCAACTTCCAGTACCAAGAAGAAGAAGGGAAAGAAGAAGGAGGAGAAAGAGGAGGGGGAAGAGGAAGAAGGGGAACAGGAGGAGAAGGAAAAGGAGAAAGAGGAAGAAGAAGGAATTTTGTCTTTTATAAAAGTAGATGTTCAACAAGGACCTCTCACTTACTAAGAAAGTTGCAATGTGTCTATGCACCTGCACAGTGTTTACACACAAAGTCAACACTTGTGTCAATGCACTTTTGCAGAGTTAAATCTGCAACAAAATGCATAAAATGAATTAGAACTCTATAAAAATCTTTATTTTATATATCCCGTGTTACAGTGTAAAGATAAACAGCATAGGGAATTAATGAGAAACACTGGCAATTTGTAATAGTAAGGGAAAAGCTAAAAATAGTTATACCTAAGAAAAAAATGTATTACAAGGATGGATTAGACAGTTCCATGGAGGTCGTTCATAAGAGTGGTCCAATTTTCACGATCATTGATTCTATTTCAGAATCTTGCACTGGGGTAAATATGTAGGTGTTTTTGTCTTTTAGGACAAGCCCACCACAGAGATGCACAGACATCTATGTGGTGCTGCTCTCTTAGAAATGTCATAATTTGATGTACACTGACATGAGCCGACCCGCCTATGTTTTCCCATCTTCTGTGTCACGCTTCTATGTGTTGTTTTGGGTACCCGGAAATCTCTTCCACATGTGCTCATACGCAGACCACAGATTTGGTGGAAACACTCTGGCAATGAAACCCAATACTGTTGCATAAGTGTCTCCTTATCCTGCCAGGCACATAGTTATTTCAAACCAGTCATAACTTCACCAGCTTCTTCAGGCAAGTGCAGCTTTAATGCATTAAAAGCTCCTGGAATTTCATCAGCTGGAAAGAATGCCAATGCCTAGAACTGTTTTGGAACTGTTGTTGCCATATCCCAGGACCAAAGCACTCATCTGAAATTTCCTGCATTTGCACTGGGTTGAATGTAACAGAAAGCTTGATGGGTAGCACCTTGCAATTAATTCACTTTCAGAAGCCTTGATTGCATCTGATTCCAAATCTATCATGTAGGTTTGAAAATTCCATTAAAATCCATATTCTTCATAAAAGCTAATCAAGACTTCAAGTAAGTACCTTTAAGATGCTTTGCTTTTTCTAGTGATTAATACATAGACAAATAAATTCTAGAATTTTTGGATCCAAAGGGCATGAATTGTACACATTTTATAAAAGACAGTGGGGACCATTTTTGCTATGTTAGATTTTGTGATAAATGTAAGAAGTTTTATCTTCAGTAGTGAAATCCTTAAGAAAAGCTCACCATTTACATCTCTTAACACTAGAAGAACCTCTATATCAGCCACTGTCTGGTTCAAAAGGTCACTGAGCTTGTTGAATTTCATTTTATTCTCTGACAAAGACCTTTTTTTGGGGGGGGTACCGGGGATCAAACTCAGGACCTTGTGCTTGTGAGGCAAGGGCCAGAACCACTGAGCTAAATCCCCGGCCCCAAAGACCTTTTTTTTTAAGATAAAAATGGTCCTATGTGTAAAGGGGCAAAAGTACTACATGACTGAATAATTTGACAACTATCCAGTGTGCAACTGGAAAACCCAATAACCCCAATTACCTTTTCCCCAGAATTTGCCTTTCTACACTTTTTATGTAGGCCCCCCCACCCCATAGAATTGTCGTTTTTAGGATTTCACCTTTCAGGATTTTAATCTCCAGGAATTGGGAGATTTTGATCTTTAGGAATTTCAACACTTGGGATTATGGCATTTAGGATGGGTCTTTTGGCATTACAATCAGCACCAAAAAGTCAATCCAAAAGAAGACAGGATAAAGTAGAAGTAAATAAAAATTGAGTCAAATAGAAAATGGTTAGCAAGATGGTAGACTGAAACCTGTGTCAATAATTACATTAAATATAAATTATCTATATGTATTAGTTTAGAGGTAGGGATTGTTGGATTGGATGAGGAAAAAGAAAAACAACGTGTATATGTTATCCATATGAAACTTTTTCGATATGAAGAGATAAATAGGTTCAAAGGAAAAGAAAAGAAAAAGCTGTAGCATGAAAAACACCAATCCTAATAAAGGTAAGGTGACTTTATTGTGGTATTACAATGTAGTCTGCTAGTATTAGATAATGTAGATGTGAAGGCAGGAAGAATGTAAAAAGTTCATCAAGGAAATACAGCAGTCCTCATTTGCAGGAACATAATAACAGCTTCAAAATACGTGAAGCAAAAATTTACAGAATTGAACAAAAGGAATAAATCCAATACCCTCTCTTAGTAATTGATAGACCAAGTAGAGAGAAAATCAGTAAGGATATCTAAAAATGTAGACTTTTATCACCAAATTGACCTAACGGATATGTTAGAAGACAATACTCAACAACAAAAGATACCTTATTTTACACACATACATAACACTGACAAGATACATCATATTCTGGATGATAAAATATGTTTCACTAAACTTAGAACATAAGAAATTATACTGAATATATTCTCTGACCACAGTAAAAATAAATGAGAAATAAAAACCAAACATTAATCTGGAAATTTCCCAAATGTTTGTGAACTAAGCAACATATTTCCCAATGTTACAGGGGTCATATAAGAAATTATAAAATAAATGGCAGATTTTGATGTAAGTGATAATTAAAAACATATCAAAATTTGTGAAATTTCTAATTCCAGTTAGAACTTTTACTTTTGGCCAAGATGAATAATGGAAAACAGATTCATGCTTTCCACTCAAACAGTTTTTAAAGATCAACAAATTATATTAAATGGCAGCACTAGACATTAGACATCAGACACTGATGGACATACAGGAGATAAAACAGATGAGATGAGCCCTGAAATTGCCTCCACTTGCCTCCTGGAGAAAGTTTCCAAGCCATGGGGGTGCAGGGGAGGGAACCCCAAGTGGAACTCAGAAGGTTCCTTGAGTTGAGAGTGAGCTGGAGTCCAGTGTAGCCCAGACAGATAGAGGCTGTGTGGAGGACCTCTGAGAGGTGAGAGTTCCACAGAGAGAGAACTTGAGATTCTCAGATTCCTCCATGAAGCTTTAGCTGATTACAGATCACCACATGTATGTGAGCAATGTACTGAAATTGGAAATAACCATCCAAAATAATCAGTGGAAACAGAACCCAGAGCTTTTACTTTACCATGAGTAGTACCTGTTCCCAAAAGCCAGAATAGAACACCTCCTAATTACAAATCTATCATTAGAGTAAAAATAAGGACATTTAGAAGGCTAAGCCAGGATCTTGCTATTTATCCTGACCAGATGTGAAAGATTATTTTTAGGAATACAAAAATATCTAGTATCCAACATTTAAAACCCAAAATGTCTAGCATTCAACTGAAAATATATATAAGGCATGTGAAGATGCAGAAAGAAATGAGTCATGATAAAGCTAAGAAACCAATCAAAATTGACAAATGACGTAGTATTAGTAAATAAGAACTATAACTAGTATTCACCAACATTAGTAAATTAAAAGAGTTATGAATGAATTCTATATTTTCAAGCAACTGGAGAATAATGGAGCATATTGAGTAGAGACATGGAATTTACAATTACAACAATAAAATTTGAAAACCCAAACTGAATTTCTTAACATGAAAATTATAATCTCTAAAATGAAAAATACAGTGGAAGAGACTAACGGTTGATTAGACATTGTATAGGATAAAGCTGGTGAACTTGAAATCCTAGCAATAACATTTTTCTGAAATGAAACAAGAAAAAAAGATGGGCTAGGGAGGAGATAAAGCATTCATGTATAACCTTGAGCAGCCAAGTACATATATAGAGTCTTAGGAACATGATAACGACTGAAAAATATTGGGAAAATATCTGCTAAATACTTCCAAATTTGATGAAAGATCTATGAACTCTTTTCAAAAAACAGACAAGAATTATTTCCAAATTTACTTTGTATGGTCAACAACTCCTGATACCCCCCCTATAGACATTATAGGAAAGTTGTAGACCAGTATCTCTCAAGAAATTAGACACAAATGTCCTTAATAAAATTATAGGAAATTGGCTCTAGCAGTAGGATAAAGAGCATATATAAGATGAAATATCATGGTCATATAAAGTTCATTGCAGAAATGCAAAGTTGATTTAATGTTTGAAAATCAGTCACTATGAGTTGCCCTGTTAACAGAAAAAAAGAAAAATCACATTATCAACTAATAGATGCCCCCCAAAGCATTTGATAAATCAAACACCCATTTAAGGGGGAAAAATAAAATTCTAAGCAAACAAAGGAAGTAAAATTCCTCAACCTTATTCTGAACATCCATGTAAAACCTAAAGTTCATACCTATGTAACATTACAAAAAATTGTATTTTAATACTAAGAACAAAGTAAAAATCACACTTAACCTCTTCTATTCAAACTGTGTTTGATATCCTGTCCAGCTCATTAAAACAAGGGCAGGGTATGAAATGTAGAAAGAAAGGAGTAAAACTGGTGTTATTCCTAGACTATTTGATTATTTACATAGAAAACCCTCAGGAATATTTAAAAACCAGAAAAAATATACTAAACCTATAAATATATTAAGTATATTTAACAAGGTTGCAGGTTTTATTAGTCAGTTTCCTGGGTCTGAGGCAAAATGCCTAATACCCCACAGTTTAAAGGAGGGAAGGTTTATTTGGCTCACAGTTTCAGTGGATTCAGTCCATGGTTGGCTGGCACCAAGGCAGAAGCAACATTGTGGAATGTCATGGTGGAGGAAAGCTGCTCACATTATGATGGCCAGGAAGCAGAGAGTAAAGCAAAGAGAATGGGACAAGAATATGCCCTTCTGGGTCATGCCCCCCAGTGACCCACCTCCAGCTCCTAGCAGCGCATTTAGCTATGAACTCATCAATGGATGACACCACTGATGAGCACAGCACCCCTACAATCCAGTCACTTTCCGTATACATGAGATTTCCCGGGGACATTTTAGATCTGAACCTCAACACAGGTCAATTGATAAAAGTTAATTGTTTTCTCTCTATCAGGAACAAGCAATCAGAAGTAAAAGAATTCTATTAATACTAGCATAAAATATAAAATGGTCAAAAAGAGTAGTAGAAGTAACCGCTGCATTAAAAATTTAAAGCATGGCTGAGAGAAATTAAAGAATTC
This sequence comes from Heterocephalus glaber, assembly GCF_000247695.1. Next base: position 63,874,180 of record NW_004624730.1, read on the forward strand.
CAAAACAAATGGAAATTTATGCCATATTCATGTATTAGATATCAATTCTCCTAAATTGATCTCTACAGTCACCACAATTTCCATAAATTCCCAGCAAGCATTTTTGTAGATGTTGAAAAGTTGACTTTTAAAATTTATGCAAACATCCAAATAACTTGCATTGCCTAAAACAATTTTAAAAAGAAAGAACAAATATGTAGGACTCATACCACCTGAGTCCTTTACTACAGCATTACTTGACTAATAAAGCAGCATATGGGCTGCACAAGATTATTTGATCAAGGGAACAGAATAAAATCCGGAAACATCTTGTGCATCTAGTCAGTTAATGTTTGACATAGGCATCACGGCAAATCAATATTGAAAGGAAAGTTTTTCCTACAAATGGTGACAAAATAATTGGATACCCACATAGAAGAGTATGAACCCAGATTCCTACCCCACAAAATTCACAAAAAATAACAAGATGGATCTTAGATTGAAACCTTCTAGAAAACAGTAGAATAGTGTTTGGCATGTTGGGAGCATGCAGAATTTTCCTTAAAAAGATACTAAAGCACTAACCATAAAATTTAGAAAATGAATAAGTGCATCAAAATTTAAAATATCTATTCTTAAAAAATGTTTTTAAACATGAAAAACAAGCTACAGGTCATAGCAAAATATGTGTAATAACATGTGCTGCTAAGAACTTATATCCAGAATTCCTACAAATCCATTTTAAGAAAAACAATCCAGTTGTTTCAATCACAAAACATATACCCATGGCCCACAGGCACATGAAAATCAACATCCTCACTGTCGGAGAAATGCTCCTGCTGTAGTCCTGAAGTCCTGTGAGGAAGACAGCCTGGAGGGACATGGAATGGCATTTGATGGACAAAATGAGAGCTGTAATTGGAGGCCAGGAGGCCACGCTTGATGGGAGCTGTCAGCCCCGAGCACAGGTGGATAAGTAAGGACGTGAATTATCTACAGCGAATGTAAAACAATAATAAAATCCACTAAAAGCTGTCTGTTTTTCATCATCACCACGTGGCAGCAGTGTAAATAACGTCAGCTGTACAATGACGTCTTCCCGCCCACAGATCTGGTCTTCGGCAGCTCACCAACGATGACAGGGATGCGTTCGCGCCCCATCTCCTGGGAATCTCATCCCCCCACCGCACCATCATATCGCCTCACGAAGGCTGTTGAAATCCAGGGATTTCCTACAATTGCACGCTACGCCTTCCTATTTTGACAGCTGATCGCTATGACTGTTCCCAGCTTTTCTGTCTTATTAACGACACCGGGATAACTCCTCTGTGCATAATCCTGGGCATTTTGTCAGATCATTTTCCTTGAGACAGAAATGTCTCCTCTTGACTTTTGATCTTGGAGGAAAATCCTGGGCAGCGAATTAGCAGACAGAGTATAGGACAGGAGGTCAGTAGAGCTGTGGAGACATAGAGTGAGCAGCAGGGAGGGACCCTAGAGGAAGAGGAGAGCGCGGGGCTGCTAGAGGGTAGAGGAAGCACAGCCCCGCCCCAGCACTGCTTCGTCTTTAACATGAGTGCAGAGATATTCCCTAGCTCTGTAGCCCTCTTATGTAGAATAAGTTAACATCCATGAACAGTTCCAATACTATACGGCACATAGTGAGTGTGTATGGTAAATAACATAAAAGTTCCTGAACTCCTGGATGGAGCCCAAGGCAGAGAGTGCCCACGCACATCGCTGCTGAAGGGGACACAGAGTAGAGGCCTTGTTTCCCATCCTGAGGACGAGCGGCTGGCAGTGTCGCCTCCCGGGGTCCCCCTTCCAGGTGGAGGTCTGTGTGGGGAGTCCGCACCTTTCCTCTGCCTGCCCCTAATCTCGAAGATCAGCTGTGAGAAAGGAGACACTTGGAACTGGGAGATGGACAGTGGCTGCCTCTTCTTTCATCAGTTCTTTGGGAGCACCGGTCACCACTTAGTAAGCAGTTTATATCATTAAGTATCTCCTTGGGGACCTGGGGAACCACAGAACAGTGTAGATAATGAAGATCTAGTGCATAAGCAGAAAATGCTCAATGGATAAATGTCCCCTCTCACACTCCGGGCTGTCCCCACCCTGACCCTGTCACCTTTTCATTAACAACATGAGAGGGTTCAATGTGGATTTCACATTCTCACTTGCTGTGGGAAAGGACATTGATCCGGGCTTAGAAGCCACTCTGCCCGATTCCTTCAGCGGAGAGTTGGCTGCCACACTGGGCTGGATGTTCCTCTGATACACTAGACCAGGGGAAGTCCAGAGGGGAGAAGCGGAGTCCTGGGCAGGTCTGGCAGCCCTAGAGTCTCACTGTGCCACACCTACTGACATCTTGGCTTTTAGTCAAGGATGGGTTTGTGTCATGACTGAACATGAACAGGTAAAGAGCTCCCCTGTAGTTCCTAGCAACAGGTCCCAAAGTCTCTGTTATAGGGAGTCCCATACCCTGCTCCTGGCCCTCGTGGGCTTCTAGCTTTGCCTGTTTGCCATGACCTGGCCCAACTGCATATCCGGGTGACCTCAGCTTCAGGAAAGCCACGTGGGTCTCCCCAGCCCAGACATGGCACTTAGAAAAAAAAAGTCCCAACACTCATTCTTTCCCTCATGTGTTGATCCTGTTCTTAGGGCCCCACTACCACCAACCCCATGCATCCCACCCCTGTCTTTGCTCCAGAAACCAGTGTCCTGTGACCACAGGAGACACTGCATTGTTGTCCCGGAGTGAGTTTGCTTTACAGGAAAAGTAAACACCATTACCCTCTGCTGCTGCTGGTCTCCTTGGTTGAGAATAATGATGTGATCTGAATAATCGCCTGTAGTAAATTGTGAGAAGTACCTGTCTCTTGAGCCCCATGGACACCAATCTAGTTCAGAGGCAGAGATCAAATCAGAAATGCTGTGGCTGGAAAGCCATTCACACACCAAGCCCTTGGAGTGGGTTAGGGCCTGGAAGGGCAGACATGAACCAGACATGGGTTATCTGGGGAGGAAGTGCAGCCCAGCCCACCCCAGTCAGCAGAAGTGGGAAGGCTGGCAGTGAGAGATTCAGTGCTTTAATTCAGTATGTCTCCACCTGAGATCTTTTGGCATTTTGAATCAAACTATCTCTTGTTTGGGGAGGGCTGCTGCCCTGTGCACTGTGGGACATTTAACCAGAATTCCTGGTGCTGCACTGTGGGGACTGAGACCTGTACCTCAGAAAGAGGGTAAGCTTAGCCACTCAGGTGAGGAAAACACTAGGACTGCTATCTATTTTTATTTGATTGCAAGATATAGGATTTAAGTTTTATTAATGATTCCTTTAGCCAAGATACGTCATTCTAGACAGAGGAACTCGCATTTGTCCTCCCACTCCCAACTTAGGACAAGGAGTCACAGTCCCTATGTGCCCACCCAGGGGTATTTAATATTATTTCAAATGGCAGATGGGAAGAAACTGTAACGATCCCACTGATTGTATCATGGCCAGGTACTTAAAAATGTTATATACTGTATTTTCCTCTTACAAAAATGCAAACTCTTCCAAGTTTCCTGTCCCCCTTTTATGGTAGATACCTGCTGATCATATGCTAGGTTTACACACAATCTGTCCCATCCAAGTAAAAATGATATTTAATACTGAGTAAAGAAGCGATTATTTTCAGAAAGGAAGCTGTGTAATATGGAATTTCTGGCAAGTAGCTAAAGAGCCTGAAAACCACTCCTGAAATAAAAGTATAGATATTAGGATAAAATATTCCCCGCTGTGTTACTCAGACTTCCACTACAGTAATCAATACCTGAGATAAATCAACTTATAAAGTGAAGAGTGCTCACAGTTTTAGAGGTTTCATCGCCGTTTGCTCTTGGGGCTGACAGCACATCCTGGTGCTGGCACATGGTAGAGCAAAGTCCTTCAGAAATAATGAAGAAAAGCAAGAGGAAGAGACAGGGATCCCACAGTGCCCCTGTGGCCACGTAATTATGACCTATCCCCAGATCTCACCTCTTAAAGGTTCCCACCATTTCCCAACAGTGCCACTCTGGGGAACAAGCCTTTAAGATGTGGGTCCTTGGGGAACATTCCAGATCCAAACATTCCAGATCCAAAAAACATGCTTACTTCTAGAGGCAGAGCTGAGCTAAAGACAAAGGAAGGTGAAACACCAGGAGAATAAAACTGAAGAATGAGTTGGTGCTGAAGCTGCAGCTATCCTGAGAGTGTTTGTCAATCTCTGAAACAAACTGAGTGGTGATGGTTCTGCAGGGGACAGACATTCAGCTCAAGTAAGATGGAAAATTGGAACGGAGGCCCCAAATAAAGTAGAAAGTAGAAGCCTCAAGAACTACAGTCTCAATAAAAGGAGGGATGAGAAACCATCTCCCACTGCTAAGGGAGGGTGGTGAGAATAAGATTTAGATGAATAAGGAATGGCATCCACATATTTACATTGCCTGGAAAGCCCCACTAGAATTAACCCTAAAATGTTCTGGCATGGTAACAGGCCAGGCCCATTGGAAAGAAGCACATGAATTTTCTCTCTGAAACGAGGTACCCAAACTCCGGACCTCCTGGGTTCCCACAAATAAACCCAACTAAACATGAGCTCACAACCTAAAATGTCAAAATACATTAAAAATTCAGCCAGTGTAAATAAGAATCAGAAGAAATGACAAAGGGCAAAATTACAGTCCCAAGGACTTCAGAGATGTTGATTGAAAGATGCAGAATTTTTTTAAAAGTATATTTTAAGAAAATAAAAATTGTTCCTGAAAAATAAGAGAGGATATAATACATAAACAAGGAACGAAATACTCTCAAAACTTCCCAGACATCCTTTGCAGAAAACAGCCGAATAGAATTCTAAGCATGAGAAAATGTATAATTATTACAATTTAAACCTAAAGAATTTGTGAACTGGAAGACAGCTAAAGAAATATACAGAGTGAATATTGTCAAAATCAACAGAAAGTCAAAGCACAAAAGAAAATAACTGTCAACTGAGAATTATGAACCCATTCCAGAAAGAGAACAAAATAAAGAGGCTTCAGACAAATAAAAACTGAGGAATTTTGTCATAAACAGATCCTTAATGAAGTACTTCAGAGGAAGAGAACAAACCTGCCAGGAAGTTCTGAGTTGCAAGAAGGAACAAAGATTCCTTTGCTCATTCCTAATTATTAACAGTTACATAGGACTTTGTGCAATGTTGACTATTTTTACGGTAAAAACATGTATTTAAAACTAGCCAGCTGGGCTCAGTTTAGTTGATCCTAATTTTATTGGCCACATTCGAAGGATCATAAACAGGAGCACTCAAGCATATGCCTTCTTCCCTCCATGGGAAGTTGACCTCGGGCCACATCAGTGTCACAGAGCTTCTGCATGGCCCGTTTCATCTGGTGCTTGTTGGTCGTGACACCTCCAGTGGACACAGGCATGTTGTCCTCCATCTCCATGGCAACTCAGTGGTCAGGGGATCCAGATGACTGCATAGTGGCCACACTTGGTTTTCCTGGGGGGGTGCTCTTCCCGGGGTATTTGAGCTGCTTCTGGAGCCAACCTGCCACCAGCCACCGAAGGTGGGTGACACAGGGCTCTTCTTTTTGTGGCTGTGGACGTCCTACAGCCCTGCCTTCCTGGCCTTTAACGCCTTTGCTGTAGCTTCAACTTTGGAAGAGGCAGCAGCTTCCTTCTTCACTTTCAGCGCCATCTTGGTGAAAAGTTTACTGTGACCATTTAAATGCAGAGATAAGATTTGAAAATAAATTTTAGAGTTTACTGGATTTATTACCTATTTTGCCATTTATCCATATTAAAATGCAGGCCTTTTAAAGAGGGAGAAAAAAAAGAAAAAAGGAAGGAAAAAAGAATGACAATACAATTTTTGGGGGGGGTACTGGGGATCAAACTTGGGAACTTGTGCTTGCAAGGCAGGCTGCGGCACCACTAAGCTACATCCCTGGCCCTTGACAATATGATTTAAGAAGAAATATTTGTTTGGAGTTAGAGGTAAATAGATTAGAAAAATAAAATCATCTTTATTCTTAAATGATATGATTGTCTATGTAAAAAATCAAAAAGAACTTGCAAAAACAAAGGAATAAAACATTTCTTGGAATTAATAACAAAGTAAGATGCAGGATACAAGGTGAATATACAAAAGTAAATCATTTTCATATATACCAACAATGAATAATTAAGCTTTGCAATTAAAAACTAAATAATACCATTCATAGTATTATCCCCCCAAATTAAATACTTAGGAATAAATTTAACAAAATATTTACAGGATACATAGCAGGACAATTACAAAACCCTGGTGAAAGGAAGAAATATTTCATGTTCGTGGTTAGGAAGATTCTTCATATTGTAATATTGAAAGAGGTTGGTTCTTCCCAGCCATGTTGAGGAGGAAAAAGTCAGAGGATTTACACTGTCTGACATCAAGAGTAAAGCGATAGTAATCAAGACAGTGATATTGGGAAAAGAATAGAGCAATAGATCAATGGAACAGAATAAAGTGCCTGGAGATAGACCCACATGAATATAGTCATCTGATCTTTGACCAAAGGGTGAAGTCAGTACAATGGAGAAAAGAGTTTTTTCAACAAGGATGCTGGAGCAACTAGGCATTCACTCAAGTCCTTCACAAAACTTTACTCCAAGTGAACCATAGACCTAAATGTATAATACAAAACCACAAGAATCCTAGAAAAAGCATAACAGAAAATCTGAGTCACCTTGGTTTGGTGATCACTTCTTAGGAATCACACTAAAGTCTTAGTCTGTGGAAGATAGAATTGACTAAATCAAAAATTTCTGCTCTGCAAAAAACATTGTCAAGAAAATGAGAAAAAAAATTCACAGGCTGGGTAAAAGTATTTGCAAAAGACACATCTGATAAAAGACAGTTACCAAAATATGTGAAGAGTCCATTTATATGGAATTTTGGAAAAAGTAAAGCTAAAGAGACAAAAAAAATTGGTTTCCAAGGGTGGGGAGGGGAAGGAGGATGTGTCAGTAAAGAGCAGAGGGAGTGTTAGGGCAGTGAAACTCTTCTGTACAATACATGGTGTTCTGCACTTTTCCTAGAACAACATGCAGAGTCTCAGTCTAAGGACTTAGCCAACAGTGCTGTGTCCCGCATAGTTCATCAGCTGTGACAAGCACATCAAACCAGCGTGTGGTGCTAATGGGAAGGAGGGAGTGAGTTCAAAGTGGAGGGAGGTGGGGTAGAGGTCCAGAAGTCTCTGCACGGTGACCTTTTGGTTTTCCAAGGGAGATTGACCAGGACCCTCCTCACTGCAAATACTACAAACACAAAAACCTCCAAATGTTCAAGTCTGTTACACACAATGGCCTAGTGTCTGTGTCTTCCCCATGCACCTTCTCCATATACTTTACCTTTAGATTTCTTACAAAACCCAACACAATGCCCGCACTATGTAAACAGTTGTCCTACTGTATTGTTTAAAGAATAATGACAAGGAAAAGTTTGCAGGTGCTCAGTATAGATGCAATTTTCTTTCAAATATTTTCAAATCATTTGAATCCACAGATGCAGAACCTTCAGGTCCAGGATGGTGGGGATGGTGTGCTTTCTGCTCAATGTTTCTATAAACTTAAAACTAATCTAGAAATAAATTCCATGAATTAAAAAGAAAAATATTAGAACTAGTAAACAAGACCAGCAAGTTTACGGGACTCAAAATCAACGTAGGGAAATCCGTTGTATGTGTTTCTATACAACAGTGAATAGTCTGAAAATTCAGTCACCTCGGCCGTAATTCAGCCACTGTGTGGGACTGCACAGAACATTTCCCTCGTGGCAGAAAGTTCTGTTGGACGGCACCACTCTGTCTCTCCATCAGCAAAACAGAGACAGCTCCTCTCACAGGTTGTGATGGCTGTGGACTAAAAAGATGCCTGGAACAAGTAAGCCTTTGAGAATACTTCCCAGTACTATTGCTCTGTGTAAGCAGGAAGCTGCCGCCACTCTCCTGGCACCTTGATCCGGCAGCGTTAGCTGCAGGGAAGCACCCCAGGCTGGGAAAATTCTGTATGATCTCCAACCCGCTCTTTCACCCTCGGATAACTTAGTTGCTCCTCCCCGAGGTCTCAGCGTCCTTGACTGGAAAACCCAAGAGTTGGCTCTGATGCTAAGGACCAGTTGTGACATTTGAAGAGCCTATTAATCAAAGGATTGTTCTCTGAGAAATGATTACATAAATTTTGTTGCTCTGTCTCCCTCCTAGAAAAGCCAAATCGGGTTACAATGTAATCGGAAGTCCTTTCTTCTGGGAGAGGACTGTTTTCTCATTTCATGAAAGGTCCCAGAATTCTCGGTGGAATTTAACAATTGAAGACAACAATGATTCACTCTTCCCACACAGGGAGAGAGAGAGGAAGAAGGAAAGGCTAGGAGTCGGGGAGGGAGAAGAGCACATAAATCCGCAGGTTGATTCTCCCAGCTCCAGCGGCAGCTGGGGCAGTGGGCTGCAGACGCTTGGCCTCGATCTATCTTCTGCATGAGTGGGAGGGAAGGCTTTCCTGTCGTCCTTTGTCATCAGGCAGGCCAGGCCTGGCTAATGCGAACTGTCACCTGGGCCTTTCCAGGTCAGAAACGAAGAACAGCAATTAACTCCTCTCGGAGGCCCGCGGCCCTGAGCAGGCCCAGCTAGGCCAGGTAGCTAAATCATTAAAGACACAGTTCTTTTCAGTGATAAATTGTGCAAGCGCATGAAGCCCACTGCTGGCCATTAATCTGGGCTAATCAGGTTGAAAGCTGGGTTGTTTTATTTAGTAATTAACAGGTTATGTGAAAAACATGATCCATGGCCTGCGGTGCATCTATAGAGCAGCGTCCGGGAGGAGAGAAAGGGGAGCGGCAGGGATTCTCTAGAGAGCCACTCAGGCCTAAGCAATTACAGCCATTGGCAAGCACTGAAAAATGACCCTGGGCTCCTATTGACACCCAGGGAAAAAACATTCCTGCCGACAGCACAGGCAAAGTCCCGAAGGCCGATAATTGCTCTCCCCTGCCTGCCCCTTCTGGTGACCTGCTGAGCCAAACCCAAAGTTTTGAGGGTGCTCAGTGATGTTGCAGGGGGTGCACACTGCTCTATTTGAAAGTAAGGGCGGCTGGAGAGCAGTGCAGTTTGCAGAGACAGGGTCCCAAGAGGAAGAGGAGGAGAGGAGAGTGGGAGAGGTGCATGGGGCCCTTAGGTTGGGCTCAGAGATTGCATGTGAAGCGGGACAGGAAGTAGACTGGAGGTGGACAGGAAGTGGGGAGATGAGCCATGAGTACAGAGGGAGGTGTTGCCATGGGCAGAACTGAGGTCTCCAGGAAGAAAGCCTTACCCAGGGCCCGCAGTGGGCACGCTGAAGGTCAGAGCCTACTGACTGCCGGTTCCCTACCAGATGCTCCTTTTTCTTAGGACACCAGAGCCCTGCCCTAGAGTGCCCCTTCTCTTTTCCCCATCCCTGCCAAGACCCAGCCACACTACACGTCACTTGCTTCTTTAAGTGCAGTGGGGTCACAGATCCATAAATCTATTCCCTCCTCTCGGGTCCCTACCCCCATTACCTCAGCGCTTACTCCATCTTTGGTTCTCAGCAGAAATGCTTCTCATCCGCACTGCCCTGACCTCCCTCGGCACCCACCACTGTGGTCCTCACCACCTTGCTTCTTTCTCCCTCCAATCTTTTTGAAGCCGAAGACCGCATCTGGATTGCTGCTTGCATCTCCAGCTCCTACACTGGTACGTAGTAGGTGGTCAACAAAATGTGTTGAATGAATGACTAAATGAAAATGTGCGTTGAGCCCTCCTCTTGAAGGGCATGGAGTGTCAGCCTCACAAAGAAGGAGACTGAGAAGGCTGGTAACTTCCTGAGCCACACAGCGTGTTAGGGGCAGCCCTGGAAGGGACGTTAGTCTCCTGGCCCACCCCCCCGGGGGTCTCCATGGCCCCGTAGGCCTACCCTCCTTGTGTAGTCAAATCTGCCACCATCCATTCACATCCTCTCTAGAAGGTTCGTGAGTTAAATTCCTTGGGGAAGACCCTTGACCTCTTGATCAATTTGAGCAATTTCTCCCCATGTGCGGCCTCATGCCGTTGGTGGGAACTGCTGAGGCTTGGGCACAACGTTGATGCCTAGAAACAACTTCAGGTGGCCTCGGATGCTTACCTTAAGCTCCAGAGGTCCCTGGGGGCAGTTTGGTTGACAGGTAAGAGTGAAGATTCTGGAGCCAGTAAAACCTATCTTTAAATCCTGGCACTGTCATATATTTGCTGTGTAATTTGGTTTTTGTTGTTTTTGTTTTTAAAAAATTTTTTTTGCAGTACCAGGGATTGAACTCAGGACCTTGTGCTTGCGAGGCAGGTGCTGTGCCACTGAGCTAAATCCCTGGCTGGTGAATTTGGGGAAATTCACTGCACTTCTCTGTGCTTTAATTTTTCATCTATAAAATGGGGATAATAAAGTGGCCTAGTACTTTTTTGCTAATAACAAATGAGATGCTAAAGAAATGTTACATTTTTAAGTACTACATATATGCTTTATATGTATTATCTCTTGTAATCTCTGAACAGCATACTCTACTCACTCCTATTTTATAGATGAATAAAAAAGTATAGTGCAAGCCAGGCACAGTAGTACAAAGCACTCAAGAGGCTGAGGCAGGAGGATCTATGAGACCCTGTTTTGTAGCAAACAAACAAAAAAGTATGGCACAGAAATGTTCAGTAAAATGGCCCGGATCACAGTAAAGAAGCAGAGAGCCAGGATCAGGACACGGGCAATCTGGCTTGATTTTAACCACAGCACTGGCCCATTTGCTGTACTTCCTGTGAAGCCCACAGGTGACACAGATGTCCCTCCACGGTACCTGGTGGGAGTGGCCATAGCAGAAGCAACAGAGTCACCTTTTGTCAGGGGCTTGGCTTCTAGCCGTACCTGATACACGGTAGCTTACAGAACTGTGTTAGCCTGGAGAATCTGGGGCGGGAATCATTTTCCTCCCTTTTCTGTCCTTTCTGTAAGATGGATGTGCGGGAGATGCGGTGGGCAGGCCTGGCTTCCAGTGGAGCTGCTGAAGGGATGCTGGCCATGGGGAGCCGGTTCTTGGCTGGCTGCTGGGCAGTTCGCTGCCAAGATGAGCGACGCCAGCCCCAGAACGTGTCATCTCCTTCCAGGCCTCGGGCTGAGGCCTGTGTGCACAGGCCTGGCAAATAGCAGGCCCAGATACCCCCAGGGTGGCCGCTGCAGTCCCCAGAGGACCACAAAAGCCCTGGGGGTCTCTGCTGTCCAGGGACTGGGTGCTGGATGTCAGTCAGCTGGAGGTCGCTTCTGCCCCCGCCGGCCTAGCCACATGGAGGAGAGGTCCCAGCCACTCGGGTCTGATCTGACATATGAGTGGCACAGGCCTTTCCGGAGCCAGAGCTGGAAGGGGGGCTCTGTAGGGATCTCCCGTTCAAGCAGGTGTTTAGCATTAAGACTGAAGGCCTAGACCCTGGTGGTGTCCTCCCCGGTTTGTCGCTGGCTCTGTGACCCCGTGCCTGGCTCCCAGCTTCCGGGTCCTTCATGTGCTCGTCTGCATTAATGGGAATGAGATACCTACGTCAGAGTTCCGTGAGTGCCATGGAAGATCCCTACAGAGTATTTGGGATAGTGCCTGGAACATAGTGATTGTTCAGGGAGTGTCAAGGAAAGGAGCCAGCCACTTACTTGTGTTAGTATGGCGTGCACACCCAGTGTAGGAACCCTTCCAAGACTAGGCTCATGGCTGCCTGGCCACTTCCAGGGGTGGAAAGCTCACTTTCTTCCAAGGCTGCTATCCTGTTGCCAGAGAACTTGGGTTCATGGATTCTCTCTCTGTGCAGCAGCTAAATGGACATGCTGGAAGGTGTATATACTGAAATGAAAGACATCCAAGATGTATTAAGTGAAAACGATCAAGTTACAGAATAATAGATGCATTAAAAAAATACACTGAGCTCAGTGACTGATTACAGATACTGGCTTCTCTTTGTCTTTGTCTCTCTGGCTCATTGGCTTCCAAGAAGAGCCAGAGGAATCACATTTGAGGGAGCAGGGAAGGTTGACAGGCTGTGGAGGGGGCTTTAGGTGGGGAGGTTCCTGCTGGCTCAGTCACCCACCCGCTGCTAATCTGTTCTCAGATACGGTCTGTCCTAGAGCCAATGAAAGGAAACTCACGGACCTCAACAAGTGGTTTAGATCACTTTTTTGAATGAAGCTTAGGATGCAGGATTGATGCGGATTCTTGAATCTGTCATTTAAAAATCTAAATTCTCAAGTGTTGGCCAAGCATCTCTTTTATAGAATGTGCTGCACGGCCTCGGCCAGTCACATGTGCACTCTCTCAGGACAGTCCAGAAATCTGAGGAGCACCATGCCCTGACCTGCACCTGCACACGCCCCAGCCACTGGGGACTCGAGTTCCCTCCTGCACCACTGGACCCAGGGGAGGAAGTGAGGCCGGAATTGGCGGGCCGCTGCATCAGCATGGGGGGCAGGTTTGCTGGTCTGCTTACACCGCTTCTGCCGGTGAGGTTTCCAATGGGCCCTGCCTGTCTGCAGATCTGGCCACTATGCAGAGTGCCAGCATAGCTGTTCTTTCATTTGATCCTAAAACAAACTCATACCATAGGCCTATTGGATCTGCACTTTACCAATGGAGAAACTGAGGCACAGAGAGTAGAAGTGTCCTTCCACGCAGCTCTGTGGTGGAAGCAGTGTGCTTGCTCCAGGGGCAAGTCCCCGCGGACCGGATGTTCTGTCTGGTTCCCCCACCCCTCTGTAGTGACCTCATTCCCTCCTGCTTGTTTCTCGAGCTGGTCCTGCTGTGTCCTCAAGTACACTCCATCCCCCGTCCATGGAGGAAGGAAGGCCTGTCTGAAAGGGAGGAAGGCAGAAGGAAAGCACAACAGAATAGGAAAGCACAGAAAGGCCAGGGAGAAGCAGCCGCTTGTGTGTCCCGTGAAAGCCCACAGTGACCAAGGCCGACTCTGAGGGTCTCATCAAGAATAAAGCAAAGTAGCCAGGCACGGTGGCACTCGTCTGTCATCGCAGCACTCTGGGAGGCTGAGACAGGAGGATTGCAAGTTTGAGCCCAGCCGGGGCAACTTAGCAAGTTAGTGAGCAAGTTTCAAAAATAAATGCATGTATGAATGAATAAATAAATAAATGAAAAGGGCTGAGGACGTGGTTCAGGGGAAAGGCTGTGAATTCAATTCTGTTACTGCCAAACAAAAAAACCTCAAGCAAATAAATGTACCCCTGATGGCCACAAACTGGTCACTGCAGGCTTAGCAGAAGCAGCTGATGCAGCTGTTCAGGGAGGGTCCCAGAGGGGGACAAAGGGACAGTCAGGGCTGCCCTGGGCTGGCAATGCTTCCACTGAGGCCATGGGGACTCAAGAGCCTTAAGCCACACTCTGAGGAAGAGCAACGATGCTCGGATCTAGGAGGCGTGGTGGCCTCACGGGGCAGCGGGCGAAGCAGAGGCGGGGGGAGCAGAGTCCAGAGGGTCCCCGTGGTGCTAACGCTGCTCCACAGGCTGGGTCCTTGGGGCCTGAGAGCTGGGGCTGGCCTGAGCGTCCTCTCTGCTAATCTAGACTCCGCAGGTTGGACCTAGGCTGGAGCTGGCAGCTGCCCGGTGCTCACTGGACAGAAATGCCAAAGATGCAGCCTCAGCCTGGGCCCTGCTGACAGTGCTGTCTGAGGCTGTGGCCCATGGGGACCCATGTAGGCCCTGAACCTTTGGAGCATTTCTCAAGTGGCCCCGGCAGGCCTGAGAACGGGAAGGCATTCACCCTTCAAGCTAAACTTCGTAATTTAAGCATTTGTGCAATCAACAACCTATAGCTAGGAGTGAAGGAAGAAAATTTCACCAGACAAATGGACTTCTCCTAGGCTAAGCCAGGTTTCCAGGGTCTGTTAAGTAGGGTTCTTTCCAGGGTTTGCTTTCTGCAGTTGGGAACAAAGAACTTTTGAATTTCCTCTGCTCTGGTTATTCTGTGACTCTGCAAATCCCACACTAGACGTCCTGTGTTCCCTGTGCAGAGCTGGAGGACACACCTGAGATTTTATCCAAGATGGGGGCTTCTGCTGAGAGCGTCTCCTGCATCAAAAGCGATCAAGCCCTCTGCTCTTCCAGGACAGCTTCACAGGTGGGCTGGGAGCTCAGAACTTCTGCCCAGAGCCCCCCAAAGATGACTCCAGGTCTGAAAGTGCCTGCTTCAGTCCCCAGCACCTGGTCCTGAGGTCGGCAGCTGAAGGGTATCTTTTTTCAGACTGTAAAATCTTCAAAAACTCCATGAGATGACGTGCACACATGTGTACCCATAGCAGGGGTGTCCCCGCGCCCCGTGCTGGGTGCTGAGGCTGCAGACAAACACAAGGAAATCTGGTGACTCGGACATCACCTCCTACCCACGGGAGGCAGCGAAGGATGGAACACTCCCCTCCCCCATTCCTGCAGGAGGGGAGGTCACGGGGATGCCACTGACCCACCCGCCCCTTGCTGGCTGGTCTGATCACGTGCAGCTCCTCGGGGACCCCATTGTCTGCCCAGACAGCCGGGGTTCATTTGGGAAACCGGTCCCTGGGAATGGAAAGGGAGATTTCAACCGTGGAGTTGGACTTTTGTGTTAATACAACTGTGTTTTGTTTGGGGGTTTTGTCTTTTTTCAAATAACACTACACAGAGAACCCTAAGAAAGTCCCCGGGCTGCAGCAGGCAGACGCATGGTTTCTTTTCTTCCATCCGTTGGGGGGAACAAAAGAAAAAAGAGAAAAGGAAGAAAGGAAAAGAAGCCCCCTTGAGCCCCTCCTGTGCCCTTCCCATCAGCCACGTGGGTTTGCACAGTTAAATCTCAATAGCTCCTTCAGGGCTTGGAGGGGCTGTGCCTGCCCCTTGAGGTCTCTTCGCCCTCAGAGTGACTTTGCCTGCAGCCTCACCAGCTGGATCCTGCTCTCCCCTCATCTCCTTCCGGCTGCACCTCGCCATGCTGACTCTGGGGGCCCAGTCGTGTTCCCAGCAGCAGGGAAGCCCAGTCAGGCAGGAAGCCAGGCCTCAGGCAATGCTGGCTTCCCTCGCCTTTTTTTGTGGTTTCAGAGAGTGCATCACAAGTGTTAGGTTGGTTTACAGCAGGAGCAAGGAAAACCATGGTTCAGTTTGGTTTTTTAAATCATAAATCCATCTGGGATCACGTGCTTTCAAAATCACCCCGTATTTTCTATCTGAAAAAAATCTTAAATGTCAACTTCATTAATCAAATTATGAGCCTGGGACCGAATAAAAGACCCCATTTAAATCTGTTATCAGGCCAAACAGCCCTCCGTTCTTGTCAGTAAACGAAGTTCAGAGCAGCAGTAGGAGAGCAAGGGAATCTTTGGGAGTGGGCAAGTCCCCTCCACTCCCATCTTCCTCACCCCTGGGCCCAGAGCTGCCTCGGGCCGACCTACCCTTTGCCCATCTGTCCTCATCTCAATTGGTGGCAAATCTCACTGCCTCCCTGTGAGATTTCTTGATCCTGTCACTGCCCCACACCACTGCGGGTAAGCACTGCGGCACAGTGGTCCTGGTCTGTGTATCATTTTTCTACCTTCTGCCCTAAGCTAGGTGGTTTGCAGATCATCTTTATCCACTGAGGTGTTCCTCGAAGTCAGGAATGGCGGTGGCTGAGAAGGCCCTGTGCTCCCCGGTGCCACTGCCTAACTAATGTTGACTCCATATCCCGCGCATCTGGCTGCATGAGGGGTGTAGAATGTGAAGCTCTCTCTGAGCAGGCTAAGCCTGACCAGCAGCCACCCACATCCACCAGGACATTGGCCACGGTGTCCAGAAGGTTGCCTACCACTGTTCACAGTGTGCATTAACCACCTGGCTCTCCTTGGTGAAAAAGAATGTGGGTTCTCAAAGTTGTGTGTGCTGTGGGAAGGAACTCGGGATGTGAGGAGCAGATCTTGAATTCACCTTTCCACAGGACCATTCATTCATTTGGGCACATCACGTTTCCTTATCTGTAAAATGGGAATAATCGCAAACGCGTGCGCGTGCGCGCGCGCGCGCGCACACACACACACACACACACACAGCCTTCTTTCCTGAGTGACTGTAAGGAGTCGTGGCTGTGAAGAGAACTCTGTAGAAGGATGGATATGAATGGTGCCACAGCAAGCCCACCCATGGTGGGAAGTTTCCCTCCTTAAGCCAGAACTATCAATAGGAATCAGTGTGACAGTTCACAGGGGAAGACTGATTTGTGTTATATATGAATATGTATATATATCATCTGTTGTAGTCAGGTTTTGCAAGAGAATAGATTTGATATAGGACACATAAGCTTATAGGTGTATCTTATAATAGTCACCCCAAAAGTCAAAGGCAGAAGAGTGCAAGAGATCTGTCTGCATGCTAGAAACCCGAAGAATCCAGCCGAGGGCCTGGCTCCCACAGCAGTGTCCTCCTCGAATCTGGCTGGAGCCCTGGAGCCCACGGCAATGTCCCATGCAAGTCCGCATTGAGGATCTGCACCTGGAAGACCCAAGACCAGGGGTGGAAGCCAGAGACTCCGCCCCAGTGGGGTGAAGGATGTGTGGCACCAGGCTGAGGGATCTGCGCTGGAGCCAGGAAGTGACACTCAAGGTAAAGACCAGAGCTCCCCTGAGGAGTACAGCAGCCACCCTGGGTGACAGCAAGGACCCGAGCTCCAAGGACAACAACAGCTGAGTTTGTATCAGGCAAACCAGCCACAACAAAGCTTCTGCTGGGAAATCAGCAGCACGCACCTTCCCTTCCTGTTTTCCTTTCATGTCATTCCAGCAGCAATCCCCAGGCGGGTCTTCCACACCCCTAGAACCTCGCCAGCTCAGTCCAGCTGGGCATCCCCACTCAAGTTGACCATTAGTTAGTTCACCACATCATCTTAGTCACTTTCTGGTCACCGAGACACAGAAACTGACACCTGCAACTTATCAGAGGAGAGGTTTATTTTGGCTCACTGAGGTGTCAATCCTGGCTCCAAGGCAGGGCAGCAGGGTACAGAGACATGGCAGAGGAGAGCAGCTCATGGCATGGCGAGCAGGAAGCAGAAGTGAAGGGAGGAGCCTGGAGGGAGATGAACCCTTCCACCCCCAGTGACTCCCCTCTTCTGACAAGACCCCAATCCCTAACAGCAAGTCAGCTATAAATGCCTGCAACCCAATCACCTTCCCAGAAGCCCTGCTTATAACTGCATGAGACACTTTGGGGACATCTAGATCTAAACTATGTGGGGATTAACTGATGGTCCCCTTGGAACGCCCAGCTGAACCAAGTCAGCTTGGTTTGGGCCTGGAAGACCCACCTGAGGACTGCTGACAAAGGCATAACAAAACAACTGGAGGGGAAGGATTGCTGGCTGCTGATTTTCATGGAGAAGATTGTCACAGCTGGTTTTCCTGATGTGAGCTTGGCTGTTCTTGTCAGAAAAGGAGCTTGGGTCCTCCCTGTCTCTGGGAGTGGCTGCTATACTCATGAGGGGAGCTCTGGTCTTCAGCTTGAAGGTCTTCCTGGCTCCAGTGCAGATCCTGGCTCCAGTGCAGATCCCTCAGCCTGGTGGCACAGACTCTTCACCCAACTGGGGCAGGCTTTCTAGTTTCCCCCGGTGGCCTTTGGGCCTTTCCGGTGCAGATCCTCAGTAAGGACTCGCATGAGACACTGCCTTGGGCTGTAAGCCTGCAGCTGAACTTGTGTGGGATTCGAGGCCCTTAGCTAGAGTTTTTTGAGTCTCTACTGTGTGGACAGTTCTCTTGCACTCTTCTGCATTTGACTTTCGGGGTGAATATCATAAAATAACCCTATGAATTATGTGTCTTGAATTAAATCTGCTCCCTTGCAAACCCTGGTGACAACAAATCATGACACGTACTACATATAAAATTATGGGTTTCTTGGTGCCTGAAACAGGAAGGGGTGCTCTCCTGGGAGGGGCGGGGCAGGTCATGGGGTTGGGAACAGCAGTGCGGGCCGAGTGTGAGCAGGGAGGCATTTCACTGGAGCAGAGAGGCAGGGTGTGAACTCGGCTTGGACGGGAAGTTCAGGCTCTGCCACTGAGGCCACCTCTGCAAACCACTGGACCCGTGAGGCTTCTCAGCCCAGAAGTGCAGTGTTGAGAGCTCTGTTGGAGTCAGTGGCATGGCCGGGCGTGTTGGACTCAGCAGGGAGACCTGGGAGCCTGACAGGTGACTGCAGTAGCTCAGGGCTGATGGAGTCTAGGCTGTGGCACAGTGAGGGAGGGCAGGGGCAGACCTGCACCGTGTGTTGGGCCACTGTGGTGGGTGGCCGGCGGGACGTCACCCCCCTAGGGGCCTCCTCTGTGACCCCAAAACGCCCTTGGCCCTGTAGCTGCCTGACACTTGGCTGGAGCCCCCACACTGGATCGGGCATTTCTTTATTTTATTTTATTTTTTTTCAGTACTAGGGATCGAACTCGGGTCCTTGCGCTTGCAGGGCAGGTGGCGGAACCACTGAGCTAAATCCCCGGCCCAAGAATTGGGCATTTCTTGAGGTAGGGGGTCATAGCAACATCACGTTCCCGGCTTCTGGCCCATGAAAAGTGCTCACAAAGGTGTGTTAAATGAGTGGGAGCAACTCAAATTTATACAGCACTTTCCAAAGCCACCTATTTAATGGAACCGGGGGCCCCTTCTTTGGGAGAGAGCTAGATTTTAGGTAGTGCAGCCGCTGGATTGTCCCCGTTCCAGAAGACTCACAGCTGCAGGAGCAGGGTTCCCAGGCTCCCCCTTGGCTCTCGTCATCAAATGCAGGTCCAGTGAGAAGCTGAGCCAGACTGGGCTCCACTCTGCCCACCTGGACAGTCCTCGTGGCGAGCTGTGTGGTGTCCGGGATGTGACATATGTTACCCAGTTCATTCCACTTTGTCTTACAGTGATTGTTTGAGTAATAGGTTATGATTCCATTTTTCAGAGGCAAAACCTGAAGCCCCCAAAGTTCAGCAGCTTCCCCAAGGTCAGCGGCAAGATGGGCTAGCCCCAAATCGCGGCTGCCAGCCTTCTCCGTGCGGGTTCCATGGGCCGTCTTCCCGCTGCGCCCCGGCCCTGCCACACGCTCCGCACGCGTCTGAAGATTTGTTGACTGTGGAGGTTTCTGACTCAGAAGCTCAAGTGCGTTCCGCGGCTCCCACGCCTGACCTGACAAACAAGAAGAGCAGGAGCCTGTCCAGCTTGGTGTGGGGTTAAGAAGGGCTCCTAGGGGTGCTTGTGAAACCTAGGAGATGTAAGGACTCCGTCCCGAGTTCCCAGGATCCCAGTGTGCGGGTGATGTTTGGACACATTCGTCTCAAGAGATGCGCCTTTCAGAGCCCAGTCCCTGCCCCTTAGGGCTTATTTGTGAGCCAGACCCGACCCTTAAAACCAGCTGGTCACCTGCCACCCGGCAGACGGCAAACAAGCAAACCTTCCCTACAAAGCTTCCCAGACTCCTTTTATGGCAAATGCGTTGAAAACCAGCTCACTGTCTGGCCGCCACCCCAGCTGCCCCAAGCCTCTTCGCTCTGTCCCTCCTCCGTCTCCACCACACCACCAAGGAACTCAAAGGAAACGCAAGGTCAGTTCCGAGGAGACGCCTTTGTTGCCACAGTAAGTTAGCAGTTGGTTGTGGTGTCTCGGTGGCTCCTGCTAGGATTTCAGCTGCTGTGGGCACACAGAGCAGGCCGTGTTCTGTCTTGGAAGTTCTAGCCTTAGTTTTGCTCCAGGGATTCAAAGGCTTCCTGCCTGCTCCATCCTGGAGGGAGAACTGAGGCTCCTTGGCTGCACGGCCACCCAGCACTTGTGGATGCAGGAGAAGGGGAGGGCGCGGATGTCCACATGGGGGCAAGATGAAAGGGGAGTCCCACCTGAACCATGCCCCGCAGAAGCTGGCTGGTCCTGCCCAGCGCAGCGTGTGACCTCTGCTTGTCTAGAGCACTGAGACTTCTGATCAGACACAGAGAGCTCCGTGAGGTGGGGGAAGGTCAGGGTGAAGACAGAGTGAAGCTTTATGGAGCATGAATACCGGGTGCCGTTTCGTCAAGCACCTAGTGTGCCCCAAGCATTGTATTAGGCACTTTACGTGTATTATTTCATTCTGTGTTCCTACTAGTTTTGGGTTTTTTTGGTACCAGGGATCAAACTCAGGACCTCGTGCTTGCAAGCCAGGTGCAGTGCCACTGAGCTAAATCCCTGGCCCCCCTACTAGTTTTTAAGAAAGGTAAGAATATCATCAACCTCATTTTACAGATGAGAATGCTGAATGACTCACCTAAGGTCACACAGCCTGTAAGTGGCGAAACTGAGATTTAAATGTGGGGTTTAATCCATGCCTGTGCAACCTAGCATACCATCCTTTGTTTCTTTATTGACATATAACTGACATACAATATAGCACATCTACCTAAAGTGATAAATTTCAGCATACAGGAAACCGCCACTGTAATCCACATAAGGAACAAATCTATCAACTAAACATTTCTTTTGTGTATCTTTGTAACATCTTCTTCCTGTATGCAGGCAACTACAGCCAATATCACTGTATGTTAGTTTGCAATTCTTACAGTGTGTGTTATGTTATGTTATGTGTGTTATTGTTATGGTATACATCTCCATGTCCCCCGACAGCCTCATGTGCTTACAGATGGGGCTTTTGCAAGGTGGTTGGATCCTGGGGGCTTAGAGCTGATTTGCTTTTAGGAGGTGGGTCTGGTCGGGAGAGGCGGCCACTGTGGGCATGGCAAGGAAGGTTCTATGTCCCTTCCCAGCTCCTCCCTTAGTGCCCTCTGCTTCCTGTCCACCATGCTGTGAGAAGCTGCCCTCCACCAGGCCCCCTGTGCCATGCTGGCCTGCCTTGGAGCCAGTGGACTATGGACTGAAATGTGCCCCACAATAAACCTGTGGTGCTGTAGGTTGTGGATGTCAGGTATTTTGTCTCAGCAATGATGGTGGTAACTAAGATAGTTCTTAGGAGCCTACAGTACTCATTTGAAATCTGCCTTCTTTCCCTCAGCATAACCATTCTGTACTTATCAGCAGTCTACTCCTTGGGATGGGCGAGGGGTACATATTCCATTGCAGGGATATAAACCATGGTTTGCTGATCCCCTTCTCTGTTGGTGGACATCTGCATTATGTCTAGTTTTGGGGTGTTACAAATAAAGCTGCCATGAACAACTGTGTACAAATTTTTGTACAGACATGTGCTTTCTTGTAGGTAGACACCTAGGAACGGAATGGCTAGATCCTATACGAGTTTTGTATTGTATTAAACCTGCCAATTGTTTTCCAAAGTGGTGACATCATCCTACATTTCCCGGAGCCACGCTGATCTGGTCAGTGTCTCATGCTAGCTGTCCTCGTGGGTATAGAGTGTGGCCTCACATCTCTTCAGGTGCTTATTTGCCATTTGTATCTTCTTTGTCTCAACAGAGATTGTGCGTGAGTTCGTGTTTTGATTTTATTTTATAGGATTGGGAACATAAGATAGGTAAGTGCTGGATCCTCAGCCTGTATGATTGCATTCTGAGATTTTTATATATTCTGAATATAAAATTCTTTATCAGACATTTGCCTTGCAAATATTTTTCCCAGTCTGTGGCTCACCTATTAATTCTCTTAACAGTGTCTCTGGGAGAGTAGGTTTTAATTTTGCTGACATCAATTTGGTCAATTTGTTCTTACACTGCTTTAGTTGTCCTATTTAAGAAATATTTGCTGCCGGGCATGGTGGTGCATGCTTGTAATATCAGCACTTGGGAGGCTGAGGCAGGAGGATCACATGAGTTTGAGACTAGCCTGGATGACATAGTGAATAAAGAAAGTAAAGAAAGAACTGTTTTCTAAGTTTTGAAGTTAATATGATTAATTTTATATTAATTTATATACAGTCATCATTCCTTATCTGTAGCAGATACATTCTAAGACCCTGAGTGGTTGCCTGGAACTATGAATATTAACTACTGAATCTTGTATCTGTCATGTTTTTCCTTATTAATACACAGCTATCAAAAAGTTTAATTTATAAATTAGGCACAGTGAAGATTAATAATAAAATAGAACAACTATAACAATATGCTATAATGAAAGTTCTGTGAATCTGGTCTCTCTCTACTCAAATATGTTATTGTATAGTACTCTTCTTTCTTCCTGTGATAGTGTGCAGTGATACAATGATGAGGTAAAAGGGAGGAGTGACCCAGGCACTGTGACACCATGCCAGGTGACTCTATAAGCATTACCTGTGATACAATAAGAGTCGATCTGATAACCCAGACAACTACTCAGTGATTGACAGGCAGGTAACCTATACAGTGTGGATACACTGGACAAAGGGACAATTCCTGTCCCAGGCAGGATGAAGAAGGAGAGCATGAGATTCCATCATACTACTTATAATGGCAAATGATGAAAAACTTATGAGTTATTTAGTTTTGAAATTTTTCTTTTAATATTTTCAAACTATGATTCAGTTTCAGTACCTGAAACTGAGGGAAATAGAAAAGGATTGCTGCATATATATCTTCTCTCTCTCTTTCTTTCTTTCTTTCTTTCTTTCTTTCTTTCTTTCTTTCTTTCTTTCTTTCTTTCTTTCCTTTCTTTCTTTCTTCCTTCCTTTCCTTCCTTCCTCTTTCTTTCTTTCCTTTCTTTTTCTTTCTCTTTCTTCTTTCCTCTTCCTCTTCCTCCTTCCTTTCCTCTCCTTCTTCTCCTTCCTCCTCCTGCTTCTTCTCCCTTTTCTTCTCTTCCTCTTCTTCAAATGTGGGTGTCTAATTATTTTAACATCATCTGTTGGAAAACTATGCAGAATTGCCTTTGCACTTTTTTCAAAAATCAGGTATCCATTTATGTGTGGGTCTATTTCTATACTTTGTGTTCTTTTCTATAGATCTATTTGTCTTTATGCCAAATCACACTTTCCTGATTGCTCTAGCTCTCTAATAAGTCATGATACCAGGAAGCACTGATCTTTTTCTGGTCGTTCTTCTTTGGCAAAATTGTTCCAACTTTCTACGTCCTTTGTATGGCCATTTGAATTTTAGAATCAATTTGTCAATTTCTACTAAAAAAAATCTTGCTATTAGAGTGTTGAAACTCATATCCTTAAATATTTGCTTTCATATGTAACCCTCACCACAAATCAAAGAATCTTGTCATTATTCTTACCATTTTTAGATGAAGAAATGAAGACTCACAAAGGTTGTAGAATCACATTAGTGACAGAGTACAGACTTGGATCAGAGTCTGCCAGACCCCCACCTCATCACAGTGCTCAGAGGAACTGGCTAGGTGTCACATCTTGGCCCCCTTTGGGGATTCCCACTGGGATGAAGCCATCATTTGATGTTTTCTTGGTTACCAAACAGACTCTCAAACACGTCCTCTTTGAGTTACTTCCCCGTTCATCTTTTATCCTCATTTCTTCCAGGCATGGGGATAACACACACGTGTCCACCTACCATATCCTTTCTCTACAACTCACTAACCACTATCTCCTGTCCGTCTTCTGCTCCAAAACAATCGATGACTCACCAGTGATCCTGAAAGGGATTGCCTGAGTCATGCACACTGACAGCAGAAAGAAATCGGAGCTCGTCTGTATCAAAACAGAAGTGATGTTCCATTCTCTTGTTTCAGATGTGACGGCTGATTCCCGAAGAGAAGAAGTAACTTCAAGTCAAGGACTTTGCAGCCTCACTTTTATTCAGAACTCTAGTCTTAATTCTGTTTGCTTTTGAGCTTTATGACAGGATTTTGATTCCAATCTCTGCCCACTGTTTCCCCCTCAATAAAGCAGAAGACCGACTGTGACCTTCAAGGCTTCCTCTAGGTGCATTCCAGCCCATCCTCAGGCCTTTCACTGCACTCTGAACAAGTAGTGTCCACACCAAGAGGGCCCATGCTGGTCTCTGTGGCCCACCTTTGCAGGGTCCCTCTGCCAGGGATGCCATGGCATCTGCCTCTTCTGTCTACTTCTTCCAGAAAGACCTCTACTGCCTACATTTGACTCTGACCTCAATGGCCACCTCCTCCAGGAAGCCTTCTCTGATTACCCCAGCTCCCTGTGCAGGTTCTTCGGCCACCAGCGCAGTTCTCACCATCCTGGGTCTGAGATGAAAACACCCTGGGTATGATTCGCAGTACAAGGGTGGCGACCAGAGAGGATTTTAGTGTATTTAACAACATGGCAACAGATACATAAAATAAAGCCCACATGGTGCCCAATGAGATGCAAACCTGAGGGAAAAATGAGCATCTCATTAGTGATCTGTGGGACAATTTCAAGTGGTCTTCAAGGGCTACTAGGAGAGAGGGGACACATAGTATAATACTAAAGAAACAATGGCTGAAGTTTCACTAAGTTTGATTTAAAAAAAAACAACCCTATATATCCCAGATCCAAGAAGGCCAACTAAGACTCAGGCACAAGAAACACGAAGGAAAGTACAATGAGCTGTACTTGTGGAAAAGCTGTTGTAAACATCCATGTGCAGGTGTGAGTGTACATTTTCAATTCCTTTAGGGAAGCATCCGAATCACGGGAGTTATCGCTAGACTGTGTGTTAAGTGTGTGTTCAGGTCTGTAGAAACCGCCGAACTAGCCTCAAAATGCTCACGCCGTTCTGCATTCCCACAGGTAATAAACAGGATTCCTGTTGCTCCCCATCCTTGCCAGAGTGTGGCATTAGCCGTGTTTATTTTGGGCCATACCCACAGGTGTGTAGTTGCATCTCCTTGTTGTTTTTACATTTGTAATTCCCTAGCGTATGGTACTGCAAATCACTTTATACCTTTATTGGCCATCTGTCTTCCCTGGTGAGGCATTTTCTCTAACCCATTTCTAAATTGTTTTTATTGTTGATTTGTAAGAGTTCTTTGTGTAGTTGGAAGAATAATCCTGTATCAGGGATGAATTTTGCAAATCTTTTCTCCCAGCAAAACGACCTTTGGAAAAAGCAGTTCTAATCACATCGCTCTCACTCAGAACCCTTCAGTGGCATCTTGGCCTCTTCGGTATAAAATCCAAATTCCTGAGCTTGACCCAATGAAAATGAAACCCAACTCTGCAGTCCCAGCCTCAGCTTTTCTCACTTTCCCCGGAAACACACGCGCTTGGTTGTAGTCACACTGGGCCAGCTTCCGCCGCCAAACTCCTGCATGAGACATGGGCTGGCTGCATTTTCACTAGGAGCTGCCTTAGCTGTGAGGACAGTAAGGGAGGGGGTGCTAGGCTAATGATGACAGTTCCCTTTTGCCTGTCTTGCAGCTCAGCTCAAATGCTACCTTCACCACATAAGCCACTTAGATTGCCGCTGCTGTCCCTGACCTCCCATAGCCCTCTGTTCCCTCTTAAGAGAGCTGCTTCTACTCACTTCTTGCCCGTCACTGCGATCCTCGGTGTCTTTGTGCTCAGTTTCCCTGGGAGCCTCTGGAGTTGGGGGCATGTTTTCCTTCACCTGTCTTTCCCAGAGCAGGGCAGGGCCGGGAGTCAGAACCGAGTGGAAGGTGCTTCTGGTGCCAGCGCCCCACCAAACCGAGCTATGGCGCTGCACTGTGGAAGGGTTTGTCTTCTCGTAGATCCAACACCTGTGTGTCCCCAGCCCCACCTTCAGGGCCAAGGATGACGAGGGCTGTGCTGTTGCCTGCACCTTGGTTTGGAAGGAAGTGAACCGGAAGTCTCGGGAAAGGGGTTACCAAGTCCCCAGGACCATGGGACTGTAGGGCACCTGGGTCCCCACATCAGTCGAGGCCTATGGCTGGGATGAACTGGGGTCCCCGCCAAGCCCCCCTCTTCCTCTGCTTGACAGAGCCCCATGACTTCCTGGCAATTGTGGACCTGCATGTGTGGCCGGGGAAGAGGGGGGGAGCGCCCCAGAGTCAGGCCGGGCCTGGAGCTGCGGCCCTGGACTCTAGCTCTTTGGCCTGCAAATTTCAGATGCAGCCCTTGGCCCCTTGTGTAAGACAGAGCGTGTGATAGCAGGGTACGGTGGCCTTGATGCTGTTGTGAGGCCAATTCAGCAGCAGCAGCTGGGGAGCCTGATGTAAATGCAGGGGAGACAGATGAGATAGGAAATCCCGACAGGTGGAAGCGATTGTCTATTTGTGCTGTTGCTCTGTGTGTGTGGTGTCTCCGAGGTGGGGAGAGGGCTGAATTGTTTTAGCCCTTGACAAGGGTCACAGAGTCCTTTCAAGCCTGCTAGCATTGGGCGTGGTGAAGGAGGGACCCTCTGCCTGGCCTTATCTCCTCTCCCCACTGAAGCCTCAGTTTCCCCTGCTGTGACTGAGGAGGTTGAGGGCCCACTCTTGTTGCCAGCCCTCGCTCCCAACACCCTCCAGCCCCATCTCCTCCTCATGCCTCGAAAAGGCTGTGGGCTCCGTGAAGAGCAGGAGCGTGGACACAGCGTGTCCCCAGGGATGCCCCAGCCTCCGCTCCACATCTACCTGGAATGCTCGGAAGACCGAGTGGGCCCCGGAGGACCAGGCGAGGTGGGCAGGAGGCAGGAAATACCTTCTCCGAGCAGCCGATGGGCTGGTGGGCACCTGAGGCCTGGGCCGGGCAGCCTGGGACTGTCTGTGGGCGCTGCGAAGGCCCAGGAGACACAAAGGCCATTTCTGTCCTTTAGCAGAGCCGACCCTTCCCAGCAGAGCCCAAGGAGCCCGGCTGAAGTTATGAGCAGAGCTACGGCTGGCTGGGTTGTGACTACGTCCTGCTGGACCAACACACGTTGTCCCGGCCTTCGGAGGGCAGGGAAAGATTTCAGAATCCTGGGGCTTGAAGCAGGAGAGACAGATCTAGGTTGGAAGTGAGTGGGGTGGCTCTGCTTGCTGCAGATAGCACCTGGAGTGGGGGCACAGTTGCGTCTTGGGATGTCAGAAACCTCCAGGCGACTGATACCGGTTTATGAAAATTCATTCGTCTGCATAGATGGGGTGTGTGCGCTACATTATTAATAAGGTTGCTCACAGAAAATGAACTCTGGAGAGAGGACAAGCAGCCTGTGGCCGAGGTCCCGGCTGTAACCATGCCAGGGAGGTGAGGGTGGTTGCTGCTGCATGTTGGCCCTGCAAACACGTGGGCCTTGGCGGGTGCAGCCCTCTGTGTACACAGGGCGTCAGGCCAGGCTGCGCCGAGCTGCACTTCATGGTAACAAAGACAACAATGCCACCATCTCATAGCTGTCAACAGTGGGGCCGCACTCAAGTCCCTGGCCCAATATTTGCGGAGTCAGAAGAGCCACCTTGTCTTTGAGATATTGACTTCAGTCATTGCTTCCCAGGAAAACCTGAGTGTCCGGGCAGTCTGCTCCCCACAGTCTCCTTGGGTGACGTGCGGGGCCTTCCGTGTCCCAGTGCCTGTGGTCACCCTTATCTTTCCTGTGTGGCCCAAGGGTCAGGCGTCGGAGGGGAGTCAGGGTTTCCAGAGGCTGGGGAAAGCTGCCTCAACGTCCTGGAAATGCAATCCAAAAGGTTTGGGAAAGAGGAGGCTGGGAAACATGAAGCTTGAAGTCCACCTTCTCCAACTGAGTTTTCCAGGAAATGACAACTGGAAAGTATTTCTTTCTTGTTGTGTGTTTGTTTGGTTTTTTTGAGAGAGGATTTTGCTATGCAGTTCAGGCTGGCCTTGAACTTGCTTTGTGGCCCAGGCTGGCCTCAAACTTTTGGTGACCCTCCTGCCTCTGCCTCCCAAGTGCTGGGATTATAGGCGTTGAGCACCGTCTGGCGTAGAAAGTATTTCTTCATAACCAATGTTTTCCTTTTCATAAGAACAAGAAACTTCTTTTTCAAGAGAAGCTTAGACCCTGCGCATGCCAAGCTTGTCAGCCTCCCATTCATGGTTTCACTTCTCAAAATCATTTCTGAGTGAGACACTTTACCATTGACAAATACAAGAGCCTGCTTTCCAGAAATTCTGTTGCCAAGGGAAGGGGCTGCTCCCTCTTTCTTAAGCTCCAGGGCCTCCCTCCCGGCCACGACCTGTGACCTCCCCCTCCCTGCCTGGACATCAGCTGGAGAAAGCGAGGGGCCAGCCTGCATCAGCTGGACAAACGGCCGCCTGGACAAGGCTCGCACCTCTGCTTCGGGGGTGCTGAGCCCTGGCTGCAGGTGCTATGGCCCCCGGGCAGCCTGGCCCGCCAGTGAGGTGGTGAGGAGCTGAGCCCCTCTGCTCTAGAGCTTCTCTGTCCCTCTTTTGTCCGAAGAGCTCTGAAGAGACCCCTGCCCTGCCCTCTCTCTGCCTCAGGGCCCAGGCATTCAGAGGGGCCTCCCAGAACCATTAATTTAGCCAATTTCCTGGGCCACACCATCCCCCCTGGGGACCCCACTTTGGTGGGCAGCAGCGGAACAAGACTCCCCGCTGTGTCCCTTCCCTTTTAATTACACGGGGGACAAGCTCCCTTGGGCTGACTTTGGGAGGAAGCCCTGCCGGGCAGGCTGCCCTGGGAGGAACAATGCACACACGTTCCAGAGAATTCCCTCCTCTCCTAATCCGGCTGGGAAGAAAGGGGCTTTTCTTCTTCTTGTCAAAGGGGGTCTTCGATGCTAAGATACCACTTTGTGTCCCGAGTCGTGTCACGGGACTTCTGCCTCGGCCTCGCCGCCCGCTCTTTAGAAATGAAAGACACAGTCCTTGCTTCAGCTCAGGACAAGCGCCCCCCACCCGCCCTCCTCTGAAAAGAAAAGGGTCTGGGGGCCGGGGGAAGCAGGAGACGCTCCCCACGCCCACTGCTTCTTTCTCATCTGCGCATTTTGGGACTGTTTGCCCAAAGGATGCCTCACCTGCTGATCTCTGAGGGTCATGAATTCTCTTAATCCCTAAAAGGACGGGTGCTTTCATTAGAATAGCATATCCTATCCCAGAGGCCTCTTGTGGCCACTGCTCTGTTTCCTGCTGCTGCCAGATTTGCAGACCTGGGCTTGGGCTGGGCAGGGAGCTGAGGTTTCATCAGCTGCGGTTACGCTGTGCTCCATCGCTGACCCCGGTTCCTGTTTTAAGATGAATTAAAGGAAATAATGACAAAGGAGTTACAAACACGCAACCTTGTGCTCACAGAGGGGTTGGCTTCAGGATCCAGAGCACAAACTTACCACAGCCCCAGCAGTCGTGCCTGCATAAGCTGACACACGACCTCATGTGACAACAGGATTCGAGGTCACCTTGGGGAGATACCCACGAACATTCAGATGAACAGACCCAGGTTAAACGGGTGAGAAAAGGCCACAAAATGAAAGCAAGTCAGGAGAAAATTTAATACCACAGACAAGACTTAAAGGTTCCACTGAGAGCTAGGACAGGCTGCAAATGCAGTTCAGGCTTCCCAGCAGCCCAAGGGACAGATGTGTCGACAGCAGGTGAGAGCACAGCATTAGCTCCTGGGAAGCAGCTCTCCCTCAGGCTAAGCCCCAGATGCCTCTATCCACTGGGGTCCTCAAACACACACAACACACACAAAACACACATAATACACACGTGTGTGCTGCACTGACCCCCCCCCCCCCGCCATATATCCCTGGATGAAAGAGGCCAGTCTCATGGAGCTATGCTGAAATTGTCTGAAGCTGGATTCTCTGCATATTCTTGAGGAAAAGACATCTGGATGGTAGCCTATGGTTTCTCCAGAATCCATAA
The DNA here is from genome assembly GCF_000247695.1 of Heterocephalus glaber. The sequence continues at coordinate 63,903,854 of NW_004624730.1, forward strand.
ACCTCAGTGCTACCCTCAGGGGCCTATCAAGAGATGGGCTGGAGACGGAGCCATGAGCACCCAGCATGGTCTAGGAGAGCTTGGACAACGCTCAGAGTGGAGCTGGGCTGGGTGGGCACCCAAGGGTCAGTGAGCCTCTGCTTAAAGGGAGAATGGAGGAGGCATCCTGTACTTATTTGTCAGTGTGAGCAGATTCTGTCATGGCTAAATCTTGGAAGCAGCCTATAGGTCCATCAGCAGATGCATGGATAAAAGAAATGTGATATTTACACACAATGGAGTACCACTCTGTTATAAAGAAGGATAAACTTGAGTCATCTGTAGGAAAATACACACCTTGAAACCATAATGTTAAGTGAAATAAGCCATACACACAAGCTTCAATATGGCATGGTTTCTCTTATATGAGAAACCAAAAGTAGAAAAAAGAGCAAAACAAAAGATAGATAATAGGAAGTAGGGAGATAGATCTTTCTCAAGTGGGAAGGAGATCAAAGGATGGGGGGGAGAGTAGAGGAGGGGAGGGAAGGGAATGAAGAAACAATTGAAATGTGTTATGTGCATGCTCCCCACAAGGGAGGTAATCATGTGCTGGAATCATGTGCTAATAAAAACAAATAAAACATTTCTGATCCCACAGTTGCCTTGAGTTTGGAAGCAATATTGATTGTTCTCGATACCTAATACCATCATCATAATAACCAATAGTTTCAAACACGCATCATGTGCCTGGCACTTTGAAATACTCTAAACATAGCATCTTGTTTTAACCTGAGACACCCTGAGATAGATCATAGATACACACACCCTACTTTTTAGAAAGATTGAATGAGGAAATCAAGGCTTCCAGAAGGATGTGTCTGACAACGACACAGCAAGGATGGAGCAGTGTCGGGTTTAATCCACTTCAGTTGGCGTGCAGGGCCCCAGGCTTCACCAACATGCCTTCCGGAGGAGTCCACTGGATCAGGACACCTGGGTGTCTTGGATTCAGAGGTTGCTGCCATAGCAATGTAGCTTTGGCAAGTTCTTCAGGAATCTTAAGTTTTCAACTTACAAACAAAGTCTTGAGTTATGACCCAAATGGCGGCCACTTGTGCTTCCAGATGGTCTCAGATACAGAATTAACCCTTAAAGAGTTCTGGAAGGAACATTACAGCATCCTTTCCTGTGTGGGGTTGAGAAATCCAGGGCCAATGTCTCTCCAAGGACGAAGATCTGCCTGTGTACAGGAGACTTTGAAGGCTGTGTAGAGGAGCATTAGCCTTCAATTGACCAACCTGAGTTACAACCAGCCCTCAAGAATGAACTGAGTTTGTAAGTCAAGGGTCCACTGCATCATTAATTTCTCCGGGTCAGACTGCTGCTTCTGGGATCAGAGATGAACCAGGCATGAATTCTGGATCTTCTCACAACCACACCTACACGAGTGGTCAGCCGCCTTGCCTTGGGGATGGAGACGTGTGCAGTTAGAGGGACGATTTTATGTGTGCTGTCAACAAATGGCAAATGGTCATTAAGATTCTGGGCCACATCTTTTTCAGGAAACCCGAAAGATAAAATGTGCTTCCCACAACCAGAATTCCTTAGCATGGAGAAAGCTGGTCTGACGAGCCCCATGATCCCCTGCTGGGGTTCACCTAGTGCCTTGCAGAACTTGAAAAAGCCCGATGTTTAGAACAGAAGGCTTTTATAGAACCATGTGCATCTCTTCCTGCAGGGTTATCGCCTACCCACGGTGCCGGAAGTAGTGCCCCGGGATCTCTTTGCATCAATACAAATTTTTTCCCCAACTGTTTCATGCCGTGCAAAGAACGGGGACCTTTGGACAGTTGGCCAGGTAAAAGCAGAGACTGATGACTACACCTGCAGCCCATTCTGCACCTGCTCTTTTTCAGGCTCTGCAGTCAAATCTATGTTGACCTTGTCCATTGGCCAGCAGCAGGACTTCAGGTAACCTCTCCGAGCTGGTGGTGACCTGTGGGTACTATGGTGAGACTGCCTCTCTCTAGGAAGTTGTTGTAAGAGGTTTCAGCCGCAGCATCACAAAAGAAAAACAAAGTTGACAAGGAGGCTGTAAGCAGAAGGGGATGGATTTAAGGTACCTGAGATACAGGTGTTCAATAAGTGAGGAGTTGCCCCCAGCCTAGCCTCCGAAAAAATAAAGCTGCATCTCCAAGAATGGCAAAGGCAGGTTATATGGCGAAGGCTTTAGAGGTCTCATTGCCAAACCCCACTGAGGACAGAGCTGAACAGAAAGGTGTAGCGAAGTCAGGTTTACACAAGTGTTTAGATTTTAGAAATCAGAATTACAAACAGGTAGGTTTCACATAAATCTCCAGATCCCCAACTTTTCTTACAAAATGCCTGGCTGTGGAGGCCCTGAACTGTGGCTCTGGATCTAAATCTTCATGGGACAGAACAGAACTTGCCTGGGAACCAGGAGAGGGAGTTTCTAGCAAAAACATTATTTGAGCAAACTGCTTCTCTTCTCTCTTTGCCAAATAAAAGCTATCGCTGTTCTAAGGCTGTAGTTCATTTTTAGGTTAAAAAAATGGTATAGCTCTTTGGGTCACACAGTTCTTTTATACACAGAATTACCCAGGTAAAAGAAAGCTTTCAGAACATATAAATCAGTGATTTCACAGAAGATTAGCCAAACTATATTAGCTAAACTATATCTGTATAAAAGCCATGATGATTCAGAAAGAGGAAAGTGTTTTTAAGACGAACGACCACTCTACGCATAAACCCATGAGAAGGCAGAAGCTTCCCACCGGCAGATGTTGAGCATGCAGATGTGCAGCATACCCATCTGGGCCCGAAACTTCCCCATTTCCAATTCTCCTCTTGTAGTTCTGGGGAGGGTGAGCATGCCACGCCCCATCCGTGGAGGCTTTCTGCTTGGCTGGCTTCAGACAAAGTTACCATTAACTCCCCAACCTGCAAGAAAATGATTTGACACAAAGGACTCCAATATGTCCTCCTCTCTCCTACAAGCCCGCAAACAAATGGTACAGGGATGAGGTCAGAAAGGAATCCCCCGCCTACCAGGCCGCTGAATTCATTTACCTACCTCAGAGCGCATTCACAGAAAGGGGTGGGACGGGAACAAGAGATGCTTAGAGGCCAAGTGGAGTTTGGAGGTCGAGCGCTACATTACAAGATTTGACAGGCCTTTGGCAGCCTTCAGCTTCTTTGTGTCCGTCACATAATAGAGCAGCACAAACTGAGCAGCACACGATCTGTGGCTACGCCCTTGGGCAGAGCATACTCTTTGCAAATGCTAATAGTATTGTAGAATAGTATTGTAGCATCCTGTCACCCAGTAACACAAAAAAGGATGTTGATTTTCACATGAACCAGAACAGGCCCATTGTACACAGGTTTGTGACCAACTTGTAGTATCTGCACATCAAAAGCCCAGCCAATCACAGGGTCCGCAGCTGGCGAACTGCACCGGAGGGGGGCGCTCAATGGGGAGATCTTCCAGGTCCAAAGGCCTTGTTCCTCCAAAGGGGAACGAGACACAGTGCTTCTGACATGAGCGAAATTACACTCTATGATCTTGACTTGGCTGGGACCATGCTAATGAGTATAATTAGCAAGACCAGGAGTGTGTGAGGTGTTTAGAAAGAGGTGTGTGATAATGGAAGTGGCTTTGTGGTGGTGCTGAGAGCCTCCGAAATGGCCCAGACAGCCCTGTTGGCACCCTCAGACCATTTCCCTTCCAACTGTCTGGAGAAACTGGAAACAATGCAAAGCAAGAAATTTGCAAGTGTACGAGATTTCTTGATAAATTTAGTTGAAACTGTAAAAGATTTCAATTTATACCTTTCAAAAGTGTTAAGTTTATCAGAAACAAAAGGTCAAAGGGAGTAATTTGGGAAAATAAAGTGTGCAATTAACGTTTAAAAACTCAAGAGAAAAGCAATTCTGTACCTTAACAGGTTAACTCAAAACGTTCAAGAGGACATGCGTTGGCTTGACGGGAAAATTAACATGTTGAAGAAAAACCTTGCAGCGCTCAGTTTACTCCTGACACGTACTGCCAGAGCTGACATAAAATCGGACCCTCCTGAATCTTGTCTTCCTACAGGAGCCACACGTCTCTGCTGATAATTTCCTGCTTGCAATGCAAGGACTGCCTGATTGTTAAAGAAAACGTTCCCAGACCATTTTGGTTAGGAAACGAGTTAGCTCATGTTGTGTTTTTTAGGTGTATCATGTGCCCTAATGTGCTTCTGGTATTATAAATATATTTGGCCCCCTCAATTTTGAGGGTTGTATTTTGGAAAGTGCATAGGTTTGTAGTGAGACTGGCTTTCAGATTTTGACTTTGCTGCTCACTAGAATGACCTTTGGTAAGTCGCTTCAAACTGTTCTGAGCCTGCCTTATTTCCTCACCTATAAGATGAAAATATTCCCTGTTTATGAAAGGCACAAGACCCTTGTGAAAAACACAAGATACCCTGGTTTCTTTACTCTGGATTTAAGTTCTCCTTTAAACAAAAAAGTTTCAAGCTGGGTGTAACGTCCCTGTCCGTAATTTCAGGACTTGAGAGGCCGAGGCAGGAAGATCACAGTAAACTCAAGGCCAGCCTGGGCTACGTAGCATGTCCCTGTCTCAAACAAACAAAAAGGAAGAAAAGGAAAAAAAGTTTCAGAGTCCATCTTTTGGCAAGACATGCACTGACCATAAAAAGGGGTCAGGAGTTTCCTGATGGGTCCTCAAAGGGTGGCCAGTTACGATCCCTCCTTGAAGCATCTGAGTCTGGCTAAGGCCCTTCTATCGGGCTGTGGTAAAGATGAGCCCCTGCTCTGGAAGCTTCGGACTGGGGCATCTCTCCACACCCTTCTTCCCCACACGCATCAGGCACCTCCTGCTGCTGGGTGCTGCTCAGGGCCACAGGAAGGCAGGTTCACTATTGTTAACTGGGTGCGTGCTGTGTATCTTCTCGGGGAATCAGTACAATGATATCTGGTTTTTTACATATAAATAAATTGTAGAAAAATTACATATATTTAGCATGCAAGGGGATTGGGTGTTTACCGCCTGGTGCATCAATCCCTCCAGACAATGTTTCTTAAAGGAGAAACAGGAAGCTCTTCATCTGCCTCAAGGTGTAGGACTACTTCTGTATGCAGTATGGAAGACAGGTGCACAACAAACGGAACAGAGACTAAGCGAGCAGAAAAAGGGCTCGGTTCCTCTTTTCGGCCGGGGGCATGAGGCAGAGACTGGCCAGGGCCTTGAGTGCTCAGGTCAGCAGGACAGGAGCACACGCATCTGTGTGAAGGACTCTGCAGGCAGGCTGTCCAGCATCCTGACATTAGTGAACCATTTTCTCCAAATGGGTGGCATTGTAAACTGTGAAAGCCAAGGGCCTGACATTAGATGAAGAGGTAGGCATGGAGTCCAGGTAGTGCAGCTTTCTGATAGTCTGACCTAACTCTCAGCTACCTGTTCCCTGCAAAACTTCCCACGAATATCAGGTGTCCCAAGCAAATGCTAGCATGTGCTGGACTGTGAGAGCCCTGACAGTGGGTCAAATCCTGATTCCTAGAGGCTGCCCTGTGATGGAGTAGCTAAGGGGAAGCACAGCAGCCACTCAGGCTTGGCTGCTAGGGAGCAAGAGCAGCTGGACAGGGGAGGCTGTGCTCCTGGGAGCCTGGGGGTGGGGCAGGCGCGTGGACAGGTCCTGGGCACCACTCTCAGCTCACTTTTTCAAGTGTTGAATATTCTCAAATACTGGGATAGGAACCAGCTGACGCCTGGGTTAATGAATTAAAAAAATAACAGCCCCAACAATATGACTTCTTTACCACAAAGAACCACTTTGATTTAAAACCATCTAAAAGTAGTAGTTCCGGTACTTGTGTACTGCAAACATGCACCACAAAGGGGAGGGGATGAAGATGCGTGATGTCCAGGTACCGACTCCACACAAGGATCCCGAACACTGTGCACTGCCAAGAAACATTATGTACCGATAAAGTGATCTGAAAAACACAGCAGTTACTTCCTTGTCACTGACTGATCCCCAAAAACCCTTTCCACTGGCTCTGGAGGATTGGGCATCACTCTAAGACCACCTCGGAGACAGATCATGTGCATGCTCAACTTGCAAGCTGGTAGCTCAGTCCTCATTTTAGGGAACAGATTTAGCCTAATGACTTATAATGTAGGTGCTTTTACACTTAGTTTTATCGATTGTCTTCTTGGGCTAACGATCACCCAATTTAAAATTTCTTGATACAGTTCGACTTAACCTGTAATGATTTTTGCAGTCCTTGTTTTTTTTTTGAGTTCTCTGTGTTTATCAACTTAGCCTCGTGTGTGTTGAACATGACGATCTCCGTTATCACAGTCTGGGTGAGTGATTATTTTAGAGTACGTCTTGTACTACGATTAAGTAGCAAATCTGTCTCATCTATAAGCACGGACAGTTATGCTGACTCCTCAGTTGCACATGATAAGTCTTCAGGAGCTTTTTCCTCACACTTCTTTGACCCATGGAGATTTTAAAATTTGAACCACACAGGATGAAAAATTAATTTAAAAGACAATTATTGCCTATGTACCTTCTAAGGGAATTTGTAAAAGAGGCTCCTGACACCAGAAATATATCATTTTACAGCTACTCTGGACCACTTACTGAAGTAACTGTGACTTTGGAATCTTCCCAGTTTTGATGTTAGCCAAGTACAGGAGGTGTGGAGAAGGCACACCTGCACTCCACCTGACTCGACAAATTTAATGATCGAGACACACGGAGCATTATGTATGAGCAAAGTGCCGGGACTGGGAATTTTAACGAGGTGGTGGGTGGAATTAAGCCATCCTCACAGCTCCTTCGCTGGAACTTCTCAGTAAGCCTCACGTATGATGGAGCATGTAAGCATCATTTGTGAAAATGATGGCCGTGGCAGCAGAGTGCAATAGGAAAGCAGGTTTTATATATTTTACCAAAGAAAATATCAAAATGTTGTGACAAGTATCATGAAAAAAAAAAAAAGCATTAATTGAACAGGTTATATCTGTACAATGCAAGGTATGTGACAGTGAAGCACCCAGAGGAGCCACATTAAAGTCTGCTACAGTGTGAATTTGATTACCCAATGGGGCCAGATGATCCAGGGTACACAGGGTTTTCTCTCTCTCCCTCATAAAGCAGGGAAAACTCTAAAAGATGCTCTCCAATAACAGAATTATAATGTGATTAAGTATCTTTTAATTATTCATCCACACAAATGAACTTAGATCAAGTGCAGGCAAAATATAAGTTCTATAATGTCTATATGTCACGTGAGGTCTTAAAACTACAAAGTCGATTCACAATGAACAAGCAAACACAAAGTTTTAAATATTTAAACAACATGTAACCATGATCATTCAAAATGTGCATATTTTTAAGCACATTTCCATACTGCTAAAGTATCTGAAAATATATGCCAGCTTAGGTGACTGAGATAAAAGTCATTGTTATGATTACATTTATTGGAAAGAGAAAATGTTTCTTTACTCAGATAAATACATCTAAAATAAATAAATACAAAATGATTAGCTGGTTAAGGAATTAGTCTTTTAAACCAACACTCTAAATTTTTTATTGTGAAATCCCCAAATTATAAAGTCAGGAAGCACCACTCTTTCTCCTGCTACATGATTTCTTTGCATTTGGTCACTAAGTTTCTGCAAACGAGCCATGGGAACAAAGCTTGGAGAATGGGGGCCACACAAAGAGGACAGAATAGAGCTAAGGTGCTGGAAAGGCAGGGCGCCCTGCCAGTCACTGTAGCTCAGTCAGTTCAGCGCGGAGTAGCAAGAGCTGCCTGCTTGCTTCCTCCGGTGCACGGCCCCCATACACCGTTAAAATGAACAATCCTGACCAATCACCTTTGGATATCAACTATTTTAAATTTTTATTTTTTTGGTACCAGAGATGGAACTCGGGACCTTGTGCTTGCGAAGCAGGCAGCAGAACCACTGAGCTAACTCCCCGGCCATCTATTTTAAATTAATCAATCTTTCATACAGCGTTTTCCTCACTCCATTCTTCAGAAATTCTAACATGAAAAACAAATGATTCCTTGTCCAGTTAGACTTTAGCTTCTGTAGACTGCACCCATAAAGTTATTTTTTAAATTTAAATTTCAAGCTCTTCTAGTTTTGGGGCTACAGACACAACACATGGGGTTCACTGTTGGGATTGAATTTTATTTTTTCTTTCTGTAACATCTGCATTTAATAAAGCTAGGTATTTACCTAATTTTCAAGGAAAAAAATATGTTTAGTATGAGATCAGCTAAAAAAAAATCCACGAAACAATTATTACTGAGCGGGTTCGGGAGAATGTCAGGATGTCAGGGGTCACATGGGATTTTTGATAATACTTTTATCATCTACTTAAATATTTAAGTTACAATACTGATTGATCTCTTCAAAGAAAAGAAGTTTCTCCTCCTCTCTCTGGAAAACTTGAGGGATGTGAAAGATTACTCCCAAACATCAGCTTTTTGCTTGGGAGAAGTATTTAGAAATACAACTGATGGCATTTTTTTCTATCTGTAGTTCACAGAAACAAATATGACCCTCTCTCTTCCTGTTGTGGAAAGAGCTGTGGCTAAAATGAGTGTTCCGCCACTGCAAAATCATCACTGCTGCTACAGGATGGCTGCTTCTGGTGAGGTCACCAGGCACAGCGGGACTGAGGGCAGGAGCCACTTCCCCTGAGGGCAGCACACAGGAAAGAGTCTCACTGCTCACTGCTGTGCTTACCCAAGAGCTACCAGCTGCGGAAAACTGGATCCACTTTCCTTATCACTTTAAAACAAATATTTATGGTGTTCAGAATTTCTGACAGATTTTGTGACATTCTCGAGTCTTGCATATTAAGTGTCAGATCTTCATAATGAAGGATACACAGGTATTAAAAAATAAAAAGTGGACGGTAGCAAGGGAATTGTTACCAAAAAACCAATCCAAGAAAACTACAAAATGTAGTAACTTGCAAAATAAAAACTGTCACATGAGCATTTTTGTCCACATAAAAGGCTTAATAAAAAGGTAGGAAATGAGAAAGACAGTTTAATTAAAAGATGGCATGTTTCTTTGCTTTAAAATTTTTTGGCCAATTAAAAAATCATGTAACATAAAACACAAGAAAATATCGGGAGCATATCACTGCAACTGAACTGCAATGAATTCAACTTTAAATTTTCAGCTGAGGGCGAATGGTCAAAACTATTCTAAATGCTGACATAATTTCTGTTTGAAACAGTCCACTGGGGGTTACGGACTAGCTCAGTGATGGAGTGCTGCCTAGGATGCGCAAGGCCCTGGGTTCCACACCCAGTACTGCAAAAGAAAAGAAACAGAGTGAAATAAAACGGTCACATGAAATGAAGCCATTTCCTTATGCCTACTTCCAGCGTTTGACACAATTCTAAGTGAAATTAGTCAACTGATCATCCTTAATCTTCCTCATCCTGTGTCACACAATCGCTCTGTCAACAGGAAAAAAATTGCTGTTAACAGAAAGCCTAAGTATACAACATCCAAAATGAATCAATTTTCACTGGATATAGAGAGTATAAAAACAGCAGGTGGAGGGGATCTGTCTTCCAAGGCAAATTTCTAAGCTGGCAATGAAAGGCTGAAGTTTTAAAAGTGAACAGACATTGAACCTTTGTAAGTCAGACCAGCCTATCACAGGGTTCCTCTCTTAGCCAGTTTTCTTTCACATGGTAAATATAAACGGACTCCCACGGTCAAATGGTTCCTTGGATATAGAACATGACAGATACAGATGATACTTTAGCAGGCTACCATCATTTTATATACAGTTGATAACTCTTAAAAATTGCTATAAATTTTATTCCAAAACAACTAGCATTGCATTTCTGGAAAAGAAACCGACAGCAAGTAGCACCTGCTAATGAATTACACTAGTGCCACCAAGAGAAAGACAACAAGCACATGGCCAGTTCCTCACCTTCGAGGCCATACGTAGTGGCCACACCAGTTACGTTACCCCGGTCGCGCCTTCAGTACAAACGGGCTGCTAACGCCATCTCTGTTGTTCTCCCACTCAGAAGGCAGCTCATGGGTACGCGCCTGAGACACACGTCAGTTATTTTACCCCAGGACTTTTATTGTATGCTTAGAAAGGTGGGACAGCAGAAGAGGCAGGACAAAAGACTGAGTTTTCTTTCTTCAGATATATGGAGAGGTGATTATGTTACCAGTAGAATTCTGTAAAAACAAACCCATTTGATAAATTTAGGTTGGGGGAGACAAATGCAAAATTTCTACACTATTATGTCATGACCATTAAAAAAATTGAAACATCACTGCCTAAGTTTGGTAGTTTTTCTAAAATTATTTAGAATAGCACATAGAATATTTGCATAAGCTTATCAAACAAGATATACCAATAAAAATATACTAGAATTTCTTACACAAAAAGAGTTCCGAATAAATTAAAGTTAATTGGTACTGGAGAATCTGTATGGCTCTGTTGAGTATAAACATCTTCAGCAAATACTAGAATTACAATTACTGAAAACTAGTTTTTAAAAATTCAAAACTATCACAGTGAGAAATCCCACGTATATTAAAATTATAATTGAGAACTACTCCTTCAGGTACTTGGTAACTTTTATAAAATGGTTGGAATGAAACAAGGGTACCATTCTGCCAGATTTATTCTTTTAAATGGGACCTGCGGAGTACAAAATAGATCATCTGATATTTTATGAGTTCACAGAGTAGTAAATCACCATCCTGGGCAGGGTCTTAGAGAGCAGACAGTGAGGTAGCAAGGACGACGAGGGTGGTTTCCCCGTTGGGCCTCTCAGGCCTGCCCCGGCCTGCTCTGGGGGCAGACACTCTTGTAGAGAAAGGCCACGTGCTGGGCAGCCACGAGAAGTCTAGATGTCATACTGACCAATTAATTAGAGCACAGCCACTGCTATGTGAAATACCGGCTGCCTTTGGAGGTCCTTCTTTCAATGAATCCCCCCAGACACACAGCTTATATCCTTAATAGGGTTTCTGTGGCTTTCATGAAAGTTTTTTCTAACCAGAAATGTCCTGTCAACTCTGATGCTACAGACAAGGTCCAATCTCCACCTCTAATAGCAACTGTTCATAATAGCTGTCATGACTGGGATAATACTGGAACACTTTATGGCTTAAAAATAAATTTTTATATATGGAAGACTCAGAAAACATTCACACACACATTTATACACCAAAACTAATTTCGGCTTGCGTTAGAGATAATTCTCTATTTCTGTGGCCTTCTCTACATCTGTCTGAAGGAAACAAAGCGGAAGCTTTACGCTGTCCATCCCTCCCTCGCTGGTGCGCTGTATGAGCGAGGCCCAACCTGAGCAGTGCCTCCCCTGACTGCCTGCGCGCCTCAATCTACTCCCGACAGGAGAGAGTGGGCTGTGGGGCCCCAGCCTTCCCTGGACAGAGCTGGGGAAGCCGGGGAGGGAACCTTCCACAGTGCTGCTCCTTCCGGTTCTATGTGCCACAGGCTGCCGTAGCACGGTGCTCACAAAGTGACAAAATACTTCAAGTAAATGACAATGCCTTAATCACTGCATTCTTCTTTTCTCAACTTCTTCAATTGAGACAAATGACTTACTGATTATAATTTTTCAGTGATAATGAACACCCGACTATGCTACCAAGTGAAGACCTGAAATACATATTTTAGTAGGAACATTCTTACAATGCCAGACTATAGAATCAGACAGGAGTCAACATATTCAGGAGACTAATAAATTCTAAGGTGATATAAGTGAGTTTCAGCAGGAAAAGGCCTTATCTAAATATTTTTAAACAACAGGCTAAGACTAAGAATTACGAAAACTTTTAGTTAAGCCAAATAAAAAGCTTTTTAAGTTGAATATTTAACATACACGTAATTATTCACTATGAACATTAGGAATAAAATAAGGACAATTTTAGATCAGTTCTTTATGCACAGAAAATTGGAGTCACCTGCATGTTATAAAATATCTTAGCCCTCTGTTCACCTTGGCTCTGTCCAAATGGTTTAGTTCAGCTGGCAGGTAACCAAGTTACTCAAAGGGACATCACAGGCTGGTTTCAGAGATTCATACCATTAAAATTAGAAGGAACAACTGGCTACAGTCAAGCAGAATAAACTATTAGAAAGGCTTAAAATACAAATTTTGAAAAAAAAATACAAATTTTGCATTTAGTAACCAATGTAGTAGCAGAACTTTTACTCACTTAATAAAATTTATTTCTCTTGGTGAAGAGCTTCAATGAAAGCATCAAGTTTTTCTTGAATTTCTCTAACTTTCTCTATGGAGAAAAACAGAAAATAAATTAGTTAAATAAAAACAAATTTATTTTTCAAAGGTATCTCAAATTACAGGAGATAACAATTTACAAAAATGCTCAGGTATACATCTCTAACTCTTTGGCAGAAAGGGAAGAATGAGGCTCAGTACCTTAGATCCAAATAATGTCCAGATGCATTGGTGTAGCAGTGCTTAGCCATTTTTTGGAAGGAAAAGGAAGAGAAGTGTATGGCGGACCCATTTGGGAAGTTAATAAAAGTGATGGCTCTTACACAAAAAATGTATAAAAAGATACATGTATGACTATAGGTATAATTTTAATAAAGTCTCTGATTCTCTAAGGTCCTATTAAAGACTCACAGTTAGCAATGTCTGAAACAGGAAAACAAAAACAATTTTTAAAAATTAAAAAAAGTGGATATTTAACTGGCATAAGACTGAAAATGATTTTTTAAATAAAAAGTAATGGGAGGGGCCGGGGATTTAGCTCAGTGGTTTCGCCACCTGCTGTGCAAGCGCAAGGACCCGACTTTGATCCCTGGTACCAAAACAAAACAAAACAAACAAACAAAAAAAGTAATGGGAGAAGTTGGGAGGAAAGATCAACCAATATGATGACAGTCACTTTCATTCACATGCCAAAATAGCACAAAATGAAAGACAAAGCAGACAATGGGAAATATTTACAACAAACAGGTAAGGGCAATAGTACTCTAAAAATACATACATGAAAGTACTTTTTCAGCTGCCAATAAATAAAGTTTAAAAACACAACAACCACTGAAAGTAGTTTTACATTACTCATTTGCTTTTTAGTTTTTAAGTTTATAGGCTTCCAAAGAGAATCTGTAATTTCCCTCTGAAATACAAATTTCCTCCACAGATGTGAACTACTCGAAGTACATGCTGATCTCTTCCTAAAAGCAGAGCGCTGTCCTCGGCCCCACAGACTGTCAGTGGGTGCCCAGGGGCGCCACTCACGGCCTGCGGAGCAGGAGCTCTTTGTGCTGAACGATACCCAAAGCTGCTCTGAGGTGGGCGCCTAACTCTGTAACGTCTAAGTGAAAACCAAAGCCTCCTAACTCACAGGGAAGCGACTCTTTTTCTGTATAAGAGTAAAGGGATTATTTAACATGAAAACCACAAAATAAAAACTGTCAAATTCCCCTTTAGTTTTACACAAAGTTCTATCGTTACGACATGAGGACAAAGTACTACTTTGCCATGACACCTCCGGAATGGTACAGAGGACACTCAAGTGAGTTACTAGAAGTGGTGGGGACTGAGGTGGATGGAGGGAAGGGTTACAAGAAACAAGAATGGCTACCAGGTGTATCCTTTCAACACTAAAAAAATTCATGCCTTTGCCACCCTGTCACTGTCCAATGCACGGATGGAGTGGTACGGGACACAGGTGACTTCCTACCTCTGAGGAACATTTCTTCCTTTCTCTCTCACTCAAAGTCTATGAAGTGTCCACTATGTCTGGGGTGATTTCAAACTTGACACTTCACTTGGTCCTCACTCAATCCTGTAGGTGTCATTGCTAAAGAGGAGGCTGTCACAGCTTGAAGAATTAGCCCTGCTCATATTTCTCGGATTCAGAAATGCATACTAGATTGGGCCGGGGATTTAGCTCAGTGGTTCTGCCGCCTGCCTTGAAAGTGCAAGGTCCTGAGTTCAATCCCCAGTACCAAAAAAAAAAAAAAAAATGCATACTAGATGGGGTACCACATGCTGAATCTAACCAGTGGCAAAGCAGTCTACTTGTTATAAATATTACTTTTATGTGAAATAAGACATTTTGGTAAAAGTCAAGAATATGGGTATAAATCATCATGGCTAATTATAAAGCAAACTCCTTTTTCTATTAGATATTTGAATTGAACATTCATAACTAGAGAATTCCTAAAAATATTGTGACTTACCTGATAAATTAAAGAAACTCAGGGAGGGATTAACAAAAAACTATTTCTGCTACACAGTTCTACACACAGTGAATAGTCTACTTTCTATTTACCCAAAGTTTACTTAAAAGATGAGCTATTTCAAACATCAATTCATTGTGCTTCTTGATTGAGTCATGAATATTCCCATAATCCCCAGCTCATAAACCATCAGTCTCAGTGAATGAAGTTGCTTCTCTTTTTTCTTTTCTTCAGATGATTTGACACCCATTCACATTTTGGGTCGCTTTATCTCCACGTGAAATGATACTCCTACTCTCATTTTCTTTTTGAGTTTTCTGATACTCGCTTTACAAGTCTCAAATATAGACTAATCTGTAATTAGGTTTTGAATACACTGTGAATGCAAAAGGCCAAAACTGGGAGAAAGTTCACTTCAGTGGCTAATAAGAGTTTACAACAGGGACAAAGAGCCACACACAAAACACTACCACAAGCACTGAAATAAATCTTTTACAACTTTTGACGTTTTTGAAGAAAGCAGGAACAAGTTGCAAATTTACTAATGCGGTGTACTTTCAGCAAACCACACTCCTAAAGGTCCAAGCGCATGTTGGTGTAACTGTTTCATAATAGGTTGCAGACCCCATTTTACAACACCTCAGAGGTGAGATTCCAGTGAGGAGCAGCATTTCATGCAAGGGCTGAAAGTTAAAAGAATGCTTCCTGCGTAATATATGTTGCTCCTGAACAGGTTTGCTTTTTATAGACAATTACATTATAAAAGTGCCCTTTAGAAGTTCAGTAAAGGAATCTAGGATATGGAGAAATAAGGGGGGAGGGAAGTGAACAAGAGACCAGATTCAAGATAATCAAAACTACTGACAAAATCTTAGATTCAGCACCTTTTATATCTGATGAAAAGATGAACTAGACACACAGTCAAATGTGTGCAGTTCAATCTAGTGTACTTACCTTCTGCATCTTGAACTCTACAGATCCCACCCCCCCCAAGAGGGACATGACTATTTTTAAACACTCATCAATAAGGAGATAAACAGAGATAGTTCTGATTGTTACAGAAGTAGGAGGCATTAATTCCTATGTTCTGTAAAGCTTTTTGAGATGGGCTTAGTGCTATCAAAGCTGGGGCTACCAGACTTCTGGAGGCTATAAAGTCTGGCTTATTTTATTTTTTCAAAACTTGAAATGAAAATTTTGGTTTGGGACAGAATTGCATCCATATTTCTAACAACTATTTATTTGAGCTGATTAGGAGCTATAACTGGTAGCTGTACATTTCTAACTGAAAAGAAAATAAGTGTATTATAGACAACTTTTTTTAAAACATCCATTTTATAGGAATATACAACAATGAAAAGTTTGATGATAACTAAAAAAAAAAAAAAATCCCTGGTGTAACTCACTAATAGTCAACAGGGTAGCTATTTTATGTCATTTTTATAAAGGGGAAAACATAATGTAAGCTATATTTTATAAGATACACTACAGTGTGGCATTTTGTCATTGCTCTTAACCTGTGGGGAAGTCATAGTTTTGGCTTGTCTATAAAATGAAGGAATCAGTCTAGAATTCAAATCCTGTATTACTTTAAAATTTAGACTGGGGTGAGGTGGAATCTCAGTGTTGTTTCCATTTGCATCTCTTGAATGACCAGTAATGTTGAACATTTTTTCATGTTTATTTGCCGCTTTTACTTCTTTGTCTGAAACATGTCTACTCATTTCAGATGCCCATTTTTGAATTGGGTCTTTATATTTGGGGGGGGTCTGATTTTTTTGAGTTCTTCACATATTCTAGATAGTAGACTTTTGTCTGAGGAACAGCTGGTAAAAAGTTTTTCCCACATTGTAGGCTGTCTCTTAGCTCTATTGGTGGCTTCTCTTGCAGTGCAGAAATTTTTAATAAGATGAGATCCCAGTTGTTGATTCTTTGTGCTAGTTCCCGTGCTACTGAGGTTTTGTTCATAAAGTCCTTTCCTATGCCAGTATCTTTGAGAGTTCTACCTAACCTGTCTTCCAGCAAGTTTAGTGTTTCTGTTTTAATATTCAGATCTTTAATCTACTTTGACTTTAGTTTAGTGTATGGTGAAAGATATGGGTCTAGTTTTAAACTTTGACTAGTTGAAATCCAGTTTTTCCAACACTATTTATTCAATAGGCGATCTTTCCTCCAGTGAGGATGGTTGGCTCCTCTGTCAAAGATCGGGTAACTGAGTGTGTCTTGGGTTGTTTCTGCATCTTTTAATCTATCCCACTGACCCTCGGGTCTGTTTGCCAGTACCATGCTGTTTTTATCACAGTGGCTTTGTAGTACAGTTTCAAGTTGGGAACACCCTGCCGTGATCCTGTGATACACCCCGTCACGACCCTGTTGCCTAGAATTGCTTTTGTTATTCTAGGTCTCTTCCAGTTCCAGATGAACTTTTGGATTGTTTTCTCTAGTTCTGTGAAATACGCTGTTGGGATTTCAATCAGGATTGCACTGAATCTATATAGAAGTTTTGGAAGTATGGCCATTTTCACTATATTGGTTCTTCCTACCCAGGAACAGGGGATGTCTTTCCATTTTCTTATATCCTCTTTGATCTCTTTTTTCAGAATGTTGTAGTTCTCAATGTAGAGGTCTTTTGATTCCACCTCACCCCAGAAAAAATGGCTGTTATCATGAAATCAACCAATAACAAATGCTGGCAGGGCTGTGGGGGGAAAGGAACCCTTCTTCATTGTTGGTGGGAGTGTAGACTGGTGCAACCACTGTGTAAATCAATATGGGGATGCCTCAAACAATTAGGATTGCAAGTCCCATTTGACCCAGCTATTCCTCTACTGGGCATCTTCCCAAAAGAATTAAAAGAATCATACCACAGTGATATATGCACACCCATGTTCACAGTGGCACAGTTTGTAATAGCTAAAACTTGGAAAAAGCCCAATTGCCTGTCAACTGGAGACTGGATAAAGAAGATTTTTTTTTTTTAAATAAAATGGAGTACTACTCAGCCATAAAGAATGAGAAACTAGAGAATTTATAGCTAAGTGGATGCACATTGAGGCCATACTTTTAAGTGAAATAAACAGGACACATGTGTAAATACTGAATCGTTTCTCTGGTGTGAAAAACTAAAAGTGTAAATAAGGATCAAAATGTATAATTAATATTGTGAAATAGGCAGAAAAATGTCTAAAGGAATAGGGGAAGTGGGAGGGGTAGGGGAAAGGAAAGAAGGGAAAAGAAAATATATGAGAAAAGGAAAAACATGGAAACGAAGTCTTTGTAAATAGGGAAGGGTGGAGGGGGTGAAGGGGGGGCAGGGGAATGGGGAAAAAATATGAATCAAGATACACCATGTAAAGGTACAAGATCCCAATGATGAATGTAACTGTATAGTAAACCTAAAATGTACCAATAAACTAAATGGAAAAATAAATTAAAATTTAGACTGATGCCTATAATTCCAGCACTCAGGAAGCTGAGGCAGGAGAATCGAGGCCAGCCTCGGCTACACAGTGAGTTCAAGGCCAGCCTGAACTACAGAGTGAGACTGGGCTTAAAAAAAAAAAAGACTGAAATGTACCATACTGATTGCATGTTTATAACTGTATCTTTTTAAACTTGTCTTTTTGTTTATTCTTTAGTATCTCTTTATTTATTTGACGTTAACTTCTGGTTTTAAAAAAAGGTAATCACAAAATGTAGTATTATTCTCATAGGGCTACATGTTTTCATGCTGGAAAGATCAGTTTTATGATGTTTTCTAAGAATCAATGTGGGGGACCACCAAGGACCACTTATACAAATAATGTACTTAGAAAAAAAGACCGTCATTTCAAACCACCTGCCTAGTACAATACAGATGTACATGAATATTCTTTCACTGTTCAGTCATTCATGGTTAAGTCGTCTGACTGAACCAAAATTTAATTCAAACATTAAAAATTATTAAAAATCACCCAAAACCAAAATGATTTAGTAGAAAACTGCCTTAAGAAACAGTGAGATAAATTACAAACTATGTTGTTGAATATGTAAGGAGCTCAAGAGTGATTTGTGGAAAGTTCAGCTTTTTAGAACTTAAAAAAAAACCTCTTAATGCAAGTATTTCTACCATGCTTCTTTTGGCTAATATGATCAAAATCTCTTCAAATACTTTGTATTTTGAAGTGTATTCTTTAAAAGCTTTCAGTCTGAACATGGAATAGCCTTATATTTAGGTTTTTGTACTTGCTAGACCCTTTGATCCTCATACGTAGATGTCAACTCTAATTTTGGAGGAGCAAACTATTAATGATTATGAATCTGACTCAATTATCAGCCAACAGTAGTGTCATTCCAGGTGCTTGTCAGTGTCAACCGGTAGAAAACCTCGAGCTTTGGGGCACCTGATTGTTATTAAAAGATGTAACTTTTATGGAAGGGGGAATGTGGGATGTGTAGTTCATTCAATGCAGACACATTTCCTCTTTGGATGAGCCAAACCACACTGCCACACACTCAGACTGCACCACTGTGACTTCCCACAGAATTGCTTGGAATCAGCCTCCACTGAGGAACATCACAGTAAAGAGCCCCAAGAGATTCTGGGTCACACGCAGTTATGTGGCTCAGTGTCCACTTGAGAGCACTGACGGAAGATACTTCTGTCAGGTCTGTGTACCGGGGATGCCCGGGCCCCCAGGCAGCAGCTGCACTGTGGGGTCTGAGGGCCACTCTGACCTGGCATCAGTGCTGCCTCCCGCTGGGTTCCAGCCAAAGATCCCCAGCAGAGTATGCAGAACCCTTAAACCAATCTTACCCCAACTTTTACTTTATTTCATTTGCCCATGTTTGCACTTCAGTATTCTTATCTTTTTCATGGAATACATATTTGTAAGCTGCCTCAAATCCTTCTTGGGATATGTCAGGGAATCAATAATCAAACTAACAAGCAGGTTTTTTTATATATTAGTAATGCTTTTTAAATCAGTGATTTAAGATCATTCTGCAAGGTGAGGGGGGATGACAATATCTGTCACATTTAACCTAAGAGTAATTTCTGCATGGGAGAAAATACTGACTTTTTACTTATGCTCAGTTCTTAGAAAACCCAACATTATAAATATTTATAGCATTTATTTCCAGCAACAAAAGTAAAATACAAAGTTTTATGAGATTCATGATCATCTTTTAAAATATAAAAGCTAGACAGATTGTATAAGATTATAATTGTCTACTATGCTTCACTTTGTGTCAAGTACATAAAATGTTGTATATTACATTAACTCAAATTATGACCCCCAAAACTTTTGAAAGTTGTTTTCTCTGCTCATTAGTCATGCTTTTATTTTTCCCAAAAAGATTAAAATATATATTTTAAAATAAATACACTTCTTTTGTCCCATATGAAAACCTAATATATTTCCAAAACTACCAATATATTTTAAAAAATATAATTCAGGCAATAATTTGAGATTTTAAAAAGTCAGCAAGATATTCTGCTCCAATCAATTAAATATGCATTAAAATACATCTTTTTTTTCCCTTCCCAACTTAAAGGTATATTTTGCCCTGAGTTTTGTTGGGAGGATAGTTGAAACATTTTAAGGAAAGGAAAACCACCCAGGTAGCCCTTAAAGAGATAGGACATCATTTATCACCTGTGAAGACAGATTTATTAAGAAGAGGGCCCCTTCTGTTCCTTTAAGACTGCAAAACAGATGGGAAGTGAATGGACAGTCAATGGGACAAGAAAACACATGGGAGGTGCTGCTGTATGTATGTTCCCAGCTTAAGAAAGGGGCCAAGATTGTAACTGCATGACTGGGTCCTGGAAAGGGTCTTTCTTCAAGCTGTTACAAAGACAAACGCTGTTCCTCATCCCGCCGTCAAACTGTTATAAATATTGGTTTGTCAAAAGACCCTCAGTCCTGAGCTCTAAAAAGGAGACGCAACAGGCGAATGACTCATGAGAATGATTCTTAAACAGTCAGCTACAGTGTAATTGTAAAAGTAAAAAAAAAAATAATGTAAGATCAGAGAATGTAATTTTGATTTACTATTAACCCAAGTAAAAACTAACGAAAAAATACAGAATTAAGACTTACAGCCTTTTATAAAGTTATAAATTGAGATGAACTGCAAAGATGAAATACAAGTTATATTTCTTAAATAAGATCCTGTATTAAGACGAAGTATTACTAAACCTGTCATAAACAGTACAGGTAATCCTGCTTTGTTTGGCTGACAAACAAAACAACAAGTTCCGTTATTTATCACAATCTATTAAGGGGCATAATGACTGATACAGATTGAGCATCATTTGTCTGAAACGCTTCTGACCAAAAATATTTCAGATTTTGTAATTTTTGTCTTTTGAACTATCTGCTTAGGTTTCAGTGGTTAAACATACCTAATCTGAAAATCTAAATTCAATAATATGCCAAAATCTAAAACTCAGAAGAATGTCATGCTGGCAATCAAAAAGTTTCAGATTTTAGAGCTTTTTAGATTTTGGATTAGGAATGTTCACTCTGCACTGGTTCCATAAATCAGAATAAGGCTCAGAAAAATGAAAATAACTTCATAACTGATTTCATATTAAGTCAGAAAATAACTTTTACGTTTTAAATTAATTTTTTTCACTGCAGAAAAGGAAAAATTTAAAAGAGCAATGAGAATATATAGATTTATGATCCTGAGTTGTCTTTTTTTAGGAATTAAACAATTCTGTATGGAGACAAACTCACTGTTTTAGATTCTAAATGACTAGTTTCATTAGGACAGCAGGCTCCAAAACTAACAGATGTTAAAAATGCAAACATGGAAGGCAAATTGGGTCATCTATACTTACCTACAAAGCCAAACCCAAAGACTAAAGATGAGCAGAATCCTAAAACAATTCTAAAAAGATATAATCTACAACATGTATTGCTAGCTCCACTGTGCCATAAAAACTTATGTAACTGGCTAAATCATTAACCTTAAACATCAAGTTTTCCATCTGAACAATAGGGATAATGCCTTACAAGCTCCGCATGATTTTGGAAGACATGTAAGTCTTTCAAACTACTAAGCACTATACATATGTGAGGGACGGATATGAGAGTTTCAGGCAGGATATGGGTTCCAAAGTACCAAATGACACAGTTACATGGGTATTTTTTATTTCTGAATGCTTATCTAGATCATTGCTTCCTCTTGATTTTTAGTAATCTTGGGAAAAGTCATTTCAGTGAAAGTGAGGATAAAAGAGAGGAGAACAGGCAAACATTCAAAGAGTTTTCCTGAGTAAAAGAGAATCAAGAAGTAGCTAACTGTATAGAAGGATCAGTCCACTGGCTTTAAGAGAATGATTTGAGCATCATGGAAGAAAGGAGAGAGACAGAATGAAGACACAAGCATATGTAAGTCCAGGTGGAGGATTAACTTTCAGTATAAGTTACATTACAGTTGGACTCAGGAATAACTGAACTATACAGAGTAACTGGCACTATAGATTTAATTTTTGTTTTTTTTTATTCCAGGGATCGAACTCGACCTTGCACTTCTGAGGCAGTTGTGGCGCCACTGAGCTAAATGCCCAGCCCCATAGGTTTAATTTTTATCAACATTATTTGTTCTTCTGAATGAATATTTCCAAATTATTTATATAAAAATGGGAGTGAAGGCCAGGGATTTAGCTCAGTGGTTCCAGCGCCTGCCTCGCAAGTGCAAGGTTCCAAGTTCAATCCCCAGTACCAAGAAAAAAAAAAAAAAAAGGAGTGATATTTAGCCCATTCTGACAGGTAAGAAACCAGAACTAAGGGCAGTGACAATGAACTGAAAATGTGGGGAAGAAGCTAACTCAAGAGCTCCTCATGAAAACTATGTTCCAGAAATTATGTCCCTAGGATCACATTCAAGATTTTGTAAAATGATGCTACCAGTGGTGATTTCTGGCTGGTGAGTTATTTACAAAATTTTGCCATCTCCATCTGCTAATTATCATAATGTGAATGTACTAGTTCTTTAATAATAATAATGATGATAAAAATAATAATAAAGACATTCAAAGAAAATCCCTAAAATCCTGGTAGTGTACTTGGTGAAGATCTAACGAGGATCTGTACATGTGAAATGGTGCAATAAAAGTGAAGGCTGAAGACCCCAAATCCCAAATTCTTGGCTCAGAAAGGGGATCTAAGTGAAGTTAAAAATAGCAATTTTTTTTTCTACAATTCAAAAATGAAGACAAGGGAAAGATTTTCTAAGAAAAAATTAAAATGGAACATTCTGTACATAGCAAGTAACAATGAAAGAAAGAGAAAATCTATTACCTAAAATGGGCTGCACAAGCTTGAATACCTCACTAGCTCAAGAAAGATTTCAATTCATTCTGAGAGCATAGACCCAAGACAGGAAACTACCAACCACACCACAAAGAGCAATTACCATGTGGTCCCATGCAATGGCTCTCGGTATCACAACCATCAGGAAGTTATTTGGGAAAATATTTGTTACTTTTAAGATTGTATTAGCTCCATCCTTCCCACGAATAGGCTAATTAAGGTATATAATTTCTAAGTAATTTTGAATTGTGCTCATTTGGAAAAAAGAATTTAGGCATGCATGAAATAGTAAAAAAATTAGTATTTTCTTTGTCCTTAACACATTTCTCCAACTACTGTACCTTGAGAACTGTATTTCACAGAGGTTACTAATTTAGCATGTGCCAATCCACCAAACCTCCAAGAGTTCTTTTTCAAAAATATATTTTTGTATCTTGCTTAATTTTATATTTAATATACTTTGCACAGGCCAATGGATTGCTCTGTAATTAGATTTAGGTTTCTATTACTAGATCCTATTTTTTCCATTTTAGAAATGGAAGAGAACACACAAAAACATTAAAAAAAAAAAAGACCCAAACAATGTTTAATCCCAATTTTAAAGATTGTTTCTTTTTCCAGTACTGGTGATTAAACCCAGGGCCTTCACACTGAGCTACATCCCAGCCCTTTTCTTATACAATTTGAGACAGGTTCTCACTAAATTGCCCACGTTAGGTTTGAATTTGTGATCCTTCTGGCTCAGCCTTCCAGACAGCTATGATTACAGGCATGAGCCACCATAAAATAAAAAGTATTATTTTATTCTAATGTTTCTCACTGAGGAAATGGTAACAAGCATTAGAAGGCGGAAGAGCTAATTTCTAGTTTTAAATATGTGCACTGGGCTTTTGAAAACCTAAGACAATCTCAACAGGATATAAGTGAAACATATATAAATGATAAATTTAAAATGATAAATTAAAAATTCAATCTCTAGATTACTGAAGAGAACTTTTTGTCTCAAACCTGAGTTTAAAGCAAAAAGAATACTTGCTTACAAAGTCTTGAGTACTAGTAGCCTATATAATGTTATGGAGAAATAAATATCCTTTTAATCTTGTACCAATTTATCAATATCCTTCAATCGTGACTTTGAAAGACAGACTCAGCCCATGAGAAATGTGCTTGACTCCCCAAGCCCCATTTTGAGTCTAGATTTCCTCATCAATAACCTGGAAGATGCTACCGAGGTCTCATCATATGGAACTGCATGTAGATGACCGCTTCTCTAATCCAGACGACGCCCCCAAGGAGTGCTTTATCCTCCAGGCCAGCTCTGTCTCTCTCGGGGCTGGGGGCTGCAACACAAAGCAGAGGCTGCCTCTGTGCATACCCAAGGTTAAACAGCTCTTCACTATCTTCCTTAGCTGTTGCATTGATTCCACCTTACCATGAAAAGCACATTTTGCTATGGCAGAGTTTAAAAATATAATTACTTTTACCACGGAAAGATCCCTTAAAGAGTTCAAGTACTGATATATAAAACCGAAATAAGTTATTCATTTTGTACAGAAGAGAAACTTTAATCTTCCTCTTTTTCAACCATTTTTCTTAATAACAATTCCAAGAAGTACTTGACTGTTAAAGAGAATAAATGTATTCCCATAAACTTAGAAACTCCAAATAAACATTAAAAGTTATTAAAGACTTTTGGTGAATTGGAAGGACTGGAGCTGGGAAGTCATTGGTGACCTACCTATAAGTAAGTGGTTTCCATACAGTTCAGAGTCAAACTACAAACCTAAAACATTAGGAAGGGAGTGGGTGAGCACAAGAGTGAATAGAGGAAAGGGAAGTTGCTAGGAAGAGAAAGGAGATGTTAACTTTCTGGCAATACAGAGTAGAAGAAAGGCTTCTGAAAATGAAGAATTAGCCTCCCTCCTTCCCCTTGTAAGTCAAAAGAAGGGGGCTCATGAAAAATCTGTATTAAAAGAGCATGATCAAATATTTATTGAACATATATAAAATATAAAATACAAGGCATGGTGAATTTATGAATGCACCAAATCACTCTGGTAGAGTTGATAAATCAAAATAGACATGAAAATATTTTTCTTTAAATGCTTATTGTGGCCAACTTTCAGCTGCCCACATAGTGAGAGGGCTGCATTCTGGTCAATTACACCTGAGTAAGGTTTTAATTGCTGAAGGGAGGCAAAGTGAGCAGGCAGGAGGAAAGACGTAATAATGATCTAGGAGGAGGCACAGTGAGAGAGAGAGAGGGACAAGATCGTTTAGAGATGTGTTAGAAACTAGGGGAGATGAAACAATATCAAGGCCACATAAACACAGCATCAGTCCTGCAACCAAAGTTTACGTTTTCTTTCCAGGGCACCTTACTCTTCACTGTGATTGTACGTTTTTCCCCCTGTAAAAATAATCTCCTCTATCTCTAGGTACCTAGGACTCTGCAACTCAAAGTCACCATATCTTCCTTTAAATGCTCTTGAAATTCATTTTCTTTGGTTAAGTCCACAGAGGCAAAAGGGACATACTAATGTAGCTGGAGTTCAAGTGACACTGAATTTTCAACAGTCACTGTCTGCCACACTTACAAAAGAGATACAGTGTGTCAGTTTTGTTCTAATGCGTAAAATGACAGATTGTCTTGCTGCGAGCAGGAAGAATGTCTAGAGCGCTGGTTCAGGGTGGGAGAGGCAGGGAGTGACGGTGGGCTGCAAGAGTCACCGTGGAGCCTCGTCAGAATATTCACACCAGAGCCTCACCTCCGGAGAGTCTTAAACATTCAACTTGCCCTTCTTGTAATTTTACAGTCCAAAGTTTGAGTATCATAATCTTTCTGGGATGATTTTCAGTCCCTCACTATTTCTCACCCATAATAACCCTCAAAAATATGACAAGATTGGAATTAGTTTAGGAATGTAAAGTAACCAATGGAAATTAAATTCAAGGGCATCGTGACATTTTCCCTGTCTAAATGCATTGAAATAAAATCATTCTGTTGAGCTAAGGGTTCTATTTAGCTATGTTCTGCCTGATTTTTAAATTCAAGTTTTAACATGATGCATTCTTATAGCACATTTGTCTTCTGTCATTAAATAATAGTAACTACGAAGAACAAAGTTTTCATTATAAAGGTGATTTCTGTTCTGAATAAATGGTAGCTCAGAAAAAAAAGAAACTTTCATCTATAGTCTGTATCGCTAAATTTAGGGTCAGAACTGAGTCTCATGCAGACCAAGGTACAAAGGTTGTGTCTTTGCTCCATTTTAATTATCAAGAGAAAGCATCGGATGGAGGATAAGAGGAGACTGGGAATGTGAAGAAACACAAAGAGAAGCCCCAACAGCATTGTATATGCCCAAGAGAAACAAACTCCAAGTTTCCAGAAACAATTGCTGGCTGTCTGGGAGATGCTCAGGCATCAAACAATAAAGAACAGTCAACAGAGGCAAGAGGCCGAGCACGCTGCGGTGACTCCTGCTCTCTAATCCCCTCAGCTCTAGTAAAAAGGCCAGCTGTTGCCACCTCGCGTAGGGAGTCAGCAGAGCAAATTAATGGGGGCGGGGAGGGGGCTGAGGATATTGAAAACTTCTACTTGACCAGCCTCTTTAGTTATACTGTCTTCAACATTAACAATATTAAACTACACCGTACAAAAGCCTGTAAGTTGTATCCAAGTAAAGGAATTTATTACTGTTTTCACACTGCATTGGCAAATATGAAGAAATACATTGAATCTTTTAACATTTCAACACTTCCAAACTAGCTCAACAAAAGCCTAAACTTGGAATAACAATCACTTTGTTCAATTAAAAATTCCATATCTGTCACAGCTAGACTTAGGGTTCAGTAAGTATGAACACAACAGATAACCACACGGAAAAGCTGTCTGAATTCTCGGCAATCTGGATGTTACTTATTTATGGTGAGATTTGAGTATATTTAGAGCTGTGTTTATAAATCATGTAAGGAAAATTAACATCCTTTAATCTGGTTAGTGGCTTCATACACATTTTAGAGTTCCTTTTCCCAGTGTGCTATCAAAGTTTTCAAATAGTGTCAAAGTCTAAATTCCAAAGCTTTTTGTTTTTACTTTTTTTCTTTTGGTAACAGGAATTGAACTCAGGGACTCTCGCTTACCAGGCAGGAGCTGCACCACTGAGCTATATCCCTGGCGCTTCCAAAGCTTTTTATATGACAGGAAGTACACAAGGTGACAGTAAAGATGGTAATGGCCCCCAGCACCAATATGTGTCTTTCTTCCCCTGTGAAGGGCACTGTTAACTACGGAACCACCCCAATATAAAGGACAATTTTGGATAATTGTATTTTCCAAAGGCTTGACTTTTTCCCTTAGTTTGACAGTCATTTAAGAGACCTGGCTCAAATCCTGGCTGTCACACTTACTAGCCAGTGTTAGTAAAAGCTTCCATTTCATTTGTAAAATGAGAATGACTGCACCCATCTCAAAAGATCATTCAGGAGAATCAAATGATTCACTTAAAGCACTTTGAAAGTATTCAAATATTAATTCACACTCCGTTTCAAGTTTTGACACAAAAATGAAGAGGAATGTATTGTAAAATAAAGAGGGAAAGAATCCTTAGTCTTTCTTTAGAAAGCAATCTAAATGATTGTTAATGCCTTCTAATTCCTGGGTATCAATGATTCTCTAATTACACAGAGACTTAAAAGTATAACTTGAGCTTTAGTGGACAAGAGTCATAAAGGAAACCTGAGTTCTCCAAACATAACCGCCTAGTTAATAGCTGATACAATATTCACAGAACAAACAGTGAAAGATTCCAGGCTGTACTGACTAAACTGAACAAGCAACACAAGCAGCCACTGTTAGCAGTGCCCAGGACTCAGGTTCCTGGGGAATGGGGAGGGGACAAATGAACAGTCTGAGAAACGTTAGCACTCTTATTTACACTGGGAGTCCATGGAGATTTCAATCTAAGTTGACACTGTATTTAAATAGTTATAAAAACCTTCTGAAATTAATCCTACCACAGAATCGAAACATTCTTCTCAAGGTCATACTGGGTGTATTTAAACCCTGGATGGTTTGGAGCAGATGCTACCAATAAGGAACTAAGGGAAGGATGAGCTGCCTGCCTTCACATCTTCAGAGAACATGTTTTCAAGTCTTCTTTTCTCTACAATATTTTCACATGACCCTAATCTATGATTAGTTTTAAAGATACAAACTCCTTTTTATTCTTTTTTTTTTTTTTTTAAGTGTGGGACCCATGCGTGCTTCTTTTTTTTTTTATTTTTTATTTTTGTGTTACCGGGGATCGAACTGGGGTCCTTGTGCTTGCACCGGAGGCAGGGAAACCACTGAGCTAAATCCAAGGCCTCCTTTTTATTCTTTACATGAAAATAACCTCAGGCTTACAGGAAAGTTGCAAGAACACATTTTCCTGAAACATTTATGTCCCATCACCCACAGTCTCTTGTTTATTAGCTATGAATAAGGGTATTTTCCTAAGTAATTTCAATGCAACACTCTGAACTTTCAAACTGTCACTGATGTATTACCACCATGGAATGGGAGATCCCATTCAAGTTTCACTTAGACAGAAAGAGTCAGTCCAGGGCCTGACAGTGCATTTAGTGGTCATGTGCTTCTGTCTTCTGCTGCCTGGAACACGTCCCCAGGCTTTCCTTGTCTTTCATGGTCCTGACAGATTTGAAGAACATGAGCCAGTTATTTGTATACTGAATCTTAATTGGGCTTTTCCAATGTATTCTGATTGAATTAAGTTATACATCTTTAATAAGAATATCCAAGAAGTGATGTTGGGCTCTTGGGGGGTGGGTGGGTGGGTACTGAGGATCAGATCCAGGGGATTCACAGAGTTATATTCCAGCCCTTTCTATATTTATTTTGAGAGTGGGTCTCTCTAAGTTGCTAAGTTGCCCAGGCAGGGCTTCCTGCCTAACTCTTCCAGACTTCTGGGATTTCCGGTGTGCACCACTATGCCCAGCTGTGATGCTGGGTTCTTCTCATTGCATTCTACAAAAGTGGAACAAGTTTTGATCTGACCATTACTGATGATGTTAACTCGACCACTTGATTATGGTGGTGATGGTCAGGGTTTTCCATGTAAAATTATTCTTTTCCTTCTTTTAATTGATAAGCATTTTCTATGAAGGTATTTTGGGTGGCTATATAAACATCTTATTTTTCATCAGGGATTTTATTCATTTATTTACATAATTACCAATTCACAGATTCCTATTTTATTCCATGAGTTACAAGTTGTTCTTGTCATTATTATTCTGATGCTGCAAGTGTCTCGGGCTTGGCCAGTTAGAGCCTCATGAGGCCTCTGGGTCCTGCCGGCTGTTCCCAGGTTGTTCCCATCGCCTGTTTAGCACCCCCTCACTTCTGCAGCTGAGGTGCCCTGGCCTCATCCTGTCCTCCCCTGCTCCAGTGAGGAACCATGACGATAGCCTCCTCGTGGCTCCTCTTCAATTAACCTCCTTGGGCCGAGAAGTGTTTTGTTTTGTTTTTTCATTTCTTTTCTCTTTCTAACTCTATCTTCACTCCAACAGGTATCGTGGCTTATTGCCTTGTGTATGTAGAACAATGCACCACTCCTTAAGTACTATCTTTGAAGATAATCAGTGAATACTCCAAGTAATGAAATTATTTAAAACCAGGTAAAATATGGATGCATTAAAATTTTAATAATCTGTATATTACACTGCCCTTTGCTACTTTGGAATTATAATAAGTCGATTGCCCCTCTGCAACATACTCTACCAACCAGCATTCTCTGTTCTAAATGAAAAAGCTCTATTCAAACCCTTGTTCTGTGCTATACTTGTGACTGCTAATGTTGGAGAGTTTTCTGACTGAAAGCAACCATGACCATATTCCTGCAATGCCAGATGCAAGACTAACAGTAGGGAAAAGGCACTTTCAGGACTCCTTTTCCACTACTGTACAGCGTCACGGCTCATCTCCTTCCATGTGACTGGTGAAGCTAAGTCGCTGGGGAAAGAAACCCTTGCTCCTACAGACATTATTTGGTGCATTAACTCCACCACAATTTTCTATCTATAAAAGCAGCATATCATTACAAGGAGCCATATGAATACTTTCGTAGGAAAACCACCAGGAGAACGTAAGACTTGGCTTGGCAGGGCACATATTTACATTAGTAATATATTTTCTTTATTTTAATCAAATTAGGATTGAGAGAAATAGGACTAGGCCAGCTCTAACTAAAAGTACAAGAAAAGACACTCAAAAACATCTCTCAATCACTTATACTCCAGATAAAATTCACTGACATAGCTCACTATTTGGTACCTGCGTGAGGAAGGAGACAGAAAGTTTGTATACATCATCCTGGTGACACCCATCCTCCTGTAACAGTACTACCTTAGCATGCAATTATGAAGCGGGAACTCAAAGTGCTCCCTGCACTGACTGCCAACAACTGCCCTGACAGTAGGTAGGTGTTTCATGAAAAGGATCCGGGAGATTCCCTGTCTAAGGCACAGCTAATAAATGTCAGTTCAGATTTGAGAACAAGTCTTCTGCACTGGAACAAACAGTATGCTGCCAAAATAGTATGAAAAACTGTGAGAGAAATGCAAATAAAGTTAAAATATGATGTACTTAAAAAATAAAAAAAAGACAAGAAAAAGAGAAAGCAGGGAAGAGCTCAGATAACTAGGGGAGAACATGATGAAAAAGGGTGAATGACACATGTATAAAATAGAAAAATCTTGCCTGGTTTCTTTTGGAGAATCTTATAATTGAACTGTGGTGACATTTTCAAATTTGAAAAGTTTGTTTCTATTCAGCATTTGCTTTGTTTTAGATATAAGAAAACATGAAATAACAAATTTAAATACATAGTGAAAGGAAAAATACTTTGTTTCATAAAGTAGAAAGGAGGGAAACTTAAGACAAAGAAGCCTCGAACAGAAGCACTAATTACAATTACTAGCATTTTTCTTTAATACTAATGTTTAACGTGTTCCTGGGGTTCTCAAAGATCTAAATAAATCTTAGTATACAAATCAATCTTAAAGCTAGGAACCTACCAGGATTCAAGAAACACTACGCCAAGCAAAGCAACAAAGTCATCAGGTAGGAGGGATAGGGAAAACCATGGGGCCTGCTGTAGTGTGACAGCCTGACCAGGGGCCCAGTGATCCGTGCAGGGGCAGCCCCAAGCAGGGCACCGGAGCATGAGCAGGATGAAGAGGATGTCTTCACAGAAGCACGGTCTGGCTTCCAGTGAAGAAAGGAAGCACGTGTGAAGGGTAAAGAGGATGAGATGGGGAAGTGCCTGGCACAAAGGGTCAGAGTATTAGCTCTGTGGAGAGGACTCCATGGACAGGAGCAGCCTGGCCTTGGCTGTCAGGCCCAGACAAGATGAGAGGAACTTCAACGCAGGAGTTGATGGTGTGGAGTGATTAAGAGTCTTAGATGGTGACACGAAATTTTTGCAATGGAAGGGAGAGCAACAAACTTGGTTACACAAAAGAGGGTTGAACAAAATAAATAAACTTAATAAGAATAACAGGAACCAGGTCCCTTGCTGTCTGAAAAGGGAGTTACAAATATGGAAAGGGGGAGAAACTAGAACAAATCCTCTAGTACTCGGTTAAAATTGGAGTCTCAGCATCAATTCATGGTTTCACATATGCATATATAACCAGGACACACATAAATGTGTGTAGATAAATCTGTACACATACATACTAACACACAAATACAACATTTATTTCCTCTTCCTATTGAGAAGACCCACAACTGCAATATTTCAATCACAATGAGCATGTGTCATTCTCAGATCTTGATTTCTAAATACTATTTTCTAAAAGTAGGTCTCCTGGTGAGGAAATGAACTTGAACATTTTGTTCTATGGAAGGATAATTTTGGGATGGTGGGTGAAACCTGACTGGGGCTAAGGATCAGATATGGTCATGTTACCAGTGTTAACACTGGTTTTAGTAAGTTGCTAGGAACAAATCCTTGTTCTAGGAAATAGACATTAAAGTACTTGGAAGTGACAAGACTTCAGGCCAGCATCTGATGCAAATAGTTGAGAGAAAAAAGTTCCTTGCAGGCTGGAGTCCTTGGAACTTTTCAGCAAGTGTGAGACTAAATAGATGAACACACATGGAAATGGGGGTGGTGAAAGGGAAGAGCATCAGGAGCAACTTACTGAGGTCTTCTGCCAGCTGAACCCGTTTACCAGTAAGCAACTTAACTTTCTTCTCACTGTCTTCAGCAAAATCTTCCAATACTTCTTTAACGTTTTTCTCTAGTCGCCTAACTGTTCAAAAATAAATGAAAAACATGGGGAGCCCATTTTCATGAATGCACAGGATGAGAAAATTAGCCATGTGTGGGACAGTAAGCCCTTATTTTTTATCATCATGTTGGATCTGTTCAATTTCTCAGTTTATCTGGTACCCTAATCAGCATGAAACGGATACACCTTTACAGAGAATGGCCACTCTTAACCCACGACACTTTAACGGGAGCAGATTTCTCAAAACATCAAGTGATGCTCTGGAGCCATTCCTATCAGAGTATCTGTGTAATGAACGTAGACACACAGTATGTTTTATTGGCCATATTTCTTCATTATAATTGCTTTTCAATATTTTAAAAGCAAATTATAATTTTTAGTTTTTCTAAATGTTTTTGTTTGTTTTCTGAGATAAGGTCTCATTATAATCCAGGCTGGCCTTAAACTCTTGACGTCACCTTGTAGCCCAGCTAACGCTGGCCTGGAACTCATGGTCCTCCTGCTTCAGACTCCCAAGTGCGGGGCTTACAGGCATGTTACTATGTCTGGCTATGATAAAGCTATCTTTGAATAAGTATCTGGGCATCTTTTTAAAAAAAATATCAAAATTAAAAAGTAGTCTCTACATGGCTCACCTTCAGTGTTTGTAAGTTGCTGCCTTAAAGTATTTGCAGTGATAGCAAGCATGCGTTGTATTCGCCAAAACAGGACAACGTCATTGCATTCCAGCTGAATTATTACGTAATTAAGATTCCCAGATGTAATTAAAAAAATAAAAACAATGATCATAAATACATGTAACTATCAAAGTCAGTACTTACACCCCTATATTTAATACAAAATATTCAGGTTTATCTAAAACACATATCTTACTATAGATATAGAATCTTTCTGTCAAGATTCATAAAATTCTGCAGGATTTGGGTTGTATTACTCCCACACATACATGGCTTTGTTTGTTTGGTTCTGGGGATCAAACTCAGGACCTTGTCCAAGCGCTATGCTTCTTAGCTACATCCCTGGCACATAGCTTTGTTTTAATTCTAATGGCAAAGCAAATGAACTTGGAAAGTACACAGAAATTCATAGCATATAGGATTGAGGGCATGTATATATACCCTCAATTTGTATTTAGTTTTAGTTAACCATGTTTATCTTAAAGGTGTTCTTAGTTAACCTGTTTTATTCTTGTGTGCACTCACACTATTTTCAAAACTCAGCTTTACAGGAATATAAATTGACCTTTTAAAAAACCTTATTTGAGAGAAATCTTCTCAACAACTAAAATTATGTAAGAAACGGGTCACTTTTACATAGGTGCATTTCAATACAAATTTACTTTAAGCTGCCTAAATCAACAGAAAAGCATTTTAGATGCTTCAAGTAAGTAAGAAGAATATTGACCAAGAGTGCTTTTCCAAAAGGGTATGTCTTTACAAGCATTTTCACCTGTGGGGAAATGCTCCAAGTATGCCAGCCTGCTGCCACCTAGAGGCTACTTTGTAAAGTGTGATGTTAAACAACAGAAAAGTCCAAGTTTATATTATTTCTTTTAAAGAATCATTTAAAACAAGATTGCAGTAACATGAAGAATTATGATACATGAAGAATGAACAATAAAAATTATTTTGCTATATGATTTCCATTATGCAAATAAGTGGTTATGTTACATATCCCCTCCCTATGGTACAGGAAAGTTGAAAAAAATACATAAAGGTGACAAATACAATTACTTCTAAGTCAGGGGAGTATATGTGACATTTCCTTTGACATATTCTTTTACATTCTTTTAGGACGAGGTTGACAGGTGTGAAGATGCCAGAACTACCGAAGTGGCAAGTATCTTCAAAAACAGATCATTCTTTATAAATTATATATACTTTTTCCAAGATGATCAAAGGACTTAAATTAATATATACAGTTAAAGTACACTTTTATACATCTTTAAACAACTGTTGTTAAAAAATTTCCCTTATTTTTGGGACATCCTTACCTCAGAGTCTACAAAATGTCTTTGGTAGTAATAAAAGCCTCTTCGACAAAGGTTACAATGGTTGAGAGCTGTTTTTAGGAAATGTCTTCTGTAAACTTGATGCCAAGTGTCCTTAATCTAAATGAGAAAACAAAACAAAAGCCAGACTTACTGTACACTCTTCATATAGATCAGTCACACTCAGAAGTTGTATACAAAGTTTATTATAAAGAGCTGGGTGTGGTGGTGCTTGCCTATAATCCTAGCACTTGGGAAGCTGAGACAGGAGTATCACTGTGAGTTTAAGGCCAGCCTGCCTGAACTACAGAGCAAGACTGTGTCTCAAAAAAAAAAAAAAGGAACCAAAACTTATTATAAAAAAAGTTAACTGAAAGCAACAGCAATGTTGTTATTCGTCCAGTCCCTTTTATCTACTTACATCATTTTTCAAGACAAAAATTAGATTTACTAGTTTATGTCCTTTAACATTTGCAATGTTTTAAACAAGCACTGCTACAGTCAACCATTTTGGAGAGTAGATGGG
Source organism: Heterocephalus glaber (assembly GCF_000247695.1). Next base: position 63,938,252 of record NW_004624730.1, read on the forward strand.
GTGGGGATTACCTTTGCCTAGTTAGAGGTGGGAAAACTAAGGCAAAAGATGTTGCAAGCTTTATCTAAGAAGTAAGGACCAGGGCATGGTCTCAGACCATGTCCACCAACCCAACTACATTTCTTGTTTGTTTATTGAATTTAATTAGTTGTATCAAGATGATCCCTACCACTTTACTGCTAGGTAGTCTGTCGGAAAATTCAATGCTCTTTCATACAACTACTGTCTTTTTTTGAGAACAGAAATAGTAGTTAAGGAGGAGTTAGAACAAATATCATTAATTCCATCTGAGAACAAAAGAAGCTAGAGAGATATCAAGTACTCAAAATGGAGCTGAAGTTTCAGATTTTGGAGCATTCTGATTTCACATTTTCAAATAAGGGATGCTCAAGTGTGTAACTTTTTTGTTAATGGGAGTTAGGACTAATGTGGACATATTGATACATATCTAACTAAAAATCTCATGGATGTAGGCAGCAGCTTTGACTTTTACCAGTTTTCTCTTCATGTTCTGATCTCTGGTGGAATTTAAAGTAAGTAACTCATGCATCAAGCACAGAAACATAAATAGCAGATAACCTTTAAAAAATGACGGTGGCTCTGAAATCTTTTATGATTGCTATCCCCACTATATTTATTTGAGTTTCACTTAGTAATAAAATGAACTTTTGAATTCCTTACATTCTAACTACCAAGCAGTAGGAAACAAAAGCTCAGAAAGTTTTTTAAAAAGATTTTGTCACAAATAAGCATTATGAAGCAAAAAACAGCCTACAGAGCCGGGCATGGGGGCACATGCCTGTACTCTCAGCACTGGAAAGGCTGAGCAGGAGGACTGCCAAATCCCGGGCCAGTGTAGGCTACACAGCAAGTTCAAGGTTGGCCTGGACTACATAATAAGACCCCGTCTTAAAAAAAAAAAGTCTAAAGAGACTGTCTTCATCTTTATACTTACCATAAAAGAGGAAAATAAGGTAAAGCCAAAATCAATAAAACATTCACACTTTCCCTTTTCTAGTGGGTGACATTTGTCTGTAAAACACATACACACGCACACAGATACATACACATCTGTATATAAGTAAGCCATATTTCAACAGGAATTCTGTTTCACAGTCTGAAACAGTACAAAGTAGTGCAGAGGTCTGGGTGGGATTCATTCCTTTTCACAAGAGCAGCTGAACTTGCCCAGGTGTCAATGTCTAAATTTCTCCATTTACAAGTTAACCTTTAACAAGCAATACTGAAAATGAAATTTCTTTTCTTTTTTTTTCCCCTGGTACTGGGGATCGCACTCAGGACCTTGCGCTTGCCAGGCAGGTGCAGTGCTACTGAGCCACATCCCCGGTCCCGTGAAAATAAAATTTCTAACCTTCACACAATCAAAATGACTAAGTTTTTGTATCAGCAAATGTGCACACGGTCAAAGGAAAATCAAGCCCCGAGCTACCTGAGTAACACACAGAAGTAATATTGTGCTGTGAGAAACAGTGCTTAGGGAAGCAGACTCATGTTTTCCAGTCATGTTTATTACCAAGCTTGGGTCGACTTCAACTCCCCGGGATTCAAGGTTCTTCCGGACTGTGGTTATCTCATCACTTGCAAGATACGCTGGGTGCTCCTCATTACATTTCAACATCTTCTCCAGTTCATTCTTGGTTTCATTGTGAACACACTTTAAAATGTTAAAGAGAGAGAGGACTGTTTACATGGGCCATAATTTGGCATTTGTAAAAACAGACTCTGGATTTTAATAAATATGTTACTGTTGCTTAATAGTGAACAAGCTTCATCCCAACAAATAAGTGAAACCCAGCACCCCAACTTAGGAATATGGGGAAGTGGCCTCTGAATGCAGAGCAACTTGCTTCATGAAAGGGGAAAACACACAAAAAAAGGGGAATTAGCCCTATTTGGTGTGTTTTACTTTTGCTACAATGTTTTACTGTTGAAATTATGGCACCAGGTATCTTATTATATGCTTGCTTTCTTGATCTTAGGGTTTAATTTGGGTCTAGGAAAAAGTACCCTGAATACATGGGAAAAGACAATGTTCTATAAATGCCTATAAGGACTTTGCACCTGTTGATATGTTTCTTTTCTGGTTAAATAAACATACATGCATAGTGGAGGCTTTAAAAAAGACTATTCATTAAAAAGTCATACTTCAGACCTGTGAGGTAGCTATCATTCTTAAATTCACTTTCAGCCTCTGTTCATAAATCTCATCAAAGGAGGAAAACCCACTCACAATAACTATAGGTTTGAAAACAAGACTCTTATACTGTGTCAAATTAAATTTATGTTGTCATTTTTCAATCCTTCATTCAAAATTGTACAATAAAAGAAGTTAGCTTCCAATTCACTTACTACTGTAAAGAAGTTACAACAGTACTGTCCCAGACAGTACTGCACCTACTGAATCTGAGTACTTAAACAAGAATAAGAAACTAGGTTGTAAACGGAACTATGACTTAATACTCTGAAACACGACACTTTAGAAGAAATACTTCATAAACCATTGTTTGCTTACACACTTCTACTTAGTCTGAGGTAGGAAGCAAATCTCGCCTTGCCTGTGCTTTTGCTGCTCGCTGTCCACCATCACCTCTCCTGTCACCTGGCACATAGCCTCTTTCCCATCTATCCTGACCATTTTCCCAGGTCAGGTAAGTCCAGAATGTATCAAAGGGTGGGATTTTTCTAGAAGACTAAAGAAAAAGTAACACGAAATAGTGTTCAGAACTTAGATTTCTTGTCCTTAACACAGGAAAATCTTAAATTTCTTTTCCTGCTAAATCTGGCCACTCAGAAGGCAGAAGGACTTGTTACACAGCTAGCTTGTTGCACCATGAGGTGGGGATATTCTCAGTCTTTTCTAGAACCCATTTCTCACTGTAACCTCCAGGTAAGAAGTCTAGAACAGTGGTTTACAGGGGCTGGCAGGATGGGAAGCAACGTCAGAGAAGGAGACTGACTCAGTGAGTCCAATAGGATGCTAACTTTTAAAGGAAACACAGGATACATATAAGCTTCCCTGGGCGATTCTGATGTACTCTCCCTTCTACAGCCCAAACATGGCCTCTGCTCTAGTCAGCCTGGGTCTCACCCATGCTTTCCTGAAACTCTAGGGGAGAAGGTTCTTCTCTGAAGGGGCTCACAGATCCTCTGCACTGACCTTAAACTCCTTTGCTTCTCTTGAAGCGAATCTTCTATGTTCAATTTCTGGAGAAAAATAACCCATAACCAGGAATCCTTCCTCTCCGAAGGTGTTTGGCCAAAGCATTTTTACCACTAGTTGTCAGGCAAGTTCTGTTCTTGCTGACTGTTCCTAAGGTTTTAGACCCAATTTCAATGAGCCCTGAAGGCCAGATGCCATTTTTCTCTTGAGTTTATCTGCCTTACACCAGCCCTTTCTAATTAATGCTTCTTCCTGTCAGAAGCCAGAAACCTCTGATGGAGCCCCTAGAAATTCTTCTCCGCTGGACTTCCTCCTCTCAGCCCAGCTGTAGTGTGGAGATAACTGATGCACCCCGAACAGGCATGATCCAGTCCCTACTGCTGCCCTCTTCTCCCACTTCCCTGCAGGTTCTTAAGGACTCATTTTCCACAAAAATTATAGCAGGGTGGAGAAAAGAGGAGGAAAGAGAAGAAAAAGAGGGTTTCTTGACTATTTTGAAGCAAGTTGAGACATCTGATAGTTTATGAAACAAAAAATGTGGGTAATTAGAAAATAATAGAAGATTGATCACATAATTAAATTAATAATTTAATTAATATTTAAAATAAAAACAGTGTCTGGGGATTTAGCTCAGTGGTACCACTGCCTGCCTTGCAAGCGCAAGGTCCCGAGTTTGATCCTCAGTACCAAAAAAAAAAAAAAGTTAAAAAAAGATTTCCTTTGGTAATTTTTTCATTCTCTTTACCTCTTCTCCTAATTTTTCCATTTTTTGGTTTCCTTTTCTCGAAGTGGATGGATTCAAGGAACAAAGGAAAAAAACAGGCTGGATGTCAACTCTGTTTACTCACTACTTCCTTCACCTGCAGATTCTATATTCTATTTACTCTCTCACTTGAGGAATGGATGTGAGACTGACACAGCAGCACAGGACTGAATGCTAGACAGGAAAAGAAGCCACCAAAAAGAAGGCATAAAAAGGGATGGAGCTGGGGACAGAGACTCTAAGGACTTCTACATTTGCCTGCAATTTACTAGTTTTTAAAGCTATTTATTTTTCAGCTTTATCATTTTGTAGAAGTGCTCATTAAATATCTATTAAAGGAATGAATCCTGCAATTCTACCTCCCATCCGAATTTTCGTACATATTTTCCAAACACAGCAACAAAAAATACAAAAGAACAAAATAATTTTTTTTTTGTTTTGGTACCGAGGATCGAACTCGGATCCTTACATTTGCGCAGCAGGCAGTGAAACCAAAAACAAAATAATTTAAGTAGTCCTCCAACAGAAAATTCCAGAGACTAAAAGAAACATCATTATATCCCTTTCCCTCTTAATCACACTCACTGTACATCCTCTGAAATCCCTGTTCAGAGAATTTTTCTGTTTAAATAACTTTCGATATTTTAAATCTTAAATAGGGAATTGAAATGAACAAAGTAACTGACCATAAAAGGGCATGTTTCATCTCTCTTAATAACACAGGTACTTCACTTTCTAAAACACTTTCTGAGGTATGTGAAATTCTTGGGATTTGCCTAGAGCCATCCTAGGCTGTGCTTCAGGCCTGCCCTAGAGTGAGCCGAACTGCATCATTATGAAGCCGGAGACGCGCTTTCACCTCTTCTTGGGTCCTGTTCTTCCAGTGAAGCCACCTCTTCTTCCAGTCCGGACCTATCATGTTTTCAATTGCATTTTCAGCTAGCAAAACATTTTAAACAATTAATTAGAATTTTACCATTTACCAAGGACATATAACTATACAATGGTCTCAGAACTAAGAATGGTCTTAGCTTCTTTACTACTTCTAAGTGCGATATCAGTATGACATCAGTTGAATAAAGACATCAATTATATGGTACATGTATAAGAAAACTATAAACAGCATGCATTTAAAAGCTATGAAAAGTACAACTGCGTAGAGTCCTCCTGTAAGTACAGTAGCAAACACAAATATTCTGAAATAGAACATTTTAGAACAGAGCGCATGCATGCAAGTGTCACGTGCCCATTTATTTAACCGTTTAAGTAGTTACAAGGCAAACGACGGAAAAATCCCACAAATAATATTCAACTTTTAATGACGAAGACCTTTAGGTGTCAGCTATCATTTCACAAATGTTCTCTACAGCTGGAAGAGTGTGTCACTGCTGCAAACACTCAGAGCCCGACAGCCTGACAGCCCATGCCCCTGCTTACTGTCTTTGAGCCGAGCCTGCAGAGCCTCTTCCATGAAGTAAATGGCTGCGTCCCACTGCTGCTTATCGGAGATGGACCGGTCTTCCAGCGCATTGTGCTGAATAACCCTCTGCAACGGCAAGCACAGAAGAGCCTCGTGTGCTTTCTGTCCCCTCAGAAATTTTATTCAAACAGACAGCTTAGTAAATATCCAAGACAACAAACTATGTCCCTCCCACAAAAATGCAGGAGTGCTTTTCCTTCCTTCCTTCCTTCCTTTTTCTTTCTTTTTTTTTTTTTTTTTTTTTGTTTTTTGGGTATTTTGAGGTAGGGTCTTGCTGGCCTCAAACTCAGGGCGATTCTCCTGCCTCAGCCTTCCGGGTGCTGGGATCACAGGTGTGTGCCACCACACCTGGCCAGGAGTGCCTTTTTTATGCCTGCTTCCTTGTCAGATTTTTATCTGAAAAATAAACAGTGCAGATTCTCTCTTGGCTCAAATTAAACAAGTTCACTAGGAGAGAAAGACACAGACAGAGAGAAAGGTGTACTGTCCATCTAACTACACACAATGCCATACCCAGAAGCCTAAGATTCAAGGTTAAAAATTCAGATAGTCCTCATCTCTCCTATTTACCATATGAACTATGCAGTAATATTTTCTAAGTAAAAGAGGAGAAAACATTATCATTTTCTCATTGTTAATGGCAATAAAAATATTTTACATAGTAAATTCTTGAAAAGTCTAGACATAAATGGTAGCTATTTGTTACAACTAAAACCTGGTTTCCAAATTTCATAACTTTCTTTTTCCTTTTTGATATAGAGATTAAGGGTCTTGCTAAATTGCAGACTTGCCTGAAACTTGCAATCCTCCTGCCTCAGATTCCAGAGCAGCTGGCATTACAGGTGTGTGCTACCAGTCCAGGCTTTAATTTTCTAATTTTTGAGTGAATGAGTGAAAATGACACTATTCTCTCAGAAAGCCAGCCTCTAAGACACTTACCACAAATAAATACGGGTTTCAAACATCAAAACAAACATTTCTTTAAAACAAAATTATTAGCCAGGCATGCTCATGCATGCCTCTAAACCCAGCATTCAGGGTGGCTGAGGCAGGAGAATCAAAAATTTGAGCCCACCCTGAGTAACTTTGTGAGAATCTATCTCAGAAAGTAAACTAACAAGGGGGTGGGTGGTGTGGAGATGTAGCTCAGTGTGAAGGTCCTGGATTCAATTCCTAGCACCACAAAAATCCCAAAACAAACAAAAAAACCTACTGGCTCATGGTGAGCTATGTACTTTTCAAGAAAACTGCTCAATCTTTCATCTGACAGTGTCTTGTGACTCTGAGAAGAGCAGGTGACTAATTGAATTACAGTAGTGGTTTACCAGGTGTCAGAGGTCAGGAGTGAGGCTTTCCATCAGACAGAGCAGGCCTTGAGTCCCTGCTCTGCAATGACAACACTAGGGCCTCTTAAGAATGAAGTTGAATGATGTTTGTGAAATGCGTAGCAGAGTTCTCTGCAGGCAGCATTTATCACCCACTGGTCAGTGGTAGTTTTTCTCTCAAATGGCAGCCAAGAAGGAAACAGTAGAGGGTGGTTTTTAGAAGGGCAAATGTTAAAGGTCTGAGTACAGATCATAAATCTGTTTCTATACTTTTACAGAGTCATATAAAAATAGCCTCCTATGGAAGAACATCAGTTTGAACAATCATTTTGAAAATGACACTGATATCTTAAATGACATACCAAGCTGTCCTCTGCAAAGTCATTCCACTTGTGGCGCTTAATACTTTCCTCTTTAACAGCTTCTTTAAGTTTATCAAATATGTCATCATGTTCTTTTCCTTTCGGTTCTGTCATGAAGTGGGAAAATTCTTCTTGTAGGGTCTCCCAAGCAACCTAGAATTATTTAAAAAGAAAAAGCTGTATTTATACAACTTATTTTTATTTAATATATAGCATGAAAAATAACACATGAATTGAAGCCATAAGATGTGGTAAATCAGCTTACCAGAAAAAAACATATGAAAGTACATTAATAAAAAAGTAGCAAAGGTAAGCTGTGGTCTAGAGATTTCACACTGGCATCGGGTGGAACAGATTTAAATTTGGTCTCCTGATATGCTGTTAGACAAGCACAGTGGTTTATATTTTTAAAAAGTTGTCAACTTAAAAACTGAGAGACGGGCCGGGGATTTAGCTCAACGGTTGTGCCGCCTGTCTTGCAAGCGCAAGGACCAGAGTTCGATCCCCGGTACCAAAAAAAAAAAAACAAAACCCTGAGAGATTGTGCATAGGTATATGGATTTCCAGCGTATTCTGAGCACCATGGGAATGGTGTGCCCGTATTCCCATGTGATGCGACCTGGGGAAGCCAGGCAGGCCGCCTGCATTCGGGGTGCATCCCAAGTCTGGCTCCGCACTCAGTTTGCTCATTTACTTCAACCTTCAAGATTTCTGAGTCTGCCTGCTTCTTCCACACCATAAAATGGTTTAACAGTTCTTAGTTATAAAGTCAGTTGTCTTCACAGCTTCGCCTTTAAGCAAAGATAAACTTTCAAACATAGCTAAGTACTACTCAGAACTAACTTGTAATTATCTGAAGAGTGAAAGGGAAAGCACAGCGTCAAAACTAAGCTTACTTATTTATGATTCAGTGGCTTTCAAACACTGGACTTTAATATTAACTCCACCTTCATTTTAAACACAAAGAAATTATGGTATAAAAACAGGTGATTGTCCAAAAACACACAGTGAGTGACAGGGTGAGTATTCCAGTCCACACCTCCTGACCCCCACCTGGTAATATCCTTCCACTGCACCTATAGCTGAGGGCACAAAGAGCCATGGCACAGAATCAGTGCACTTTTTATGACCACTTCCACCACCTGAACCTTATGCTATGAAAACATCTGCTCACAGGACAGGGTCCAGAGGACTGGGGGAGCAGTGAGGAGAGCCGGTGCACTCTAGAAGCAGCTCTCCGATTCTTCTCAGGCCAGATATGCCAAGAACTGACCAAGGCTCAGCAGTGTGCACCTTAGGCAGAGAGGCTGCAATTGTTCTTAGAAGGAGCAGTTGGAGGTAATCGGGAGCAGAGTGAACACGTCAGGACTGGAGCAGGACCAGAGAGGAGTGAGGTCGCACCTGAGTGGTCAGAAACTGAGGCCTCCAACATGGACCCCAATGCTGTGAGCAGCCTCACACAGAGCACGGGACAACTGACCCTTTAGCTAGAACAGCCATTCTACATAATGTGCAGGGCAGACCAATCTAGATAACCAGGTATTACCATAACCATTTAATCCATATAAAAACCTTGCGAGGCAGGCACTATAACTCTTTTTTTGATGAGGAAATAAAGATTAAAGCAAACAGCCCAAAGATCACACAGCTACTAAGTAGGACGGCCAAGAGGCATGGGTAACAAACATGGGTTCTTTAAGGTACTTTTTCATATTTCCTAGTTTAATGTGGCAGGATCCTAACTAAGAAAATGATTATGTCAGTATAACCAGTCCCTGTGGAATACTAATAAATGAAATGACTGATACATTAAATATTTCCCTTATAAAATTTCAATCCATGGAAGTTCAAAATATTTCACATTGAAGCACATTTTGCTAGCTTTCTTAAATATTATCTTTAGAAGAAGAACCAAAGCCCTCAAATACCATCCCCATCAGTAAATTTTCCAGCAGCAGTAACTGGTAGCAGCATTAAGGTTAGTCCCAACACAGAGATTCGGGTCAAAGCATAATTGGAATATAAAGGCCCAAAAGAAAGATAATGGCTGTGATGGGAATAAAACCTAAAATTCTCAGCTCCTATTCCCTTCAGATAATGCTTCTTACCCATTTAATTAAATTATATCCTAACCTCTACTGCTTTATTGGGAAGCTGCTTATCAGTCCACTGTTTAAGCTTGATGTCCACTGTAGTATTAAAAGTTCCTGAATTCATGGTTTGTGCGGCTGGAAGATAGATGTTTTCAATCACATGAGTTGATACTCTTTCCCATAAAGACTGTTGAAGGATTTCTTCCCTGAAATTAAAAAAATATTCTTTCAAGAACACCAAATCAATATTGAGTTTTTAACAACAGCTTGATTGAATTGCCAGTGGCACATATTTAAGGTTTTGACATGGGTGTACATCTGCGAATCATAGCAATCAAAATGGCAAATATGTTACATCAACCCCCCAAGGTGTAACAACTCAATCTGCCGTCACTATGATTAATTTGCATTTTCTACAATTTCATATGAATGCAACCACAAAGCATGTACTCAGGTACTTTTTTGTTCCTCTTCTTTCATCCAGCAAAAATGACATAATTATTTTGAAATTCATCGCATTGTTGTGTACATTAATATTTCACTTATTTTTATTGCTTAGTATTCCACTATAAGAATTTGTTTATCCATCCACCTAATGGACTCTTGGGCTGTCTCTAGTTGTTGGCTGTTGTAAATAAAGCTGTTATGGGTGGACATTTATAAATCTTTGCATGGATACATGCTTTTGTTCTTCTTGGATAAATACATAAGAGCAGAATGGCTGGATTACATGGGAACCATATATTTAATTTTTTAAGATACTCTTGGACGGTTTTCCAAATGGTTGCACCATTTTACATTCCTGCTGGCAGAGAACGAAGGTCCTAGACCCTCTACCTTCTTGATGACACTTGCTATGATCAGTATTTACCTTCACCTAATCTAGCAGGTTTATGGTGGGATCTCACTACGGTTTAGCTATCCAATGATGGATAATTCTGAGTCTCTTCTCATGCTCTTATTTGCCTAGAACTCATACATAATTCTTACATTTTTATTGTAAAGTCCAAGACTGAATTTTTTTTGGTGGTACTGATGATTGAGCCCAGGACCTCTGCATTAAGCTACACTGCCAGTCTCCACCCCACCTTTTTTTTATGTTTTGAGACTGGGTCTTGCTGTCACTAAGTTGTTGGGCTCAAATTTGTGATCCTCCTGCTTCCCAGAGTGCTGGGATTACAGGCACATGCCACCACACCTGGTCAGGACTAAAAACTACTTGACAAAACTTTTATAATTTATCAGACAACATCACAAAGCACAGAGATATTATGAGACACTGGTAGATTAAATATTTCAACATTTCATGATTAAGGTAGCAATATATAAAAGATACACAATCAAGTAAAAAATACTGTCTTAAAAGACATCTTTTATCTGGGCATGGTGGTGCACACCTGTAATCCCAGCACTTACTTGAGTGGCTGAGGCAGGAGGACCCCCTCAAGTTCAAGGCCAGTCTGAACTACATAGTGAGACCCCCCCATCTCAAAAAAACCCCCCCAAAACTAAAAAATACAAAAGGATATCTTTTAAAAACAGATCTCTAAGAAAAAGATAACTATAAGAAAAAACTCTTAATTCTTAACGAAATGTTTATTCGGCTTTCTTTGAACTACAGTTTACTGTAACAGAATATTACAGATAAAAACAACCCAAACCAATCTGTAAGACTTATCAGATGGTCAATTTTTTTTTTTTTTTGAGACAGGGTCTTGATATGCAGTTCAGGCTGGGCTTGAACTCATTAGGTACCCCAGGGGATCCTTCTATTTCAGACTCCTGAGTACTGGGATCAGAGGTGTGTGCCACCACACCTGGCTATCAGATGGTCAATCTTAAAAGTAACTTCAGCTGTGCAGGATGCAGCTGCAGTGCTCGGGGTAGCAGAAATGTCCCTGCTGCCCCTAGGCCAACGGCACTCTCTTGGGTGAGCAGAGTCTACAGTGAACCACCCCGTCATGCTTACTAAACAGTCTGTGTAAAACTACGTCCCCTGATCCAAAGCATTTAGCTGCTGGCTTTACCTCACTAACGTGTGGTCTTTTACTGCAACCAGAAAATGACAGAATGTGAGAAGCGGTTTCGTCTCTGAGGTCTGAAGGAATTCCTGACAGTGTGGGAGAATTTAAGAAGCAAGACAGAAGAAAAGGTGCTTGCCAGGGCCTGTGCCTCCAATACAACTTAAACAAATGCAGGCACACTTCTGAGAGGTGAATGGACCAAGATCCAGCCTCTGACAAGCAGGACTCCCCTGTTCTGCCTCAGAACAGACCTGCTGGTATTTCTTCCCAGCAAGTCTGTGGGCCAGGAAGCTGTGCCCCAGACACTCTTCAAGTAAACCGTAACAAAAACCCAGACTGCCCAATCCTAGCAAGCCTGCTGCTTTCCGATCCGTGACAGGAGCTGCTGTCACCTGTCCTCTGCAGCCTCTCCTGCCCTTTCCCCACCAAGCTGCTGTCTGCTTCCCAGACCCCGACTGCTCTTCTCCATTGCAGTGTTTGTTCACTGTGCCCCGAAGATCTGGGTCATGACGAGGAAACCATCTTACATTCTCAGTCTTTCCCTGGCCTTTGTACCTTCGGATTCTCCGGCTCTCTCGAGGACAGCGACTATCCTGCAGCTCTGGGAAGTGGAAGCTGTGCAGTAGCTGAAAGTGCTTCAGAGTTAAGAAGTGGAAGCCGCATCCTCCTCACTGCACCATCTCTCTGAGGGTTATCAGTTCTCCACTTCTGGTCAGAACTTCCCCACTGTGCGGCCACCCGCTTGGTTGTATCTCACTGGTGCCGTCCTGCTTGTTGCTGTCATCTACCAACTCCCCACCACATGCTCTGAGTGTGTGCAGACTCACACGTTGCTGCTATCATCCAGGGGCAACATACAGGACGACACAGAATGCAGATACACCTAACACTGTAGTTGTATTATCTATCTGTTTTATCCCCAAGAACTTTACCTACACTCCATTTTAATGAAAAAAAAATCTTTTCAAAATGAATTTTTTTCATTTAAAGGAGAGCACTTACTTAATTTCAACCAGTCAGAAAAAGTAGTATGCCTCTGTAATTCCTCTTTAGGAGACAACCACTTTCCAGTTTATCATTAAAACATATAATGCCTACATAAGTGTTTACATGGGTGTGCACATTTATACAAGTGGACCATATTATTCATATTGTTTTATAAATGCTTTTTTAACCTACAAGTATATTGTACATAGCTTTCCATGTCAATATCCACATTTTCAATGGCTACATAGTAATTTACTCTATCAGTAAACAAATTCTACGTAACTCCAAATAGAAAACATGAATCGTCCTATTTATAAACAAAACTATAGTGAAAATTTTAAGTTTATCTTTGCCAAATATACCTTTGTTCCCATATATTCCTAGCAATGCAGTTTATTCACTGTTTATGAACTTGATCTACACATTCAATTACAAAATCCTGTTAGTTCTATTTTTTAGGTGGCTTCTCAAATATCTCAAAAAATTGCCTCCTTTTCAGCTGCATTCTGGCCATCATCATCTCTACTGCAGCATTCAACTGGCTCCTTGCTTAGTACTCACCAGTATTCCCGTCTCCCTGTCACAATGATCTGTATTAAATGCAAACCTTACCTAAACCTCTTCATGCTCGTGGACAAATTCTGAATGTCACTTGTAAGACTTAATCATCTTGCTTACTGTTTTACTCCTTCCTGCCTCTTAGATCCATCTATGCAAAACCCATGGGACACAGCTGCCCATGTCATCTTTCTTGCTCTGACCTCTTGGCCTTTGCAACATCCCCTCTGCCTTTACCTCACACCAATTCACCCTTTAAATCTCAAGATTATGATACTAAAAATCATCTGATTCCTCAAATTTGAGTTACAACATTCAACTGTGTCCCTTTTTCCCTCATTCTGATAAACTAAATCAAAATAAACAATATTTTCACAATTACATGCATATGATAATACCATTTAAAAAATTTAGAGTGGATTTCTATGAAGCCAACCAGCTAGTCTATGAGAAAAGATGTATTTAGATTGATGGTCACGTAATGTTAATGATACACCAGTATCTCCTGCTTACATCAGTAGTCAATTCTTGACAATCAGGTACACTGTGAAAATGCTGACTGTATTTACCACTATCATGCTTTATTGTCAAATCTAAACCCTAGTAACTTTCTTAAAACCAAACTAAAGTATAGGAGAATGTGTACAGATATGTAACAAATTGTCAAGTTAGAACCTCAAGTGCTTACAGCACTGCTTCCTGGTGCCAAATGGAGATTAAACACCCTGTGACCTACACATCTCAGGCAGGTATCCTAAAATATCACATACGGCATCATGCAGCAAAAAGACACCAATTAGGGCAACACCAACCATGTCACCAAAATGAAATGTGTTTATTATAATGCAGTTAAATTCAATGTGGTAAGAACAGTTAGGTCTTGCTAGTCTGATCTGTGTATTAAGCTCTGGAGTTAGGGAAAAAAATGATGAAAAGAAGACAGAGAATCATCTGCTCTGTGGCACTCAGAACTTATTCTCCAGCAGCCAGGCATCCCGGTTCTCCCTCTGCCTTTTCAACGGGCTTTTATTCCTTTACGATCCCCTTAGGCCAGTGGTGGTGAACCTAACACACACATGTTGTGGTGTTTTTCACTTGAGACAAAAGATGTTAATGTGTGAGTTGTTTTTCCTAAACAGGTATAATTCCAGTGTTGGCACTTAGCAAAAAATGAGTGGGTTTCAGGTTGTAGTCTGGCACTTGATCTCTAAAACGGTTGTCATCACTGCCTTAGACCTTGCATGTTAGATACATGACATTCATGCCCTAGGCTGGCTTCAGTGTAGGTATAATTTGATTTTAGGGCTACTCTGTCCAAAAAAACCTAACTTTTCCATTTGATGATGTCAGAAATTAATCTGCAGAAGTATCACATTTTTCCTATCAAAAACAGCATTAAATGTTTTAATCATTTTTGATGTCTTACAACTCATATAACCTAAAAAGGTAACTGCCAGAGACTCCTGCAGTAAGTCTCCAGTCCCACCTGCCCAGTGTACAACAAAAAGTTGAAGAAAAACTTAAGACAGAGTTAAAGAGAAAGTGTGAACTGGGATGGCCAATGCTCCTTTGGCAAAAGGCACTGGCCTATCTTCCAACAAATTTTATTATTCATCAATTAGGGTAAAAGATGCATGTATAGATGTGCAGTACGTGCAATCTCCATGGAAACCAATGCAGTTAAGGCTTTAAAGAGAAGAGTCAAAGCATTTTCAAATTAGAAGCAAGATAGACAAAATATATGGTTGTAATTAGAACATTGTCCTTCTAATCTGAAGGTTTTAGTTATGGGAACGGAATTTGGGTTCGAGTTACTCTGACCCTGGCATGTAAGTTTCAGCCAGACTCACTTCTACAAACAAGCCAATTGTGGGATTAACTCTTTACAGCCTGCCTTAGGCATAATCAGTATTATAGTCCTCTGCAGGCAACTGGTATTATAGTCTCTCTCTCTCCACGCACAGGCACAGGCACACACACACACACACACACACACACACACACACACACACACCCCTAGTTATCTGTATATGTCTTACAACTTCCAAACCTAACTGACTTACACATCTCTTCTTTTAGATAAGGAGATTAAAAACGAGCAAATCCTGCCTCCTTGAAGACAGAGGAGGGATCACCACTGTCCTCACTGAGGAAGAAACAACGCCGACATCAGGAAACTATGGAGAATAAATTCAAACTTAAGGACCAGGCCCTTGTGTCTTGAGTCAGTGGTGACAACCTTTAACTGAGCAAATACAAACGGTACTGAAAACAGTTACCATGAGTGGTGGTAAGTACAGGTCTGCTTCAAGACTAGTAAGTTCTTTAAAACACAGACTTCATTAGCAAGATAGTTTAGGCATGGGAATTTATTAAAATATAACCACAAAAACTTCAAAACTATACACCGCACACTGGCAGTACATATAGTCTATTTGCTGCACTCCAACATATTTAAAGAAGCTAAGATTTCTATAAAACCTAAGTAGAAATTGACAGTTTGACTCACACGAGAGAGACGCACATGAGAATTTTTCAAAAGGATGCATTCACTTGTCATTTAAAAAAAAAAATCTTAAATAGAATTCAATTCAAAATGTAATTTGTGGGCTGGGGATTTAGCTCAGTGGTTCTGGTGCCTGCCTTGCCAAGTGCAAGGTCCTGAGTTTGATCCCTGGTACCAAAAAAAAAAAAAATTAACAGAAAGCATCAACTATTCTTACTCAAAATGAGAACCTGGAAATATATATGCTCTTTTATGAACCAATTTTCTGTTTTGTTCTCTATGATTCATCTAACAACAATCATTGTCCCAATAGAAAGTACAATTTTATGAAACTTCTACTGAAATAATTTTACAGAAATCACGATTACACAATAAGTATAAGGTAAAGAAAAGACAAAGATGAATACAGATGTAAAAA
This sequence comes from Heterocephalus glaber, assembly GCF_000247695.1. The sequence continues at coordinate 63,953,949 of NW_004624730.1, forward strand.
GAACACAAATAAAGTTATTGTCATGGTTTAGATCTAAAGGGGCCCACAAAGCCTCCTGTGTTTAGAAGGTGATTTAATTATGAAGTCCGCGGTACCTAACTCACTGGTAGGAGGTGGGCCGGACAGAGGTGTGTGACCTGGAAGGTGCGTCTCCCTCACTGCTCTGCCTTCTCTCGGCTCCCTGGCTGCCATGATGTGAGCAGCTCTCCCCACGGGAGACTTTCCACCACACCACTTCTGCATTTAAGCCTGCCAACCATGGACTGACACTTCTGAACCTGTGAGACAAAGTAAGCCTCTATTCCTTTAGGCTGTGGGTGTTGGGTACTGTGTCCCAGCAACAAGAGAGACACAAGATGGCAATCTTCCCAATTGCTACAACAGCAGTTATTTTGTAAATAGATATACTTTTAGCTTTTGTCTACTTTGAGGGTTGACCCAAGGCAAAAATAAATCAGTTTCATCAATTTAAGTTTTAGTATTTCATTATAATTCATATAGTAAAGCAGCTGAGACAGGGACTAACAGCAAAGTCAAATACTCACCAATGTTTTGGTGTAACCTGGCTCAGACTGATAACTTCATCAAGAATCTCATTTTTAGCTTTTTCAAACAGTTCATTCTAGGCAATATAGATAGAAGGAAGTAAGATTTTCATAAGAAAATGGAAGTAAATTTGCTCTATCATGATTTTAAGAGGTAACCAGAAGGAAATCTTTAACAGGCTGATGAGCTAATTACAGCTTTGAACATGCAGGATGTACAAAAATGCTCTTCTATTTTAATCTCTCTTTTAGGAATATCATTGTCCAGATAAAGTAAAAGAAACTGATACAAATGTCCACCTTCCTCAATTCTGAATGTTGTTTTTCACATAGCATTTGTTAACACAAGATTTCCACATAAGAAATGTTATGTGAAAGTAGTGGACACATAACAATTTAGTCTACTAGTAACAGTAAATTAATTCTGTGTTTTATAGCTAAATGGCATTTCAAAATCAAGAAAGAGCAATATTTAGTTCCCACTAAATTAAGGGAACATTTCTGCAAAGTAAATGCTGAAAAGATAATGCATAATTTAAAAAATAAGTTATAGAAATACATTAATCCTATGATCTTTAAAGAATATTCTTTACCTGCTTAGAATACATTTTAAACACTACTTTTGACAGCTTTTGATTCCTAGTTGTTTTAAAATATTATGTAATAAACAATTTAAATTACTGTAGAGATAAATGTTCCTGAATAGTTCTGGTCAATGCCAAAGCAATTTTAACTTAACATATTTCTCTCATCCACATCAATTTTATTAGAACACAGTAAATTAAGACACACACAAAATATATGAGGTACTCAAATATTACCCGGTCAAGTTCTCGCAGACGAGGATAGTTATTCTTCCACTCAGTTTCAAGGTTAAAACGCGTTGCTGAGGAAGAAGAAAAATGTTCAGGTTTGATGGTTCTTTCTTTCCAGATATCACGGTCAATGGCTATCTTGCCTATCTTCTGTATTAACTGGATTTCTGAGAGTGCTCCTACAAATTCTTAGTACTCTACGCTCTCAAAATCTCAGAATTTCCTCATCACAAAAGGTAGTCTTGATTCAAGCTTCTCCAGTTTCACTTCACGAATGCACAGCTGCAGCAGTCTGGCAGGAGTAAGCATGAGGAATGGACTATGGAGACATATGACTAAGATCAACTCTATCTGCTGTGTGACCCTGGTTGTGTAAGTTACTTTGCACCCATTTTCTCTTCCGAAAAACAGGAATAAAGTAATACAAGGCTGCTGAGGTTATAGTGGGATCAGTAAGTAAACTTTCCAGATGGGAAAAGGAGAGAGGGTGTGTTCCCCTCAGAGACACCGTGGAAGGAAAGGCCCGGCTGTCCGGTGTGGGGAGCTGTTGGGGAAGAGCGTGACACAGCTGAGGCACAGGGGCTGCTTCCCAAGATGCTCCCTCTAATCTCCCTGAAAAAGGAGCCCATGCTCGCTATAGTTTATTAAGCTGTACTGCAAACAGCACTGCAAACTTTCTGATCTGAACTCTGCAAAGTGCTCCCAGCAATGATCCCTCTGAAAGGGAAAATCCTGTTCTTGTTTAATGGAAGGTTTTCCCTTTTCCATTTTCTACATATTGTCTACTAGTAAATCAAATCCTAAGCAACTGTTAAAGGGAGTGAAAAATCTGCATAATAAAGATTTCCAGCTAATAAAATGTCTAAATTTGTTTGTTTATTTTAAAACTTCAACTTACCCTTGAAACTATCAGCCTGTTGTTCAACTGACTCTCGTACCATTTTCCAAAAGCAGTCTGATACAGCAAGGCTTAAGTTTCTTGTCGTCACTTGGTGTGCCTTTAGCATACTGGTTCTAAAATATATAAATAAAATATAAAATATATTTTATAATATATAAAATAAAATATAATATAAAATATATAGAAGTGACAAAGGGACAGTAACACTACCAAGTTTGAGAGTGCATTTGTGATGAGAACAGTTACTTACACCTTTTGTACCAACACTGCACAGTGAAATGTTCTGTGATGAAGAGAATGTTCCACGTCTGAGCTGTCTAATAACTTAACTGCTAGCCACGTGGGGATACTGAGCCCTTGAAATGCGTGGCTGCTATGACTGAGGAAATGAATTTAAAATTTTACTGAATATTAACTATCTTAAAGTTTAATTACCATACAGGACTCGTGACTATAATATAAGATTGTACAGTTCTATAGGCTTGTCCGTTTCTTCCCAATACATAATTCTCCCAACTATATTTGCAAGATCCATCTTGATTTACGATACTAATCTACAGATAAATATTCTTTTCTATTTCCAGAGATGTTCCACATAAAAAATTTTAGTGTAATTCAGTTGCCCTTTTGGCTCTTCCTTTTTGCTTTTTGGTTAATGCCTTATTTTCTGTCAATTTCTATCAATATCGATCCAGGGATATTCCTTTGACACCCCTTATTTCAACTTTCCCTGATACTGTAAGAAATGTACAGACATATTTTTAAAATAAAATAAAATTTAATTTTAAAAATTAATTAATTTTATTAAAAGTCACTTTTTAAGTAAGTGCATGCTATCCCCCCATGCTCACATGTCTGGGGGAGTTTATCTTACCTGCATGGTGCATGTGTGTTAGCTGAAAAGCATCTTAGACCTACTTATTAAACACAGAGCACTATGTAATATTAAACTAACGGTTACAAAACATGAACTTTTAAGTGAACACAGTTCAATTTAAGATACTGTCTCCCTGTAAAAATCTTTAAATATTTTAACAAGATACCTACTTTAGGAGTTTTGAATTCTGAAAAAATTCCTCCTCGTATTCTCTTATAGCTTCAATGCTTTCAGAGCTGTTTCCTATGGAAAGACAGCAACAAAATTTTCACCAAGAAAATGTATTGTCTTAGAGCAAAACAAAAACAAAAAACTCAAACCTAAATTATAATAACCCATCTTTCATACCTTTTCCTGTTACAACAGCAAAATAACCTAGAGCCTTCATTGGAAATAGTTTTCCTTCAATTATCTGTTGAATCTATTTTAAACAATGGGAAAAATAAATGTGAGATATAGGCTTATGTAAGTTTTAAAGTAGAATACATTATTCAGAAAGTAAAATAACTTAAGAACATTACGCATATATACTTATCAAAATATATAAACCTAGGCAAAAGCATTAAGATACATTTCAGTTCCTATTTGAGGAAAAATAAATACATTTAATTTTACTAGACTGAAGATGTCTTGTTAAGATACATGCACCAAAATGAAAGCCTGGAATGAGTAGTGCTTTGGAGTCAGATAGACCACAGTCCCGACACTTGCTCTGCCACTCATTAGCTATAGGACCTGAAGCAACTTAATTTTTACCAAAAGGCTGGTGAGACCATGAGATGGTATGATACTCAGCACAGTGCCAGCCATGGAGAAACACTCAGTAAAGGTCAGCTTTTATTATTATTTCCCCATAATTTCTTCAAGTATCTAAATTCTTTTTTTTTTTTGGTACCAGGGATGGAACTCAGGACCTTGTGCTTGCGAGGCAGGTGTGGTGCCACTGAGCTAAATCCCTAGACCTCAAATATCTAAATTCTAACCAAGCTGGATTGACTTTTCTTATTCCTTCTCCTTCCTTCTTCTCCATTTCTTGTTTTAATATTTGGACCCACTGGTTCTCAATTTCTTTAGGGTTAAAATTCTTTTTCTGAGTATGCAAAAAAACAGACTCTGTACTCAGAAAAAGTGCTGATTTGCAGAGATCTATATTCGTCTATGTACAGTACACAGATTTCTACCCTCTGAGACACATTCAGATAAATCCTGGAGTATGAATCCCTCCTTTAAGACAAGTTACCACCCACGTGAATGCTGAATCTTTGATAGAAAAAGCTTGAAATTAGCTTCAACTGCATTTCAAATGAAATTCAAACTGACTGTCCCAGAGAAAAAGGAGAAAGCAATGAAAGAAATGGAGAGAAATGGAGCCCACAAAAATTATTTCACTTCTCTCTTCTTTACTTCAGGACTAATAATACTCCTACAGCAGCCCTTACCCTTAAAACAAGGCCTAGCAGAGGTCATGGAGGCCAGAAGAAAAGTGTTAACTCAGCAGCAGGCCTGAGACTCCTTAAAAAGGCCTGCCTGCCTTGCCTAGCATCTGGGAACTTAACTGGAAAACAATCGCCTACACTGACATAAAACTTTCCCTAAATAACAGTGGCTCATTGAGTAAGCAATGTGTTTGGTGCTGAACATGGGTTTTCTTTTGGGAGTCTGGAATTTGGGTATAATATGACGCTGACCTAACCAGCTTCTGCTAAAGCCTCAGGTGCTGAGTCTCGGTGTACACTTGTTGCTGGAGGGATGAGACTGCCTGTGTGATTCTACGGGAACAACACTCCTGGAAACTTGAGCTGCTTGCCTGCAGACTCCATCTCATACACATTTTCTTTTGTGATTCAGCTTCATACCCTTTTGATGCAATAAATCTCAGGTGTACATATGACTATGTGAGTCCTGTGAGTCTTTCTAGAGCACGTGTGTTCAATCTGTGGTCTATGGGTTGAACACACTTGTGTTATAATAAAAAAATATTTTTTAAAAAGAAGTTTTGTTCCTTACATACATTAACCATATTATTTTTTTGAGGCCCAGGACAATTCCTCTTCACTGGGTAAGCATGACCCAGATAAGCCAGGTGCGTCCAACCCGCAGGTAATCAGTGAACCTAGGCTGGCCTGTCTGGGACACCTCTGACACAGACACAGTCCCAGAACGTGTAAGTGGGAAAGAGACCTACACAGCAGCAGTGGGGATGGGCACCTCATGTCTGAAGCTGTTCTATGGGAGGTAACAACATGATAAACTAACAGCTGACAGCCATTATGTATACAACACTTGTGCCAAGCATCATTCCAACCAATTTACAATATTTATTTATCCCATTAAACCTTTACAACCTATGAGATAGTACCACTAATATCTCCATTTCCACCAGACGAAAAAGTCTATAGTACTGAAAAGTTAAACAATCGACCCAAGATGATATAGCTAGCAAATGGTAGGGCCAGGAGTTGAAATTAAACAATCTGGCTATAGATTCTATCCCTTAACCATCACCTTAGGCCTTTACAATTAAGTAAAGAGCATGTTTTAACAAGACTTGCACCCTAATAAGACTTACATGCAATACTACCTTGTAATAAAACTCCTTCCTAAAGGAGCAGAAAAATTGAAAGTTGCTAAAGAATTTCAGTGACATAATTATAAAAATACAGATAGAGAACAGTGAATACTATGTATAGAATTCACAGAATTTCAGAAATGAATGACCTTAGATCTAATCTAGCCAGCTAGATTAATGAGTTGTACCCTGGACTGACTAAATTCAGAAAAGTGACTAGGTTTGCCCAAGAACACAGAGCCGGTTGGGGGAACATGGATAAAAATGCTGGGGCCTGACTCCCAATGCAATGTCTTCTGTACTATAACAATCTGTTATATTGTCTTGATAAATTAAGGAATGAAGCCATACTAGCATTATTTTGTATACATCAACTAAAGGAAGACAGGAAGAAAGAAGAAAGAAAAACAAATGAAGTCAGTGACTATATATCAGCATATGCACTTATTATTTTTTACATAACCAATCCCTATCAGAGCTGGAGCTTGCACAAAGAGTCTGTTCTCATAATAAAGAACTTGCGCTTACCCTGCTTGGGCTAGCTACATTTTTTTCTGCCAAGTCCACTTTGGTCAAAACAAATATGGTCCTTCTTCCATGCGGATCCATTTGACTGACCAAGTCTGTAACAATACTACGTTCAGCATCCACAGATCCATCTGAAAAAACAATTGAAAGATGAAACTGTAATAATTGCAAAGAGATTTTTAAAACTCAGTATAAGCTATACCTATGTCTATATCATAGAAATAAACATTTTATTAATATATTCACTTTTTTATGAAAGAAAATACCAGTCAATAAAAATTTCTATGATGCCAAAGGGGAAAATTATTAAAATAACCCCAACTTCAATTCTATTTATTGTACTTATAAAATGAACATGCAAAAAGGTAAAAACACTTGTCTTGTATGTCTATGTAACAAGCACTTTTTAGAACAAAGCTTGGAAAGCATATCAGGGTATCTAAAATCTTTTGCCACAATTTACCTTGAATACAGAGTATGATGGCATTAGGGTTCTGCATGTAAGCTTTGCTGATGCTGAAAATAGTCTCCTTAGTGTCAGGAGCCATGCCTGATGTCACAGTCTTGAAGAAAAAGATTTTAAATGTCATTACAAGTGTTTTCCACAATAGAAATAAAATGAAATTCATGTTTTGTATATACTTACATTAATCACACCTGGTAAATCAACTAGCACCATTCTCTGTAGTCCAGGGCCTTTTACATTTAATGATATGGTCTATTCAGGAAGAAAAAAATACATTTTGGGGGGAGTGTGCTAAAAAAAATTTTTGGTGATATACATTCTGAAAATTCCTTCTCTCTCCATTCAGATATGGCACTCAGAAAAAACTTATTCTTTTTTTGATTCTAAAATAATTATTCTAGAAAATCATGCATAAAATGATACATTATTTAAAAAAACTGTGTATCTTGGAACAGCTGTAATCTAAACATTAATATCAATCCCATGACTTATTTGAAACTATAAACACTGCATTCCCATGACATACTGTTGAAATGAACTGCAGCCCTTACCTCCGGGCTAACAGTATAACCTTCTTTCACATTTTTCCTCATTCGGAGTTCTATTTCATGTCTTAATGCTGCAAGCTGTTATTGAAAAACAACAAAATCGTAGAAAACCTTAGTTTGGAAACATTTCATTTAGTTGTCCTATAAACTCACAGGGATTATAATGTTACACATATAAATCCTAGACAAATACTACTTACATCCTCCTCTTTGGTAAGATCAAACTCCCGGGAACTATCTTTAAACAAGGCCACATGGTGAGGACCTTCACTCAGAGTCACCTGAAATTAACAAACAACTGAGATGTAATGACACATTTACAATTAGTATTGATCTGCACAGCACCAACGAGGCCTAGGCCCGGCCACTGCCTCACACAGATCTAAGAGACCCTCACGCTGCACTTCAAGAGCATCCCCTAGAGCTGTCAGCATGGTACTTCTGGAATTTTCATGCATCCATCATACATGCTGTGATTTCCCAACAAGACTATTGGCTATTTTATATCTTTGAGACCAAAAATTCTGCCGTTCTGTTTCCCTAGACTATGCTATGTACAGCCTCAAGCACAAAATCATTACTCTAAAACTTGAAATACGAAAGAAAATTTTGCACTTAACTTCAAGAGTATATTCAGCTAGGGGACAATTTATAATACAGCATCTATAAATACACACACTACCTGTCCAGTATCGTAGATGGGAACCATTGTGTTGACTGCCCTTATTTTAGAGCTCACAGATATAAGGAGAAATACACATAGAACTAACAGAACCACGTGGCAAAACCTCGTGTGCTGCAGCAGAGAACAGTATGGTAAAAGGAGCTATGGCAGGCTTCCTCCAATGGGTGGCATTTGGGCAAGGATATTTAACAAAATATACTGACAGTGGTTTCATGAGAACTCCCAAATTTTCCATTCCTTAATTTTTTAATTATAACTTTTCAAACTTCTCTGTAAGTATACTATTTTACTTTAAAAATACAATTCCTTCCACTGAGATCAGCTAAGCTGGCTAGATAAATCAACAAAAACAGCTGTTGAAAGCAACCATGACAGCCTGGACTAAGTGGCCAGAATCTCAAAGGATTTGGGGGATTGTCCTGCAGTAATTTTCCATCAGAACATTTGGGGGTTTGTGGCATAGGGCAGATACCCAAGGGAAAGCTTAAAATCTCCTTGAGTTGAATAAACCAAAACAAGAATTCAGGTTTATGAAGCTGCTATGACTTAAGGTACCAAAATCCCAGAGAAAAATGAACTGCAGAAGTGAACCTCCAAAACTAAGCTCTACATCCTGTGCATCATTTTCCTTTAATTCCTTCAGTGTTAATATTAAGAAACCAGCAGAAAGCAACTGCTAGAGGTTAAAATGCCTGGTCAGTATTTTGCCAATTTCAGTGTTTTGGGGAGACAAAAATATGAAAATCAGGGTCTACTGAAGAGGAGAAGCCCTGGGAATGATGAGAAGACTACTGGCCAGATGGACAGAGACTAGGCTTGTCTTCAAGGAAATCTGACCATACCTATCTTCCTGCCAGAACAAGGTTCACTGTCTTGATGTATCACCCATACCCTCTGCAATGTGAAAGGCAGGTTTCCAAGGCTTTTGCAGTGGGTTAATGAGCATAAGAGGCTCAGGTTCACTTTGGGATTTTTTTCTTCCCTGAGTCAACAGCACCCCAAATCCTTAACAATAGTAAAGTGGATAGGTAAAGCATGGTACATTCATTCAATACCAGAGGAATGAAGGAGCCAGGGTCATACTACATGGTGCAATTCATAGACCCCCAAAAGTACACTCTGTTTGAATACTAGATTCCCCAACACTCACTGCTGCACTTAACAGACTTCACTTCCTGAAGATTTTCACACCAGTCTCACTGTCTCATTTTCTACCACTATTCTGGCCGTAATTCTTGGTAATTTCAATTTCCTAATTCTTTAATTACTCTGTAACAACCCCCATCACCTGGATATATAGAAAAAAATCTCTAAAAAACAAAAAACCCAACCACACAGATTCACTTTAAATTTATGTCCACAGACCTTAATGCAGACTGCAGTCCAACTCAGCAATCCTCACATCACTTGACTTCATCAATTCACTCCTAGAGTCACCATAATCTCTAGAAAAAACTGCACGTTTCCCTCCTGCCTCAATCCTCAACCCCTTTTCCTTTCTCTGTACTTAACAGGCCGTACTTTGGCTTCTTGTCTCACAGGAGTAGAAGCAGTCAGAAATCTCTCCTCTTCCACTTCCTTGTCTCTGCTGGGAGGCTGAAGGGTTGCTTCTGTCTCCACCCTCTTCATATGCCAGCTGCACTGACCTCACCGATCACTTCCTCCACAATGCTTTCTTTACCTGTCTCCTAGCACACCGTGCAGCTCTGGTTCTCCACCTATGGCCCTGGCTGGCCCCTCACATGTTCTTCTGTTGTTTCTTCTTCCTTCAACTTCATGATGTTGGGAGTGCACAGGGTGCAATTCTGGTTCTGGGTCTTCTCTAACTCACCCACTGCCTTGAAGATCTTATCCAGCAAGATCATGGCTCTAACTACTATCATTAAATTTATGTCTGCAGCCCAGATATATTTCCATTCTTTAATTTGTTTATGCTCAAAGCCTCTTTGATTACACATACTCTTTTTGTCCATGTCAAATGTGGAAGGAAATCCCTGCAATCCTACTTTTGAAAGAGATCCAGAATCCACTTCTTACTGCCTTCACTACGACTTCCCTGGTACAAGTATCATCTGGATGATGTAACAGCCTCCCACTTGGTCCGTGATTCTATTTTACCTGCATCTGGTTTCAACACGACAACCAGAGCCATTTAAAAGGCAGAGTTACTCTGCTCAAAACTCTACTCCCATTTTACTCAAAATAAAAACTAATCTGTAAAATGGCCTTTGAGGTGCTAAAATCTGCCTCTCCTTGCCATCCATGACCCCTCTGACCTCATCACTGACAACTCTTCTTTCTTGGTCCTGTGACACTGGCCTCTACACCATTCCTTGAACATGACAGCCCTCACCCACCTCAGGGGCTGCATACTAGCCGAGCACTCTGCTTGGGACGTGACTGGACTAGGAAGCAACAGAATGCCTTCCTTTACTCTCTGCAAGTCTTGGTTTAAATCCCACCTTCTCAATGCATCCACCAGCAAGCACTCTTATCACCCCTGCTCCACTTGCCGGGCTCCAAGTTTTTGTTCTTTACAACGTGCCCAATACTGATCATCTTCCAACAAAATATAGTTATTTATTCTGTTTGTTGTCTGTCTCCCTCTTCTATATCCTCTATTATGGCAAGGTTGTTGTGTGTTTGCCAACACATTGCTGAGAACAGTGCTGGCACATGTTAAGAGCTCTGTAGGTGTTTAACGGAAGACTCTACGGGTGTTTACTTTCTCTGGGGACCATGGATGACCTGCTAGTGCTTCAATGTTTAGAATTTTTAGGTCTTCTTTGTTCAATTTTGGTAATTCATATGTATCTAGGAATCTGTCCATTTCTTCAGTGTTTTCCATCTTATTGGCATATAGGTTCTGGAGGTAGGTATTGATGATCATCTGGATTTCTGCTGGGTCTGTTGTAATTTCACCCTTTTCATTCCTAATTGCATGGATTTGAGCCTTTTCTTTCCTTTTTCTGGTAAGATTGGCTAAGGGTTTGTCAATTTCGTTGATTCTTTTGAAGAAACAACTCTTGGCTTCATTGATTTTTTTGTATCATTCTCTTAGTCTCCATTGCACTGATTTCTCCTCTGATCTTTATCATTTCCTCCCTTGTATGAGCTTTGGGGTTGTCCTGTTCTTCTTTTTCTAGAAGTGTGAGGTTCAGCATCAGGTTGTTTAATTGGGCTCGTTCTGTTTTCCTAGTATGTGTATTCACTGCTATGAATTTCCCTTGTAAGACTGCTTTCA